>OY856188.1:81213178-81682420 GCA_963693315.1 Diogma glabrata
ATACGATCTATGATAATTGATCTTTTCGATTCCGCTTTTGGAAGCATCCGTTTGAATGACTATTTGCTTAGTCGCATCAAACGGTTGAAGTATGGATGAATTAGTAATTAATTTTTTGAGTAAAGCTATTGTAATAAACTTCGACCAGAATGGGTTAATTTAATTTACTCATACATAACCAATACATTCTGCATAAATGTTTTCCACATTCAACTATTGCAAAGAATGAGTTAACTAATACATTTTGCATAAATTAATGCAAATCAAATTTGTTATAGAATGAGTTCGCTAATACAAATGTTTACATTAATGCAAGTATGAATTAAAAAAAGGTGTGGCCTATTCATGATGTACGTACCTCGAATATTGTTTTCTAGAAAGTACAGTGGAAACAACAACTGATTAGCAGAAGTTTCTACTTATTTATTTTTGGATATAAATAAGCGAACAAAATATCAGATAATCAGTTTAATTTTGCAATTGAAAGTGTTTATAAATATTCGCAAGTATAAGTAATAATCGGGTGGTACTTGAGCCTGGGTACTAATAGTGAAAGAATTTGAACCTAGTGGAATAGTAAATACAGATTTTACGATTCCGAATATTATTGATTCAAAACGGTGAAAAAGCGGTGAAATTTATCGTACATAAATTGGAGACCCTAGAATTTATTGTAATTAAAATCGAAAGCTGCTGTAATTTGCTGATAAATAAAGTTTGAGATTTTGTTAACCAAAGATCCGTCTTTTTACTGTCGTATTTGCTCAATAATCAAAAGAACCGACGCAGAGTCGTTACACTATATTATTAGAGTGTGCTGCAGTGCACACAAATTCGTTATTGATTTTTAGTAACTGACGTAGTGGCTCTGTTTTTTCTGCTAAGTTCGGAATGAATATATATATATATATATATATATATATATATATATATATATATATATATATATATATATATATATATATATATATATATATATATATATATATTTTTTTTTTATTTTTGGTTTTTTGGCTTTAATATTTTATTATGCTAATAAAATTATCTTTGGATGTAGCCAATTTTTTCTTTTGAAATAAAATAAATAAAATTTATTTGTTTTAGATAAAAAGAATCTTATTTTAATAAAGTGAATAAAAAAATAGAATTTAAGATATTTTTTGCAAACGTTTCGTATATTTAATACATCCTCAGTGTTTATAAAAAAGTTTGCACTGAGGATGTATTAAATATACGAAACGTTTGCAAAAAATATCTTAAATTCTATTTTTTTATTCACTTTATTAAAATAAGATTCTTTTTATCTAATAATAATAATAATAGTTTATTCAGTCAAATAAAGACAGTACATATGTAAATTAAACTTAAATTTATCTTAATTTCTAACCTAAATTATAATACTAAATAATACTACTACATGATTGTATTGATACCATATAATATTATTTATATTTAAATTATGATGAATTCAAAGTTTTAAATTTAGCTAGAATTTTATTCTTGAATTGATCCCTACTCATATTAGAGTCATAAAAAGCACTATACTTATTAAAATTTCTGATACATTCGTTAAGTGGGTTATAAAAAGAATAATCATGTCTATGAAGTTCTTTAATAAGAGGCCTCCTGTGTCTTGTATTATAAGTATGACAATTAGGAACCATCATTTCACACAATTCAGGACACCTTATATTACCTCTGACTAGGTCGAAACCAAATAAAGCAGAAGCAAGCTCACGTCTTGATTTTAGTGAGACCATATTCAGCAGTAAGAGTCTTTCTTCATATTTAGGCAGTCTGTATCCAGTAAAACCGAGAGGTTTTAATGCAAAGAGTAAGAATTGTTTTTGTACCGATTCAATAGAGCTTGCGAATAACTCGGTATAAGGCGACCAAATTATACTAGCATATTCCATTTTTGATTGAACTAATGAACAGTACAAAGTTTTTGTCAAGGTGATGTCGTTGAATTCTTTTGCTCTACGTTTAATAAAGCCGAGAATAGCATGCCCACTTGTGCAGATTTGGTTGATATGCTGTTTGTATGTCAAGGAACTATCTAACATAACACCCAAATCCCTAATAATATTAACCCTTGATAGATTAGATCCATTTATATTATATGTATATTTTATTTTATGGCTGCTTCTGGCGAATGTAATTGTCATACATTTTTCAATGTTCAAATGCATTCCATTTAGTAGACACCAATTGTATAAAGTTGAGAGATTGTGTTGCAGTGTATAGGCATCGGACATTGACCTAATGACTTTATATATTTTCAAGTCGTCAGCATATAAAGAAAATTCACAATCTCGGAATAATAATGTGAGATCGTTAATGAACAGTAAAAATAAGAAAGGACCCAAATGACTGCCTTGAGGTACAGAGGATGTAACCTTGATTGCCCGTGAATGCTTACCTTGGAATTTTACGACCTGATGTCTATTTGTCAAATAAGATTCTATCCACTGCAAGAGTTTGCCCCTAATTCCATATTTTTTAAGCTTACAAATTAATAAAGCATGATCTACCTTATCAAAGGCCTTAGAAAAGTCTGTGTAATTAGCATCAACTTGGAGACCAGATGCAAATTGACGTCTAATGAAAGAAGTATATTGTACCAAATTAGAAATTGTTGATTTACCCGAATCAAATCCATGTTGATTAGGGTGGATCAAGTCTCTAAGAACTATGTACAATTTTTGACTTATAATTTTTTCAAAGAGTTTAGGAATGGTAGATAGAATGGCAATACCTCGGTAGTTAGAAATCTTACGCTTATCTCCATTTTTAAAGATAGGAGTTATAAATGATGATTTCCAGATATCAGGAAAGATACCCTGACTTAGAGAAAGATTAAATAAATATTGAAGATGCTTTGCTATACTAGTTACTGTCCTTTTAATGAATTTTGGAGGAATTAAATCTGGTCCCGGTCCTTTTTTAATGTCCAAAGACTGAATTGAATTAAAAACTTCTTCAAGCGTAAGCTCGATTTCTAGTATTCTGTCAGCTGAGGGCAAAATATGTGACTGGTCAGTTTCTTTAAAGATAATAGGTGGTTGATAAACACTCTCAAAATGATGTGCAAACATATCAGCTATTAAAATCGGTTCTGAAGAAGAATTACCCATGTGAGTCATAGAAGTGGGATATCCTTTATTACTACGTCTATCCTTAATAAAGTTCCAGAACTGTTTAGGATCATCGATCAGTTTTAAAGCAGTTTTTTCCTTATGTAGAACTAGAGCATGTTGTTCCTCAATTTTAAATTGTTCGCTAAGTCTAACGAATGTATCAAAATCAGAAAATCTTTTTGTTTGTTTGTATTTTTTATGCGCCTTATTTCTTTTATTTCTTAGTATTCTAAGTGCTTTATCAAAGTGAGCAGGGCATGAAAGTGTTGATACGATTTTCTTTGGTGTATGCTTACCGATAGTTTCACATAAAAATTCATTAAACAAAGATGCAGCACTATTTACACAGGTTGAATTTAATATATAAGAATTTAGTTCACGGTTAATTGCTTCATAATTTGCTTTGTCAAAGTTATAAGAAATTATAGTGTCAATTATATTTTTCCTTCTTTCCTCAGTAAAAAAATAGGTTAATTGAAGTATTTGATGGTGAACACTGGTTTTTGATGTCAATTTTAGTGAAGCTATAGCCAGATCAAAATTAGATGTGACATTTGTAAAGATAACATCTAGAAGGTTTCCACTATTATTCTTAAAATTATTAATTTGGCACAAACCTAATGAAAAACTTTTAATTAGAAAATCATAATAAGTGACATCAATATTAACGGGGTCATATATATTTTCCTGTAAATCATTGGCAACCCAATGAATATTCGGCATATTGGCATCACCATAAATAAAAATGTCATCATCAATTGTCATGTTTAAGTTAAGGTTTGCTATTAAATTAGCTAGATTATTATAACTATTTATGTTAGACTTAGGCGGTATATAGAAAGCACTTACAAATAAAAATTTACCATTTAGTTGTAGTTTACATGCAACAATGTCAAATGAGGTGTCATCACCTACAGATTGTAACTGAACCACTGAACTAGGGATGTAATCCTTTACTGCAATGAATACACCACCCCCAAGTTGATCTGTATCAGTATTAGAAAGTATTCGATCTTTTCTGTAGATAGACCATCCATCAGGCACAATTTCAGATGTTAAATGTTGACTCTGTAACCATGATTCTGTCACGATGACAACATCATAATCGGAGTTATCTAGATCGTTTCTGAAATTTTCCAACGATGACCTCATACCTGACATGTTGTGATAGTAGATGCTTAGGCCCTTCGGTATTGATTCCAACGAGCTCGAAAACCCGAAGCACGATTACTAGCCATGTTGAAGCTGTCCACTTTAATGCCCTCCGACCACATATTTGATGTTTTTACTTCATAAAATTTATTCGGTGGTATTCCAACTTTAAAAGAAAGGTAGTTCGGCATGTACCTTAAGTTTGTTGGTGTAATTAACTTACAATCCACTTGACATTTAAATGTATTTTCAATAAACACTGTTAATGTTTCCTCGGTAGTGCTCGTCTCCAGGTTAGATATGTATAAATACATTAATTTTAATCTATGAGAGGCTGCCTGCGGTGCTCTAATAGCAGGCATTGGTGGATTAATCGTGGAGTTGTATTTGTTTTTTAATGTAATTGGATTAAAGATCGTCGGCGTCGGTGCTCTAAAGGATACATTTTGATTTGAGTGACTTTGTATGTTCACTTCACCAATACCTTTGCTCCTTCTTTTCTTATTTTTTTTCTTCTTTTTGTTAGTTGCTTTCGCCTCCACGTTAGGTTGTTCAGATATAACATCATTAACTTCAGTATTTGGTTGGATTAGATTTGTGTTAACAGATGCTCCTGAGTTAGAAGTAGACGGCTCGGGTTGAGAATCATTTGGAAGTGCATTACTTATATGCTTGTTGTAAGTAATGAAATTCTTTGCCGGTAAGTGAGATAGAACAGCTGATTCATTAAAATCATTGTCATCATTGTCCATAACTTGTATTTGACTTCGCAGACCATGGTTAGTTGCAGTATTATTACTTATATTATTCGTACTGCCCTCTTTATTCGATAGGACTGTCTCAGAGAGTTTACTGATGCTGTTTTCTATTTTAATTTGAATGTTATTGGTGTCAAATACTGTGGTCTGTAATTTATCGAAAGCTTCTTTATAACATAAAAACTCCTTCGCCATCATTTCAAATTTGGCTGCATTATCCTGAACTACTTGTTGAAAGTTATTTGATATTTCAGCAAAACTTTTCTGCATTTTGTCCACAACGTCATTGACTAAATTGCAAGATGTTGAACAATTTTCACAAATGAAATGAATGGCTAATGCTTCACCCAATTTAGACTCGTTCCAATTGCGAGGAAGTCCAGCACAAATTCCGTGGAAACCATTTCTACAAATTGCGTTGCATTTTATTATTGTTTCCTTTCTATCAAAATTTGTACATAGTGCTGAATCGCATTTAAACATTTTGATTGATTTTATTAAATTGATTTAAGTTCAATTATAATATTAAATCGCAATTCAACAGTTTTTTGAATTTTTATGAAAAATAAACACAATCAGCACTAAAATTCAAAGTAAAATGTTAATTAATTAATTAATTAATATTTCTATTGCACCAGTCTTGTAATTTTAAAATAGCACAAAATTGAATTTCGTCACAAATAGATATTTTAACTGTTATTTTAACTGTTTTATTATATCAGATTTTATAGTTTATAAATTCAAACTTCAAAAAACCAAAAGAAAAAACACAAAACTAAATTAAGCGAAAATCAAAAACACAACCGTTCATCGCGAATTTTAAAACTTTTTGAACAAATAAATTTTATTTATTTTATTTCAAAAGAAAAAATTGGCTGCATCCAAAGATAATTTTATTAGCATAATATATATATATATATATATATATTATATATATATATATATATATATAATATATATATATATATTATATATATATATATATATATATATATATATATATATATATATATATATAATATATATATAATATATTATATATATATATATATAATTATATATATATATATATATAAAATATATATATATTATATATATATATATATATATATATATATATATATTATATATATATATATATATATTATATATATATATATCAGTGTTGCAAAACGTTACTCGTAACGTAACGCAAAAACGGAATAATGAAATGAAATAGCGTTATTATTAATAATTACGTTCATAACGTTTTAAAAATTAAACTACGTTACAATAACGTAAAACGTAACGATAACTCAAAATTTTATTTCGTTTTTCGGGTGACTTTTTTTATAATTATGTATATGAAAATCAAAACAAAAAAACCGGTTGAATAAAATCCAACTTATCTGCTCTTTAACAATTTTGCGGACGCTTAAACTACAGATTTTGGTAGTTCTAATGCCCGATTTATAGTCGGTAACGTTAACTTAACGTTAACTTTAACTTAACACTAACTTAAGACATCTAAAAATTTTGATTTATAGTCGGTAAGAAATTACGTATTCATTGACGTTTGATCTGATATTAATTATGGTTTTGTAATTGTAATCAATGTTACAAATCAATCAATTCTTTAAAAGTAATAAACTGATTTTAAAATCAAAATTTAAAATAATAAAATTCGAAACATACATTTGATACAAAATTTAAAAATAAAAAAATTTATTTTCATATTAATTTTCTGCTAATATTTGGCTTTAAAGTCGCTCTTTATATCCTTTGCATTTTTTAAAAAATAAAATTTTATTTTTATGGACACTTGCAATTAAATATTACTTTTCTTCAGTTTTTATACCAAACGTCAACAAATCCTTAACAAAATCTTTAAGATAGAATGAAATGAACTTTACGTTAAGTTAACGTTAAGTTTGCGTTAACGACTATAAATGCTCTAGTGCATTTTCATACAATTGTTCTTTACGTTAAGTTAACGTTAAGTTAAAGTTACCGACTATAAATCGGGCATAAAATGTTGTACAATTTTAAGTTTATTTTAAATAATTTCAAGTCTGTAGTAGCCGTTTTGCATCACAGGTGTTTTGAATAATTTTAAGAAAGAATATTTTTCTGCTGGCCGAGAAATCAATCTGAAGATCTATTAAAAGCAAGTTATAAACAAACTATCAGATTTGTGAAAACTCCTGATAAGATTGCTTAGTTTTTGTAAAAATTAATTATTTTTAATATGAAATGATTTCAAAATATTCGTTGGAGTGACGTGAATAATCCATTGTATAGTTCTTTAATTTTAATTACTTCAGTTACATATCTACGCCCGTCGATGATCTCCACGAGATCAAAACTATAGTAGTGTGAATTATAAAAAATATATATACTTAAAAAATTTAAAATTATTGTTTTTTAATTGTTTTTTATATATAACAATAGTGAATAATAAAAGGTGTCGTTATTAAAATTAAAGAATTTGAAATGAGTCAAATTTTATAGTTACGTTATTTTAAAATTAAATTGTAATGTTTAAAACTAATCTGTTAAACATTACATTTAATTATATGGGATTTTTGCATTAAATTTCTAGACAATACTTTGTGTGAATTCATAGAATGGCGAACATTTCTATTCTAATTAACATCCTAAGTCACGTTTGTATAGTCATTATTGATTGTTTCCAATCAATGTGAAATCAATGGCTGACACTTGGTCAATTTGTAGTTCTATATGTATTAACATTAGACTACATAACGGGAATTTAAATTTTATTTTAGATTTTTGAGATCAATTAAACTCAAGTAAGTAAAGAAGTAATTGGAATTTTTTCAATTCAAAGGTATGGTTTGAAGTTTTTCAGAAAAAAACTCCAATTCAGATTTTTCGTGTTTCGGATCGGATTCGAACCTACCCTCGTCAGTGCCCGGCTCGAATCCTTAGGCAGACACGTTATCGATTACGCCGTTGAGGCGATGACAATTTCAATAGTTGAAACTTCTTCTGAATTGGAGTTTTTTTCTGAAAAACTTCAAACCATACCTTTGAATTGAAAAAATTCCAATTACTTCTTTACTTACTTGAGTTTAATTGATCTCAAAAATCTAAAATAAAATTTAAATTCCCGTAATGTAGTCTAATGTTAATACATATAGAACTACAAATTGACCAAGTGTCAGCCATTGATTTCACATTGATTGGAAACAATCAATAATGACTATACAAACGTGACATAGGATGTTAATTAGAATAGAAATGTTCGCCATTCTATGAATTCACACAAAGTATTGTCTAGAAATTTAATGCAAAAATCCCATATAATGTAAAAACATTTCCATAATATGGAGTCTAATGACAGTGGAAAAATTCAACTTAAGTAAAATAAATAAGTGATGAAGAAGTTTCAACTTTGAAATTGTCATCGCCTCAACGGCGTAATCGATAGCGTGTCTGCCTAAGGATTCGAGCCGGGCACTGACGAGGGTAGGTTCGAATCCGATCCGAAACACGAAAAATCTGAATTGGAGTTTTTTTCTGAAAAACTTCAAACCATACCTTTGAATTGAAAAAATTCCAATTACTTCTTTACTTACTTGAGTTTAATTGATCTCAAAAATCTAAAATTACATTTAATTTTAAAATAACGTAATTATAACGTTATAACATAATAAAATATAATATTTTTCTGTTTCATAACGAAATAACGTACCGAAAAAATAAATATACTGTTATAAAAACGAAACGCATAACGTTACGAATTTTTTTTTCGTTTTGCAACACTGATATATATATATATATATATATATATATATATATATATATATATATATATATATATATATATATATATATATATATATATATATATATGTATATATATATATATATATATATATATATATATAATATATATATATATATATATATATATATATATATATATATATATATATATATATATATATATATATATATATATATATATATATATATATATATATATATATATATATTTAGAGTGGGGCGATTTAAAAATCTTAATGGGCCCCTCGCGATTCTGATTCCTGGAGTTGTACTGAGCAAAAAAGTCCACTAGACCATATGTCTACGGTGAAAACCGAGCTTGCGAAATTTTGTTTGAAGTTTTTTTGTCGCAATTTATGTTTTGTGAAAACTTGCAAATTTTCTTAGGCTCATATCTCGTAAACCATTTGGAATTTTAGTATGAATAAAATTAGTAAACTGTAGTTCTTGACCTCAGCTACAAATTTGCTGAATAAACAAACCGAAAAAAATCACATCTTTATGACCAAAAACACGAAAATGCCAAAAAATCTAGATTCTGAATAAATCATAAAACAGACATTTGTTAAATTTTTGACACCATTTCTGGGTAAAAACTGTATTTGAGGTTATGTTTTCAGACTCTCATATCAGAGGTCCCTGAAGCGAACATCATAACCGTCAACTTCAATGTAAGTCCCTGAAGCGAACATCAACTGCATAACCGTCAACTTCAATCACGTTTTTTTGTTTTATAATAAATATTATAAATTATAATTATTATAATTATAATAAATATTGTAAATTTTATAATAAATATAATAAATTTAATAATTAGTGTTTCGAGAAAAGATTACAAAATCACAAATTCATATTTTTAGAATTCCAAAAATATTGTAAAAATTAAATAAAATCAAACTTTTTGAAAATTCTAAAAATATTCCAAAAATTATTACAAAATCAAAGATTAAAACTTTTTTGAAAAATTCTAAAAATATTGCAAAAATTATAACAAAATCAAAAACACAAACTTTTTTCAAAATCCCAAAATTATTTCAAAAATTTATAATAAAATCAAATATTTAAACTTTTTCTAAATTCTAATTCAAACTTTTTCCGAAATTCTAAAAATATTGCAAAAATTAAAACAATATCAAAAAAATTGTAACTTTTTTCAAAAATTATAATGAGATCAAAAATTTAAAATTCTAAAAATATATATATAAAATTCACAAATTCAATAATATTATTTTTTTCAAAATTCAAAAAATATTCCAAAAATTATAACAAAATCAAAAATTAAAACTTTTTCCACATCCTAAAAAATTTTGCAAAAATTATTACAAAATTAAAAATACAAACTTTTTTCAAAATTCCAAAAATATTTTTAAAAACTATAACAAATTAAAAAATTTCCATGTCCATTTTCATTTTCAATTACATTTACGTCATAAAACAGCTACATTTTGTTTTCAAAAAAATTGGCTAAAAAAATAAGTAAACTCATTTTTTGACACACTTGACAATATTTTTTTGACAAACTTATAATGTTCTGTAATTCTATATAATTCTCTATACTAATAATAAATTTTCATGTCATACAAATTATTAATTTTATTTTGTTCCAAAAAATTGGGTAAAAAAATAAATAAAAATCTTTCTTTTGACACACTTGACAACAATTTTTTGACAAACTTATAATGCCATAACTCTCAATAAAATTTCATTTCAAACAAATAATTAATTTTATTTTTTTCCAAAAAATTGGGTAAAAAAATAAATAAAAATCTTTCTTTTGACACACTTGACAACATTCTTTTGACAAACTTATAATGCAATAATCTAGATTTTGGTTTCACACACCAATCCAATCACTTAAAATGAACGTATTTTAAGCAACAAAATATGCAAATTTCCTTGTTTTGACACACTTCCGGTACAGTTATCGAACACATCGTCCTTTCGGCTCTTCCCATAGAGTGAACCTATTTTTAGAAGAAAAAAATTTTTTGAAATCTGTCAAGCGGTTTTCGAGATTTCGTAGGTTGTGACGGCCGGCCGACAGACAGACATACATTTTTTTTGCTTTTTTAGAATCAGTAGGTCCTAAAACGTCGAGAAATGCCAAAAAAAGTGGGGGTAAGAATTTCACTCTTAGCTCATGGATGCAATACTTAGGTCTTTCAGACCGAAGTAAAATAATAAATAGAACGTTTTTGATGAGTTTAAATTATAAACAACTAAAAATGGTCATTTTTCAGTATGTTCGCGATAAATTTTCACTTTTGCAGGGCAAAAACTGCATGAAGAAATGTTCAGATGTGGTAAGTATAACATAAAAAATTGTTAAATATTTAGTTGGCTACAATTTTCTGTTAGATTATTAGTTTTAATTTTCTGCGGTTTGGCTGCTATGGCCTCAAAACGGTTAAAAAGATGGTAATTTTTTGGAATTTTCGTGTTTTTGGTCATGATTTTTTTCGGTTTGATTTTTCAGTAAATTTGTAGCTGAGGTCAAGAGCTACAATTTACTTATTGTATTCATCGTAAAATTTTAAATGGTTTACGAGATATGAGCCTAAGCAAGTATTCACAAAATATAAACTACGACAAAAAAACTTCAAGCAAAAATTCGCAAGCTCGATTTTCACCGTAGACATACGGTCAGGAATCAGAATCGCGAGGGGCCCATGAAGATTTTTTCCCTTCCATACAAATCGCCCCACCCTAAATATATGTATATATATATATATATATATATATATATATATATATATATATATATATATATATATATATATATATATATATATATATATAAATATATATATATATATATATATATATATATATATATATATATATATATATATATATATATATATATATATATATATATATATATATATATATATATATATATATATATATATATATATATATATATATATATATATATATATTGTTGTAAATGGATAGATTGCAAAGAATTCGTATAGTATTATCATACTATTAAAATTATCATACTATTAGAATTATTATACTATTAGAATTATTGTACTATAAATATTATCATACTATTAAAATTATTATACTATAGGAATTATTATACTATTTGAATTATTATGCTATAAAATAATTGTACAATAAAATTAAAGTTACTTTTTGTAGCATGATCTATTACCTAATTTTTAAGGTAAACATTTATATAAAAAAGATAATAAAAAAATTCAGGCAGTCAGCTCTAGGTTGAGCAGTGAGCTACACTAAAAGCTAATAAACCAAAAATAGAGCTAAATAAAAATTGAATTAATTTAATTAAATAGTGAGTTTGTACTTTTTGGTAGCGCTACGATCAGAAGCAGAACAGCAGCTCCGGAGGTAATTATAACATTTTGGTGACAGCGGTGGGATAGATTGGAATTAATTACCAATGGAGTCATAAATCTTGAAGAAAAACAAAAATGCTCAACACAACAATTATCAAAATCGCAAAGAAAAAGCTACATTACGAAATTCACTAATGGCGGATATCAACATATAAAACCAAACCTTTTCTTCAGAGCAACAATCTTGAACCGGTTTCATCAATAAATTACTTAAATGCAAAAACAAAATCATCTACATTAAAAAATTAGCTAATGGCGGACGGAAATCAACCTATAAGACAAAAGTTTTTATTCACGGCAACAATCTGGAAATTGATAGCATCAATACAATTATCAAAAATACAACACAAATCATCTGCATTATGAAATTAAATTGAATTAATGGCGGAAAACAACAAAAAGAAGTGATAACGGCAACACCTATAAGTTGGTCACACAGAGCAGCAGTATGAGTTGGTTGTAAAACCTGCCATTTCGATTTAATCAAGTATATTATATATATTTTTGTTCAGTCGTAGTGTCTTAAAATTTATTATAAAAAAAAAAGAATGAATATCAAATTATTAAATTAATTTAATAGTGTTTATTATTTAAGATTTAAAAAGAAAAAAATAATAAGAAATTATAAAAAAAAAAATATATTTGTTGTGCTGTAGTGATAGTGAGAGTAAAACGGTTCACATGCACGTGAACCGGTGTTCATAAGTAAATAAGTAAGAATTAAAAAAAATGAAATTTTGGTTACTAATAAGAATATGTTATTAAATAGAAATCTCAAAAATAGTAAATTTAAGAAAAAAATTTATAGTGACGTAAGTTGTATAATAGTGTATCCTGGTTAACTAAGGAGAAACAGGTATTGTTATTTTATTTATAATCATTTCCTAGTTTGATAATAAAAATCATTAGCCTTGTAAATGTAATTAAATTGAATTCTTATACAATTGTTTGATGTAAAAAAAAGATTTTACTACGGTAAATCGTTTGTAATATTAAATTTTTTTTGCCCTGGTATTTCTACACAAACGGTTAAGAATAAATTAGTGTTTTGTAATAAAAAGGAAGGAAACCAGAATTATTTCGATGCAAAATTGAATTATAAAATTTTGTTTAGCATTTTCATTCGGTACAGAGATCATTTTAAGTTTTGAATAGAGGTGATATACATTATTTGAGTTGTGTGTATATAGATTTTAGCAAATTGTGTGGACAGGATTGGTAGTTAAGTTGTATAGTTTAGTTTTTGGTTTATGTCCGAAGATAAGGATTTTTATCTTTTACGTAGTGGTAGAGTAAAGTCAGTCCCTCATACATTAGTTGACTCAAATAATACGGCATTGTCAAGCAAAAATTTGTTAAGTTCGCAGAAGAGGTTGAAGTCACGGTAGATAGTTGTGCGTCGACAAATACAACGTGCGAAATGTCTGAGTTAAATTTAGAGTTAGCTCTTAAACTCATACCAGAGTATGACGGTAAAATTGGTAGTAGTACTAGTCTGGAAAAATTTATTGCTTGTTGTGAAATAGTGGTAAAATCTTTGAAGGTGAGTGCCATGCCTGAATTTTTAAATATTATGCATGTGAAATTATCAGGGAAAGCCTACGATGAAACTCTGAAGCTCCATACGTATGATAGTTGGACCGTTTTAAAAAATGATTTGAGAACTCGTTTTGCGGATACGAGATCTAGTGACTATTTGCAAGTGGAGCTGGTTAACGTAAGGCAAGGTCAAAATGAAGATGTTCGAACTTTTTCTAGCAGAGTCGAAAGAATATTGGCGGAGCTCAACGATACTTCTATTACGAATTTACCAAGCTCAAGTGCTGATTGTTTAGATACAGTGCGATACATTAATGGTAAGACAGCGCTAAATGCTTTTCAGGAAGGCTTGCGAGAGCCGATTAGAATAATTGTTAAAGCGTGTCGATTTAAAACGTTGAAAGAGGCCATATCAAAAGCTTACGAAGAAGAAATTCTAATTAATAAACGACAACCCGTGTTAAAAACAAATTCCAATATTGATGTTTTGCGGTGTCAGATTTGTAGAAAGCCAGGTCATAATGCGTCGGTTTGTTTTAATCGTTACGGTGGAAATTTTATGCCAAATAGATCTGTTTCTAATAGGCTACCTCAGCCTGTTTGTGCTAGTCCTTTTCGAACTACTCAACAAGGTCGTCCTGTTCGGTTTATGAGGATTGTTTGTGTGTATTGTAGAAATGTTGGACACCATATACAAGAATGCCGTAAGAGGATAAATGCCGATATGATACGTAGTCACAACGACAACCAGATAGTTAAGGAGGGTAATCCAAGTAATCAAGCGGAAAACACGGAAAAGCTCGAGCAGAATATGCGGAACACCCCTGTTCGAGTTTCAAAGCTATTAGAGGGTGTTCAAACTCCGTAAATAATGCCAAGGGTGATATTCATCCAAATAATTATAAACCTAGTGTTAACGTGTTTGATAGTGATGTAACGATAACTAAATATAGTTCTTCAAATATTTTGGACAGTGAGCAATTTCACGAGTCTTTAAAAGAAAAAAATTATTCAATAAAAAAGTTTACAGGGGTAAGGAAAACATTTGAATGTAGCGTCGTACTCAAACTCGATGTACAAAGTAGAGAAAATCTCAAATTCTTAGTCGATACAGGTGCGGAGGTTAGTTTGATAAAGTTAGGGTGTATTGCTGCTGAAGCTTTATGTTATCCTAATTCTAAATGCGTGCTTACAGGTATTTCAGCAGAAACTATCCCTACTCTAGCTTTATGTTATCCAATCATTAATATTAACGATTCCTATGGCGTTATTCATCCATTTTATATAGTGAGCGATGATTTTCCAATAACTTGCGAGGGTATAGTTGGGAAAGACTTTCTAATTAAACAATCATGTAAGATAGATTTTTCAAAGGAAATCTTAGAAATTCCAACACGAGGTGCATCTTCTCAAAATAGCACTGCTATTCTTAAATTAACTACTATACCCTCTGATTCCCGAATACCTTCTCGTTCAGAAAAAGTCTTGGAGTTAAAAGTTGATTTGCCAGATGGTGAGTATATTTGTCCATCGCATGAAATTTTATCAGGTGTTCACGTGTGTGGAGCATTAATAAAAGTGAAGTCGAACTTTGCCAATTTTATTATACTCAATACTAATGACAATCCTGTAGATATTAATTTTCACGTGATTGATGGGAGTAAGATACAAGACCGTCGAGCTTTTATGATTAACAGTTTTCATTGGAGCAACCCTGTAGATAAAAGATTGGAGTATTTGGAGAGTGAAATAGACACCTCTCATTTGAATAACGAAGAGAGAGAAAGCATTATAGAGCTTTGCAGACATTTTAATGACTTGTTCCATTTACCTGGAGATAAACTTTCCGTTACATCTGCAATCACTCACCGAATAAATCTTCTTCCGGGTTCTCAACCTGTTACGGTGAAACAATTTCGCATACCTGAATCCCTTAAACAAGAAGCAGATAGACAAGTTTCTGAGCTTTTAACTGACGGCATTGTACAACCTAGTTAAAGTTGTTGGAATTTTCCTTTGCTTGTCGTACCGAAAAAGTCTGCTAATAATGAGAAAAGTTGGCGATTGGTTGTTGATTTTCGTAAGTTGAACGAGATGACTGTTGGTGAAGTGTTCCCTTTACCCAATATCACAGAAGTTTTGGAACAGTTGGGAAAATCGACGTATTTTAGTACACTGGATATGGTCAAGGGTTATCATCAAGAAGTTAGCACTTCTTTGGGCCATTTTGAGTTTCTGCGAATGCCGTTTGGTTTAAAGAACGCTACTTCAACTTTTCAAAGGTTGATGAACACTGTATTATCTGGTCTGAATAGTTTGCAATCACTGGTTTATTTAGACGACGTAATAGTAACGGGAGTAAATTTAAAGGATCACAATGATAAATTGTATAAAATTCTATCACGTTTCCGTGATTATAATCTAAAACTAAATCCTGTTAAGTGCAGATTTTTGAGAAAGGAGATATTGTATTTAGGGCACTTGGTAACAGATAAGGGTATTAAACCCGATCCTGGAAAACTCAGCTGCGTAGAGAATTTTCCAGTTCCTAAAACACCCAAACAGATTAAATCGTTCCTTGGGTTCGTAGGCTATTATCGCCGTTTTATCGAAAACTTTTCTAGATTAGCCCAACCTTTGACAGCTTTATTAAAGAAAAATGCTAGATTCATATGGAGTGCCTTTTGCGAGTAAGCTTTTCAAAAATTAAAGAATGCATTAGTTAACCCTCCCGTATTGCAGTACCCTGACTATGCTAAAGTTTTTTATATTACTTCTGACGCAAGCAATGTCGCGATTGGAGCTGTTTTGTCTCAGTTGAACGATGCGGATGATCTACCCATAGCATTTGCTAGTAGAGTTCTCAATCGAGCTGAACTTAATTATTCAACTATCGAAAAGGAGTTGCTTGCTATCGTGTGGTCGATAAAACATTTTCGTCCTTATGTATTTGGTCGTAGCTTCTTAGTTGTGACAGATCATAAACCGTTAGTCTGGCTGAGTAGTATCAAGGATCCGGTTTCTCGTCTCGTTAGGTGGAAGATAGAGTTAGAGGATTATGATTTTAAAGTAATTTATAGAGCAGGTAAATACAACGTGAATGCAGATGCACTTAGTCGCATAGAGTTATTTAGTAGGGATCCAGCCGAAATCCCTTCATCAGCCGTTTCTAGCAAAACTGTGTTGTTTTCCGATCCTCATCTCGAGTCATTTTATCCAAATCCTTGCAATGCAGAGCATGTTGATCCAGTGGATAGTTTAAAAAATAACCAAAGTTTGTCACAAACTGCTACGATTGACGTAATAACTCGTTCTCAAGTCCGTAAAACGTTATTGAATACTAGTTTACCTGAACCTGGTAAGGTAACAGTAGAAGACACTATGGATAGTAAGAGTGTTATTGATTCTCCGGCTGTAAGACAGCTGACTGAGGAAGCCGATATTTTAAAGATTCTCAAGGAATATCATGATAGTAGCATTGGGGGTCATCAGGGCGTATGTAGGATGTACAACAGAATGAAATCTTACGTATTCTTTCCAAGGATGCTTTCTAGAATAAAGTCTTTCGTACGTAAATGTCCTCATTGTCAAAAGAATAAAATTTGTAAACCTACAAAGATACCAATGGCTATTACTACTACCTCTTTCAAGCCATTTGATAAGATATTTCTGGATATTGTGGGACCTTTGCCTGTATCACATGCCGGAAATAGATTTATACTAACCGTACAAGATGATCTGACGAAGTACTCTCTTGCCATGCCTTTGCAGAACCAAGAAGCGTCTACTGTTGCTAAAAGTTTTGTCGAGAATTTTGTTTGTAGATTTGGATCACCAGTTTCAATTTTGACTGACCAAGGTACTAATTTTCTCAGTGAAATGTTTAAAAGTATGTGTAGTTTGTTGAAAATATCTAAATTACAGTCTACTGCTTTCCACCCCCAGACGAATGGATCTCTGGAGAGGTCTCACCGTAGTCTCGCGGAGTATTTAAGAAATTATGTAGATGGAGATACCCAGAATTGGGATTCTTGGATTGCTTACGCTATGTTTACGTACAATTCTCCCCCCCATACTGCAACTAAACAAGTTCCTTTTGAACTAATTCATGGGTTCAAACCAAATTTGCCATCATCATTAAAAGCTATACCTTCTCCTGTGTATGATGTTGACAACTATTTACAAGAGTTAAAAGGACGACTTGGAAGTGCTTACGAGATAGCGAGATGTAATTTGCAAGCTATGAAAGAAAAATCCAAGTTATATTATGATAAAAATTCTGCAAACGTATCTCTTAAAGTTGGAGATTTAATATTACTACGTAATGAAAGTAATTTGAGAACCAAGTTAGATCCATTGTACACCGGTCCTTACGAATTGAATGAAATCTTATCTAATGAAAATGTTAAGCTTAAGGTTGGTCGAAAAATGAAAGTCGTGCATAAGAACAGGATTAAATTGTTCAACGAATCATAAATTTAATGTTTATATGTATATACTTTGTCTGTTTTCTACTTTTAATGTAATAAAGATTATATTTTACAAGAAATAAAAACTTGGAAATGGTCATAAAGGATTCATAGTTGGTTAGTCGGATTTTAATACCAAAAAAAATAAATTTGCTATTAAAATTTATTTAGTTTTCTTTAATAAACAAGGAAATCTTTGTACACTATATAAAAAAAATTATTTTTGAAATTTGTCTTTTAGCTTCATTAAAAGTTATATTTTATTTTTTTAAAATAAACTTTAATCTTAGGGTGGGGGTGTTGTAAATGGATAGATTGCAAAGAATTCGTATAGTATTTTCATACTATTAAAATTATCATACTATTAGAATTATTATACTATTAGAATTATTGTACTATAAATATTATCATACTATTAAAATTATTATACTATAGGAATTATTATACTATTTGAATTATTATGCTATAAAATAATTGTACAATAAAATTAAAGTTACTTTTTGTAGCATGATCTATTACCTAATTTTTAAGGTAAACATTTATATAAAAAAGATAATAAATAAATTCAGGCAGTCAACTCTAGGTTGAGCAGTGAGCTACACTAAAAGCTAATAAACCAAAAATAGAGCTAAATAAAAATTGAATTAATTTAATTAAATAGTGAGTTTGTACTTTTTGGTAGCGCTACGATCAGAAGCAGAACAGCAGCTCCGGAGGTAATTATAACAATATATTTATATATATATATATATATATATATATATATATATATATATATATATATATATATATATATATATATATATATATATATATATATATATATATATATATATATATATATATATATATATATATATATATATATATATATATATATATATATATATAAGCAATTTCACGAAGATTCAACATCGTTTTGACTTGACCCCTTTTAATTTTGATTATTTTTTGTTTATAGATAGTCTTTCATAAATAAAAATACGAGTTCTCTTAGAATTTTTTTTTCGACCAGGGGTCTTCACAGGGTGCCATTCATTTCTTTGCTATTTTGTGATGTGAGTGCATTTTGATAAGCGATTGTAGAAAAACTGCTCAATCGATTTTCATAAATGATATTTCGTTGAATAGGTATTAGAACAAAGTTTTTAAAAATTTACACTGTTAATTTTTGGAAATAAGTTTTAACGGTGTAACATAAGAAAAAAACGGTGTAATTGAAGAAAAGATGGCGCTACACCTTTTTTTTAAAACTAAATTGAAGCTTATTTTATATCTAACTACTTGTGAAAGTTTATTACTAGCGATATTTTTTGTTTTAAAGATAAAATTCGTTGTGCATATGACTGTCGGGAATCAGTTTTTTTTTCTGAAGGAAAATTATAAAAATGGCGTTATAAACTAAGAGATTTTTTTTTATGTTAAATATCAAATATTTTATTATTAAATGAACTTTTGAAAATATTATAAAAGTTAAATATGTAGAACAATAAATAAAATAAATACAATTGTTAAAAATGATTTACTTATTTTACAAACAGAAGTTTCTTTTGAATAGGAAAACACTTCTGCAATTATTTTCTTTGTATTAGATGGCATAAAAATGAAATGTTTATTTATCACTTTTAGTAATCACTTGTCACTCTTATAAAAAATAATTTGACAATATCGACTGCAAACAAAAAAGCCGTATAAATAACTAAATCTATTTAGGAACTTTTGACTGGAGAAGTATTATGTTCGTATTATGTTATTATGGAATCATAAAGTAAAAGATTGTATTTTAACAGTAAATTACAAATATTTTATTATTGAATAAACTTTTTAAAATATCATACAAATTATATATGTAGGTTAAAGAAAATAAATAAAGTTATTAAAAATTATTTACTTATTTTACATTCAAAAGTTTCTTTTGAGTTGGAAAACATTTTTGCAATTATTGTCTTAGTATTTAATGGTACAAAAAAATGAAATTTTTGAGTTCCACTTATAGTAATCGCATTTTTATATCGATTTTGTAATTTTTCTTTTGTTAATTGATATTCATTTTTATCGGCGTATCCAAAGTTCATGGTAGATTCCCATTTTAAAGCCCATTCGAAAAGTTTTTTTGGTGTATCAATAATATCTCTGCTCCCCTTGCTATAACGGTATGCAACACGCTTCAGTGTACCAACAATCCCATCGCAAGGTCCCTTGCTATGGCTGGTAGCTTGAAAATGCCATTCTGCATCAACCTTAAAGTCTTTTTTATGATGGCATAAGTTGATTAGGTAATGTTTATTTTTGTATTGAGAAGGTCGTCGGTGTTATAAATTCCATGCGTATGTCTTCCATTGTAATTGTATTCATCCCACAACTAGTGAATTTGATTAAAATTCTTTAACAGCTCTATAATTTATTAAATATTTCCCTAACAAATTAAACAACAAACTTGTTTTGTTTTTCGCTATCTTTGATGTTTTTATTTCAATATGGCGATACAAATTTTTGCATGAAAAGTGGAAATTAAACGAAATATTTTACAGTCGTGGATAAAAAAGCATCTTGTATTCGCTTAGGATGATGGCAATTCTTCACTCGGATGATTCAATCCACTCGCTACGCTCGTTTCGGGAATCTTCATCCGCGTGAAGAATTACCTTCATTCTAAGCTCATACAAGAATCTACTATTCCTAATATTAGAATTTATATGCGTTCTGATGAATTCAATAAGTTTTGTAATGAAAAGATGGACTGTAGTACTGTTGTGATCGTTTATATCCGAAATGAGTATAAGACTTCGGTGCTGTATATATTCACTTGTAGCACTTTTAAAATAAATGACAAATGGATGAATAGTAGCTTGTGAATTATTATAATGATAACCTTGAACCGAATCCTGAATTATGAAGGCGTAGTTTTCAGAAAAATCCCCTTGAACAAAGCACTCTCCTGGTTCTAATTTTTTTTCTTTATTTATTTATTTTATTTATTTATTATTATTACCATTATAAAACGATACAGTTAAGGCAAGCCTTCTCAAAGTCTGTACCGAGTGATATACATTAACAAGTAATTAACAAGTAATTAACATTAAGGAAAGGACAATATAATTATTGAAATGAGACATAATAATTACTTAATACTGACATAAAATGCTGATATTCACAACAATAATAATACTTATATATTTTTAAATTGAAATATTCAGTAAATTCTACCAAACAACAATGTATGTACTTAATAATAAAGATGGATGATAGTGGTTTGAAAATGATAAAAAATGAAAAAAAAAAAAAAATACGAAAATGTATGATTGAAATAAAAAATTTAATTATTCAATAATTCAATGGCTTGATTTGACAAAATGGGTAAAGCAGTTTCTTTTAAATATGCTAAGAGTATTTGAGCATTTTGTATGTTCAGGAAGATTATTGTAGATGTTAATACCATGAACGAAAATAGAGTCTGAAAATTGTTTACACGAGTATCTGCTACTAAGAGACTGAAGTCTACGTGTGCGCAAGGAAGAACCAAACTGTAACAAAGAAGATAAATAAGACGGATGATGGACATGCAAGATCTTAAATAAAAAGCAACACATACGGTACTGTAAATAAGAAAAGAACTTGCAACCGAGTATTTGCGTAGCATAATTCGAGATATGATCATACCGCTTAAGTTTATGGACATAACGTGTACAATTGTTAAATGCGACTTGCAGCGATCTTTTAGAATCAAAGTCGGAATTGTAAAACAGAACATCACAATATGTAAAGAGTGGTACAATTAGAGCTTTGATAAACAGCAAGCGTATATTTAAAGGAACAAAGTGTTGAAATTGACGCAAGCAATGTAGAGAAAAATTTACTTTACGACAAACTTGATTTATGTGATCAGACCATGTGAGAGTATTATTAAAAGTTACACCAAGATTCTTCACAGTGTCAGTAAATTGAAGTTGGACACCGTTTAAGAACAATGGAGGTAACACAATGTCAAGGCCACGCTTGTATATAAAAATACACTGTGTTTTAATAGCATTAAGTGAGAGTCCATTTGAGCTAGACCACCTAGCAACAGAGGCCAAATCTTCATTGATTTGATCAAATGCACCATTAATAGCCTTAAGTTGTGCAGAATGGTACATTTGACCGTCATCAGCATATAAATGAAGTGAGCAAAAGTTAATGTGATCAGGTAAATCATTAATAAACAAAGCAAATAACAATGGCCCCAAGATTGACCCCTGAGGTACACCAGAAGATAGCGGAAGAGGAAGCGAAATGTTATCTCCAATACGTACACTTTGACGTCGATCAGCCAAATAAGAAACTAGGAATCGGACAGCAAATGGTGAAAATCCAAAGTAAAGCCATAATTTTTGCACCAGGCACTCATGATCAATTGAATCAAAAGCATGCGTAAAATCTAGTAGGATTAATATAGAAAATTTAGATTCATTGAGTTTACTACCAATGTCAAATACTATTTTAGAAAGCGCGGTAGAAGTACTATAGTTTTTACGAAATCCTGATTGAAAATCATATAATAAATTATTATCCTCGATGTAACTTTCCATTTGATTCTTAAGCAGTACTTCAAAAACTTTCGATAAAACTGGTGAAATGCTTATTGGACGATAATTACCAATCGAAGAAGGTTCTTTAGTTTTCGGTATAGGTAACACAGTCGAATGTTTCCAAACATATGGAAAAACACATTTAGTAATACACGAGTTATAAACATAAGTAATATAGGGCAATATATATGGAAGGATGATCAACAAAAATTTAAGGCTTATATTATCAGAACCGATCGCATTACTCGAAATGGAGCATGCTGCATAATACACATCAGACTCCGTAACATGAATAAAATTAAAAGCGCTGGGATTATCAATTTTACCATATGGTAGTGGAAGAACAACGGGAGACGTTTTTAAAGTTGTAAAATATTTGTTGAAATCATCAGCAGAATATTTGGAATCTGAACTAACTGACGTAGACTCATAGAGATTCAGTGAACGTAGAGTTTTCCACACATTTTGATTACTCTTATTGAGACAATTCGAGAAATAATTTTCTTTGGCTTTGCGAATGAGATCAGTAACTTTATTACGAAATTTACGAAATATAATTAAGTCTCTGTTATTACGGCTGAGTATCCAGATTCTATAGGCCTTATCACGAATAGAAATCAAATACAAAATTTGTTGATTCATCCAAGGGGTAGAAGTCTCTTTAGAAATCAATTTACATTTCAACGGTACACACATATCATAAAGATGTAATACTAATTCAGAGATGAATTTAACTTGGGAATCACAATCAAGAATATAATAGATTTGATCCCACGGTAGTTGTAAGATGGTCTGGTGGAGTAATTCAAAATTCAGTACTGACATATCTCGAACCAAGTGAAAATTATTTGGTGGCTTTGGTAGTCTGTAATTATATGACATATACACAAGATCGTGATCAGCAATACCAGGCAGTGCAGATTGACCGAACATCATTATCCTTGATCTATTAACCTCAGGAATAATAATAAGATCAAGAAGAGCTGCTAATCGAGTTGGATTATAAGGAATTGAATAGAGAGCAGAAGAAATTAATAGATTTTTAAAATTTCTTATTGGTAGTGAGGGATTTGAAGAACACATATCAAAATTAAAATCACCCATAAGAATGGTATGGCTGTATTGTGATAACATAGGCTCAATAGCAGATGCGAAATCCTCCACATCACCAACGCAAACTGGGGGTGGATTATAAAAAATACCAACGACTATCTTGGATCCTACAACCGATATTTCAATAAATAGATACTCAAGTTTAGCAGTAGTAGACTTAGAAGATTTACTTACAACTTTAACTTTCAAACCTTGACGAATATAGAAAGCTACACCACCACATGCCTTACCAATACGATCATGTCTAAACAAACTAAAACCCGGCACATCATACAATAATTTAGGAGATGAATTACTTAGAAAACTTTCAGATATACCAAATATGTGTAAGTGTGGCTTATTGAGTAACAATCTAATTTCATCAATATGGGCAGTAATACTACGTGCATTAATGTGTGCAAAATTAAATGAAAATTTAGAGAACGATAATCGTTCGAGATTCGAATCCTCCGCAATATTCACACTCACATCGTTCATGGCAAGATCCAAATCAAAGTCTTCCACTTTGAATGCAAATACTCTTAACATCACGATAAACAGAATTAAAAATGACTATAAAATAAAAACCATCATTAATAAAAACATTTAGAGATAGACAATCAATTATATCAAACCATTGATCAGATTCAGAACCCTCCTTAAGTTCAATCACATTCTTATTTATCTCATTATTACCATCTAAAACCAAACAAAAGTAAACATTAATAATATAATAAGATATCAAAATTAATTTCAAATAATTAAAAAAGTAAAAATAAAAATATTTCAACATTAAGCTTTTTATCAATATAGGTAACAGTAGGTGATGATTGTTGGGCTTTTCAATCTTAAGAGGTTTGGTTGACACTTGAAGTTTTATGCTTAGAGACTTCGGCTTCAGGAAAAAGCGAGCATAAGTCGACTAATGAATTAACTCCAATTGGCTGTTCATGTCCAGTAACATCAATAAAAACTCCGCCCCTATGAGTATACACACGCGTTATATTACTACTAGCTTTTTTCTTGATGGTGAGCGATTTCCTATATATTATATAGTCATCACTAGTTAGATTTTCAAATATGTATATTCTGGAGCTTATTTGGGATAAACCGAAATCCAAAAGATTCAAATTAATATGTTTATAGTATTCAGCAAGCAACCGGTTTCGTGTTCGGATATTGTCAAACGTTACAATGATATTATCATGTTGAATACGGTTCACTTGACTACGAGATTTTAAGCGAAAAATGGCAAGTATACTAGATGATGTTATGCCGACTTGAAGTTTATTTGCTATATCCAGAACAATATCAATGTCATTCCGATTATCCATTTTGGGTATACCAGAAATGATCAATTGGTTAAACTTTCTTTCCCGTTCAATCCTACGAACTTTGAATTTAAGATCCTCAATTGAATTAAAATGTTGTGAACAATCACTGAGTTTACTTTTAAGATTAGTCAGCTCAATAGACAAAGCAGTATTATCATTTCTTAAATTCAAATTTTCTTGTTCAATTTCAAACATTTTATCAACAGCTGATTTACAATCAATAACATCGGCTTTCAATTTATCATGTTCGCTTTTCATTAAATTAACATCAATGTGGAGTGACGTAATATTATTTGTCAATTCTTCAAGCTTAACAGTACATTGCAGAACTGGATTAATTTTTTTTTCTTGTTCATTAATTTTTAAAATAAGTTGATCAATTTTTAACTCCATATTAGTACTGCTATTATTAGTTAATGATGACGCTGTTGATGGTGATAAATTATTTTTTATTGTTGTGGATCTCAAATCCATTTTTTTATCACACATATTGACTTATTATTTTAGTAATTATTTACGCAAAAAGACTACACTGACTTGGTATAAGAAACACCCACTGAATTGATTTAAGCAAAAAATGTCAACTGTTTAAATACAACCGGTATTCACAATGAGTTTTTAACAACCAAAAAATATATGTAACCAATTAAAACTCATGCAATTTATAATTTTAATACAAATAGTTCAAGATTCAGAAACCAAAATTTACTATTGATCAGCAAAATGAAAACTATAGCATTAAACACTTTTTAGATCAAAAATATCAACATTAAATATCAATTATCATTAAATATCAATAATTATTAAAAATTAGAAAATAAATTTATAGAAGCACAGGAACTCGACCGTCTCATACGAAAAACGAAAAAATAATCTTTCCTCAATGAATGTAGATTGCTATAAAGTTGTGTGGTATCAAAATTTGTAAACGGTAAACAAATTTTTGAATAAATTTTTCTACAGTTTCTATTAAAGTATCCAAATTGCATCGATCAGTGGTAATCTATTCTTGATATTTGACTTGAAGGATTCCTTTAACGTCAAAATCATTTAGTAATCTTTCTTCCAGTTGTTGAAGTTTTTTTGAACTTTCATTGCACTTCAAATTATGACAATCTTCTGTTAATTCACCACATGAAACAATGTCAATTAATGTTTTATAATTCTGGAAAGCAGCATCAGTAATCCAAGACATCTTAGAGTGTTCAATCATTACTTTCATATTTTGATGTATGGTACACACGCACACATTATGAACTCCTGGGATAATTTTATACATTCTTGTGGTCGAAGGGACGTGAATTTGGTAAATCCTATTTTCACAACGGGAAACTTATTTTTAAACTCCTATAAGCTTCATTTAATGTACATAGCAATAAGCGCTTTTGTGGTTTTATTCTGAAATTGCTTATATTTTCTTTATTGTACATATATAATTTTTATAATATTTTAAAAAGATCATTTAATAATAAAATATTTGATATTTAACATAAAAAAAATCTCTTAGTTTATACGCCATTTTTATAATTTTCCTGCAGAACAGAAAAAACTGATTCCCGACAGTCATATGCACAACGAATTTTATCTTTAAAACAAAAAACACCACTGGTACTAAACTTTCACAAGTAGTTAAATATAAAATAAGCTTCAATTCAGTTTAAAAAAAAGGCGTAGGTTCTAACCTATTCAACGGCATATCATTTATGAAAATTGATTTAGTAGTTTTTCTACAATCGCTCGTCGAAATGCACTCACATCACAAAATAACAAAAAATTGAGGGCACCCTGTGAAGACCCCTGGTAGAAAAAAAAAATTCTAAGAGAACTCGTATTTTTTATTTTTTTTTTTTTTATAGTTCGGGTTAATCACTTAGGTTATACACCTCTAATGCTTTATGCACGTGTTAACGATAGGAAAGGAGAGTTAAGGATTTGGGATAGGACTGGAGCGATAGTATTGATGTATTGCGGATTTAAAAGCTTGTAGATTGTATGAAGCAGGGAAAACATTTTTCGGTAATCGATTCCACCAATATACGGAACGTGAAAAAAAGGAGTTATTATAGCTAGATGTTCTCACATATGAGACCTCCAAGGTATGCATATGGGAATGTAAAGATTGTCTTGTGGTTCGGGAAGATCTGCGGAGTGGAGGTATTAAGTTGATAATTTCCTTAGAGTATCTACCGTAGTAGTACCTGTAAAATAGTGTCAGAGCTCCAACCACTCTTCTATGATGCAGCAAATCCATACCCGATGTTATTATTGGATCATCAATCAGCTTCAATGCACGCCTGTGAACTCTGTCGACAAAATCTAAAGAGGATTCTGGTGCTGCAGCCCATAAATGGGAGTCAAATTCGAGGATCGGTCGTATATATGCTTTATAGATCGTAGTTAATTCCAATGGAGTGAAAAAACTTTTACAGCGACGTAGGAAGCCAAGTCGTTGGGATCCCAATTTTGCTACGGAAAGAATATGATCATGCCACTTCAGTTTGTGATTGATATTAGTTCCCAGAAGTTTGAGTGAAGGTGAGTTTAGTAGTGTTTGCATGGAAAACGTTGCATTGCCGCTATACAGTGAGGTTTTATGGGACAAAACGCACGACTTCGTCTTCATGGAATTAAATATCACTAGGTTCCGTTTACCCCTATCCAAGATTAATTCCAGATCTACATCTAAGGATTCAACCATTTTTCTACAATGACAATTAGAACTTACACTAGATGGTTGTTTTTTAAAAGAATAGGAATGGAAGATAGTACTGTCGTCGGCAAAGCTATATATAGGGTTTGTGGTGATAGATAACAAATCGTTGATAAAGATTAGAAAAAGAGTTGGTGACAGAACTGAACCCTGGGGAACACCGGCTTGAATTGGGAACTTAGTCGACAAAACACCATCCAGCATTACCCTGATTGATCTATGGGATAAAAAATCTTCTAACCAACAGATTAAGGTCTTACAGACACCAAATGAAATCAATTTGTTATTAAGAGCCCTATGCCAAACTCTGTCAAACGCCTTGGATATATCAAGGGAAATGATATGAGATTCACCAAAGTCATGAATTGCTTTACCCCATTTCTCCGTTAGGACTGACATTATATCACCAGTAGACCGCGTTTTACGAAAGCCATATTGGCGGTCGTGGAGCAGATGGTTGTTTTCAAGATATGCCATTAGTTTATAATTGATAATTTTTCCATAACTTTAGCAAGAATCGATGTTAGTGCAATGGGACGATAGTTTGTTTGGTCAGACTTGTTGCCCTTTTTAGGAACTGGTTGAACATTGGTCAGTTTCCACATTGATGGATAAAGGCCCGAGCTTAGGGATAAATGAAAGAGACTAATTAGTGGATAAACCAGGGTATCGGCGCAACGCTTTAGTACAATAGGTGGAATACCGTCCGGACCAGCAGATTTGCTAAGATCAAGATTAAGCAGTGTTGAACGCAAAATTCTTGGACGAAAGTAGATTTGGTTCATTGATGATTGGACAGATGGAATGATCGGTGGATTTATACCGGAATCATCGACTACAGAGTTAGCAGCAAAATTTGCCGCAAGTAGATCTGCCTTGGCTTTAGTTTCAGTTACTGGGTTGCCCTGGTTATCCATTAATGGAGGGATAGAAGATTTGATAAAATTATTGCCAAACTCTCGGATAAAGTTCCAGTATGACCGGCTGCCTTTATTAGCGCGTAAGATTTTACGCTTCGCAATGGAGTTAAAAAGAAATTTAGCTTTTTTAAACATATTATGACAGTTGTTTCTAGCCCTGATATAAAGAGATCTACTGCTGGGTGATTTATCGCCCTGGTATTTGTCAAACGCCAACATTTTGTTAATTTTTGCTATATAACATTCATCAGAAAACCAGGATTTGGACCCAATTCTCTTTTTCACAAAACTGGTTGGAATAAACATGTTCATTCCCAGTAGAATAATGAACGTGATCAATGCAGTTGCTTGGTCAACATTTTTACCTTGCAGAAATAAACGCCAATCGATTTCGTCATAGAACTTATTAAGCTTCTGCCGGTTACATCTATTGTAGTGCCAAACCTTTCGAGGTGGAGACAGTTTTGGACTTGGTGCTTGAGGACTTATTTCAAAATACGCCAAAACTACACAGTGATCTGATCTGCCAAGAGGAGCATCAACTGAGCAAGTGTTTGGCAGAATGTGTTGTCATGAAAAGGTCAAGTAGGTTAGAAGAATGGCTTGCAATATTTGGAATATGGGTGGCCCTATCTACTAACTGAGTAAGATGATTGGAATCAGCAAGATATTTAGCATATTGTTTTGGTTGAGAATCGTAGCCAATCTTTGTGGTGGACATTGAAATCACCTGCTAATATAATTTCTGCATTAGGCGCGGTGATCAAAATTTGATCGATTGTGTCTGTAAGAGAATTAAATGCTTGCAAGGTTTGATTATGGTGGTATACCGGACTACGGTATAAATAACACAAGTATATGTCATGCTTATTTACGATGGTTTTTAGCCAGATAAAGCAGAATTCAGAAATACTGCTTGTTTCATACTGAAGGAGCCTTGTATATTTAACATCATTGCGTATATATACCATTACACCACGGTGTTCAAAAAATGCATATTCTGGTGAATAATTGTTGCAAGCAAATCGTGCATTATCAATATTTGAAACCTGAGTCTCACCTAGCGCTAGTAAATGTGGTTTCTTTTGGTTAAGATGGTATTGGACGCTAAGAAAGTTTTTAGAGAGACCTCGGATATTAGTGGAATCGATTACGAAGTTGGAGACAGACGAAGGTATTATGTTTTGATAAATAATACTGGTAAAATTAAAATTTTTATAAGGGAAATAATAAAAACCAAAGCCAAAAAGGAGTAGACCGAGTAACACAATAAAAACCACAAAGATAAAATTGGCATAGGCCATAAAATATTTTGCGGTTCTGTGAATTCTTGCTATCCCAATGACAATAATAGAAAACAAAAAAGAGATAGGAGTTTGCTTATATTTACAGGTTGCTTGTCAATTGGATTTATATATTGTGAATATATGGGAGATTAAATTGGATTTTAATAAATAAAAAAAAAATCAATTGAATTGGATTGAATTGAATTAAAAAAAAATGCATTGTTTATGTTGTAAATATGAGAGATTAATTAAACTTGGATACATAAAAAATTGAAGAAAGAGAGAAAAACTTGAAAGACAACTGTACATGTGAATTAAATGTTATTGTGAAAAGTAAATATAATGTAGGAGATGAACCATAGGGAATATCGTTAACAATTACACTTTTACATCGATTATTTAATTAAAGTTAATGTTCGAAATATTTATTGATTTAAGTTTTGACTTTATCACAAACACAAATATTTAAGTTAATGAAACAGCACAGCACTATAATAACTATTGAATACAACACAAGGTTGAATTCTCGTCTTTAAAGATAATATATATTTAGTACAACATGAACTCGGTTGTACACGTCCTAGAGGTAAATTTAACAATTAACGAGCAAATAAATTAACTTAAAATAAGGACAACCGACCGGTACGGATAGACAAGAGCAACTGAGCAATAACCTATTTATGAAAGACTATCTTTAAACAAAAAATAATCAAAATTAAAAGGGGTCAAGTCAAAACGTTGTTGAATCTTCGTGAAATTGCTCATATATATATATATATATATATATATATATATATATATATATATATATATATATATATATATATATATATATATATATATATATATATATATATATATATATATATATATATATATATATATATATATATATATATATATATATATATATATATATATATATATATATATATATATGTATGTATATATATTTATATATATATATATATATATATATATATATATATATATATATATATATATATATATATATATATATATATATATATATATATATATATATATATATATATATATATATATATATGTATATATATATATATATATATATATATATATATATATATATATATATATATATATATATATATATATATATATATATATATCTATATATATATATATATATATATATATATATATATATATATATATATATATATATATATATATAAATATATATATATATATATATATATATATATATATATATATATATATATATATATATATATATATATATATATATATATATATATATATATGTGTGTGTTGTAGGGTTATAGGTTATTAGGCTTTGATAATTTATTTTTTATTGAACAAAAAAAAAATTTATTTGGTTTTTAGCCTATTTTTAATATAATTTCTTAACAAGAATAATAATTTCTTAACAATACTTTCCGTATCATCTTCAGGAAAAGTAACAACAAAATTCTTAATTATTAAAAGAAAAAACTAAAACAACAAATTACGAACTAATTCAAATGAAAAATTATTGACTTTGCCAATAACTGAAATCATTGAAAAAATAGTCAAACTTAACTTGACCAAAAAATCAAAAAAAAAATCTAAATATCGATATCCGAAATTGAGTTGTAATAGTTCTGAATATTTAAAATGAATCCTTTTGTTTATTTATAGAATTTTTGCTCTGTTTGATATGCAGCATTTCGGAATATTCCCGTTTCCCAAAATTTGATTCCTTCTCTAATATTATAACATCATCCAAAGAAAGAATGCTGCCATGGTAATTATGTCGCTGTTGAATGACAGTGGTGAGTATTCGAAGCTGATTAGCTTGGCAACGCTCCTACATGGAACATGAACGCCACAAAAAAAAAATAACAATTTCTATTTTGACTAAGGCTGTATTCGAAACGACGACTTATTTGAAACTTATTTATGTAGACTTACTTATTCACCGCCATTTTAAATAAGTATATAAAAGCTATTCGAAATGATTTAGCATACATAATTTGACAGCACATAAAAGCGAATTCGAAAATAAATTTAATTAAAACAATTTATTTTTTCGGCTAACGGCTGTAAAGTTTAACTTTACTGCCGCTGGGGAGTAGCTAAAGTCTTACTTTTTAGCCGGCGGCTGCAAAAGTGACGTCATTTTTACTTTTTCTGCCGGCGGCTGTAAAGTAACTTCCATATTTTTACGGCGGCTGTAAAGTAATTTTCATATTTTTACGGCGGCTGTAAAGTAATTTTCATATTTTTACGGCGGCAGTAAAGTAAAATAAAATGATATTATTAATTTGTTCAAAACAGAATGCATTTCAGTTCATTTTAATGAATAAAAATAAAAAAAAATTAATTTCAGAAAATTTATTACCTAAAACATATTTTTAAAAAATTTGATGCATTAATTTCATATTTTTAAACAAATTTAAACGTTTGCCGAAAAAATAGTGTATTGAATTCGGAGCTAAAGTGACTTTTTGTGTTTCGTCTATAATTGTCGGCCTCCCTACGGTCGGCCGCCAAACTATAGACTCAACACAAAAAGTACGACTTTAGCTCCGAATTCAATAATATACTATTATTTGATCAATTAAAGACATTAATTTTATTAGGGATCGAAAAAGAAGTTTTATTCCTTAAAATCATTTAGTAAACAAACATAAAAATATTTGACACTGTCAAATCGAATTAGATTTTTCTATGAAAAAAAATTTCAAATAAGTCACCTCTTTAGGTTACTTATTCAAATAAATAAGTTTCAAATAAGTTTTGGTTTCGAATACAGCCCAAAACCTTTTAATAAAATTACAACGTATTTCAGTCAATTACAAAACATTTAAATGTAACTAATAATATCAACAAAAGAATATTCGAATTCAAATGTACTTAAAGAATTATTTAATCTATGTTTAACTTCAATTGTATAATTTTATATATATCAAATATTATATATGCTTAATAATATAAATTTATGCTCTACCAGGCATTAAGTGGCTTATTGTAACCTTCTTTTGTTAAAACATACATTTACAGTTTGCTTACAGGATTATATATTCTGATTGTTTTCAGTGTCTACTTAGAAACCATACCACTTGTCTAATTCTCAAGAAAGGTTTCGTTGGAATCTGAATTAACCACAGAGACACAATCATAATGTCTATTCCGGTAATCAAACGCCCTTATTGTAATATATCCTTGGTGATATGGGCTGGATCCTAAACCAAAAAAAATTTAGAAAATAAAAAAAAATACAAAGTAAAAAAATTACTGGATACTAACAGACAGTACAGATAGTAATGAACTATAGTTCACTAATTTAACTTTGTTTAACCGAAATCGAGAGTAGACTTTGTTAAAGTTCTAATGTCAAAAAGTATAAACATTTAAGATGACATGTCAACCGATTTATAAAACATATTATTATTATTTAAATAAAACAAAATTTTAATTGAGGTGGTATATACATTGAGAAATATGTAGGGGCTGAAATCTCAAGCTCTGAGATATCAAGACTTCGGTCTGGGTTAAGGATTTTGATAAAATTTTCGGCAAAAAACTTTTATGAGGACATTGTTTTTAGTTTTGGTCAGCGATGTATATTTAGAGTTTCGAAAAAATATAACAATACCACAAATTCATCTTTTCACTGAAAATGAACGTTTTTTAAGCCAAACATATGAAAATTTGCTATTTTTGACACACTTCCGGTACAGTTATCGGACACAGCGTCCTTTCGGTCCTGTCCCTTGAGTAAACCTATTTTTAGAAAAAAATTTTTGAAATCCCTCCAGCGGTTTTCTAGATTTCGTAGGTAATGACGGACGGACGGCCGGCCGGCAGACAGACACTTTTTTTTCGCTTTTTTAGAATCAGTAAGTCCTAAAACGTCGAGAAATGCCAAAAAAAGTGGGGGTAAGAATTTTACTTTTGGCTCATGAATGTCTAAGTCTTTCAGACCGAAGTTATATCTTTTAGGATTTTATACTTATATTTTTATAAGTCTTTCAGACCGAAGTTATGTCTTTTAGGATTTTATACTTATATTTTTATAAATAGTTCCTTATAATATTAGGCATATGATTTTTATATTCCATTTTATCAAATATTATTTAATATAAGTTGTTACAAGGAAATTTAGATAAATTAATTTTCTTGGTGGTGTATCTAGTCGTTAACACAGTGTACGTATTATGAACTAGACATATATGTATCCTACAAATATATTTAGAATTAATGCTTTGCTGATACCTGCTATAATTAAAAATATTTTTTTTAGATTTCGTTTAGCAAATACCCCAAAAAATAAATATGCTACGAGGAGTTCATACTTCTTAAAGAAAAAGTGGGTTCCAGCAGAGAAAGACCAAACAGGCTAAAATAGATGCAGTTTAGAGCATATCTGGATCCATCTATAAATATGTTACAAAACCCGATGATATCCAAGGTTCATCAAAAGAAACTGATTTTCACGTTGATGCAATGAATGTTTCACAGAATATTGGCTGATCTTCAGAAACTAACAGGGATAATACCGAATTTATAATGATAACCTATGATGAAGACGAATTAGAAAGAAATACTGAAAATGACTGAGATAATGCGGCTAATGCTTCTACTATCAAAGTATTTGCATGGGTGAATCACTTCAGAACTTAAAAGATGTATTACATTGGAATATACTCGTCTCTAATAATGTTCGCATTGAAATCATAGAAAAAGGAAGTGAACATTTTCAAAATAGAAAAGGGTCATTTGTTACTGTATCTAGACACGGATTAGACATAAAAGGTGATTTGTTTTGTTTTTATTATTCGGCTTTCCGGTCACTCAGATATTTCCAATTAGTTCAGATCATTTTATCATTTATTGGTATAATATTTGTTTATTTTATTGATAATTGTTTTTCCGACGTTTCGATATACAGTATGTTATCATTCTCAAGGTCTACAATATATAAGAGATTTATACAAAAATTATTATTAAAATTAAAAGCAAGAACAATTGACTACTCTGCGTACAAACCGCTAATTTATGATTGATGTGAATATGTTGTTCGATTACTACTAGACTTCGTTTTTTTGTATTATTGGTGTTTGTGCATGTTGATGTCCGTTTTCTTTTTCTATTATTGTTTATTCGTTTATTCTCAAAGTCGTCACTGATGATGTTACAGAACAGTGGGGTAATATTATCTGTGTCACGTTTAATATTGTATGTGTTGTGGGTGTATATATGCAGCGCTTCTGTGGTCAACCGTTTTGATTAATTGTTTTGTGTATCCAGTATTTTTACGTTGTTGAAATCCGTTGTTGAACTAATTGGAAATATCTGAGTGACCGGAAAGCCGAATAATAAAAAACAAAACAAATTTTCATATACGGTCGATACAAACAACCATTTATAAAAGGAGATGTTTGCCATCTTTCTAAAGAATGGTATTATAAAGTGATGCCTTATGGTGAAAAAATTCTGCGGTCATGGATAGTTAACTCTCCTCTAAATAATAACCTGTGCTGCGTCTGCTGTCGTATATTAGCTGTCACCAATATTAATAATACAAAATCACGACTGGATTTCAGAAGTAGTGGAAGCTAAATCCCAAAATAACCAACCATGTAACTTCAAATGAACATCTGGAGAATTTAGAAAAGTGGAAAACTTTGGAAATGAGGTTAAAAGTGAGGTTGAGACAACTACATTTGGATTGGAAATAGGACATGTTTTTTCAGTGTAAAAACCTTGACGGTATAGATATGTTATGAATTGTCGTTCCCAAGGTTATCATAATGCCGCTGTTATGATTAGTATACATGGAAAAGTGCAAGCTATTATTAAAGCAAAAAATAACATAGCCATTTTTGAAGGCTGCATAAATCATTCAATTAATTTATGTGGCCAACACTCATTTGCACAAAATGTAGCTTGTGTAACGTTTTTCGGAACAGTGGAAGTCATTTTAAGATGGTTTTCTGCTTCGAATAGGCGCTGGGAAGTACTTGTTAAACACAACAAAGCAACTGTTAAAAGACTCTTAACAGGGCATTGGAGTGCTCATTATGCTACAGTAAAAGTATTGGCTGAAAATTTTGATGGGATTGTGGCTGCAATTGAGAAGTTAAGTGATCAACAAGAAAATGTAGACACTAGAGGCGCTACACAGAACCTTATCCATGCAGCATGTGATTCTACATTTCTTTGCTATCTTTGGTTTTGGAATGATATTCTAATGGAAATAATATCTGTGCTCAGATTGGATTGCAAAGCAAGGGCTTGAATATCGATCAATTAGTTACAAAAATAGAGTCAATTTGTAACGAAGTCACATTGCAGAAGAGGCAATAGATCTTGCTGTGAAAAACTCGGAGGACTATGACATTCCTATGGAAAGCCGAATTCGTCGTAAAAACGTAAAAAACGAATGGCTGGTGAGTTTGCCCCTGATGTTGGACTGACACTGAGAGCTCAACTTAAAAAGGACATGTTGGAATGTCTTGACCGATTCAGTGTTGAAATCCGAACTAGACTGAAGCCAATTCAAGATTTAGCTTCATTGTTCGAGGTTGTGCAGACAAACACTTAGTTTTTGGTGAACAGTGAAGAGTTAAAATTATCTGTATCAAAATTTACCAGTTTTTATGATGAGGTATCGGCAACAGAACTCCTCATAGAGAAACCAAGATTGAGAGGCATTTAAAAGCGGCCACTGTTACAGTTTCTAACTGGGTGTACCTAATCTTTTTGAGATTCATCGTAGAATGGGATTTTTCAGAATATCTTCCGAATCTTACGGTCGCACTAAAGTTATTTATGACTATTGGCGTATTAGTGGCTTCGTGTGAGAGGAGTTTCAGCAAATTAAAATTAATTAAAAATTTCTTGCGCGCAACAATGACCCTATGTAGCCTATTAATAATATAGCTCATTTGTGTTTATTAAAAAAAATTATAAATTACGTTTATCGGCTTTTTATTATTATTGACAGTTTTTATTTTTGGGGTGACACCACAATATCCACCCCGGGAGAAACACCATGCTAACTACGCCACTGGACGGACGGCCGGCAGACAGAAATACATTTTTTATTTTGCTTTTTTAGAATCAGTAGGTCCTAAAACGTCGAGAAATGCCAAAAAAAGTGGGGGTAAGAATTTCACTTTTGGCTCATGCATGTAATACTTAGGTCTTTCAGATCGAAGTAATTATATTCTTTTGTGGATATATCGTAAATTTTATTATCATATAATCAAAGTATTTAAAGATTTTTAGTGGAATGTATTCGTTATTTTTATTTAATTCTGAAGACTGAAACATAAATTATAGAAATAAAAACATACATTTTTGATGATTGTAAATAAAATTCCTTGTTGCAATATTTCACAATTTTTTTTTGTTGTGCAAGCTGTGCAAGGATTGGTTAGGGTTTACAATATGTGCCACAAAAACACATAAATACCTTTTAAGACCTTGACCCAGTGGCGTAGCTAACATGGGTGGCACCTGGGGCGGATATTGTGGTGTCACCCCAAAAATAAAAACTGTCAATAATAATAAAAAGTCGATAAACGTAATTTATAATTTTTTTTAATTAATACAAATGAGCATTATTATTATAAGCCCGCAAGTAATTTTTAACTAATTTTAATTTGCTGAAACTCCTCTCATACGAAGCCACTAATACGCAAATAGTTATAAATAACTTTAGTGCGACCGTAAGATTCGGAAGAAATTCTAAAAAATCCCATTCTACGATGAATTTCAAAAAGTCTAGGTACACCCAGTTAAAAACTGTAACATTGGCCGCTTTTAAATGCCTCCTCACCCTTTGTATCTCTATGAGGAGTTCTGTTGCCAATACCGCATCATAAAAACCAGTAAATTTTGATACCGATAGTTTTAACTCTTCACTGTTCGCCAAAAGCTAAGTGTTTGTCTGCACAACCTCGAACAATGAAGCTAAATCTTGAACTGACTTCAGTCTAGTTCGGAGTTCAACACTGGATCGGTCAAGACATTCCAACATGTCCTTTTTAAGTTGAACTCTCAGTGTCAGTCCAACATCAGGTGCAAACTCACCACCCGTTCGTTTTTTGCGTTTTTATGCCGAATTCGGCTTTCCATTGGAATGTCATAGTCCTCCGATTTTTTCGCAGCAAGATCTATTGCCTCTTCTACAATGAGACTTCGTTATGAATTGACTCTACTTTTGTATCTAATTGATCAATATTCAAGCCCGTGCTTTGCAATTCAATCTGAGCACAGCTATTATTTCTCTTAGAATATCATTCCAAAACAAAAGATAGCAAAGAAACGAAAAACCACATGCTGCATTGTTAAGGTTCTGTGCAGCGCCTCTAGTGTCTACATTTTCTTGTTGATCACTTAACTTCCCAATTTCAGCCACAATCCCATCAAAGTTTTCGGCCAATACTTTTACTGCAGCATAATGAGCACTCCAATGCGCTGTTAAGAGTATTTTAACAGTTGCTTTGTTGTGTTTGGCAAGTACTTCCCAGCGGCTAGTCGAAGCAGAAAAACATGTAAAAATGGCTTCCACTGACGAGTGTTGGCCGTATAAATTAATTGAATGATCTTTGCAGCCCACAAAAATTGCTTTGTTATTTTTTGCTTTAATAATAGCTTGCACTTCTCCATGTATACTACTCATAACAGCTGCATTATCATAACCTTTGGGAGCGACAATTCATAACATCTATACCATCATTTTCAAGATTTTTACACTGAAAAAAACATGTCCTATTTCCAATCGAAATGCGGTTGTCTCAACCTCACCGTGCGGGCAGATATGGCGAATCGAAATACGAGATTGATTCAACAACTGTACTGTATATTTATGTGGAAATAAAATATAGTTCAATTAATCTCAAATACTTAAATTTTAAAATGAAAAATTCATGATATAAGGCCAAAGAAATATGTTTTCATGGAAATAGTTATTAACTTTATTCAACTACTGTTATATTGGATAGCACTTTATATTTTAATTACACCTCATTCTGTTATCAGGTAAATGTTACTGAGTACTGAGTAGTTGTCCCAATCACGGTGAAATTGTTTGTAAATATCTTTTCTTTGCATGAATAATAAACTGCCATCTTCGAGATGAGGTTATCATTACTTCAATTTTTTTTCAGTGTAAGAATTTCATCGCGTAAATCAGCGGCTTTTTTCCACGTAAAGGAAAAAATCCAAGGAATACTTCCTTGATTTCCACTTTACTACCATCAATTTTCACATAACGAATCACTTCTGACATTTGATCAATATGTGAAATGTCAGGTGTGCTATCAAACATAATTCCAAAATATTTAACCGATTTAATTTCGTTGACAAGCTTAAACTTTACGTGGATCGCTAAAACATTTATGAACTCATTTTGTATATCTGGTGACAAATATGATACTTTTGGTGATTTACCATGCTCCAAATTCAAAATGTGTTCTTTTAACACTACATCATACTTTGACAATAGTTTGGTTAGTTCTAAGAAATTGCCTTTATTTGAAGAACTTTGTCCTTCATCATTTCCATGAAATGCTGGGTTTTGTTTAGATAAAAACAAAGTTATGTCCAATAATCTTGATAAAAGATGTTTCCACTTCTGTTTTTTATTGTATATTAATTGCAAGGCTGCGTCTCGTATCGTTTTATGAATTTTTAGCCTCATTTCCAAAGTTTTCCACTTTTCAAAATTCTCCAGATGTTCATTTGAAGTTTCATGCTCGGCCACTTTAGGATTTAGTTTCCACCGCTTCTGATATCCAGTAGTAAATGTTGATTTTGTATTATTATTATTGGTGACAGCAAATACACGACAACAGAAGCAATACAGGACGCAAGTTATTATTTACAGGAGAATGAACAATCCATGGCCGTAGAATTTTTTCACCATTATTCATCATTTTATAAAACCATTCTTTAGAAAGATGTCGAACATCACCTTTTATGTCTAACCCGTGTCTAGATACAAACGACCCTTCTCTATTTTGAAAATGTTCACTTTCTTTTTTGATGATTTCAATGCGAACATTACCAGAGACGAGTATATTCCAATGTGATACATCTCTTAAGTCCTGAAGTGATTCACCCATGCAAATACTGTCTTCGATAGTAGAAGCATTAGCGGCATTATCACTGTCATTTTCATTATTCCTTTCTAATTCGTCATCATGGGTTATCATTATTAATTCTGTATTGTTGCTGTTACTTTCCGAAGATGAGCCAATATTCTCTGAAACATTCGTTGCATCAACGTGATAATCAGTTTCTTTTGATGAACCTTGGATATCATCGGGTTTTGTAACATATTTATAGATTTGGTCTTTCTCTGCTGGAACCAACTTTTTCTTTAAAAATTATAAACTCCTCGTGGCATATTTATTTTTTGGGATATTTGCTAAACGAAATCTAAAAAAATATTTTTAATTATAGTATAGGTATCAGCAAAGCATTAATTCTAAATATATTTGTAGGATACATAATAGGTACATAGTTCATAATAAGTACACTGTGTTAACGACTAAATACACCGCCAAGAAAATTAATTTATTTAAATTTCCTTGTAACAACTTATATTAAATAATATTTGATAAAATGGAATATACAAATCATAGCCTAATATTATAAGGAACTATTTCAAAAAATATAAGTATGAAATCCTAAAAGATATTTTATATAAAGAATTGAAACCAAAATTAAACATCCAATTAGAATCATGCTCAATAATTTACAAAATTGAATGTGATTTTTGAGAAAAATTTTACATCGGGAAAACCGGAAAATGTTTTAAAGACTGATTTCAGGAATACCTGCCTAAGAAGAAAAATAAACAAAATTTAAAGTTTATTTTTGCAAACCATTTACATAGTTAATAACAATAGCTACACCACTTTTAAAAAAAATTGAAGGCCTTACATTTATGTAGCCAAGGATCTTTAAAAGAATCACTTGATGAGTTTGAAATTTCCAAGGTATTTAAAACCCAACAAAATGTACTTTTAAATGATAAACTTTCATCATCAAATCAAATATATAATAGTAGTTTAATCAATGAGTGAATAATGAAGTAGTTTATTCTCAAGCAAAAGTTTAAAATTTGAGCGAGGCACGAGCGAGAATTTTAATTTGCGAGAGAATAAAATTCATTATTCACGAATCGATTACAATACTTTATTCTCTGACAAAGATTTTATTATAAAAAAGAATTGTGTATTATAAAAAATAAAAACATTTTCTTCAATTAAAACAATAAATCTTTATTGTTTTAATTGATAAATCAAATTTCTTAATAAAAAAACCCTGATGATAAAAAACGCCCTTCTCATACAATCAACCAAGTTCAACTAAACGAAATAAGAGAATTACTCAAAATTTGATTTTTGAACAAAACTTATCAAAGCAATTGTGATTATAATTTGAAAATAATTTTAATGAAATCAAAACAATTTGACCAATTGGAATCATACCAATTGAATAAAATATTCATTAGGCAATAGGTTAAGTTCATTAGGCTATAGGTTAGAAAACAATACAATAATACATACTATTATTATCGAAAAAACATACAAATAAAGCTGATATAATTAAATGGAAGAGAATAAATATATAAAACTGAAAACAAACAGTATGAGTATGTATCTACCTATACAAATTTGCGAAACTGCAATAATTGCATAACTGCCATTTTATTCCACAGTAATTATTTTTTTTAACGACTGTCATAGAAAATAATGTTTTCTATCTATCATTTTAAAACAGAAAGTTGGCTTTTGCTGTTTAGCGTGCATTTTTTAATTTTTTCTGCTCTAATGCAGAAAGTAAGACAAAAGACATAATAGACAAAGACATAATATTAAATAATTTATAACATATTATGAATTATTTTTTATTTAAAAATAGATAATTTATTAATTTAAATTTTTAGCTTGACGTTCGTTCGATATGTTTTTTAAACAAAAACTAAATAATATAAATGCCTCCTTAGCAACGCATATCTTACTTAAAAAAATATTGTTTTTTAAAAATTAAAATTATGATTTAAGCTTTTTTAATAATAAACAAATATGTCGGCAGTCGTTAAAAAAATAGTATGTATACTTTGAGCAGAAAGTAACATTGCTGCTCTGACATGATTGCTGGTTTCGGCTACGCCTCAACCAGCAACTTTCATGCACGAGCAGCAATGTCGTACTTTCTGCTCTTAATATACAATGTACTATTGTGTCCATTGAAAAACGATCTATTTCAATTTATTCTTTGAGTTTCAAGATTAAGGAAAAAAAATTATTTTGAGATCATTTACAAACACGGTAATTTGATTGTTTGTTAGTTTCCTTAGGTGTTTGCAATTAATTTGTTTGAAATGTAAAACATATATTAGGTAGTAAGGTTAAGCGGATATTTTAGAAATCATTTTGGAAAAAAAACATTGTAGCTCACGGGTGCCACCCTACCGACAAAGGGTGCCACATTATCGACGTAAACCACTTTTCCTATACATTATTCAGCATATGTGTTTTCAGACCTGGTCATTAAATAATCATGCTTGCATACTAAATAATATATCGTAAAAAACGGTCAATATGGTATCTATAGGAATATTCAAAGCTATTGAGTAATTGTGATGATGGGATTCAATGCTCAACATGTTGATTCGATTAATATTGTTAAAATTTTATTTCACGTAATAACTCAAAAATTTTAAAAAGTAGAATAGATTCTTTTTGAACCAATAACACATTTATAGGACACATTTATAAGTTATCACAATTTATAAATTAAAATTATATGGATAACCTGGTTAAAATGGTTTCTAAGTGATTTATCGTCGAAAACATGTGATGGTTTGTTTAAGTTTTTTACGTTCGGGTGTCACCCCAAAACGGTTTCGAAGTGATTTATCGTTGAAAACATGTAATGGTTTGTTTAAGTTTTTTACGTTCGGGTGTCACCCCAAAACGGTTTCGAAGTGATTTATCATTGAAAACATTGTGATGGTTTGTTTAAGTTTTTTACGTTCGGGTGTCACAAAAAAACGGTTTCGAAGTGATTTATCGTTGAAAACATTGTGATGGTTTGTTTAAGTTGTTTACGTTCGGGTGTCACCCCAAAACGGTTTCGAAGTGATTTATCGTTGAAAACATTGTGATGGTTTGTTTAAGTTTTCTACGTTCGGGTGTCACCCCAAAACGGTTTCGAAGTGATTTTGTGACCGTTGCCACAGGCTCTGAATAAAGAATCGGTGCGGTACCTGCCCGCTAGCTTTCAGTGATGTTGGGGTGGGCTTAACCGATAATTCAGAGCTTTAATAATACCGCTTAAAACAAAAATAAATAGGAAGAAGCTTTAATTCTGTTAACGTTTCTTCATCATCCGAAGAATCGCTAACTCTCTCACCAGTAGAAGGTGCTTAGTGCATAGTTAAAACAAACTCAGTATAAATGATAATTATAAAAAAAAAAAACAACATTTGATATTTAATTAAGTGTAATTCCAATAAAAAAAAAAATTTTATTATAAAATATTTAAGCTTAAACTTACCCACAACCTTTTTATAAACTTGAGGACGAACACAATACAGATATTATATTTTTTAGTTTTAATTTGAGGACGAACACAATACAGATATTATATTTTTTTTATATTGAATCAACAATTTTCGGGTTTATTGTTGACGGTTGTTGATGAAGGTTGTTGAGGTTGTAATAGACGTTGTTGGCTATTGTATTCCTTAATTCTTATATAACATTCCATAATTTTCCATTTTTAATTTGTTTTTTTTGTTGATAATAATAATTTTGTCAAATTAATAATTTTTAGTTGATAATAATATGTAATTTGTTTAGGAACTATGGATTTTCTCTTTTCACTACACTATTTGGAAACCGTTAATTGACTCAAGTACGTTTTAAATATGTACCAATAATATTGAGTCACCGTTAAGCTTTTTTTGTTTATTTAATTAATACTATGTTCATTTGATTAAACTAGGCTTACTATAATTTTTTGAATTATTTTAAAGTATAATTTAGTTAAACATTTTATTTAAACTTATTATTATAATTTATTGCACGGTATATCCACACATATCGTTAATGTAATTATTAGTCAACCGACCGTAGTGAGTTCCAAAACTTGATTGATTTTTATCATTCTTAATTTCATCGAAGATAAAAATTAAAAGCAAAAATTATTTTTTTTGTGGTTGCTTATTAGGGCTTGTAAACCTACAGGTTACAGTCGTGGGGCTGCCGCATGACCCTGAGGAGTCTCAAACCGGGCTTAGCTAAATATTACTTATTAAATATTATTATTAGTGGTACTGATGTTGAGATAATGCTAAATCCTTCGTCTGCTTCACTGAAAAAAAATTATAAGACATCTTTAAAATGGTATATGCCCATATCATTTCCCTTTTCGTTTTTGCATCTAATGGCCACATTTCCTATTTTCTCGCTGACGAAAGCCTTTACGAACTTTGGAGCGAGTTTAGCTGAAAAACGCTTTGTAGCGTCACTTTGGACAAAATTACGAACATGAACTTGTTGACCCACAGTAAACTCACGCTTACGACTTCGCAGGTTATACGAATGAGCATGTTTTCGGGAAGCCACACTGAGGTTTTTTAGAATATCATTTCGTATAACTTCTAGATTTGATTCTAAATTAATAACGTGAACGTCGGAATCTTCTAAGCAATCGAGCTCACGAAGTAGACTGTAAGTTTCCCCGTGACATATCATGTTCCGACCAAATAATGCTTGGTACGGACTACGACCAATAGCGTCATGAGAAGCAGAGCGAATCGCACAACCAATTTCGTCTAGATTTAAATCCCAGTTACGGTGATCCAAGTCTAGGTAAGATCTAATAGCTGCTAAAACAGTGCGGTTCGACCGCTCTGAAGCGTTAGCTTGCGGGCTGTATTTTGCAGTAAAAATGTGTTGGATTTTAAGCTTAGACAAGTATGATTCAAATGTGGAAGAAACAAATTGTTTTCCGTTGTCACTAACTATTGTTTCTGGTACTCCAAATACATTGAATATTCTTTTTCGAAGAACGTTGATAGCGTTTTCGGAAGTTGCAGATCTTAGAGGTTCGAGTATTATAAATTTCGTAAGACTGTCTACAACAACCATTATATGTGTGAACCCAGACCGAGAACGGGGATAAGGTCCCAAAAAATCTATGTATATTCGTTGCCATGGAACCGATGGAGCGTGGAAACTCCCCATTGGAGGACGGGTAGAGAAGTTAGGAGCCTTGGATGTTTGCATTTGCTACACCGTTTAACATAATCTTTGATAGTTTGAAACATTTTCGGCCAGTAATACAGTCTTCTTAAACGTTCGAACGTTTTCATTACCCCCAAATGAGCAGACGTGGGAGAATCATGGTTTGCATGAAGCAAATCTAGGACAAGGTTTTGAGGAACATATAATCGGTGAGAAGCATCCGATTCAATGCCATTGTGCTGAGCTTTAATATACACTTTTCCATTATGCGCTTTAAGATTTGATTCCTTTTTCAAATTTTCGACGTTGTCTACTAACTTCAAATATTCCGGCGTCATAAATGCGTCGTCATTTAAGGAGAAAGCGTTTACAGAGATGGCTAAATCTTCAGAGGAAAACGAACGGGAGAGAGCATCGGGTACTATATTTTCTTTTCCTTTACGGTACCGAATTTCAAAATTAAAACGCTGTAGTTTTAAGCTCCAACGAGCTAAGCGGTCAGCTAATCCAGTTTGCTTCATCAACCACTGTAAGCTCGCATGATCTGTAATTATTACGAATTTGTACCCCTCAATATAAGGACGAAATTTTTTAACGCTTAAAACCGCCGCATAGCATTCAAGTTCAGTGACCGAGTAGTTTCTTTGAGATCGATTGAGTTTTTTTGAGAAGTAGGCAATAGGTCTATCAAAGCCGTCTTCATCCTTTTGGAATAACACACTTCCAACTCCACTCTTTGATGCATCGCATTGTATATAAAATGTTTGTTTGAAGTCAGGGTGTACTAGTACCGGCGCAGAAGTCAGTTTTTCCTTTATGTCTTGGAAGGCTTTCTGAGATTCAGCCGTCCAGTGAAATTTTGGCTTTCCCAACAGATCTGTCAATGGTGTTGCTAGTGTGGCATAATTGGGTATAAACCGCGAATACCAACCCGACATTCCAAGAAATCTACGGACATGACGCGCAGTTTTAGGTTCTGGAAAGTTTGTAAGAGCTGCTACCTTGTCTTTATCTACCTGTAAGCGACCTCCACCTACTACAAATCCTAAGTACCGTGTGTACGTTAGACAAAATTTGCTTTTCTCTACATTGATCGTCAGGTGAGCATGCTTCAATCTATTGGAAACTTCCGAAAGAAGCAGCAAATGTTCATCAAACGTAGCAGAGATAACAAGCAAATCATCTAGGTACACAAATACCCTATTATGTAGTTGGTGTGGGATAACTTTATCCATAAGCTTGCTCATAGTCTGTGGGGCGTTGCATAAACCGAACGGCATGACCGTAAATTGATATAATGGACGGCCGGGTACGGTAAAAGCGGTTTTGTCACGTGATGAATACTCTAAAGGAATTTGCCAAAAGGCGTCTTTCAAATCAATAGCACTAATGAAATGTGTGTCATTAAGTCTACTAAGTAATCCATCGATAATCGGTAGTCCATAAGCGTCCTTAACTGTCACATCGTTAAGTCGTCTAGCTCAAGACAAAATCGTTTTTTGCCATTCGATTTTCGAACTATTGTGACCGGGCTGTTCCAGGAGCTATTGCTCTCTTCGATTACTCCGAGAGATAGCATTCTGTCAATTTCTGTGTATAGCTCTTTCTCAACAGCTGGAGAAACGGGGTAAAAACGTTGCTTTATTGGTTTAGTTTGTCCTACGTCAATCGAGTGAGCGATGAGATGTGTTCTTCCAAGTCCCTGTTCGGTAAATGAAGGAAAAGAGTCCATTACGTTTTGAAGTTTGGTCAAATTTTCTGCAGAAAGTGTGTGCTTATTAGGGAGCGGCTCTGATAAACGAATATGAAGGCTAAGATCTTCCACCATCTTAGGCTTTAAACCGAAAAGATTCCAAAAATCAATTCCTAAGTAAAGTTGTTGTCTAAGGCCGGGTGCGATAAAAATGCGCATCATTCGTTGTTTTCCAGAGAATGATACCATTGCACGAATGTGACCAATAATCCTTTGATTTTCTCCTGACGCAGTAGACAAATATGTTGGAAGATTATAGAATCGTACACGGGGATCTGTGATAAAATTTTCCGAACCAGCACCGAGAACAGTAATATTGGCCCCACTATCCAAAAGACCTCTTAAGGAGATACCAGCTATAAGCACATCGGCATAAGGACGACTATCTGATTCTTCCTCGGTCAAGAAAGTAGATGCCACAGTTTTACGAATGTTGTGCTTCATATTAAAATATTTAAAATTACGTTGGCGGAAACGAGATGAAATCGGTTTAGGAGCAGTTTTATCGTCCGCGGATTCAATATTTTTAATTGGAACCAACACATCGGACAGAGTTATCGGCGGGTTTGTTGTGTAAATTGACGAAAGTCGGGATCCGTGTTGGATGCTGCTTCTTCCGACGTTGTAGCTGTCCTGGGAGGATGTAAAAGGTATCGAGGGGGTTGTATCCCAGGTGTCACCACCCTCTTTAAGTTTTCCTGGCATTTTGCGCAGTACTCTATAGTCAATTCTGGTTGTCCACACCCTTGACAGAAAACATGTTGAGGTTCCTTAGGACAGTTAAAGAAAAAATGACCTAACGTCCTACAATTCCAACAACGAACTTTTTCAAGCAAGTGTCTCGGAACAGACAACGGTGGTGGTAAACGGTTTGGAAAGTTAGTGGTGAAAGCAGAAACATTTTGTGTTGGAGATGTTTGGGTTTCTATGTTTGTTGTGTTTTGATGCAGGTATGGTGTGAAAGATGAGTTATTATCCATTTCATTCACGGATCGAAAATTTAGGCGTGGATGAATGTTAGGGTCAAATGAATTCGAACGTGTTGGGTACAAAAAACTTGAATTTCGTTCTGGAACATAATTAATTTGCCGCCATGCATTTTCAATTAAAACGCATTCATCAAAAAGTGCTGCAGTTGAAAGAAATCTTCTACCTGCTAGTTTTTCCTTTAGTCCAGGTCGCATGTTGCCATGCAAAATAAGCATGAACTCAAAATCACTCAAAGGTGCTGACAAAGCAAGAGTTATTTCTGCTAGCGCACTGTAAAAATCTTGGAAAGTTTCATTCGGTTTTTGTTTTCTTCCCCCTAGGGTTTGGCGAACATCAAAGTCATTTCTTTCATCCTTGAATTGTCTTTTTAATGCATTACGGAGCTCCATCCAAGACGTTGGACGGTTGGTTTCTTTATATGACCAAAACCAATTTAATGCTTTACCTTTCAGTAGGTATTGAATATCATTCATCAAAACATACAACGGAACATTGTATGACGAGGCATTAGTTTCGACTCGATACAAGAAGCGCTCAATGTTGAGTCCTTCCCTTGACCCATCAAAGAATAAATTCCATTTATGAATTGGAGGAATTGATTTGTGCAAGCCTCCTTCAAGGTGCGTGTTATGATTCACTCTAAGGTCGCGTTCAGGTGTACGTTGATGAGGACTTGATGCTACTGGCTTTATCTCACCCGCCAAGATTTCATTAGATGAAACATCCATGTTTGGTGCTGATGTTGGGTTTGTCGACACTAAAAGGAGACGTGAAAGCACGGTATTTAATTGATCAGAAAAATGAGACTGTCTATTTACTTCCGGATTTTGGATAAGTTGGCAACATTCGGAGATGGCCAATTGAAGTGGATCCGATTTGGTGGCATTTGGTATATGAGATGTCATAGGATTCTGAATGTTTGTTACTACAGTTGGTAAATTTCCTAGTACTGAGGATGGATTCACGTTACTAGAAGCAGGAAGATTAGAGGTAGTCGAACTAGATGCTATGGAGCTACTTGGAAATTTGTCTGAGGGATTCGAACTTTGAGGAAGTGGTTTTTTGGAAAGAACACTTTCTGGAGCACTAGCAACAGATTTCCCTTCGTTGTCAGACATATTTTGTTCTTGAAGGTGCATCGTATTTCCTATTATGTTTTTCGCTGAAGTATTATCGATTTCCTCTAAATCATGGATGGACTTGTCCAAATTTCCATCGTCAATATTAGCTTCATTTAGAGTGGTTATTAATTTATCGCATAGTAAAGAAACAGCCGGATATTCATCTGCCACCGCAGGAGAGACCGCAATTCGATTCAACCGACCCCGATAATGTAAAGCACGCGTTTGCATCGACTGCAGGATTAATGATTTATGAAGTGTATCCGAACGTAATGCAGAGATGAGTGACTCTTGCATTTCAACGATTTTACCGGCGCAAAGTGCTACTTCCCTTTTAGGATTCTTGCTTGCTGCCAGGTGAGCTATATGTGGAGGTTGATCTGCACCAGAAGCTTCCTGATCCAAACAAAATTTCAACATTGTTAATTGTACCGAATTTAACCCTTGGATATTCCTAAGAGTGCATTCTACTCTCAATTCATCGGATTCAAGTAATGTTGGATTCATTTTAACCTAGGAAAATGTGAACAAGTACTAATTTGTGACAAAAAAAATTGTAATTCCTAATACTTCCTAGTGCAAACAGAAGAAAAATTTAACACTATCCAACGCACCACCAAAAGTTAACAAATCTAATAAGTTTCTAAAGAAAAACGTGGTAATAAAAATAATAGAAAAAGAAAAGAAATTGCAAACAAGCATTTAGTGTCAAGCTAGCTACTTTCAATTTTTTTATCCAGCTTTCCTATAGTAAATTCAAAGTTATAAAATTTTCAATAAGCGCTTTTATAAACAATAAAAAAAATAAATTTTCCAAATTTGTGTTCAAAATCATAAAAAAAAATATAATACTATATATATGAAGAATATGTATAAATATACGTGAATTTGTAATTTTTATTTTAGTTTATTTAGAATTCGTAATCAACATGAAATATGTTTCAAACTATTATTATTTTTTATTCTTATTATTAATTTTGTTTATTCCGAGTATGCACTATCGAATTATTTAAAGAGGTAAGACAAATTATATAAACGCAAGAGAGCTATCGACCTTTGGATGACGAAGAAAGCGAGTAAATAACTTATTTAAAGTTTAACGTCTAAACATAAATAGCAAAAATCAAAATAAAATCATATATGAGAAAATCTCAGAAATTAATTAAATTGCTATTATTATCAGAGAAACAAAATTTACTTTTTATTTCAAATATCAAAATACGGTACTCCGTAGAAGATTGATCAAAGTAAAAAATTGTTATATTTGAATGACGTAGTTAAACTTTTAATTATTACAATATAACTCCATAGTGAATTGATTAGTAAATCAAATTCAAAACATCGTCTGACGAATATTGATTACGTCATAAACACAAATGGAGTTGTTAAAAAAAAGTATGTGTATCAACCTAGATAAGCAGGTTCTATTCAAAATTTGAAAATTATTTTACCAATTTTACTAACTGTAGCTAATAAAATATATAATGAATCATAAAATGATGAAATGTTAATGAGGATTTTTAATAAAAAAATCTAAGAAATCAGCAACAAAAACAATCAATATCAAAACATCTGTTGATGGATATGAATTTGTCGTGATATCAAATCTAATAGAATCTTATATATGAAGCCCTTGGACGCCACTGTGACCGTTGCCACAGGCTCTGAATAAAGAATCGGTGCGGTATCTGCCCGCTAGCTTTCAGTGATGTTGGGGTGGGCTTTACCGATAATTCAGAGCTTTAATAATACCGCTTAAAACAAAAATAAATAGGAAGAAGCTTTAATTCTGTTAACGTTTCTTCATCATCCGAAGAATCGCTAACTCTCTCACCAGTAGAAGGTGCTTAGTGCATAGTTAAAACAAACTCAGTATAAATGATAATTATAAAAAAAAAAAACAACATTTGATATTTAATTAAGTGTAATTCCAATAAAAAAAAAAAATTTTATCATAAAATATTTAAGCTTAAACTTACCCACAACCTTTTTATAAACTTGAGGACGAACACAATACAGATATTATATTTTTTAGTTTTAATTTGAGGACGAACACAATACAGATATTATATTTTTTTTATATTGAATTAACAATTTTCGGGTTTATTGTTGACGGTTGTTGATGAAGGTTGTTGAGGTTGTAATAGACGTTGTTGGCTATTGTATTCCTTAATTCTTATATAACATTCCATAATTTTCCATTTTTAATTTGTTTTTTTTGTTGATAATAATAATTTTGTCAAATTAATAATTTTTAGTTGATAATAATATGTAATTTGTTTAGGAACTATGGATTTTCTCTTTTCACTACACTATTTGGAAACCGTTAATTGACTCAAGTACGTTTTAAATATGTACCAATAATATTGAGTCACCGTTAAGCTTTTTTTGTTTATTTAATTAATACTATGTTCATTTGATTAAACTAGGCTTACTATAATTTTTTGAATTATTTTAAAGTATAATTTAGTTAAACATTTTATTTAAACTTATTATTATAATTTATTGCACGGTATATCCACACATATCGTTAATGTAATTATTAGTCAACCGACCGTAGTGAGTTCCAAAACTTGATTGATTTTTATCATTTTTAATTTCATCGAAGATAAAAATTAAAGGCAAAAATTATTTTTTTTGTGGTTGCTTATTAGGGCTTGTAAACCTACAGGTTACAATTTATCATTTCAAACATTGTGATGGTTTGTTTAAGTTGTTTACGTTCGGGTGTCACCCCAAACGGTTTCGAAGTGATTTATCGTTGAAAACATTGTGATGGTTTGTTTAAGTTTTTTACGTTCGGGTGTCACCCCAAAACGGGTGACACCCGGGGCGGACCGCCCCCCCGCCCCCCCTAGCTACGCCTCTGCCTTGACCCAGACCTAGGTCTCACAACAACTTGCGTGCTATGGTATTGATAAGCGCTTTTTTTAAACCTATGCGGATTAAAGCCACCTGTTGTTGTGTGAAACAAACTTTGTTGTGTGAAACAAACGTAGATGGAATGAGATTTTTGTTTGTTTTGGGTAGATTTCATATAAAAATCTATTAGGTAGATTTCATATAAAAATCTACCTATTGCAATGGGATTCATCTCGGAATTTCGGGAAAATTTTTGTGCCAAACGACTATATATGATAAACGGAGACGAAAAAACAAAAAAAAAAAAATTTATATATATATATATATATATATATATATATATATATATATATATATATATATATATATATATACATATATATATATATATATATATATATATATATATATATATTTATATATAAACGATATGAGATATAACGAAAACGACTGGCACTCTCACGGTCGTATTTGTTGAGGTAGATCAAAAAAAATTCTGTAATTGTGTGTTCTAATAATATCTTGGACAAGTTCGTGAATCAGCAAAATCCAAAACGTGGTTAAGAAACTAGAGGCTTTTTCTGAAAAAAATTGATTTTTTAAAACCGTTATAACGGCCGTTTGGATACTAATATTTCAAAAAAGTTAACAAATTAAAAATTTTTGAAATCTTTTTTATCAATTTGTTTTAAAAATAAGCCTCTGCAGTTAGAGGTTCCTGAGTGAGCGGCTCCAACAAAAAAGTTTGCAAAAAAAATTTTTTTTGAAACAACCGGCACTCTCACGATCGCATTTGTAAGGCCAGATCAAAAAATCTTTTCTAAAAATGTGCGTTTTATTAATATCTTGGACAAGTTCGTAAATCAGCCCAATCCAACACATGGTTAAGAAACTAGAGGTTTTATACTAGAAAAAAACTCTGTATTTTAGGTCCGTTATAACGGCCGTTTGGATTCTAATATTTTTAAAAACTTCATAAATATAGAATTTTTGAAACCTTTTTAATCAGTTTCTTTCAAAAAAAGACCTTTGTAGTTGGAGGTTTCTGAGTGAGCGGCTCCAACAAAAAAGCTTGTAAAACACAAAATGCGTTTGAATCAATCGGCGCTCTCACGGTTGCATTTGTGGAGCCAGATCAAAAAACCTTTCTTAAAAATGTGTGTTTTATTAATATCTTGGACAAGTTCGTAAATCAGAAAATTTGACAAATGGATAAGGAACTAGAGGCTTTATACTAGAAAAAAAAGTGGTTTTTTTAATCCGTTATAACGGCCGTTTGGATACTAGTATTTTTAAAATCTTCATAAATTTAGAATTTGTGGAAACATTTTAATTTGTTTCTTATAAATATAAACCTCTGCAGTTAGAGGTTTTTGACTAGTAGGCTTCAACAAAAAAGTTTGCAACAATCCCCAACTACAATTTCCAAAAACCTTATAACAGTCAATGTCAACCTTATAACAGTCAAAAAAATAAAAGATTTGAATAGAAGAAATTAATTATTTTTTCTTAGAAATAAACTATTTTGATATTTTGCAGTAATTGCACGACATATGATATAGAGTAGGTTTGTGTCATAAATTGTCACACACATGTTCTGTGGTAGATTTGATATTTGTTTGTTGCAAAATTGGATAGATATAATTTTGCTTATAGGTAGCTAATTTTCTTTTTAAAATTTGTTCGATATCTGTTTGAAATTAGCTTGTTTTGTTTAAATTAATCTGATACATCAGATTCTACTGGCACACAAAACTGTCTGATCTCGAAATCTACCTATTTCTAGCGGCTATACGTGCCGCTTGGACTTTTTTTAATAATATATGTATTAGTAAGATGATACGATGTGATTTTGTTATTCTTTTATACAATGTATTTTATTTTAGTCTTCTTATGTACATTGAAGTGAATGAATGTGAAATTCAATTAATTGTTTGATATAAATAAATTTTGTTCTGTTTTTTCTTCATTTTAATTTTTCGCGTTTTTTTTTCGATGCCAAGACCACGTCGTAAACGTTTGGAAGTGAGTGGTCTATCGAGTCGTCGAAATAAAAGAGATCGTGTTGCATATATTCGTAATGTTAATGCTCTACACAATAAAGCTAATGTTGATTTTATGGATGATGAAATGAATGGTAATAATGATGGAATGAATGCTCAAGCTGATGTAGGAATGAATGCTGTGAATGATGGAGTGAATGTTAATGATATGAATGGTGTCATGAATGGTGTCATGAACGGTGTCATGGATGGTGTCATGAATTGTGAAATGAATGGTGTCATGAATGGTGTTAATGGTGAAATGAATGTTGTGAATGAAGAAATGAATGATGATTTAGAATTGAATGTGGTGAATGATGAAATAGAAATTCCCTTAGTAATTATGAGAGATTCGTTCAAGTGTGCTTTGAATGTGATTCCAGGTAACTTTGATTCGTATGTTTGTGGTGCTTTGGATATGAGTTGTCGTTTTTGTCATGCCAAACATTTTGCAAGAGAAGTTACTTTAAATAATAATGAAGCATTTTCTTTGTGTTGCGATAAAGGCAAAGTCAATTTACATCCTCTTTCTGAAAATGCATTTTTCTCTAATATTTTCGAAGGATTGAATTAAAATGATAATGCTATAAAAAAACGTTATAAAAGTTTTCTTACAAATATTCGTTCCTATAATTCTGCATTTGCAATGATCAGTTCTGAATGTAATATAGCGGAGTCTACTGCACGTGGTATTTATCATTTTAAAATTCATAATATTTTTTATCATCGCACTGGTGCTTTAATTCCTGCTTATGGTCGACCTCCAATGTTTGCACAATTATATTTTTATGATGTTGATACTGCTGCTAATATGAGAATGAATAGAAATGCCAATGTAAGTGAAGCCTTTCTTATGCGTGAGATAGGTCTTGAGTTAGATCGTGTGAATCCTTTTGTTCGTTCTTTTAAATCAATGCATGAATTTTGTGAAAGACCCCAGAATGTTACTGCTGATGTGTCAATGGTTATAAAAGTTAACAGAGAATGGCGATGATAATATGCAAGTAGTTGGTCGTAAAGTAATTTTGCCATCTTCTTTCACCGGTTCACCACGTAACATGTATCAATATTACTTGGATGCAATGTCTATTGTACAACATTTCGGTAAACCTTCTTTATTTATAACAATGACATGTAATCCTCAATGGCCAGAAATTGTTGATAATTTGAGTAATTATGAGTCTTCGAATTTTTGTCCTGATATTGTTGAGCGTCTGTGTAAAGTGAAACTTAAAGAGCTCATAGATTGATTAATGAAAAAAAAGATTTTCGGTTCTGTCAAAACACTTATATATACCATTTAATTTCAAAAATGTGGTCTTCCGCATGCTCATATTTTGTTAAATTTGTCAGATGAAGATATAATTGATGGAAATGAAATGATTAATAAATTTGTATGTACTGAAATCCCTGATCCCATTCTTTTTCCTAAATTACATGAATATTTGAAACGTCATATGATGTATGGACTATGTGGTACTCTAAATCCCAATTCTGTTTGTATGAGAGATGGTAAATGTAGTAAGAATTTTCCAAAACCATTTTCTAAAAATACTAAAGAATCTGTGAATGGTTATCCTTTGTATCGTCGACGTGATAATGGTATGAGTGTTGATGTACGTGGTGCATCTCATGATAATAGATATGTTGTTCCTTATCTTGTTGCAAAATTCAATTGTCATATTATCGTGGAAATATGTACGACTGTTAAAAGTGTGAAATATATTTACAAGTATGTATATAAAGGGTATGATTCTGCCAATGTTGAATTGAGAGTGAATGGAGAGAATGCAGTGAATAATGGTGATGCGATTGTGGGAAATGAAATTCAAGATTCTTTGAATGGACGGTATGTTGGTTCGACTGAAGCTGCTTGGCGCATATTTGAATTTCCAATGCATTTTCAATCTCATACAATTATTCGACTTGATTGTCGTTTGCCTATAATAGACAAAATGTTTATATCAGGAATGGTAATGTGGCTGGTGCAGTCGCAAATGTATCAAGAACAAAATTGTTAGCATTTTTTCATTTGAATTCCATTGATAATTTAGCTAATGAGTTTTTGTATACAGAATTACCATTACATTATGTTTGGCATGATCAAAGTAAATCGTGGAAAAGAAGACAACGTGGGGCTGATAAAGTGTTTGCTCGATTATATATGGTTACTCCAAAAGATATAGAATTGTTTCATATGCGTTTACTTCTGTTGCATGTTCGTGGTCCAAAATCTTTTACTGATCTACGTATGTATGAAGGTGTTAGGTACCGTACTTTTGTTGCAGCATGTGAAGCTCGAGGTATTGCAACAAATGATAATGAATCGCGTGAATGTTTACTTGAAGCTTCAGAAATTTAATTATTTGCATTTATCTGTGGTTTGAATGTTCCTCCGAATGCGCTTTATGGATTGAATTTAGAAATAGTATGATTGAAGACTTTTTACGAAATTACGATGAAGATGTGTCAATTATTCGAGCCTTGATTGACATTAATGAAATTCTTCTTACACATAATACTTCATGTGGTGATCTTGGTCTTCTGATTCCACAATATAACTTACAGATTGGCGATGTAGGTCATTTTGATATTGAAGAAGAAGCTATAGTTGTCGATAGAATGTATGAAAATGCAAATAATGAGCAACGTAGTGTGATTCATATTGTTTTGCGTGAAGCTCAATTCCATGATACTGGAAGTAATGATTGGAAGTAATGATTGGGGGGCGAACTTTGCATAATGTTTTCAAATTACCAATTCCATTATTAGAGAATTCAATGCCAAATATAACTCCAAACAGTGTACATGGCCCATATATTAATAATGCATCAATCATTATTATATAGATGAAATTTCAATGTGTTCTATTCATGCTTTAAAATTAATTGACGTTTGTTAAGAGATTTGACTCCAAACGAAGAAAATAAAAATAAACTGTTTGCTGGTAAAACTCTTTTACTGAGCGGTGACTTTCGCCAAATTCTTCCAGTTATACCATCTTGGCAAAAACTTATTAACTTTAAAATTTTGAAATTAAACCAAAACATGAGAGCTCCCCTCATGAAACTGAATTTGTAGAATTTCTTAGAAGACTCGGTAATGGTGATATGCAAAGTTTTCCACAGTTTGATTGGCAATCCAGACAATATTATTGAAGACATTTTTAGAAATATTTCTGTTACAGTTTTATCTGATGACATTTTGAGTTCCGTCATTTTAGCCATAAAGTTGTTTGTGATGAAATTCGTGAGCAGAACAGCAGAACAATTTTCCAATAGAATTTTTAAATAAATTGAGTGTAGGAGGTTTGCCACCTCATAGATTAGTTTTGAAAGTGAATTGCATTGTTCTTTTCATACGTAATTTAAATACAAGTCAAGCATTAGTAAATGGAACACCAATGCGTGTAAAAGTTATGTACCGAAATTCACTAGATTTTGAAGTTTTGACTGGTGTCATGCGAGGTGTACGCATTCTAATTCCACGCATTCATTTGACTTATTCTGGAACTCTTCTTCCATTTAAATTTCAAAGAACTCAATTCCCTATTATTCCTGCTTTAGCTATGACTATTAATAAATCTCAAGGTCAGATATTCATCAGAGTTACCATTTTACTTAAAGAACCTGTATTCACACATGGTCAATTGTATGTTGCTGCAAGTAGAGTGCGTGCGTTTGAATTTTTGATATTTTATATTTATGATACATCTGACAAAGCTCATTTGTTCAACGATGATAGAGTTTTCACAAAAAATATCGTCATCCCAGAAGTCATTGTTACCTGATTTCTTCTGACTTTTCTCAAAAACCTTTTCCTCTTTTATGAGTATGGGTGTCTGTGCGTTTACTTTTGCCTCAATATGCGTGTTTTTTTATTTCATATTGAGGCTGAAGTTGCCATTCAGTTTTATCATTTTCATCGTTAAACATATTTGAATATTTGTTTTTGATAATAATTGCTGTTTCAATTGTCTATTAATATATAAAATAAAATATAAAATTTTCATGTATGACCGAAATTCGGTCACGGGATTTCCTATATTTTTAAAAATAAAAATTGAAAATTATGCTATCATTTCTCACTACCACTTTTGAAATCATTGCTTCTACGTCAACAAAATGTCTACGCAAAAAATTTGTTACGAAATTTGAACTTTTATACGTAATTAATTTTACTACATTATACCGAATAGATAAAAAACTATATTAAAACTACTGAAACACTGAATCTAACACAAACAAAATTAACACTTGGGAATCTCTTACGTTTCGAATCACAGAAAAATTAAACTATCAACTTACTAACACGAAAATAATTTAATTAAAAACAAAGTCAAAAATTATACAAAGTAAAATTTAAAAAAAACTTACATTATTATTTTTATTTCGAATGTTGTCTTCTTCATGTTTAATATCTCTTGTTTGTAATGATTCCGCTGTTTTATAAACTCCTTCAAATTTCGGTTACTTATATGCACTTCTCCTAAATACATACATTGAATTATGGCCTTTAATATTTCACATCGAACACCATACACAAAAAATACTGAATGTGAACCATTTGCCATTAACAGTTCTTTGAAATAAGGAAAACAAAGATTATATCCACTAGATCTTCATCTTCTTGTAATCTTTCAAATTACTTATTTATGATTGGTTGAAAGTTACTCCATTTAGGACAAAAAAAATATCGTCGTCCACCATGGTTAGATTTGTTGTTTATATTTATTATTTTCGTACAGTACTCAATCAATGTCAGAATTGAGAAGAAAACATTGATGTAGAAACTTTTCTTTCACTAAACTTTTACAAACAAATAAAAAAACTTCGATTTTACATTAAACAATTTAATTTTTCTTTTAAAATGAAATTTTGCATTTTTTTTCGAATACACATTACACTATAATATTTTTGTTTACATTTTTTATTTCAAATATGTACTATGATTTAAATTTATACAACATATAATTGATTTGAATTTTAATTCAAAAAAAGGATTCTTTCGATTGAAAAATTATACTAACTGACGATCTAGACAATTTTGATCGTATTTATATCATCTCATCGATATTCTGTTTCCCCTTCCAGCAATAATAAACAATTCCCCTTTTTTCAAGTTAAAAAAAAACATTTATCCAAACATGTTTATTAATAGAAATTGAGTGACGTAACTAAACCGTCAACAGTACAGAAAAATGTAGCTACGTTTACCATAATTTAAGAAAATTAAGAAAATTTTTATTGGATTTGAAAACTACTATTTTTAGAGTAAAAATTGCAAATAGTCCGTCGTTATAGATTTATTTCTAAGCGTAGCAAAGCACGCCGGGCCCTCCTAGTTTAAATTAATTGTTCTTAAAAAGGGGAAAATTAAATTCATTAATAAATTATATGAGAATATTAGGTTGTTGGTAAAGAATTATTATAAGAATAGAATAAAATAAACTTAACTATGAGATAGGGGTATAATAAACATAAAAATAAGATCAATGACATTTTTGGAGGAGGTGTAAATATTTATTTCTTTTTAATTATTTAATACTGATAAACGTAAGTTTGGTGTTCATTGATCCACTATTTTGAAATGCAAAAATTATACTAATTATAATTTGGTGACACTGTAACTATAACTTTAATTAAAACTTCATTATGAATAATTTGACTTTTAGTCAATACAAAATACGTATATGTAGTTTGTGAAGGTGATTTTTTTTTAAGAATTTGTTTAGTTGTTTGTATACATTTAAGTAAGACTATTTAGAAGTATAAGACTGCAAACATTCAATTTTATTAGTTTGAATACAAACAAATAGTAATCAGATCTGAGGTGGTGATATAGAAATGGATTAAATGCTTTATTTTCAATCAAATGGTGTTGTCCTGTCCTAATGGTAATAAAATCGTTCCCTTTTCGACAGGTTTCAAAACGCAAATGATTTTTTTATAGCTTTGGAACATGGTCTGGGTTAATAGGACGATAAACAAATTCAAACCCTTAATTATACCACCCAATTGTGCACAGCCTGCTATTAGATCAAATTTCTAAAAACAAAGGGTTAATAAAATTAAGAAGTTTGTTTGATAAACATGGTTTTCAACATGCTCGTTTTCCGAAAATTCAGTCTGTAGATTAGTGGAAGTTTAATAAATTTCATAGTAATCTTCATATATATACGTGCTTTCGATATTTATTGATGGTTAATCATTATGAATCACGTTAAAATCTAAGTTCTATTTTTCTTCTTTTTTTTAGTCAAATATCATCAGTATCAATACTAGGAGTACCAGCAGAAATATATAGTTTTGGAACACAATACATAATATTCATCCCATTTTTACTTCTAGTTGTTGTTGTAACAAATTACGCATTTATTCCTGTTTTCTTTAACAATCAACTGACAAATTGTTATGAGGTAAACTAGATTTAAATTATTTTTTGCACAATTAGGCGATTTTGCATGTTTAATGATTTGTAAATAAACATAGTAAGTTTCGTTAACAAACCACAGGTCGGTAAGTAATTACTTACCGATCATGCAGTCGGTAAGTAATTACTTACCGGTATATGGGATAACTTGGGTATTACTATTGGATAATGTATTATTACATTTTCAGTATTTAGAAATTCGTTTTAACAGACCAACTCGTAGTCTACTAACAGCAACATTTATACTGTCAAATTTATTTACATTACCAATTGTAATGTATATTCCCGCTCTGGCATTTTCACAAGCTACAGGAGTCAATGTGTTTATTATAAATAGTATTATATTAGCTGTTTGTGTGTTGTACACCATGTTGGTAATATATGATAATCTATGATAGTGATTATTTTACTATTGCGTCATTTTGTATAACATAGGGTGGTATCAAAGCTATTGTTTGGACGGATGTATTTCAAGCTACAGTTATGATTGGCTCATGTATGTTGGTTTCTATATATGCAACACATAACGTTGGCGGTTTTTTCGAAATGTGGAACATTGCAGATAAAGGAAATCGTAATGAGTTGTTTAATTTTAAATTGGATTTTACAACACGTCACACATTTTGGAATGCAACATTAGGATATTCAACATTGTGGCTATGTCATTTATGCTTAAACCAAAGTGTTGTGCAGCGGTATATGGCACTTCCATCAATTCAACATGCCAGAAAGTAAGAGTATTGAGTTTTTAGTTGTGTAATAATAGTAATTTTTAATATTTTTGCAGAGCAATGTATATTGCTTTTGTTGGATGTTTTATAGTACTAGGTATCGGATGCTACATTGGGATTGCTATGTATTCTAAATATGCAAACTGTGATCCATTAAAAGCAGGGGTAAACTCTGATGATCCGATTCAAAACATTTTCTCTTTTTCAAACGAAATAATGGAAAAGAGAAAATGGATTACGAAAGAAATTATAATTTATCTGTTTAAATATAGGTAGTTAAGAAGCCGGATCAAATGCTGCCATATTTTGTTCAAGATATTGTCGGCCATTTAATAGGCATGCCTGGATTGTTCATGTCATGCATATTGAGTGCTGCGTTAAGGTAATGTTTAATTTTAATTAAATAATAACCAGAACCAAAACTTTAACTTATTCCACAGTACAATGTCAGCCAAAGTAAACACTTTAGCAGCAGTATTTTACTACGACGTCATTAGAAAATTGCACTTTTTCCAAAACACTGACTCTAATTCTAAACTAGCAATTAAAATTCTTATCATCATGTTTGGAATTTACTCAACTCTTATGGGTTACATCGTAGCAAAATTTCAGTACGTTTTTCAACTCTCAATTACATTAGTAGGAATTACACATGGTACAATCGTTGGAATATTTTTACTGGCAGCATTATGGCCATACGCAAACGTTAAAGGCGTTTTTGCAAGTGCAATTATAAACACAGCTATAATGGGATGGATTATTTTAGGAACACAACTTCGCATGTTAAGCGGAATAAGTCGATCAGCATTATTACCAACATCGATTGAAGATTGCGATCAACTTGGAATAAATGTCACTCATTTATTATCAGTATCATCTAATGCAACGTTTTCAGTTGTAACGGATAAAATGGATTCATTTTCGATTTATGACATAGCTTTTCCATGGTATACATTTATGGGAGCTGTTATAACAGTCTCGGTAGGCGTGATTGTAAGTTTTTTAACAGGTGGTCCGAATCCAGATAAATTGCATTCACGTTTATATCCACCAATGATACACTGGCTGCTGCCTTTTGATGTTCAAAATCAAGAAATCAAAATGTCACCAATTAGCAGAAGAATAAGTTCTACTAAGACTCATGAAAACGCAAATGAGGAGTTTAGAAAAAGCTTAGTAAGCTAATTTTAAAATATGTATAATAGTATTTAAATCGATCAGTGTGTAATGAAATAGCTTATTCTCAAGCAAAAGTTTAAAATTCGGCGAGGCACGAGCGAAAATTTTAAATTTGCGAGAAAATAAAATTCATTAACCACGAATTGATTACACTACTTTATTCTCTGACAAAGAACTATGTATTATATAAAATAAAAACGTTTTCTTCAATTAAAACGAAATCAAATTTCTGATTAAAACATACCAATGATAAATCAAATTTCTGATTAAAAAAAACCCTGATGATAAAAAACCCCCATCCCATACAATCAACTAAATTCAATTAAAAGAAATAAGAGAATTTAATTTAAAATTTGATTTTTGAACAAAACGTATCAAAGCCATTGTGATTATAATTTGAAAATAATTTTAATAAAATCAAAACAATTTGACCAATTTGACCAACCATACCAATTGAATAATGATAATTTTTTTATAGGAAAATTTTCATTAGACAATAGGTTAAGTTCATTAGGCTATAGGTTAGAAAACAATACAATAATACATACTATTATTATCTAAAAAACATACAAATAGAGCTGGGATTAATAAATGGAAGACAATAAACGTATAAAACACATTAGTATTTTTTATTATAAAAAAAAATTTTAATTGTTGTGGTAAATAAAGTGGGAAATTATATTGCTTGTATGTTATATATTTAGTTATTATAAACAACGTATTTAATGATTTTTGGTCAAATGTATTAGTTATTTTTATTAGATTCTGAAGACTGAAACATAAATTAAAGAAAAAAAACATACAACACATTTTTAGTTGTTATTCATTTTGAATTTTTAACGGTCTTTTACTGTGACAATTTAACTTTGACAGCGCTACTATAAAAATTTTAATTTAATATTCAAGTCACTATTTTAACTTTGACATTAGTGACATTATTACGTTATGGTTAATTTTCGAAATGCACTTTAGACCATGGGCAAATAAAAAATGAATTTTTTTCGTCATATCAAAAGTTGTTTGAACTGATACAAAAAATGTAACATTGGGTTAAATTTTTGCCATAGCTGTTCATACTAACTATAAGGAAATATTTAAGGGGCTATTCTGGTCTAGAAATTTGAAAAATCAATATTTTTTGTTGCATATCTTTAAAGTTTACCTTTAAGAATATATCAAAAGGATTTTTCAAAATCAGAATTATTTTCGAAGGTACTGTGGCTTTTGTGATATAACCCTCTACAGTTTGGTCCTTGGATTTAGAAATTTTTTTTACTATATTAAAAAAATACTTAGAAATGAAGCAGAACATTGTGATCCATGGTTAATTTATATACTGATGATGAACCAAGATACCTGAGAGCAATAGACTAAAAAAACTATTAAATATTCGAAACATTCTCTGATGGTTAACTCACGTTTTAACTATAAAAAAAAACAAATTGTGTTAACAACTTGCGGATGATATTTTAATTGGAAGTTTTCATTGTAATGAGCACGAAGTAAAGGTTTGGTTATTGGAATTAATCCGTTTGCTAGTTAATTTTAAAACATCAGCAACATCAGTATACAAGTAGAGACTAATGCATCAGATTAGTTTAAATAAAAAATAATATATTAATATCCGACTAATTATTATTCGACTACGGCGAAGCAAAAAGGAGGGCTATTTGTCAACTGGTGTCAAGTTGTGTATGTATATATGTATGTTCATCTGTTTCCTCATAACTTATAAACCACTGATCACAATTTGACAAATGATTTATAGCTCGAAGCGTTTTGATCGTCTGCTGGTTTTAGGTTTAATGATGACACAATAAATTGAATATGGAGGCGCCTGGAGGACATAAGATTATTACCTAAAAAAAATTAATTTAATGATGTTGTCTTGGGTATCAAATTAAAGCACATAATTAGCACATTTCAAAAATATATAAATGTTGTTACCTTTAACTTGCGACTTGCATGCACCCGATAATTGGAAATAATTTCATAATGTCTAACACAGTCATTTAATAACAGTGCTTTTATTCAATAGTATAAACATGATAGTTAATACTTGTGTGACGTTGTGTAAACGATAGTGCAGGTGAGCTATTGAAACTATGAAAGTGTCCCTATAGTTACATTCACGAACATCGTTTCGATATTTTAAGTATTGTAAGTCGCTTTCCAATCGAGTGAATTGCTGAGTGAATTGATTGTCGGCAATAGGTAGCCAAAAGTAGGGCCAAAACAACAAAAGAAGGGTTATGATTTTGACCGTTCTGGATGTATGTTCATACGTTCCCTTATGATTGCATTTGAAAAATGAGGTATCGTTTGAAGCGTTTTAATTTTCCGCTTATAGTTATAAGCTAAGTTGTGTCAGTAAATTAAATTTGGTGCCCTCTAGAAAACTTAAAGCCATTGACAAATAGCTATTTATTGTACAAGATGATAAAATTGCACTTTATCTTTGAGAGCAATTTAAGCATCGAGGCGTTAGTCGATTTTTTATATACTTTACAAATTTTTTTTATACTTCCTATACATAGTGAAATTTTATGCTTACTTAGATTGTGTAAAATAATACTTTTTCGACCTCAATTACTTTACGTCCTCTCTTTATTACTTTATGCCCTCTTCTAATTACTTTACATCCTCTTATTGTTACTCTACGGCTTCTTTTTGTTTTTTACGCTTTCTTGTAGGAAATATATTTTGCTTATCTCCAAATTTCTTAACACATTTCGATCCACCCTGTGTCAATTAGTATACAAACAGTTACCGAAGTTTAAAAAAACGAGATTGTTAGGTTTAAATTTTTTATTTTATCTTCGAAAAATTATTGCAAAATTGCTGAAAACTGGCTCAGTGAAAACGAAAGAGGCAAAATCGTAGTAATCGCTCTGAACAATATTTCTGCTGTAAGTGCTAGTGTTAATTAAGGTCGAAAAATAGTAATTCTTTATTGTTCACAGTAATCAAACATTCCACCAACTATTTAATGCAGCACTTTGCATAATGATCTTTATTTGCAGCCATACAAAATTCATATAACTCAAGAAATAAAGCCATTGATCATGTTGTCAATTTGCTAACGGCCATACAAACAAATTAGAAAGTGCGAATTTTTTTAAAGTTCCCGTGTGATTTTAGATCTTATGAAGTAATTAGTCCGTATTTTTTTAAAACGAAGACTGAATTATTTTTTACTGCGAAGCATTATGTTGAACAAAATGGAAGGTGTAGATTTACAGCAATTTGAACAAGTAGTTATTTAAACAACTAAAACACTTGGAGCACAATAACACTCCGGATAACAATTTATATTTTTGATTAAAATTTACACAGTATCAATCGATTATTTAATGCTAGAATTTTCTATTTTTTGTTGCTTTTTATGTACCTTGGTGACTCTTACACTAAATGCAACAATTCCATTACATGATATTAAAATTTTCATACAACTAAAAAACCAATCCGTAACACAAAAATCAAAAATTAAATATTAAAATATAATACAAATATCATAAAACGAAGATTGAACAACCGTAATCTATTATAACGAAAGCTCATACATTCTTTCATAATACTTGCATGATCCAGTTTTGGGTAGATTTCATATAAAAATCTACGGGAAAATTTTGGTGCCAAACGACTATATATGATAAGCGGAGACGGAAAAACAAAAAAAAATTATATATATATATATATATATATATATATATATATATATATATATATATATATATATATATATATATATATATATATATATATATATATATATATATATATATATATATATGTATATATATATATATATATATATATATATATATATATATATATATATATATATATATATATATATATATATACATACAAGAAGAAGAATAATTTATTTTAACAATAAATGTGCTGCCCAATTGAATTAGGTTGCTTTACTACACAGCATATCGATCGATCAAAAAGATAATATTATTACTAACGAAATGTTGAATTTAGAATTTTAGTTTGAAATTAATCATGTAACGATCGCAATAATCGCAAAACAATAATAAAACCAAATTTATAATAGAAACAAAGACCTGGGGCTTTGTAAGGGTTTTTTTTATATTTGAATTATATGAGTAAATAATTAATGATTTTGTATATTTTTGGCGCAGTTTTAGGCGTTGGTTGTCAAACCGGTTTGGTTTGGCAAAGATATTCATATAATATTATTATAAATTTTTGTAATTTTTGGGTAAAACCAGTATTGGTTTTTTTGTTGACTTATTTTTTGGATTATGAAATTAATTGTATGTTTTTTTTGATTATGGTTAGATTTAGTAAATGTTTAGCTAGCTTTTTTTCAATGCACTCATACGCGATCCCCATATTCGTCATTGGTTTAATGTGAGTTACAATTTCGAGGTATTGATTTGTGTATTATTCACACTATGGAGTGGATGTCAATAGAACATGTCTCATTACAGTTCTATAAACTTTTGAACTTATACGGAAATGTTGAAATATTTTTATTTTGGCTAATATAATGTTCATTTTTGGCCAAAACGACTTCTATTGCAATACGCCTTATTAGATTTTATGATTTGTACATGAATTATTTTGTGTATCTCATATATATATACAAAATAATTTATGTCAAACCTGAAAATCTAGGTAGGTTTCCTATTGCAACACAATTCGTTTGGCGAAAGAATTTTTGGTGGTTAAGTCATGTTTTTATGAGTTTTAGGATGTTATTAACGTAATAAAAGTTAACATTGACCAAACAGTTTTTCGACAATTTTATATAAGTTTAAATCTTTCGTCACTACTATCAAAGTATTATTGGTCTGTGTTTATAGAAGTATAATTGAAAATAATTAATTCCCATTAACTTTATAGAGTGAGCCGGATCCAAATCAATATCTCCACATTTGTCATCATATTGATCCGCTGACGTACGTATACATATCTCGTATGAGTCCATTTTAGTTACCACCATTTTTAAAATTATTTTTTATTGCGATTAATTTAAAAAATAAGATAAATATAGAAATAATTATTTTTAGCTAACATTTATTTTTGTTTTGAATACAATAAATAAAGCGATGAAAATTTGACCTGAACAAATATATTAGAATTAATAACTTAAAAATTAGTAAGCTTAGTTTTAAATTTAAAATAATCGTAATTTTTTTTATAATATAAATTACCAATTTATTATCTAGTCTGAAGATTAAATTTAATTAATTTCATGTAAAACTTTATTAACACATATTATATATTTCATGTTTCGATTTAGCATTTTTAAATAAGAAATTATTTAGATTATGGATAAGTTATGTATTATTTACTTTATGTTAATGTATAAATTCTCCTTCTCTCAGCGGTAGGCCTAAAAAGCCATCCATAGAGCTTCACTCTTTAACATTGATGTCGTTCTTAGATCGCCTATGGCCATCGGGGTTATGCGATCGAAGAACATTGGTTTCTTCTCTTCATTCGGCGAGGAAGTCCTCAGGGACGAGGAGTGGTGTTGCTGTGTTTGTACTTAGGTGCAAACCAGTAGTACCATTCTTTGCTCAGAGGCTTCTTCGGTGTAATGAAGAGAAGAACCAATTATACTTTGTTTTCAGGATCAGAGGCTTCACCTCATACAAATTCAAAAACTTTTCCATTTTTTTCATTTAGCTTTTCAATAGATCAATTTTTTCATAGAGTTTAGGGTTTGAAGTCTGGTGCTCGGGAGCGTTCCTCAACTTTCGCATTAGGTTTAGGTGTAATTTATTTGTAGATTAAACAAGCACAACTGGGTCAGTAGAAATGGACCTAGTGTCTAATCGTGACAGTTGTGATTGTTTTATTAGGTTGGGGAGAATCTGTTCTGTAGAATCTGGTCGTTAGGGGCTTTTCTAGTCAGTTCTCACATGCATGGTTGGAGTGGGCTCGCGAACGCGATATTTTAAATTTAAACAATATGGATATTGTAGCCATACTTACTTTTTAAATTGTCTCCAGACGAATCTTGATTTTGGGAATCTCTTATCTTATTAAATAAAAATAAAATAAATCAAACAAATTTTTCAAAATTAAATAAATAAAATTTTTATTAAATAAATTAAATTTTCGTTAATTAAAATAATTTTAGGTAAATAAATAATTTTTTCGTAATTTAAATAGTTTTAGGTAACTAAATAAATAATTTTTTTATTACACAATACATCAAGATATAAATAAATATTTTTATTTTTTAAAAAAAAAAATAAATCAATATTTCAAAGTTAGGACGGTGCATCCAATAAATAAACATTCTTCTAAATATTTTTATTTTTCAATTTTCTTTTAAAAATAAATAAATATTCTTAGGGGTGCTATCGTCAATAACTAATTTTAGGTATATATATATCAGGGTTGTAACGTATAATACGATAACGTATAAAATACGTATTATACGTACGTATAAAACGTATAAAACGTACAGTATAAAACACACAATCATTTACGTTTTATACCGTATAAAAGTAAAATCCTTAATAAATAAAAATAAATTTATATAACATTAACGCGGGCGTTAACTCGTATCGTACTCGTGATATTTAAATAGCCTATGCTATATAAATAGCCTAGATTTCGGGACTAATAGGAACAGTTGCTTTAGAAAATATAGCGTCGGCATGATAATTTCTTACCCAACTGTTCCTTTTAGTTCAGAAAACTTCCACATTTAACGTAAAGGCTTCTTTTCAAAATATAATTATTTATTTTCAACACAAATTTAGTCTGCAATAATTTGACATTTCCAACCATACCTATTATTCATCAATGACCAAAAATGAATTTACTCAATATACTTCTCACTAAACTTTTTCGTTTGACGTAAATACATATTATTTTAACTATTACAACTTTTGTATAAAAAGAAGATTTGATCTGCAAGAACCTGTTATTTTCAAACTGTGTCTATTAATTGGAAGTGGTGCAACCTGGATTCACACAACAAAATTTTTTTAAAAACATCTCTCTAATAATCTCTAATAATTTCCCTAACTGCTATGAAAAAAACAACATTTATTCTGAAACAACATTATATTTCCAGCTGTTCTTATTAGATGGGAGGAGCTGAAGTTGGATTGAACCATATTTTATATATTCAATAACATTTCATGATGCCAAATAATTAAGTTCATGAGCCAAATGTTTCTCATCCAAAATGCTTCCCATTAAGTATTAAGTAAATGTTGGAATCAAAATGAAAGTAAATCATATAGTATACGTGTTGAAAAATTCAAAAATAATTTAATTGCTTGAGTTTAAGTGCTCAAAAAAATCTCTAATATATAATTCAAAATTTTCAATATTCAAATCTAGTGAATTAAAAATTATTAACCAGTTTAATGTACAGTAACATAGTCTTTCGTATAAAGTATAAAAATATACATTCAAATAACATCTAGAATTTAAATAGTTTTTGTTATAAATTATAAAATATATAAATAATTTATAACTATTATATTTTTACTAAAATATATATATTTTTACTAAAAATATAATTAATATCTGAAGTAAGAAGTATTTTTAATTTTTAATGAATGAATTTCAAAAACAAAATCATATTATACGTTTTATACGTTATATACGTTTTATACGTTTTATACGTTACGTATTATACGTGTAACGTATAAAACGTTTTATACGTGTATATTAACAACCCTGATATATATATTTCAGTATATCTGGAATTAAATAAATAAATTATATTTTTACACATACAATATTTTAGGAACTTTTGTAAAAGATTCAGCAAAGATTGGGTACGACGGTGGTCTTTCCTTTTTGTTCCTTTACAAGTTTGTTTTTACAAAATTTTTTTTGGGGCGTTCGTTGTTTTTTTTCGTTTTGCGTTTTTCATTGTTTTCATTTTTCCATCGTACTAACTACATTTGTTGTTGGGAATTGGTTTTAGTGTTGTTGTTAGCGAGTTCATAATTTTTCGGGTTTTACCATCAAAATGTCAAACCAACTAGACGTTGACCATCCGTTCTATGGTTTGGAACCCACCGAACTACAGATCGAATGTCTGGTTCGGGGTGTGAACTTCAGGGGGAACAATTGGGCAGAGGACTTTGCAATACCACAATTGGGTCCATCACTCCAAGCTGAACACATACACAATAGTCCAGCATTAGTACAACCGCAATTATCATTAAATTATCCATCAGTACCACAGGTACAACCACCACCATTATATCCACAAGCTCCACTTACAGCACCACCACCATACAACCAACCTCCTCAGGTATGGCGTGACGCGGCTCCAGCGTTAGCACCAGTGGAGTACCGAGGGGTTCATGGGAACAATTTGAGTCGTTATGACTCAAATTGGGTTCCAACCTTCAAAGGAGATGGTCACTCTCCTGATGTTCATGAGTTTGTTCACAGAGTGGAGGCGGCTGCCAGGAGGGACCGTGTGAATTGGGACGACCTTAGGTCTATCGTTCCACGGTATCTCAAGGGAGCTGCCGACAGATACTATCTGAACTTAACTCATGAATATGAGGTGGTGACCTATCCAGTGTTAAGGGAGGGACTCCTACAAACCTTCGGTACGCTCACTGATGATAAGGCGATCTTGCGAGTTCTTCTGAACCGCAAACAAAAGTCAAAGGAGAGCGTATACGAGTATCTGGTGGAGATTGGTTCGTTAAATCGTCGTTTAGCACGTCCATTTGCTGACCGTGAAATGCTAGAAATTGCTCGGGAGGGACTGAGTGTGGAGCTCCAAAACGCTACTCTATCTGCAACAATACATTCTATTGATGAACTTCGGACTTTATGTCAGAAGTTTGAACGGTTGTGGTCCACACCAGTTCCGACCAGAACATCAAATTTAAGAATTAGCAAGCTACAGCAGGTGGATGATTATGAGGTGGATGTGGAACTAGATCGAGATGGATATTTTGAAACGATGGATTCAAAACAGCCCGAACAACAGCACGAAGAAGGCGACGAGAGATGTAGCGACGCAGGACGATCGGCAACCACCAACGAAACCCAAATAAAATCATCGAATACATTTAATTTCCCATCATTACATCGAACGTATTTTAGACGTCTGGAACGTAACATCAGATATTGGAGGATGAGGAAATTATTTCGTAAAACTTGTATTTCATCTATCCTTTCAGAAACAAAGGATCCTCGGCCGCGATTAACAATAATGATTTTGGACAAACATATTTCAGGTCTATTGGATAGTGGAGCGTCAATCACAATACTTGGAAGAAATTCCTTGGATTTATTGGAATCATCAGGTACAACTTACCGTAAGTACACTTCGTGTATTCGTACGGCAGATGGTACTGCAACAAAAATTTTGGGTTACATCGAAATTCCAATAACTGTGAATGGCTCCACTAAACCAATGCGGTTCCATATAGTCCCTGGGTTACGAGAAGAGCTCTACCTGGGCATAGATTTCTGGGAGAAATTCGGTATTGTTCCTTCTTTTGTTAGTGAACTGACTCGTACAGAGCCAATAACTTTAAATATACATAACCTCACCACTGACCAGCAACGAGAACTGGATATGATCAAGGATTCTTTCCCGTCATTTGAAGTGTCTGAACTCGGAAAGACTTCTTTAGTTGAACATGTCATCGATGTTGGTGATAGTGCACCTGTTAAACAGAGGCACTATCCCACATCGCCGGCTGTTCAACTAAAGGTCTATGCCGAACTTGACCGAATGCTTCAAATGGGCGTGATCGAAGAGTCTAACAGTTCTTGGTGCTCGCCAGTGGTTTTGGTACAAAAAGAATCTGGTAAAAACAGATTATGTATTGATAGCCGTCGTGTCAATTCACTAACTAAAAAGGACGCTTACCCACTTCCCTTGATTGATGGCTTACTAGGTCGTCTAAATAGCACAAAGTACATTTCAAGTATTGATCTCAAAGATGCTTTCTGGCAGATTCCTCTGGCAGAAGCATCTAGAGACAAGACAGCCTTCACAGTGCCTGGTCGTCCATTGTATCAATTCCGGGTTATGCCCTTCGGATTGTGCAATGCTCCCCAGACAATGTGTCGGCTAATGCACAAAGTGATACCACATCAATATCACGAGAATGTCTTTGTTTATTTAGATGATCTATTGGTAGTCTCTTCCACGTTCCAGGAACATATGGAATTGCTGTCCAAAGTCTCTTCATTGTTAAGAGCGGCTGGGTTAACAATAAACCTCAAGAAAAGTAAATTTGTTCTGAGAGAGGTGAAATATTTGGGATTTTTGGTTGGTGAAGATGGTCTTCGAACAGACCCTGACAAAGTAAGAGCTGTTGCTGAGTATCCAGCTCCGTCAACAGTGAAACAAATACGTAGACTATTAGGAATGGCTGGTTGGTACCAACGTTTCATACCAAATTATGCAAGCGTGGTATCACCAATTACAGATTTATTAAAGAAGAGTTCGGGGAAATTGAAATGGACATTAGAAGTGCAAGCTGCTTTCGAAAATTTAAAACGATTGCTGACTACAGCACCAGTATTGATAAACCCTGATTATAATAAAGAGTTCTTTATTAGATGCGATGCGAGTCTGACAGGGATAGGTAGTGTACTGTATCAGATCGACGAAGACGGACAAGAGTGTCCGATAGCCTTCATGTCGAAAAAACTCAATAAAGCTCAACGAAACTATTCGGTTTCTGAGCTTGAATGTCTTGCGGCAATTCTTAGTGTGAAGAAATTCAGGGGCTATGTTGAAGGTCACCGATTTACAATTGTGACTGATCACTCAAGTCTGAAGTGGCTTATGTCACAGAAGGACTTGAGTGGCCGTCTGGCTAGGTGGAGCCTAAAACTCCAACATATGGATTTTACCATTGTCCACCAAAAAGGTACCCAAAATATAGTCCCTGATGCTCTATCTCGTCTTTATGACGATACACACGAGGAATTGACGGAAGCATTAACACATCACATTAACGACATCAAAATCGACAATGAAGGTTATCGGCACAAGGAATATACGGATATGATAGCTAAAGTTCAATCATCTCCTAAGGACTTTCCATCTGTTAAAGTCGTGGATGATAAGCTATACATACGTATTGAGCCAAGATCTGATGCAATACCCAACGATGTTCCTGTGTGGAAACTCTGGGTACCAAAACCAATGACTTCAAACATGATTCAGAAACATCATGATGATAGTACTGCTGCTCATGGAGGTGTTAAAAAGACTTTAGAATTACTTCGACGTCTTTATTATTGGCCGGGCATGGCGTCACAGGTACACAACTATGTTGTGTCCTGCGACACATGTAAACAAACAAAAGCCACGAATCAGATATTGCGTCCTCCGATGCAATATCAATTCGAAACAGCACGTCCATGGCAGAGAGTCTATATAGATTTTTTGGGACCGTACCCTCGTTCTACACTTGGGAATACGGTATTACTGATAGTTCTGGATCATGCTACGAAGTTTGTACTACTGAAACCACTTAGAAACGCAACTTCACCGAAGGTGAATGCTTTTCTAAGGAACGAAGTGTTTCTTACATATGGGGTACCAGAGTTTCTACACAGTGACAATGGCAAACAGTTCACTAGTAGGAACTTTCAAAGTCTTTTGTCAGATTTCGGCATTAAACACATTAGGACCGGTGTCTATAGTCCTCAAAGCAACGCGTCAGAGCGGGTCAATAGGTCAGTCCTAGCAGCAATTCGAGCGTTCATAAAAGGTCAACATACCAAGTGGGATTCTCAAATTGGTGAAATCGCATATGCACTGCGGGCTGCAGTACATTCTGCTACCAAGTACTCACCGTACTATTTATTATTTGGTCAACATCCAATCTCGGATGGAAATACTTACCATTTGTTGAGATCACTACACAAGCTTGGTGAAGATGCTGGTGAGGAAATAGAACGCACTGATCATTTGACTCTGCTCAGGAACCGGGTTCAACAAAATTTAAAAGCAGCTTTCAAAAAATCGCAACATCAGTATAACCTGCGATCTAAACTACGGACTTTTCAACCACAACAACGTGTGTTTGTACGGCAACATCATTTGAGTGACGCTACCAAAAAATTCTCGGCAAAATTGGCTCCAAAGTTCTTACCTGCAATGATTAAGACTAAGATCGGAAATGTACTCTACGAGTGCACAGATATGAGCGGTAAGAATCTTGGAGTCCATCACGCGAAAGACATCAGGGAATGATGTCTTTTCGTTAGGTAGGGTTGTTCCTCTGGCTGATTGTCGTCTCTGGGGTTCACATCTTCAGGTCATACTTACTGGTTGTATCGGGGTGTCCGTGGTGCTGACGTTCGGATGGATGGTCGGTCTCAATACTCAGTGAAGTTCTTAAGGACTTCATGAGTGTTGGAACCGGTCATCGGTCTTGACGCCAGTGACTGTGGGTATCTCGATCCCAGATACAGTTTAATAGGTGGAAGTAGTTCGGTGGTTTTCTGTCATGGAAGGGATGGCGACGTTTTTGTGATTTCAAGAGTAAAAATCTTGGTTTCTACCTTGAATTCATGGTGTAACGATCGCAATAATCGCAAAACAATAATAAAACCAAATTCATCTTCGTTTTCAATTCAATAAAAATGCATTTCATTAGTTTCCGTTCATTTTTACATTAATAATAATTTTAAAATTTTCTAAAACTTAACTGCTAGTTAAATTTTGAATATACTATAAAAAGCAACCGAACGTACTAAATTTTTATTTCCAATACTAATGAACAGACGTCGTTGTTAATCATTTGCTGAATTTCGAATATTACACGATTGATTAGAAGAGGTCAAAAGCAAAATCACATTTTTGCAATTTTTTAATTTGAAAATTATTTCATTCCATTTTTGCTTTTCAAAAGAATTACAACATCCAATAATCTACTTAATTTATATAGATCAATGTCAATTGATAGTATTATTTAACTTTGATGTGAAAAATCAATAATATTTTAATTCAAAAGTGATGTATTTAATTGCAATCAAGCAAATAAAAAAAAGTTGTAAACAAAGAAAAAATTCCAATGTCGTTTTGTTTAATTGTTAAAATTAATTTCTAATTTTAATAACTGTTTTTGAGAAAGCAATTTTTATTGGCTTTAATTACAATGGAAGATTCCACTCCGCTAAGTAGTTTACAGTGATTTGTGTTTTTGTTTGTTCATCAAAAAGCTGATAATTTGGATGACAATTTCAATTATGTTTTTTATTTTATTTCATAGAAGGATAATTGTTGTCATTAATTGTTAAATCTGCCTTATAAAAGTGGCAGTACATGAAGATAAAGTACCCAATGATGTTATCGAAAGTATGAATAGCAAGGATAACAGTGATCGAAGCTATTACCACAGTTAGAGACAATCGTTTGTTTGATGGTTTTTCCGGTTGTTGAAACCGCATGGATTCAAAGGCAGATATATGAATGAAAAGTTAAAGGATCAAATGCAATGTTCAATTGGGCATTTCGAACAACGAAGGTGTAATTCAACAGCAGCAACTTATGTTCACAAATTAGTTCATCCAATTTAATTAATTGATCAAACGCTAGTCAAGGGAATTGGAGAATATTGATGACATCAATCAACAGTTATAACTCAAGGTATTTTTAGATTATAGATACATTAATTTTTGTTTAATTAGTCCCCCTTTAGAATGTTAGAATAAATTTAAAAAAAATAGTGAGAGATTCCCAATCTCAAGATTCGTTGAGGGGAAACTGTATCCCGCGCAAATTCTATTTTTCATATTAATCATAGATGTGGTTATGAATTATGTGAATTGTTGCACTTAAAATTTCTTCTGTTATTGATTTTAATTTTGATTTGTTTAGCCCAAAATGCTCGAAAAATTGTAAAACGCTATTACCAAATGTCCCTCTGCTTCCAAACCATAATCCTCTAACTGTCCAGTCACTAAAGTTGTACATATTTTTGTATTTTTCTTTATAAAACGGGATGCATCCTTCATATATTGAACATTTTTCGTTGGCAATTTTCATATCTTGTTCTGGATCGTTGATTTCGTAACGGATTGTGGGGTCGATGATATATGCTTTCTTCAATTTGGTATCAAACGCCACGATGTCACTGAATCTCGACCACCCTTCGGAGTCTATCGCATATACCTCTATGAAACATATTAGTCCCTTTTCCTCCAACAAATTTGCAAGCTGATTTTTGATCTTGTGATGCCCAGCGGTGATTAGCTGTGTATTTGACTGACAACTTCCGGTTACATGAGCAATAGATTCAATCTCTCTGTTGCATTTGCGACAGAGGGCGGAAGGAGAGACATTACCAGGCACACCATTCAGATTAGCGTAATTTGAATTGAGTTTGATGGCTGCAACCCATTCTGATGAGGATAATGTGTTCTTGTTGTAAATAAAATCGTTACTTGGAGTGTATGTTTGAAAATGTATAGCTCCTGATAATTGGTATTTTAAATTGCACCAATTTTCGTAACTTTTTTGCCGTAATGCTTGTCGTAATGCTTTTGTTGAATCACCCTCGACGCCAAGCGATTCAATGCAATTCGACATTTCGGTTGAACAATCGTAAACTTCATGGAACAGACCATCGTCGATATTTGATAGTTTTTTTGCAATGGTGAAATGTTGAAGAGGGACTTCCCAACTTGATCTCAGGATACCTAAGCCTCTCAGTTTGCCTTAATAAATTGTCGTTGGTTCGTTTCGGAAGTCCAATAATTTCTTTAATTGTTCGTCGAATCATTATATCAAGTCCATCCGTTACATATGATGGGATTTTATTTATTGGAGCTGTCTGCAAAGGATATATCAATGTCGGAAATATATATTGATTGACTATGTTCAATTTCTGGTCTGGTTTAAGTACTGGTGATGTTGATAGTTTATTCAAATTTTGGTTTAGTTTCTCGATTATGGAATGATCAAAAATTAATTCAGAAGAAATTAATTAATTTTTTCATTTATTCTTTTAAAATAAAATGAAATATCAACAAAATATAATAAAACTTGGTATCTATTGACTGATGACATGGAGTTACCCGATTTTTGTAGAATCACCCATATATAGTTATATATATATATATATATATATATATATATATATATATATATATATATATATATATATATATATATATATATATATATATATATATATATATATATATATATATATATATATATATATATATATATATATATATATATATATATAACTATATATGGGTGATTCTACAAAAATCGGGTAACTCCATGTCATCAGTCAATACCAAGTTTTATTATATTTTGTTGATATTTCATTTTATTTTAAAAGAATAATATTCTTTTATTTGGTCACCCAATTTCAGTTATTTATTTTATATACAAGTGTGTTAAACAACACAATATAACCTCAAATTGTCAGTCCCCTGGCATGTCACAACCACGAACACGCGCAATAAATTGGCTGTATATTATATATTACTATTAATTTAAGGAAACTAACTACATATTTTACTACAATCTGTAATGTACTTAGTAGTGTATATCACAACTTTCATAATGTAATCTCAAGGTTATTAGAAAAATAATAACAAACTTTGTCATCATTTTTTGTCGTCAGTCTCTTGTGTGTCTTTCAAATTTGAAATTCTCGGTAAACATCACCGACTCAAGTTCAAATCTCAGTTAAATTTTAGCGTTGGTAGTAAAGCTAGCGACAGACCACGACATTTGACGGCCGCTATTACTATGCCAGTGCTAGAGTCGTTGTCAACGTGTATACACGTTCCGATCCAGTCAAAATATCAGTACCCTGGAGAGTCATTATTTCCTTGTCAACCTGAATTTTATTTTGTTTTGAACACAGTTACCTTTGATTTGTTAAAATGCAGCTTGGTGATATTTAAAAAAAACGAAAGAAACATTAGTTGTAATTATAACCTGAAATTTATGTCTGTTTCATCAATCCCCTGGCGTCAGTCCCCTGGTAGTATTTTAGGGTTTTCAGGTTTTATAGGCAAAAATTGTGATATTGTTTCAATTGTTTGTTGGTTTCTCAGAAAATATATACTGTTAAGTAAAACTACCTCAAAATAATTAAGTTTAAGTAACATAACGTAATTAAAATATCAAAAGGCTGTTTTGAAGATTGAGATAGTTCTCACCGTATTACACGGTAACAGTTAATCTTAAAAGTTATTTAAGGGATTTAATACAAAAAAGATATGTGCCATTACAAGATTCTACGGGATTTTTCAAGGTTTTGGTAAATTCCGAATATTACTCTGTTACTCTGGTCAGTCCGGTAGCAGTCAAATTTAGACAAATTTAAATATCTCTAAATCTACTTTAAAAAATGACTGGCCCGATTTGGAATAATATGTTCATGAGATTATCTATCTTAAATACCCGAATTTGTAGAAATTAAACGTGAAAGCTATAGTAAACAAAATAACCCTAAAAGTTACCCGTTTTTTTGTAGAATCCCATATCTATACCCATATATATCCAATCCAATCAATTAAATTTCTAGAACCAATAAACTTCTGATTTTAATGTTGATTTATTTATACAAACGTTATTTTCAATTTGACAACAATACACATTGAATGGTAAATAAAGTCAATTCAAACCAATTAATTGAACTTCTAAAATTAATAAGCTTTTCAATCTTAATGATACTTATGTCCACGAAAAATACTTTTAATTTAACAACACTAAACATTGAATTGTAAACCAAGTCCAATTCAAACAATTAATTAAACTTCGAGAACAAAAATAACTTTTTAATCTTAATGTTAGCTTATGTACACGAAAAAATATTTTATAGTTTAACAACAGTACACATTGACTTGTACATTAAGTCCAATTTAAACAATTAATGAAACTTCTAGAACAAATAACTTTTCAATCTTAATGTTAATTTATGTACACGAAAGGTGTTTTTAATTTTACAACAATACACATTGACTTATAAATTAAGTCCAATTTAAACAATTTAATTAAACTTTAAACAATAACCATGAATTAAGATATCTAAGTAAATTATTAACAAGTTAAAAACAAATATGATTCAACATGGCTAGCACATTTCTTTTTTCTTAAAATTTAACTTCAATTCGACCAACAATCGGTCTATTCACTTAAATGAATTAAAAACAATAATAAAACTAAGAGGAAGAAAGAATTTTTACATTGGTTTATATAGCTAAGCCAAAGTTATACACTCAAAACAAACTTGTTTGTTTCCTATTTATTTTACTATGCATGTCATTCGTGTGAATTTAGGCAAAATAAAAAAGAGAGAAATTACTTATTGGGCTATTACTTAATTTGAGTGCATGGATTCATACCATACTGTCCACTGTGTCGGACTGCAATCGTAAAACAATCAATTTTATTTTATTTTTAATTTCTATTTTATTTTGGATTTTATTCTTTCAATTTGTAGCTTATAATTACTCAACATTGGGAATTCTAGGCCAGTTCCCACTGAACTATCGTATGAGATATACGGCCGTAACACAGGTCTTTTTCAATTTTAATTTTTATTTTGGAGTGGTTTACACATCAAACGTACATTTTTATGTATCATGCATATACAGTTATTGTGTGTTTCCGTATATCCGGTTAAAGTACATTCCCTCAGTCGCAACGTGGTGAACTTTGGGAAGCTGATTTGGACATCAGGGTTTTCTTCCAAGAACATTTCTTAGATGTCGGTGAGAGTCCATAACACCAATCGCTTTGATTTCTTGATTCTTGTAACAATATCTGTAAGACCAGGCATTGTTCTCCTAATTTTAATTGCTTGTTCCGGCAATGGCCAAATAAAAATAGCCAAGTCCTGTTAACCATTCATGAACTGATGCTTGACAATTCAAGGGTAAAACTATATACTGGCTCTTTTCTGTAAATTATAGATATGCCGATTAATGGTTCTAGTACTGGCCAAATAACAATAGCAAAGTACTGTTAACCAATAATGAGTCAGTGATTGGTCGCATTTCTAAGTCCACTAAACCCCTCTTGGATATTCACCGGAAAACACTACGGTAAAATAATTGCCAAAATGTTATTCTTTGCCGATAATCAGAAACATTACAATTTAAAGGTTCGTAGTATTTATACTTATTCATTAAATTATGATTTTTATAGAAAACAATATTTTTTTATAATAGGCGTATTCTTATGTTAGTGTTAAGATGTTGAAAGCATATCAAAATCTTCGTTGGCTTGGATCTCCAGTTCTTATTCTCAATAAAAACCTGTTTTAATGAGTAATGCACAGAATATGTTTCAAATTAAGCACGGATGTTAAAATATAAATTTTTCAATATATTTGATTCACATTTAGTAATTAATTAATTTCATAAAAAACACATGTGAAAAGAGTCTCAAAAATTCACACGCGCATTAGTCCGATTCAGAGAACTCCAAAAAAATCCAGTAATTGTTTTTTTCCCTCGTTAATACTAACAATATATCAAAATTTCTGATTTCTTAAAAATAGTCGATGAACGTTTTCAAAAAAATAGCCCAATAATAACTATTTCAATAATTTTTGTTTACGAAAAACCTGCTGAGTTCTATATTAAAAATTGAATTTGATTAGAAAAACCTGTTAAGTCACAAAAGTGGTTATAGAAAAATAAATACTGAATTAAATAACCTTTCTTTTATTTTATATTGTAAGGAATACAAATAAATATTCAGAAATGTAAAAGCTTTCTAAAAAATATATTCAATTTTTTTAAAAAATGTTTTTTGATAGACAACCCCTTAAAAATAATTTCAGCCAAATCAAAAATGGGTCGGTCTGAAAGGTGTTCGGTTTATAAAAGAATTACCCATCTGCCAAGTTTCAGGAAAATAAAAAATGGCCAAGTTTTCCCACACACACATATTCATCATCATTCTTACGCGTACCCTATTCTTATTATCAATATAGGAAATTATCAAACAAAATACGAAATTCTCTTTAAAAGAAAATAATCACAGATCATATTTTTTATACCAAAATCTCAAATCATCTGTTTTTCCATTTTTTTTTAGTTACTTTTCCAAAATAAATTACCTGAAATATAAATTGTGCAAAAAATATTGACAATATTGAAAATATGGTTAGTAATTTAGTAAACAAAAAATATTATCAAACAATAGTACATACATATTTACTTTGATTTTTACTATCATTTATCAAACGAATAAAAAACATCGTTTATATAACTTTAACCAGAACTTAACTTTAACTGGAGGATAACAATATGTTTCGGTTTCACCACAATTCTCTTTATTAATTTAACCAACGGTTAAACTTAACAATAAGTTAAAATGCTATTAGTTTTGAATAACCATACCGAATTTTGAAAGATAAAAGATGAGAAAATCCTGCAATCTCAAACTTATGAAAAGGATAAAATAAAATGTTTGATTTATTTATTTTATATTTTAATTTTTATTTCAACATATCTCATATCATTATACAATCATATTTATCATCCAAATAATATGACATATCGCATTTCTCTTGGTTAAATTTTAACTTAAATATATTTTGTAGATCAAGTTCTCTGAGAATTTAACATAATATTTAGCTAACCGACACTGGTGAAACCCATTTCTTTCAGTTAAGTGGCAGTTAGCTTAAATTTAACTTAACTGTAACTTAACTGAGGATGGTGAAACTGGGACTTAAAGTATTATAAATTAATAATTTGTGTTTTAGTCCAGTCATTTTAGCGATCAACCTCGGAATGAGAGATAATAAGCTGAATTTTCGTATATACCTTCATTTTGGCGTTCTAAAAGTTGCCTCAAAAGTCTCATAACATCTCGTGTCTGCGTCGTAAGTTATTCAAGGTCAAAGGTAACCAAAAACAGTTTTTCGCCATTATCTTAGTTTCTATTGCTTTAATGACGTTCACAACATTATAAAAATTGTAGAGCATGAAATTTGCAACAAATTTTATTTGTAACAATTTCTTATGCGCTCAGCCGTTTTTGCGATAGAGAGCGGTGAAGTAGTTTTCTTTTTTTCTTGATTTTGCTGCTGAATCAGCTGTTTGGGCACAAAATAAACATAGTTTTTTTAAATCAAATACTTCATTCCTTTTTTACGAGGTACACTGGGTGATAATAAAGGTTGATCTCCTTCTAAGCTTCGTTTCGATGCCAATATGGAAGAAGTAAATTAAATAGCATAAATCTTCCAATTAAACTAAAAAAGCATTTTTAACTAAATAAAAATAAGATGCTTATATCACAATCCTTTTAACCAAATTATTATTTTGTCCTCACCTGATTGTAATCGGAAAAAAACCAACAATAGTGTATATTTTAAATAACTTGGATATACTGTTATGGTCCAAATGTGGTTTTAATCAGGAATGCCAAATACAATTTCTTTTGAATAATTAAATGATTATCCTTCTTTGGCAAATCAGTAAAACCTGATAAACTTTGCATTAATAACAATATGGTTTTACTTCTTTGGTCCTACCCTGGTTATAGTCAGGAAACTCTGGAGTTAATTTTTATTTGAAAAGATCAGGATTTCCTGACTTGATCCATACTCGGATCTCAGTAGACAAAACACAATTTCCTTTATTTCAACTTTTAAGTAACATCCGGCTATAATAACTTGTACCATGTTGATGCATGACATATTCCTGAGAAGGAATTCTTTTAATGGCATGCCTTACAAATTCCTTATCAGGTCCTGATATATTCTATATGGTTTTTCCTTAAGTAAATTCTAGTCGGGTTTTGTAGTTCTTTTTTGGTTATGAAAAAGTATATTAACAAATAAATATAAATAATAGTAGATTATACACCAAGGGAGAGAAATTCATCTTTTCCGAGGTGTGTTTGAGTCCGTGGGCGAAGCCTGATGGCTACAAATCACTGAGAGAGATAACATGCTCTCTCCCGAGGTGTATATACTATTTTTTGCACGACAAAAACCATGTTATCCTATTTAAAATTAAAATAAATATTTATGCAAACCGAAAATTTTAAATATTCCAATGCATCATAGTTGGCTGTGTGTTTTAATTTGCATAATATATATTTCTATGGCAACAATAATAACAAATTATCGTTGTTAGGAAAATCAAACTTATGGTATTAAGTGTGACATTTTATTGTACAAAAGTTGTAAAAAATATTTGTGTAATGTAGACGAATTTGCAACAGACATTCTAGCATTCTAGACATACTAGCAATGTAGACGAATTTGCAACAGAAGTTATAGATGGTTTGTTGCCATCTAAATCAAAAACATTATACGAAAAATCATATAAAGATTTTTTCGACTGGTGTGGCAAGAAAAAAATTGAGAACTACACAGCAAATGTGTTAATGACAAAAGTAAGTTTAATAATTTAAATGAACATATTATTCTTTTCTTTTATAAAATTAAAGGTTTTATTAATTATTAGTATTGCTAGTGCCTTAAGGTTTGACGATAGTCAATTTAATGGTATTGGTAGACGATTAGTCCATTTAATGGTATTGGTAGACGATGTCCAGGATTTAGGATCGTCAATTTCAGTTAATAATACAAAAAACCATGTTAACTGAGTTTTTAGCATTGTCGCTAAGGAAGACAGCTTAATCGATTATGTTGTCATTTGTAAAAATACAGAACCTTACGAAACCAGAACACTAATCATAACCGTTTTTTTGTATGCTATAAGAACAATAAATGTTCTGTACAGGCTGTGGGATTACGTAAACGTAGTTGTATGTACTTTTTTAATTAAATCTTTGCATGGTATTTATTTCTTATAACTGTAAATTTTATACATACTTGTAATAAATAAATATTAAATTGTATCAAATTGTCGTGTGTTCTTTTTAGATATAAAATGAAATAAATGTCTATCTTTAATTTACGTTTTCGAATGCATTATGTACTGTTTTTGCCAATCAATTTATGATAATAAAACACGAAAGCTATCATAGTTGCCTGTATTTTTTTCAAATTTATATTATTTTTGTTATGTTGTCATGGAATTCAATATCGTTGCCATGGTTTTGTTTATATTTTACTCCCTAGGGAGTAAACACATCAATCCGCTCCCGCTAACGACTCGAGGGAGCGGAATTGAACTTTATACGTAGGTCGTGAAAAAAGTATTATTTTGTTCGATATGTGTATGTGATGTAATTTTTATCACCACAAGTGACACGAATATTATTTGAAGATATGTTTTAATATAATAGAGATGGATCCGCCAAGTAAAAAAATTGATTATTTTACGCGATTGCATTATGAATTCAAGTTCCTTAAAATGGATTTGATACTGGATATAAATGCGAGGTTATATCCAATGATATTGGGTGAGAAATGTCGGTTGATATTAGCTATTTTACATCAAGATAAGGAAAATAAAATTCTATTGTATGGATGTGGGAATTGTGTCAAGGTGAAAATAGAACTGATATTGGTGAATTTAATGCACAAGAAATCGAAGAATCAAGAAATGGTGGTTTTGGGTTGTAAAGTTTGGGATATTGGTGAACTAATAATTTACATGGATCATCCGTCAAATAATTATACTGTAAGCTTGATTTAATTTATATAATTGATTTATACAATTTATATAATTTTTGTTTGGGATTTTTTCTTTATAAGTCAACCATGATTTTTAGTTTCTATTTTTTTTTGTGAAATAAAAGATTTTCCAAATGAGGATTTCCGTTTGGTTTTATAAAAAGTCCGAAGTCCCTTTATAACAACACTTTTCAGGCCATTTAAATCTTTCTCATGATGTTTTAAACTTTTGACTTTCATCAATTGATTGATAAATTTTAATTGATTTTCATCAATTACTTTATAACTGCAGACCATAGTGATGTATAATATTACATTATATATAACAAGGTTGAGAAGTAAGCTATTATTGACCGAAAACTTTTAGATCCTGAGACGCGTAGCGCCGAGGGATATAATCTTCGAGGTCTATATTAGTCTTTTCAACCGAGGTATATATAGAATTTTTTTAACTACTAACACTAATTATCATATTTGCTCTGAGTAGATTTTGATATTAGTCATTTTCCATTTCATTTTTTAAATATCTTAAAATATCAAGTAGCCTGGAAGTTTAGTTTCATACAAATAAAACGAAATAAAAGAATGCAATTATTATTTGTTTGTGTTTTTTAGTTCATTTCAATTAAAAATAACAGAAAATTTGTCATTATTAACCTAGATAATTTTTTGTTATTATTATTGACCTAGATTGAGAAAAATTACTTCTCATTGTGGCATTCGAGTAAATAATGACGATTTCTCAAGTTAGTAGCTAAAAAAAACTTTAAACAGTAAAGGAAACAAATTTTTTACCTAATAGAAAATAAATACTCAAACCAACTCTTACTCAATTTGGTTGACGTATTTTAATTGTTTTGCTAAAAATTCAGTGATTTTTTCCAAAAAGTGAAAGTATTTTAAAACCATTAGTAATTAGTTTATTAGATTTAAACAATGTAAGGATAATCTCTAGCATCCATTTCGGACTTCGGTGAGTTTTGAAAATATATAGTAAAATACTTTCGAATATTTTGCTATATCTTTTCAAAACTTTTTGCTATATTATTTCATCATTTAAAACTAATTTTTTACAGCAGTCCTGCATAACCTTTCGCGTCTACATCTTCCGTGACAGTAGGCAGAAATACTTTACTATGCATTTTAAGACGTCTTTCAACACCAAACAGAGAGAAAAATTCTAGAATCTCACATTTATTTATGCTATCCAGTTCAAAGCAATTTTCAAATATCGAATAGTTATAATATATAAACACCATTAACAGTTTATTCAACAATATTTTATTTAAACTGTGTAAGTATACTTCTGAATCATATTTTGGATATACTGAGATAATTATCAATTGCATTGAACACGTTGTAGGTGTAAGACGATGTTTTAATTAGTTTTTTTGTAACTGATTTTTGTAAAAATCATTTGTGCGTTTCTGTTTTAGTTTGACTTAATAAAATTTTTATTAAATTATTTTTAAATAGAAAAATCAAAAAAATGAATTCAACAATAGCAAATGATCTAAATAAATTTAATAGTTTTAGTTTAGTTGACTATCTTGTTTTCATAATAACGTTATTAATTTCAACTGGGATTGGAATTTATTTTGGATTTGTTAAAAAATCCACCACAACAGATGAATATTTAATGGGAGGTCGGAAAATGAAAATTGTTCCAATAGCAATTTCGATCATTGCCAGGTAAGATAACAGATTTTGTGTAATGATGTAACATTGTAACATGTAACGTACTATTTATATAGAAATTGGTGGTTATCGATAGTTTTTATAATTTTTTAAATATGAGAAACAGAGTTAAGAGATGAAGGTAATGATTTGGACTTGTTTCTGACGGTGGACATTTGCAATTTAAAATCCAAACTTAAAAGTTTTCAATACACATTCAAATCAAAATCAGCTTATATTTGCAAAAACTTAAAGTGGTCTTATTTAATTTAAATTCCCAGGCATAGATATCAAATATTACAAAACTAATTTTATTTAAAAGTTTTAATTTTGTTTTTGATCAAAATTAAAATTTAATTTAATAGAACAAAGTAAATTTTTTGGTTAAGATAATTTTGATTTAAAACAGTGAATAAAACTTAAAGTTTAAAAAAAACTCAAAATTTCCTATCGTATTTGAATGCAAAAACCAAACATGTGAAGGGAACAAAACATAAAACTAGGATCTTAATTAATTAATTAATTAGTTAATTTACGGATCTCACATATTATTCACAATAAAGAAACTAAAAGCTTTTCTCAACCCTACTAGTCACCCTACTAGTCAAAAATGTGACTTGGGCACAACAATCTGTTTAACTGACTTAAAAATGCCAATGAAAGTAATTTGTTTCCATAAATTCTACTAGCAGCATATCATGTTTTTATTTAAAAAAAAAAAATTCAAAACACCTTGCTTAATACTAAGTTTACACCAGTATCTAATTTGCTACGTATCAAATTTGCTAGCCATTTTCACCATCATACTTTTTAAATTTGATACGGTGATGTAAACTCTTAATAATTAGGAATGATATATTAATTTTTAGCGCGTCTTTTTCATTGTTTTTTGGTTAGAAAAAAAGAATTTCCAAATATATTTTTTTATAAAAAACTGTAAACATTTATTATATTCTTGCTAAAATTCTTTAATTTTAATTTCAGCAAAAAAAATCACATGAAACATAAATATATATTTATAAAATACGTTTAGTTATTTTTATTTTAAATGTCATACCAAATTTTAGTGTTCACACCGTAAAAATAATACCTATTTGCTACGTACCTAATTTGATACGTAGCAAATCATCCTACCAAATATTTGGTACGTACTTTTTTGATAACTGTTTACATCGACCATAGTCGACCTATTAAGTATAGTATGTACCTATTAGATACTGGTGTAAACTTAGTATAAGTTAGCAAGTTTAAATAAATTTCTAAACAATTAAAAGGTGTTTTAACGTTTTTAAATAAATAATACATCTTTTGTTAAAAAATGTTGTATTTATAAATAAAATTTTATCGTAATTGTTAACAATAATTTAGGAATTAGTTCCAAAAACAACTTTAGATAAAAGAACAATAAAACAATTTTACATTTAAGTATTAAATGAGGCTAAATTTTGGCCAAGGTTTGTAGTATATCTTTCTTATATTTAAAAATCACGTGTCACGATGTTTGTCCGCGATGATCACCGCAACAACGTAAGCAATCTTGATGAAATTTTGTACAGTGTGTGTAAAATGGTTCAACTTGAGCGATAGGATAGTTTTTATCTCGATTAAAGGCATAAATATTTTTTAATTGTGAATTAAATGTTGAATACGTTTATAAACCATCTTTCAGATGGTGGCGTAAATTAGTTTATTGTCAAAACTTCTTTATCGACTTTTTAATCATCCGTGTAAGGCCTATCTAGAAATATGTAATATTAATATGACAAATATTTTTTATTCAAGTTATTAAGACAAATATTTTTTATTCATTTTTTATTCATATATTTTGTTTACCAATTTTTTTGAGAAATATATTATGAGAAACATTTCTTCGGTTTTCGACTAGAAATACATAAAACATAAAGTAATTATTTGGATGACATGAAATGTAATTGAGCATTAAATATGACACATGAAGTGCGTCAAAAAATCGTTAAGTGTGTCAAAACCAAAAAATTTGCATTGTTTTTGCTTAAAAAATTTTCATTTTAAGAGAAAATGAGTGGTAACGGAATGTGGAGAAGTCTTGATGTTAGATTATTGCATTATAATTTTGTGAAAGCATTATTGTCAAATGTGTCAAAAGAAAGATTTTTATTTATTTTTTTACCCAATTTTTTGGAAAAAATAAAATTAATTTTTTATACGACATGAAATTTTATTATTATTGTAGAGAATTATTATATAAGTTTGTCAAAAAAATAATGTCAAGTGAGTCAAAAAATGATTTCATTTATTTTTGTAGCAAATAATTTGGAAAAAAAAATTTAGCTGTTTGTGTGACGTAAATATAATTTATTATGACATTGGACATGGAAATTTTTGAATTTGTTATAGTTTTTGAAATATTTTTAGAATTTTGAAAAAGTTTGTATTTTTGATTTTTCAATAATTTTTGAAATATTTTTAGAATTTTGAAATAAGTTTCAATTTTTGATTTTGTAAAAATTTTTGGAATATTTTTCGAATTTAAAAATTTTTAATTTTTGATTTTATTATAATTTTCGGAATTTTGAAAAAAGTTTCAATTTTTGATATTGTTATAATTTTTGCAATATTTTTAGAATTTTGGAAAAAATTTTAATCTTTGATTTTGTAATAATTTTTGGAATATTTTTAGAATTTTGGAAAAGTTTAATTTTATTTAATTTTTACAAAATTTTTGGAATTTCGAAAGAAATATGAATATGTGATTTTCTCAAAACGCTAAATGGAGAGGTTTGTGAGTAGTTTGCCGATTGTATCATCTTTTCACTAAATTATGTTAATATATAATCTGTTAAAATTTTCCGGCAACGAATTGATGTTTCGTGTTAGTTTTGTAATAAATTTCTAAACAGAGATAAAATACTTGTACTTTTGCAAAGAGCTTTATGTTTGACATACATCGCTTCCGATAACTAAAAACAATGTCCTCATAAAAGTTTTATGCCGAAAACTATATCAAAATCCTTAACCAAAACCGAAATCTTGATATTTTGGAGCTGTGAGATTTCAGCCCCTTCATATTTTTCAGTATTCAAAAATTGGGATTGTTTCACTCTTTAAGCCGTGTGAAGGCAGTTTTTGTAGTCACATTCTATTAATTAAAAAACATGGAATTGAAGGTCTAAAGAAACTGTAATTTTTTTTAGGTAGATCATAGTGGACAAAATTTGAGAAAATATTGTTTAAAGTTCAAAAACCAAATTTTACTGATTTTGGGGAGATAGTACAATTATATTTTTAGTTAGTATACTGCTCTTAAATTAAATTTACGGTTTTGGAAAGTAGTTGCAAGGTTAACAATTTTTTTTACAAATTTGAAGCCGCCCCCATACCAAACGCTAACGATTCGGCTGATTTACGGCATACTATTTCTTTACTCCACCTAAGTGTCGTAATATAAAAAAATCAGACTTTAGAAAGTGCTTGCAAAGAGTACTAATAGTAGTACTCTTTGAGAAAACAACTATCCTATTTTTGACTCATATGCATTGGCCGTCAGTGGCGCTCTCAAAATTAGATTTTACGCCTTGTGATTTTAATTTTGTGCATTTTGTAGGATAATGGATGCGACTGAAGAAGATATAGAAAAAATTTATTTTGCAGTATATATCGTTAAAAATGTTTTCAAAATTATTGGTGATAGTTTTCACCCTGATTTTAAAGGTTAAAAGTTTCAAATCGAAATTTCGAGAAATAAGGAACGATTATTTTTCAATTTTTTTTTATTTCTTCTTTCTTTTATCTACTTTCAATTAATTTTTATTTTGTAATTGGCATCGAATAACGTAAAATTGTCAAAAAATGAAATGAAAGATCAAATATGACGGGCAATTTTGAAAAATAAAAAATACAGTCGTTACTATATGATATTTTAAGTCGAAAATGTATGCGAGATTTTTTAAGAGCCAAAACTTTACAGGGATATATCAAACGGTCAAATTCTAAGTTATTTCTACTACCAAAGGATGGAATCAATGAGTTTGAAGATCAACCTTTTCAAGGCGGGCAGAATGTTAATAATCAACCAACAAAAAAACAAGTAAAAACAAATTAAATACTCGCACAATTATAATAGTACATATTTTAAACAATTAGTGTTTTATGAGGAAGTTTATTTGTAAGCAAAAGTTTAAAATACGAGCGAGCATTTTAAATTTGTGAGAGAAAAAAATTCATTAAACACGAACCGATTACAATACTCTATCTTCTGACAGAGGAGGATGTATTCTATAAAACAGAAACTTTTCTTCTCAATTAAAAAAATAAATCTTTATTGTTTTGATTGAGAAAAACAAATTCTGATGAAAAAAACCCATTCCATACAATCAGACAAATTCATCTAAACAAAAATAAGAAAATTTAACTTAATTTGATTTTTGAGAAAAAAAAACAAAGCCTTTGTGATGGAAAATAATATAAAGACTAGGTTCCAATTAGCTGCTAAATTGTACTAAACTGCTAAATCTTAATTTAATTTCACAAAATTACCAAATTTTAATTTAGTCAAACAAAATAGTTGTTAAGATTGATTTAGTACGCATAGTACAATTTAGCATCAATTGGAACGCAGTGTTAATACAATCAAAACAATTTGATTAATACAAAAATAATTTTCAAATACCGATCTTAGCTATAAGCTAAAAATATGAGAATTCTCAAACCTGATTGGGGCAATCTGATGTGAGCCTGTTCCGGGCCTGAATTGGAATACTCGTTTAGGCCTTACTTTATTTGAATATATCTGGCCCTGATTTGGTTTTTTATATCTGATCCCTAGTTGGGCAATCTGGTCAGGACCTAATACAAAATTCCGTATTAGGCTTTGTCCTATTGAATTTTATATGGTAAACTTGATCAGGCCCTGATCCGACTATCCCAATCACAGCCTGATTTGCAAAAGTGTTATACTCATTATCAGGGAACTATCAAACTAGGGAAAACCTGATCAGGGTCCTATTTGAGCCCTAACAAATTATTAGTCGGGTCAGTATTTAATGTATTTTTGAAAACAAATCAATAAAATAATTATAACCAAATAGAGAGGTGGCTTAAATGTTTCTACGGCAATTAAAAATCTCGCGGCATTAACGTTGAAACGGCTCAATGATTCTTTAATATTGATTATCTCGATATGAAATTTATTTATGAAACTTGAAATCACTAACGGTATCCAGCTGGAAACCATTGCATCAAGCCATAAAAATAGTCTTATCTTCAAACTATCAAGATCTTATATTATTATACTGAAGCCTCAAAATTATTTCTCTGTTTGTTTATAAATGAAGCTATTTGTCATAATCGAAAATTGAGAGACTTTAACTCACAAAAACCTATCAATTTTTCCAAGAGTATGTTGTTGCGGAACATATGTTCTAAAAAGTATCTGTCTGTACTCTCTAACACTATATACGTTCTATTAAAGAAAGCTAAAATTTTCTACAAATTAACTTTGTGACGGTGTAATTTGAAAAAATAAATATATATAAATTAAATTTAATGTGTAATTTGCAATTATACACTTATAAAATTATGTGCATATTAAGTCGATTCTTAAATTCAGTACGAGAAATTATTTTCAACTTTTTAGTATTCAATATGTACACTGTCAGCAGTCACATGAGTTCAAATTACATTTTTTCTAAGTCAGTTAACATAATATTTTCCGATATACAAAAGGACATTAACATAAACAAATATTATTATTACCACAAAACATGTTTAATTTATTTTAAATAAAATATTATTAAGCATTTCTGTGATAACATTTGCTTCAATCTTTTACTTTAAAATTTTAATTGATTTACTACGTGAATTTTTTCTAAACACAAATTTGCTCGTGTAATAGTCTAGTAAACAACAGTATAAATAGTAAAAACCTTCGAATTCGTTGCAGCATCGGTTCGTCTGAAAATTAGGAATTAAGCTCAACTTACACTCCACTTCATAATCAACCCTTCATTTTTAAAAGGTGTGGGCTGCAAGGGGTCAAAGAAGGTAGTATTCTCATGCAACACATACATTGAGTGGCCGTAGCTTATTTATTTTTTGGTTTATAAAAATAAAAAAGCAAAATTTTCAGTAACAAGGTTTTTGAGCTTTTCCAAAAAGATTTCAAAACTTTTTCCGAAATAACTAATAACTTTTTTCCTCTTATTCAACGTTAAATGTTTCGATTTTTGCATTCGATAAAAATAGTCTACATTCAACAAGCAAAAACTCAGTTAGTATTTGGTTTATAGTAACAATAAAAAAACTTTTCTTCCTCATTTTTTGACAAGCTACAGTTCTAATTTGGTTAAATTTTTCGAAAAATGTCAACGTTAAGAGTTATTCGGTAAAACCTGTGAAAAAATAGACATTTTCAGCCACAAATAACTCAAAACAATTAGACTTTTCGAAAAAACTTGTAATTAACACTGAGCCTGCTAGTGAGTCACTAGTAGGAAGCAATCGGAGGACTTTGTGTCTAGCGATGCTTTTCTGACGAAAGTCAGTCATGTGGGTTCGAGAAGCAATTTCCCTCAGTTCAGTACAACATAATTAGCATTGAAGTATCTGAAACTGCATAAGTACAAGTACAAGTCGTCACAGCATAAACAACTTCAAAAAATTACATAAAAAATTTTTTTACCGGAAGTGAAAAACTGGAAATTGGTATGCAGATATATTGGAAACAGTTCCGAAACCTTATATACCAAGTTTCCATAAGATCATAAGCCGGCATTAGAAGTTATTGAAGATTCAATCTTATACCTGTTCGGGAGACCCCCCCCCCCGCCATTTTGTCCAAATTTAAAATGAATCCAGATCTTCTATTTTCAAGTGAACCTAGACCATTTGCCAAAGTTTCATCAAGATCCTTTGCAGGAAGGTAGAGAATGTGTGCATTAATGCGCGTAAAAGAAAGTTGTTTAGACAAAGGGTTTGGAGAGTAAATACAAATAAAGTAACAAACAGTTATATTGAATGCATTGATTCACGTAGAAGACAGTTGTTTAGACAAATGAACTTTTACGGGGAAATCAGTTGCATACTCCATGGAATATTATATTGTAACGGCTCTTCGTTGGTTCTTTTCGATTATTGAGCAAATACGACAGTAAAAAGACAGATCTTTAGTTAACAAAATCTCAAACTTTATTTATCAACCAGTTACAGCAACTTCCGATTTTAATTACAATAAATTCCAGGGTCTCTAATTTATGCACGAAAAACTTCACCGCTTTTCCACAATTTGAATCAATAATATTCGGAATCGTAAAATCTGTATTTACTATTCCACTAAGTTCAAATTCTTTTACTATTAGTACCCAGGCTCAAGTCCCACCGATTATTCCTTATACTTGCGAATATTTATAAACACTTTTAATTGCAAAATTAAAACTGACTATCTGATATTTTGTTCGCTTATTTATATTCAAAAACAAATAAGCAGAATATTCTGGTACTCACTGTAGTTGTTTCTAGAAACAATAGGCCACTCAGGGGCGTCAATTGGGTAGGGCTGGAGGGGCATTGGCCCCCCCCAAGGATCTGATACTATCAATACATCGATTCAATAAAACCATCCAATCGTGATAGAATTATACACTATAAAAATTTCAATGCACTGTTCTTTTGTAAATTCGTCTAATTCTTAGAAGATTTACTTAACTAATATACCAATTTTATCGCATACTATTAATTGAAATATATCTGATAATATAATTATTACGTTATATATTATTTTGGCCCGACTAAAGTACAGTTCACCGCAATATTCAAACCGTTATCGTTCTTTGTATCAAGGACTAGAGCGCCACCGATACGAAAGGCGGTCGTATTGCTTCTAATCTTCTGATGAAATCAGTTTTATAAACAAAACACGATCGTTCTTCCAAAAACGCCGAGAGTGCGTATTGTGACAAAATTCTATCGTACTATAAGGTGCGCGGCATCACCGCTTTTAGAAGAACGATTGTGTTTTGTTTATAAGATATTCGTGTCTGAGCCACGTCTGAGCCACGATTTCATTAGTATAGCGTTCCTCGAGAGTTCATAGTGCAGTATTTAACATTCAAATTTCAATTGTTATTGGCCATTGGTAATTTATATAAACTTAAAAGTAAGTACATGCAGGAGAACACAACCTAATTATACCCCACTTATTTGGAGAACCCTGACTGTTTGGCCTTGTTTTTTATCTATATCAGATTGTACAAACTTTACAAGACTTTTTTAAAAACAATAAATTAAAAACAATTCTATAATGTAAAATCCTATAACATATCAAAAGTTTTCTTGATAGTTGTGCTAATTTTTATAAAATGAATGAAAATAATTACGGGAGCAATTTAAATTTATTGGGTTATTTCCAGTGATTTTATGATAGTGAATATTTTATAATGGACAAGCAATATTTTCTAACGACACGAACAAATATTTAAGATATGTAAATATTTTCAAAGTATGTTATGAAAGCTTGCTGTCAAATTCATTTTATGAATTTTTAATTCATAAAATAGCAAAAATTATATGTTTGGTTGGTTATAATAAAATCCGAAACGTATCCCAAACGCCAATCTTTGTTCATTTTTTTTTATACAGTCGCAGGGAGGGAGAAACTATTTTTTTTTGTGGTAGGTTTTTCTTATAGATTTAAAAGAAGTTCGCAATAATTGTACAATTTTGAATCAAATGAAAAATTTACGCACGTTTATGGGTAGTAAGCTGACCAGACGTCCCACGTTGCGTGGAAATGTCACACATTTTATTGCGTTGTCCCACGGAGAAATATGTCCCACGAAGCGTCCCACGAAACAAATATTTCCACCACATTTGCCCGCATTATCGAAATAATCATCTACCTACGTATAGTTTGCGCAATATCTTAGTCAGAGCAATGGCTTCACAGTTTTTTCTTGCAGTTTTTATAATGTTATGTATATGTTGATTTAACCATATTGAGAAAACAAACCAGTGCAATATTATTATGAAAAATAAAATACAAAATATTTTACTTAAAAAGATGCAGTTTTGCGTATAAATTCATAAAAATTTAAATTTTTAAACCAGAGTTTACGAGTACTCATTTCAATCCTTTGAAATAATATTCAAAAATTAAAATGTTCATAATTTGAATATCGTTCTTACTCGTAAGAGTAAAATATTTGTTTTTTCGACGTTACTCCTTTGCAGCAGATTACATTTTCCAGTTCTTTCATTCGATTTGTAAAAGAAGAAAATTAGTCACTCTACGTCATCCTTTATATTCATTTTTCTAACAATGCATGAATAATTGAACGAATCAAGCATTTTACGTTGAAAAGCATCAAATTTGACGCAAAAGTAAAAGTTTTGAGTATTTGAGAGAAAATATTTATTTCAATTTAGTAGCAAGAATAATATTTTATTATTTTCACTCCTGTATGTGGGAGTGTTATATTTTTTTTAAGCTACGCACTGAAAGGACAAAGTAAAAGAGTGATATAAGTAGCGTTTTAAACTCTGTTTAAAACACACTTTAACTAGGAAGCTCAAAAGTAAAATTATTATTTTCTAATTATAATTTTTTTTTCTCAATAAAGAACAAACAAAGCAAACAGCATAAAAACTTGATAAATGGTATAGATTTGCAAGAGATAGAACGAGAGGTATACTGTATACCTCTTATATTTACAGAATACAGAAAAGATATTAATTATTTAGTAAAATTAAAATAAATTGTTTCAATTGTTTTGCAGTCTTTACTTGTGTAACAAAAGTTTTAAGCTACTATAAAAGGTAAATTTATGCTAATTTTTAAAATTATATTTAAAAAGTTCTCCTGCAAATCAAGACGGATAGAAAAAGTTTACGTAAATTCTTATACGATATTGAATTGGACTATCCTTTTATAAAAAAAATCAAAATATAACGACGCAAAAGTTTAGTGTATTACCAGTCGGAGTGAATTTGAAAATTAACAGTGGACATTATGATATTAAAAGACATATAGATACAGATAAACATAAAAAAGCGTTGCTATAAGCCGCCAGCTCCAGTAGCTTGAACAAGTTTTGGTGTTATTTTGTTTTCTTGTTGTTATTTAACATTGACAAAAAGTTAGTTGCAATTTGCGCTGATAACACGAACACCAATTTTAGTGGTGTCACGTCAAGGGGTGAAAATTTAAAAACAAGCTAAACTCGATTGAACCTGAGTGTATTGGGTATTGGATTCGCAGCCCATATTCTAAATAATGCAATAAGAAATGCTGCTGATTTAAATGGTAGGGTTAAAAAAATTTGGATATTTTACTGTCTTTACTGAAGACGTTGAAGGAGTTCTGCGGCGAAAGTAATGTCGAACATAACCAACTTATTGGATACAGTGAAACTCGCTGGCTGGCGGTAATGCCAACACTAGAAAGAATTTAGAGGGGACGAACCACTGCAACCACATTTCCTAACGGTTGAATGTCCAATTAAAATAAAAGAATTTTTGAAGAATTAAATAGTAAACAAATAGTAAAGGAAAGCATTAAATAGTAAATTTATGCACAATCTAGTTAGCACGTTTTTACCGTTCCACTTTCTCGCAATAGAAATTCTAATTAGTTAGTATTTGGAAGAATGTTTGCATTTTGTCGCACATTTTAGCGATTTGGCTTTGGTCAGTTTAGGGTAGACATAACTCTTTCTCTCTGAGACAAATAAAGGAAAACAAACAAACAAACAAAAAAACGATTCGACATAAGAGGAGTCACGTAGGGATTGCAATCCCGTGGTGTTTTATTTTTCCTGGGACTATGTGACTCATAAATTTTAAATTCCGGGATGCCCGAGATCTAAAAAATCGTATAGAAAAACCATCCTTTTTTTCTATGCTGCACGATCTGCTGTCGTTTACAAATTCACTCTCTGAACAGTTACAAAGCAAAGATATAATAATTTCTAGCACAAGCGCTTTAATTAAAACTACTATCTTGATGCTTAAACAATGCAGAGATGATACTAAATTTAAAATTATTTTTAGCAAATGACGGGATTTTGCAGAACTTTGCGGGATTCGCTTCGATGAAACAACACCAGAAGACTAGCAGAGTAACCAATGTAGCTCAGAAGCATTTTATTTTTATTACTAAGTCGATGCATTTAAATATATGTGTGTATAAAAACGTGTATGTTATGTTTTACGAAAAAAATTTTTTTTTGTCATTTAAATTCTCGCCCCCCCCAAGATTTTTGTGAAATGATGCCACTGAGGCCACTCCTCCTTTTAATTCATTAATGTAAACAAATTTAATTTACATTAATTTATGCAACTTGTATTAGTTAAAGGGAGTTAACTTTTAATTCATCTTTGCCATAGTTTGAATGTAGAAAACATTTAGGCGGAACGTATTGGTTATTTATGATTAAATTAAATTAACCCATTCTGGACGAAGTTTATTACACTGCCCTCCATTTAGTTTTGTTCGTCCCGAGCAATATCAGCTATTGCAATGGTACTGTTACCTTGATACGGTGCCAACCTTTGCAGATGTATCACTTTCATCTTGGTACGGGGTCCCTTTTGGATGCGGTAGATAACATCATTAATTCGTTTGATTATTTTATATGGACCTTCCCAATCTGGCTGCAGCTTGGGTGATCTTCCCTTAGTTCTCCTGGGGTTGTATAGCCATACCAATTCTCCTTCCTGAAAACCGCCACTATTTGCATTTATGTCGTACCTGGGTTTCATTTTGTCACTGGCAATCTTAATGTGGTCTCGAACCTGTTGATGGATTTAATTCATCTTCTCCCTTAGTTGTCCCACATAATCTGTTTTCGTGGATACCAGACCTCCAGGGATGCCAAACTCGATGTCACTAGGAAGATGTAGTTCTCTTCCGAACATGATATTCGCTGGCGTCTCACTTGTCGTATCGTGCACTGCGCTACGATAGGCCATCAAGAATAACGGAAGATCCTTGTCCCAATTTCTTTGGTTGGCTTCTACTACCTTTGACAAATGTTCTTCCATGGTTCGGTTGAATCGTTCTACCATGCCATCCGATTGTGGGTTCATAGGTGTAGTTCGTGTTTTTCTAATGTCGAGTGTTCTGCACAGCTCTTCCATCAGTTGAGATTCGAAATTCCTTCCCTGGTCGGTATGCAACTCGAGCGGTGTTCCATATCTGCAAACTCATTCATTGACTAACGTTTCAGCGACCATAACTGCTTCTTGGTTCGGTATCGCATAAGCTTCCGGCCATTGTGTAAAGTAATCAATGACCACCATGATGTATTTGTTACCTTTTGTCGTTTCCGGAAATGGCCCCGCGATGTCTATCGCAATTCTCTCCATTGGGGCGCCCACATTGTACTGTTGCATCTCTCCTCGAGTTCTAGTTTTTGGTCCTTTGCTCGCTGCACAAGTATCGCATCGCCGACACCATTGCTCTACGTCGGTTCGATATCTTACACAATAAAACCTCTCCCTTACTTTAGCTAGGGTTTTATTGACTCCCAGGTGCCCTCCAGAAATACTTCCATGCAGCTTTCCCAGTACCTCTTCCACTCGACTTGATGGCAACACCAGCTGTTCCAACACTTTCTTTCCATCAGCGGACTCCCATTTTCTTTTTAGTATCCCGTTGTCCATCAATAGTGAGTCCCATTGCGCCCAGTAGCATTTCACCTCCGTACTTAAAGGTGCTACCTCTTTCCACTCCGGTCGCCTTCCCTCGGTTTTCCATTTCAATATTGGAGCCATAGCTGGGTCTTATAGCTGCTCTCTTTTAAATGCCTCGGTACACCAACCGTCAGGAGTTTGGAACTTAATTTGTTTCACTTTCATGGTCTCATTTCTCTCAGTCCTGCTACATGACTTACGCTCCTCAATACAGGGTCTTCTTGAAAGGTCATCAGCGTTACAATGTATCCTTCCCTTACGGTGTACAACGCGGAAATCCCTTTCCTTTTTGACATCCACTTGCTTGTTTGAGAGGTTCATCATCTGGACTGGAACTACTCCTTCTTTTGCTGCTACTAGTGTTTTGCATTCCCGTCTAATGTGCCCTAACTGCCCACAATTCCAGCATCTTACTCTGCTAGATCTACTTCGTTGATTTCGTTCAGGCTTGTCTTCCAAACTTTTGACACGCATGATTACTTCCTCAAGCGCTGCTTTTAGTGGCTCTTCAGCAACTCCCATCTTACATACTCTATCTGAGTCATACGCTCTTTTTCCAGCTTCCATTTGTAGGACCAATGCTAAGACTTCCGCAGGTAGTTTCTTCCCGCTTAGATACAGCTGATTTCTCATTTGCACATCTCGAAGAGCATTGATAAATGTATCAGCTGCCAGTTCGTCTCGATGTTCAGCGTAATAATTCAGATATGACAGATTAACCAGTCTCACAATGTCGGCCTCTAATTCTTGCAAAGTTTCGCTGACTCCTTGTTTTCGTGTTTTGAGCTGCATGCGATGGAGAGCTTGCGTATGACTTTCCCCATATCTTACTTCTAAGGCCTCCATAATCTTGCTGTAATCACGCTCTGTCGTTGATAGTGTCTGCAAAATTTCAGCAGCAGGTCCCTTCAATGCCAATATAAGCGCATTTGCTTTTTGCTGGTGATCGACCCCAGTTGTTGCTATCTCAAATTGCATCTTAAATATCTGGTACGATGTAGATCCATCAAATACGGGTGTTTTCACTCTAGCTGGAGCTGAAGTAGTTGATGGATTGATTATGTTACCAGACTTCACTTGTGCTATTTCTTGGCGGAATTCACTCGAAAGATTGAGTAATTTCTCTTCTTGTTCTGCGGTAACTTTCCGCAGCTCCCTTTCCATGTGGTTGATTTTACCCTCCGCACTAGATATACGTGACTCGATTACTTCACGTAGTTGTTGTTGATCTAATTTTTGTTGGGCCATCAGATCAGCAAGTTGTCGTTGTTGATCTACTTTTTGTTCTGCTGCCAGTTTCTCTTGTCGGGCCATCATATCAGCATGTTGTTGTTGTTGGTTTGCCATCATATCTTTCATCAACACCATCATCGGATCAATTGCTGGGGCATTCTGAACCGGAGCTTCCTCCGACTCTACTTCTATGACCTCTGTGTTTAGGCCTGCTTCTTCTAAAACTTTACGTAGCCGGAATGCAAGTTCTGCCTTCGTTCCATGGATTGGAGCATTCCTTTTCTTCAACTCATCCTTCAGCTGGGTCTGGCTGAGCTCATGAATATTTACTGTCTTGACCATTGTTGCAATAATCCCACTTCTGACACCACTGTAACGACTCTTCGTTGGTTCTTTTCGATTATTGAGCAAATACGACAGTAAAAAGACAGATCTTTAGTTAACAAAATCTCACACTTTATTTATCAACCAGTTACAGCAACTTCCGATTTTAATTACAATAAATTCCAGGGTCTCTAATTTATGCACGAAAAACTTCACCGCTTTTCCACAATTTGAATCAATAATATTCGGAATCGTAAAATCTGTATTTACTATTCCACTAAGTTCAAATTCTTTTACTATTAGTACCCAGGCTCAAGTACCACCGATTATTCCTTATACTTGCGAATATTTATAAACACTTTTAATTGCAAAATTAAAACTGACTATCTGATATTTTGTTCGCTTATTTATATACAAAAACAAATAAGCAGAATATTCTGGTACTCACTGTAGTTGTTTCTAGAAACAATAGGCCACTCCTCCATTTAATTCATTAATGTAAACAAATTTAATTTACATTAATTTATGCAACTTGTATTAGTTAAAGGGAGTTAACTTTTAATTCATCTTTGCCATAGTTTGAATGTAGAAAACATTTAGGCGGAACGTATTGTTTATTTATGATTAAATTAAATTAACCCATTCTGGACGAAGTTTATTACAATATTATTAAAATTCACGCTTCTTTTGATTTTCGTTGTTGTTTTTAGCATACAAATTTCCGACCCTGTGATAGTGTGGTAACTAACCCCAGAGTAAAAACGCACATCAACTTAGAATAGATTTTTCTATTTGGGCTATTCCTAATATACTGTTAAAATTTTAAGCAAATTCATTCTGATTTACAAAATTCGGAGCAGAAAACCGTCATTACCTGGAACTATAGCAATTCAATTACTTTAGTTAAGGTTTTTATTTGCTAAAACGTGATCGGTTTTCATTACAATCGTTGACAAATAAATGACGTAATAGCAACAACATTCAGTTGTTTGCTATTTCAATACTCACAATTGTTCACTAATTTCATAAAGTTACAACTACGATTTTGTTTAAAAAACAACCAACTCCTATACAATACACAATAACGAAAAATTTAAAGTAAAAATTCTTTTAAAGGGAATCGTGAATTTTAAATTTTTTTTTTTTTTTATTAATTCGTTAGACATGTTCAGCACACTAAATATGAAATATTCATTATTTAGACTCTTTGAATATCCGAAGATACCATGTCAACTATAAAGGAAGGAGATGAGGAAAATGGAAGGAATGGGGATATAGGGATAACTATACTAATTGTTTTAAGTGATTATGGACATTTTCTTTAAATGCCTGAGGGGAAAATTCATCGGGAAATACAGAGGGAGGCATTGAGTTCCACAATTTGGCCACTCTATTAAAATAGTCGTTCTGATAGGACACAGTTCTACAACGAGGTATTTGTACAACAAATGGATGGGATAACTCGGCAGCTCTTGTTTGTCGATTATACTGCGCACAGGATGGAAGGATATTTTGAATTTCCTTAGAGGAGAATTCGCTAAAGTTATATTTATAGTAGATTGACAATTCAGCCACATTTCTTCTGTGCTGGAGTGAATCAAGCTGGTCCGTTAGTTCGGTATTACCAATCAACCGTATTGCTTTTCTCTGTATAGAGTCCAGGCATTTTATTGTTGACTGACAAGCACCTCCCCAAACATGACAGCAGTACTCCATACATGGACAAATAAATGACTTGAAGATTAGCAAAATTTGCTCGGGATTGAAATATTTTTTACATCGACTCAAGAATCCTAATGCAAAACATTGCAGATTTAGCGAGGTTCAACACATGTTTATTCCATTTCAGGTTATTTTTAATATCCACTCCAAGAAGTCTAACTGATTCAACCTCACGCAATTCCTCGGGGTTTATTTTAATAGGGAAATATTTATGTCGCTCTATTCGTGAAAGACGGCATAGTTTGGTTTTGGTTGGATCAAATGAAACAAGATTACGATCTCCCCATTCCATTATATGCTCCAGATCTTTGTTGATAGCATCAATTAGCAGCTCTCTATCAGTGGTACCTGCAGTATGAGATCGAAATTTAGGAGATGCATGTGATGCATGCAATGTGCCGTCATCAGCAAAACTATGTATTGGGTGCACTGTGGAAATAAGTAAGTCATTAATGTATAGAAGAAACGAGGTTGGTGAAAGTGCAGAACCTTGGGGAACCCCAGCATTGGTTGTGAAAATATTGGATGTGATACCATCTAAATTAACATGAAATTGGCGATCTGTAAGAGAACTATGAATCCATGAGACAGTAAGATGGTCTATGCCATAAGATTTTAATTTAGCTATGAGATTTTTATGTCACACTTTATCAACTGCTTTAGAAATGTCAAGTGAAACACTGAATGTTTCACCATGGTTTTCCAGCGATTTGTTCCAGGAATGAGATACGTAGGCTAATAGATCACCTGTTGCATGACTTCTACGAAAACCATACTGTTTATCATCGATAATTCGCGACACTTCCAAATAATCTATTAAATTGTAGTTAACATATTTTACAAATATTTTAGCTAAAACCGACAGAATTGCAATTGGTCTATAATTGTTAGGATCTATCTTACTGCTTTTCTTTGATATGGGTTGAAAACTGGCCAGCTTCCAAGAGTCTGGAAATATTCCGGTTTTATAAGATAAATAGAAAATGTTTGTTAAAATTTGAGCTAGTTGCCTAGCAAAGTGTTTAAACTTTTTTGCTTTGAGAATAAAACCGTACCATCGTTACATAGTTCTAAAAACCTTCACAAATTCCTCTTATATGTGCCATATATTGGTGAAATGTATTAATCCAATACTTCTTGCAACGACACGGTGATCCTTGAACGTGTTTTTGCTAATTGGTTTGAGAAACAGTCCATTTCGTATGCATGTGATGAATATTTTGACAATGATAGTAAAAAATCTTGATAATAAAAATGTGCATGCGTTAATCAGTTGATCCACCTAAGCATAATGGAATTGGATTAAGCTTTTTTACTAGAAAAATTTACATATCAATGCAAAGATAATTTTGTTTTAAATAACACGGCGCAGGGGTCTGACTATGTAAACGATATGTTTTTGGGGTCACTAAGTTCGAATTCAAAATCGGTTTGACCCTAGCACGTCAACCTAAACCGCAACACTACAAAATTGACTAAAACCGTTAAACCTGATAACCCTTAAACGATTGTAACCTTAAAGGGCGGTGGCAAATCAATTTCTTGATTAAATTCATAACCCCCTGACCATTCCAACCTCTAATCCTACAACCTTATGACCCAATATCCATATAACCCCGTGAAATCACAAACCTGAAGAAAATAGGAAGTTCATGTGTCCTCGTTCTAGTGATTTCTTCAATGAAATACCTTCAAAGCTCCTAATGTTACCACAAACCGAGAGAGGTTTGTTAAACACGTATTACAATTTAAGAGTTTTTACCATCTTTTTACAATAATTTTTTCTGATTTGACTTAAAATTTTTTAAAAGTTTTGTTTAAAACTTACTATGATAGAAATTTTTGAATTAAGGGTTTGCTATAAATTTTTAATTTCAAATAACTTATATGAAAGTAGTTTCAATCAACAACATCCTACAACGAAATATCGATCCTAGCTATTTTACTGAAGGGTCTTCGATAGATTTTTGAAGTTGTCCTTACATCTGCTACTCTGATTTTTCCGTCCTTGCCAGTATACACGATTTCAACAATGCCTTTGGGCCACATTCTTCTGGGAAGATTCTCGTCTACGATGAATACGATGTCACCGACTAGTAAATATGGAATTTTACTATCATTGAACTACTTTGAACTTTTCAGCAAGAGGGAACGATATTCTCTAATCCAACGCTTCCACCATTGGTCGGCTAACACTTGACTTACTTTCCAGTGATTCTTCTTCAACAGAAATGCTTCATCTATGATTAATTCATACGAACTATTGTTGTTTGCTTCCAAAAATGAGTCCATTTGGGGTCGAAGCAGTGGGTACCAACGGGTCTATGGAAATATCGGTAAGAGGACGTTTATTTTTGGTGTTTGCTACTTCAACTAATAAAGTTTGAAGTGTCTCCTTTGCCGGGCATTGCTCCTTCAATACAATTCTATGGCTTGTCTTGACAGTCTTGACCATACGTTCCCAAACGCCTCCGAAATGTGGTGCACCGGCTGGATTTAAACTCCATTCTATTTTCAGTTGCTGCCACAAGTCCTGTGATATCTGCCCACTGTCCTGTAACGACATCAAAAAACTTTTTAACTCGTGATCGGCTCCAATGAACGATGTCCCTCGGTCTGAGTAGTTTTTCTTGCAACGACCACTTAAATTGCAGAATCTTGAAATTGCCATTATCGTTGATGAAATGTCAAGGCTTCAAACGACTTTTAAATGAACTGCTCTTGTTTGAAAGCATGTGAATAAAAGTACCCAAACTTTGATTCTTTTCGTCCTTCTGTTTTATCTCAAAATGGTCGCATCCAGTAAAGGTAAACGGATAAACATGGCTTTGACATCTTTTTCTTGATAGTGGTCCCGTTTTAACTGGTCTTGGTTGTGCTTTTCTGATTTTGCTATTGCGCTTTTGACTTTTATCCTCGCATGAATGATCCAAAAGCGTTGTCTCAGGTCATTGATCACTGTATCCACGTTAACGTTATGGTTTTTGTTATAATAACTCATTACTAGAAGCTCAGTGAGTTTGTGGGTTTTTGGTAGGATGGAATTGGTAGGATGAAATTGGGTTCCTTTAATAAAACGTCATTGTCTCGTTATTGATTCTTCCTTTTACTCTCAGGATGTCTTCGATCAGCTGTGGTGCGAGACGAAATAATAAACTTGACTTTTTCACGAACCCGTGTTGTTTGAGATCTTCAATTTCTAGTGAAAACGGGTTTTGTTGAACTTTGAGTATCCATAAACGTTCTAACTGTGCTTCGGCGTCTGCGCTTGGTACTACCAGTGACTTTGAATTTTTCTTGAATATATGTCTTGCCCTTAAAACGTAAGCTGTCGCGTTAATCAATCGAAAATATCTTGAAAAGCTGGTTTAACCAGGGACAGTTGATGAAACATCGGTTTGGGAGTACGTTGTCTCGGTATGAAGAAGTTCAGAGTGAAAACTTATTGCTTCGGCCTCGGTCATCTCAGGTTTCTCACAAAGTGGACATTCGTCTTCAGACTTCAAAATAAGTGTCAATATTCAGTATCGACTGAATCCCAAAAATCGTCAACATAATGCTGCTTTTCGATAGGACTTGTTATGCCTGGGAGCTTTGATTCCATAGCTCTTGCATTTTCATTTTTAACGAATTGTGCTATCGACGGAGAAGAAGCAGCTGTTGCCGGCCACGAAGAGTGACTTTTGCAACTCTTAACAGTGTATTGCACAGACTTATGTTGGTCAAGTACGTTTTAATATCAACTTCTTCTGTTACGTTTGATTTTTCGATTTGGAGGTCTTTGTGGACAAGATCGTGATGGTTGGATCCACATTTTGGGCACTCAAGTTTTCCAAATTTAGAGCATTTGTCATTCATTCGAGTGACCTGGCCATAAGCAAAGGAAAAAACCTTTAAGATCTCTGGCTTTTTGTATGCGGTCATCGATTGATAGATTTTTTAAATCATCACACTCTGCTAGACATAGGTGAGTTTGCGAGCCACAAATTTGGCTTGTCCCGGCTGTCGTTGAGGGCTTGAATTGTCTCGTTTTTTTCATAGTGAAGCCAGCGTATTGCGCATTAGGCTCAGTGATGAGTCAGTTGGAGAAGTCTTTGACAGATAATAATTTTTATCGTCGCTGTAAATTGGCTTTGTAATGACCCCAAATGCTTCTTCATAGCGAGGGCAATATTTCTACAAATGTCGTGAGCAGCTCAGGATTAATCAAGTATGTTTTTTTTTCAGTGTTCTTGATAGTGTTGACATTTCCAAAAACGTTATTGTAAAAGCTTCTGAATCCCTCGAGTGATCTATCTTAATTACTGGTGGTAGCTGTTTTGCTTTTTCAAGCATAGACATAATGACCCATTTTAGCTGGCCAAACTTAAGCTCCAGCATTTCTAGGATCTTATTCACATTCTTTAGTGAGTCTTTTACTGGGTCTTGAAGAGCCTTGTTCAGTCTTCTTAAATTATCCGAGTCCTTGATATTGTGTTCTCTTGTAGAACAAACAAACTCAGAGCGAAAGTTTTCCCATTCAGTGACTTCTCCTTTGAAAATTGGCAAGTCCTTGATGTTTCGAAACGATAAAGCCTTAAAAGCTTGAACCATGACATCCTTAGTTGAATAATTGTTGTTGAATCTTTTGTCCTTGTTTTCTTCTGGATTAGTATTGTCGATCCAGTTTCTCACTCTGTTGCTTGACTCTGGTGCTTAGTCAACATCAGGCTCAGAGGATATATCAGCAGATGACTCTGAGATGGCGTTTATCAAAAAAATTTTGCTGTATATCATCTTGTTTCTGAACTCTTTCCGCATAGAGGGGTGCCCTTGAACTAGCCTTGGAAGCCTTACTTGCAGATTTTTTAGCACGTTGAGTGCTTCTTATTGTCGTTGCATTATCGTTTTCTTTGTTTGAACGCAGATAATGAATTGAAATTGTTTTTTTCAGGATTGGTGCTGACCTGTGCATTGCTTCAAGCGTCCGTTTGACTTGAAATGGATCTTGCTTTGCATGGAACATTTTCCTCGTCTGCATTGATTCTCCTCTGATTTGTATTTTCATTGATTGGATTTGGCATTGCACCTTGTCTTCCATAGACATCAAGGTCAATAATTTTATCATCGCGATTGACTCTATTTATGTCGTCTCGCATTGGTACCAAGCATGCTTCGCCTCGTTTGGTAACGTTTCTTGTAGTTCGGGTGGCAGGTTTAAACTGCGCCATACTTGCTGATTCGTATGATTCGAAAGACTAAAAATGTAGGCACAAACCTGAAGAAAATAGGATGTCCTGATGAAGTAAGAATGTCCTCGATGGAGTAAGTTCTCGTTCTAGTGATTTCTTCAATGAAATACCCTCAAAGCTCCTAATGTTAGCACAAACCGAGAGAGGTGCGGTATCTTCGTTATTGTGACTGGTCAAAGAAATGCCTTCGAAGTCCTTAATGTTGGCAGAAACTGAAAGACTGCACTTGTTTCACTTAAACACGTATTACAATTTAAGAGTTTTTATTTAACGTCTTATTTGGTTGACCGCTGGATGAACCATCTATTTACAATAATTTTTTCTGATCTGACTTACAATTTTTTGAAAGTTTTGTTTAAAACTTACTATGATAGAAATTTTTGAATTAATGGTTTGCTATAAATTTTGAATTTCAAATAACTTAAATGAAAGCAGTTTCTTATGTTTTTGTGGTAGCTGAATCTGAATTCCACCTGGGTTTGACCCTGCACAGAAGGTTTTTGACATAACCTCAAAAAACCCAAATTTTTGGTTTTTTTTGGTTATGTCAAAAACCTAACGCCCAAGGGTCAAACCGAAGCTGAATTCGAATTCAATGACCCCAAAAACATAACATAGTCAGACCCCTAGGCTGAAATCATTTTTTGTGGCTGTGTTTGTTACGCACTGGTGTGTAATAGCGTTGTATCCTCGGTTAGTCAAAGATTTAAGAGAACAAATATTTCATATTTAGTGCGCTTAACCTGAGATATGTTCCTAATCAATAAAAAACATTAAACATAGTTATATTTCTAATTTTAGTCAAATCACATCTGCATCAGTTCTAGGAAATCCAGTGGAAATGTACAGTTTTGGAACGCAATATTTAGCGTACACACCTTTTATTCTTGTCGTTGCTATTATAACAAATTACGTTTTTATTCCTGTTTTCTTCAAGAATCAGATATCAAATTGTTTCGAGGTAGAGTAAATCTAAGATATTTTAAAAACAGTTCAAATATACATTGACACATCAGCTTGCTGTAAATCAATTTTTTGTTATATCGTTTTCAGTATTTGGAAATTCGTTTTAACAAATCAGTTCGTAATCAATTGACATCCATATTTTTACTATCAAGTGTACTAACATTGCCAATTATAATGTATAGTCCAGCATTGGCATTTTCACAAGCAACTGGAACCAACGTGTATGTAATGAATTGTATTATATCAGGCGTATGTGTATTTTACACCATGTTGGTAACTTAAGCATTTCATATTTTAGATTTTCTGTATAATATATTGATTTTTTGCAGGGTGGAATAAAAGCTGTTGTTTGGACGGATGTATTTCAATGTATAGTAATGATAATCTCAAGCATTTTAGTTTTCTTTTATGCAAGCCAGGACGTTGGTGGTTTTGTAGAAATGTGGAAGATCGCAGATAAAGGAAATCGTGTTGAATTTTTCAATACAAAATTAGATTTGACAATACGGCATACATTTTGGAATACATCACTTGGTTATACAACCTTTTGGTTATCCTATTTAGGTTTAAACCAAAGTGTTGTACAACGATATATGTCAGTTCCTTCAATTCAGCATGCGAGAAAGTAAGAGAAATTGAAAGATTATTTATGTGATATTTGATATTTTATTCTTTTTTAGAGTAATGTATATCGCTTTTGTTGGATGTTTTATAATAACTAATTTGGGATGCTACATTGGGATTGCTATGTATTCAAAGTATGCAGATTGTGATCCGTTAAAAGCAGGGGTAACATTTTATTAGATGGTTATGATGATCAATCAATATAGAAGATTTATGAATGACTCAATATAGAAGATTTATCCCGTACATACATCTTTTTTAAAAAATGAAAAAACAAAAAATTATTTTGTCTTATTCGCACACGCCTGTGTGCGAATAAGATAAATTCGCTAATTAAAAATTAGCGAACTATCACTCCTGTCTATTTCGCTAATTTTTATACCGATAGCCAAAAATATAAAACGTTTGTTAGTCCAGTCATTATAGTAAACTCACCTCGGAATTCGAGATACCCAGCTGTAAGTCTGTAAATACTTGTATATTGACACCCTAAAAGTTGTCTCAAAACCTACATATGGTATGGTGTACGCAACTATTAAATTTCAAGGTCAAAGGTCACAAAAATCGGTTTTTTACGCTTTTTTTGTAAATATCTCATTTCCTATGGGTTTTTTGCTATTTGTATCTATTATCAATATTGTAGAATACAAAATTCTCTACAAATTTTGTTTAAAAAATTTTTCATACTGTGAACCGTTTTCGAGATAGAGGGCGGAGAGCGCTCGGTCACAGCATCACTTCAGGTCAACCGGTGCCTCCGGTCGAAAACGCGCCATATATAGTTGATGAACTATCGATAAATCAATGATTATAAATATTTGTCAATTTTCATTAACTATTATATTATATTTTATCATTTTTTTCCCAACCTATCCACTTTTTATTCAGTATTAATTTATTTAACAACACTTATCTGCCCATGTAATTGCAGAATTGTTAATGAAAATATAGGAATTATATCTGAATTTTAACCTAATAAATATTAATAACTTCTTACATTTTAAAACGTTATTTTAAATTTACATTTTAAAACGTTATGAAAGTAATTATTTCTAATTACGCTATTTCATTTCGTTATTTCGTTTTTGCGTTACGTTTCGAGTAACGTTTTGCAACACTGGTAAATAGTATATACACCTCGAGCGAGAGCATGCTATCTCCCTCAGTGATATGTAGTCCTCAGGCATCACCCTCGAACTCCAAACACACCTAGGTAGAAAAACATGCACCGCTCTCCTTTGGTGTATAATCTACTATTATTTTACACAAAATTAAAAAAAATTTCAGAATTATATTTGATAAAATGATAGTACATTATATATAACAAGGTTGAGAAGTAGGCTATTATTGACCGAGAACTTTTAGATCCTGAGGTGCGTAGCGCCGAGGGATATAATATTCGAGGTCAATATTAGTCTTCTCCACCGAGGTATATATAGAATTTTTTTAACTACTAACACTAATTATCATATTTGTTTTCATTAGATATTTATATTAGTCATTTTCCATTTCATTTTTTAAATATCTTAAAATATCAAGTAGCCTGGAAGTTTAGTTTCATACAAATAAAACGAAACAAAGCAATGCAATTATTATTTGTTTGTGTTTTTTTGTTCATTTCAATCAAAAATAAAAGAAAATTTGTCATTATTAACCTAGGTAATTGTTTGTTATTATTATTGACCTAGCTTGAGAAAAATTACTTCTCATTTGAGCATTCGAGTAAATAATGACGATTTCTCAAGTTAGTAGTTAAAAAAATTTGTTAGGTAAACAGTATTTTATCATTTATTTTTGGATAACATCAGTATAAAAACTAATGAAGTAGATACGATTGACATCTTTTTTTTAAAGTAATTATTTTGTATTATTTGCACACAGGCGAAACGTATACTTTTCTTTGATCTGCTTTTTCATTTTTTAAAAAAGATTTTTGTACGGGACCCGGGTTCCATCCATTACTTCTGTCTATTTTATTTATTTGATTTCTTTCTTGTCTTACTCTTTGATTTATTTTTATTATTTTCCTCAATCTAGATAAAAATCCCAAAAATCAAAAGAAAACCAAAAATTAATCTTTATTTGTTTTTATATATAGATAGTTAAGAAACCTGACCAAATGCTGCCATATTTTGTTCAAGATATTGTCGGTCATTTAATGGGAATGCCTGGACTTTTCTTATCTTGCGTATTATGCGCTTCATTAAGGTTAGATTACATTTTAATAATATTTCTTTTAATTTTAGATTATGTATTAATACATATTGCAAATATCTTAAACCATATTTTATTTTATATTACAGTACAATGTCAGCAAAATTAAACTCTATGTCTGCAGTGTTTTACTACGACGTTGTTAGAAAATTTAATTTGTTTCAAAACACAGATTCGAATTCAAAACTAGCTATTAAAATTCTTATTATCATTTTTGGAATTTATTCAACTCTTATGGGTTATGTTGTAGCGCAATTCCAATACATTTTACAACTTTTACTTTCGATAGCAGGCATTACTTTAGGAACGTTTGTTGGAGCATTTCTGTTGGCCACCTTATGGCCGTACGCAAATACTAAAGGTGTTAGTGCTGGTGTTATTTTAGGTACAGGCGTAATGGGGTGGATTATTATTATAGCACAAATTCGACTGTTAAGTGGAATAAGTCGTTCGATACCATTGCCAACATCAATCGAAGGATGTGATAAGGTTGGAATAAATGTCACTCATTTATTATCCCTATCATCGAATATAACGATACCAAGCGTTACAGAAAACATGGATTCATTTTCAATTTATGACATAGCCTTTCCATGGTATACATTTTTGGGGACTGTAATAACAGTCTCAGTAGGCATGATTGTAAGTTTTTTAACTGGCGGTGCTAGTAAAGATAAATTACATCCGCATTTGTATCCACCAATGATTCACTGGATGTTGCCGATAGACAATCAAGATGAAGAAATCAAAGTGCCACCAACAAATAGTGTAAAATTGTCTTCTGTTAAGACGGAAGAAATTACAAATAAGGAGCAAACAAAAAGTTTACTAAGTTAATTTAAAATAGTAATGCGCATGCTTGAATTTTGTTTTGTAGTTATCATATTGTAACCAATTTTACTATAAGTGACATTGGTCCCACTTGTTGCCATTGTAAACTTTAATGGCTTTCTTATTTCTGTCCAATAAATCATCTGGACACCTTTCCTTAATATAATTAGATCACATAAACTAATTTAAGTGATGTAGCTTTTTCGTTCCGGTCTAATTATTATATCTAGCGGCAAAAATGGAAACGGAATAAGGCAAAAATGATCGGGTTCAATTTATTGTGCTTATACGATCTGTAAAGATTACCGTTATCATATAACGGTTAAAATTACAATATCAATGTCCGGTTGCTTGAACATTTAAATCTCCGATAACTTGTTTAATTCCGTATTTTACTAGTTTTGCTGTTTTGATCGCGATTGAACCTAAATCAAGCATATAGATTCAAATAAGTTTCCTTATATTGTTATTTAGTAAAATTTTTGTTTATATTTGTCAAAAAATTTAGTTCAAACAATGTTTATTTTTAAAATTTATACACAGGTTTTTACTATTATTTCACCTAAAGTAATTAAATTTGTAATATTATTCACCAAAAATCAAATTTATTTTAATAAAATTATTCAATTTTTAAAATATTCACCTGTATTTCTGGTATGTAATAATTCAATACATATAGCTCCAAAAAATATTTTGTTGGGTTTAGGTTGTTCGCCAAAAAAGAAGTGATTGATTAATTTTAACTGACTTTCTCTCCAAAAAATTGTACTCAAATTTTGCTTATCATGGCGAAGTTATGGGTTTTAGCACGAGATGAACGAGTGAATAATTTAAAATGAATTGACAATGAATGCGCTCACTATATAGAACAACATAAATTACATTGACTGCATTCACCATCATATTCTGCATATTGAATTGTCAATTGTCATATATACAGGTAAACAAAATTAAAATTAATATAAATTGATCAATAAATTAATTGATTAAATCTTTTTGAATTATTATACAAATAGGATACAAATTTGATTGGAGAAACCAATTATAGATATACAATACATGACAGGATAAGTTTATCACGAAATGTATCTTATTTTATATTATTTTTATTTTATTTTTCTTTGCAGGAAGACTTGGAAATTTCTTCTTGTTCTTCACCTTCATTCCGTACTATCAAACAACTTAAGATCATTCCATACATAATATCTGATCGTATACAACGTTTCGCTGTATAAACAAATCTTTTATTTTATTATTTTATAATGTATATCTTGCATTCCAACTCAATTAACGGATCTTATATTAGGGTGTATAATCAGTTATTATTCTATTTGATTTTTGAAATGAGTAACATATATATTTTTTTTTTGATAAACCGCCGTCATTAAGGTACTTCATAAGGTACTTCATTTTGTGGTGTTTGAAATAAAATCGCAATGTTAATAAATAATTGAATTTTAAAGGACCTTATTAAGCTATGATGGTGTGAGACGGTTTGTTTGAATATTTTTCTCTGTCTTTTTTTTTATTAATTAGTTAGACATGTTTAGCACACTGAATATGAAATATTCATTATTCAGACTCTTTGAATATCCGAAGATACCATGTCAACTATAAAGGAAGGAGATGAGGAAAATGGAAGGAAAGAGGATATAGGGATAACTATATAAATTGTTTTAAATGACGATGGACATTTTCTTCAAATGCCTGAGGGGAAAATTCATCGAGAAATACAGAGGAGGGCACTGAGTTCCACAATTTGGCCACTCTATTAAACTAGCTGTTCTGGAAGGACCCAGTTCTACAACGAGGTATTTGTACAACAAATGGATGGGATAGCTCGGAAGCTCTGGTTTGTCGATTATACTGCGCACACGATGGAAGGATATTTTGAATTTCCTTAGAGGAGAATTCGCTAAAGTTATATTTATAGTAGATTGACAATTCAGCCACATTTCTTCTGTGCTGGAGTGAATCAAGCTAGTCCGTTAGTTCGGTACTACCAATCAACCGTATTGCTTTTCTCTGTATAGAGTCCAGGCATTTAATTGTTGACTGACAAGCACCTCCCCAAACATGACAGCAGAACTCCATACATGGACGAATAAAGGACTTGAAGATTAGCAAAATTTGATCGGGATTGAAATACGTTTTACATCGACTCAAGAATCCTAATTTTTGCATTGCAGATTTACCGAGGTTGAACACATGTTTACTCCATTTCAGGTTATTTTGAATATCCACTCCAAGAAGTCTAACTGATGCAACCTCATGCAATTCCTCATGGTTTATCTTAATAAGGATGTGAAGCATGCTGTCATCAGCAGAACTATGGATTGGGCGCACTGTGGAAATAAGTAAATCATTAATGTATAGAAGAAACCAGGTTGGTGAGAGTGGAGAGTGCAGAACCTTGGGGAACCCCAGCATTGGTTGTGAAAATATTGGATATGATACCATCTAAATTAACATGAAATTGGCGACCTCTAAGAAAATTATGAATCCTTGAGACACTAAGATGGTCTATGCCATAAGATTTTTATATAGCTATGAGATTTTTATGCCACACTTTATCAAATGCTTTAGAAATGTCAAGTGAAATACTGAATGTTTCACCATGGTTTTCCAGCGATTTGTTCCAGAGATGGGATACGTAGGCGCATGGAGGTATCAGTTTTTATTGTTTTGAAATTTTTTTTAATTTTTGATCTACGGGTGTGACAAACCCGCGTACCCCAGTCCCTGCTATTGGAATTTTAATTAACGTGAGATATCACATACCACTGGCAATAGCAGTGAGATATAACTAGCCAAGGTAACATCCTAGGGGTGGTGGCGGATGAACTGTATTCAGTCAACGGTAGCACCCTCAATCTTATCTGTGAAATAATCCTTGATGATGAGACGCTATTGCTTCCTTGTGGAAACGAGCCTTCATGTAACTATGTGTGGGCTTTAATCTTCAAGAAAGACAGTGCGTCACAGGATCAAGGAATATGCAACCGACTGGATTATTGGCAACTACATTTTTGTTTTATTTCATCAAATTTTTGTAAAAATTTGCTGTTTACTTTTAAATTTATTTTTATTTTCTCTATTCTATCATAAAATATTGGCCTATGTCATATTTTGTCAGTGATAGGATTTTTTGTTTAATTATAAATTCTTTAACAAGAAATATAAAAAAAGAAAGATTTACGTCCATCAACATCTTTCAACGTATGTTGTTGTGGGACCTTGGTCTTAAAAGGTTTTCATGTGTTATTGTAGTAGTGTTATGGGGGTTTCGCACATAGACTAAAAAATATGGGACTTCATTGAAATTAATTCAAATTGCATTGAGAGACTGAGTTTGAAAGAAAAACTAGAGAAAATGATTTAAATCTTTTTTTTTGTTGTTGTATCTTATAAGAAAAAATTCATTTCGATTGAGTTTAAATCAATTTTTTTTTTTGGTTGATAAGCTACAACAACAATTGCATTGAAATTAATTCAAACTGCATTGAGAGACTGAGTTAAAAATATGGATTACGTACTGCTATCTAAAAAACAGAATGGATTGAAAGCAAAATATGAAAAAGCATGTGAATTGAATTTTGTATCATAACTTTTGTCTCGATATTATATTACAAAAATATGGGACTTTCTCACATGATGTGTTAATTGATGTGGGAGGTCTAATAAGAAAAAAATATACGAGTTTGTTACATGAATGAAAAAACAAAACATTTGCTTTGAGTTTAAATCAATTTTTTTTTTTGGTTGATAAGCTACAACAACAATTGCATTGAAATTAATTCAAATTGCATTGGGAGACTGAGTTTAAAAAAATGGATTACGTACTGCTATCTAAAAAACAGAATGGATTGCAAGCAAAATATGAAAAAGCATGTGAATTGAATTTTGTTTCATAACTTTTGTCTCGATATTATGCCACTTTGTTAATTGAAAGCAAAATATGAAAAAGCATGTGAATTGAATTTTGTATCATAACCTTGTCTCGATATTATGACATTGAATTTTGTTATTTTTTTGTAGGTAACAAAATTGTTTTTGTTGTAGTATTTTGTATTTTGTTTCGTAATTGCGTGCGGCTTTTTTGCGTTAAATGATTAAGTAAGATTTCGATTTTTTTTTTTTCATTGGGGCACATGTGTTGTTCTAGTTTTTTTTTTTGGTTGTTATATAAGATTTTGTGTGTAAAGCGAGCAGAAGAATTAGAACAAATTGTGTTGGAAAAAAAATTATGATGTGTTGGAAACCTAAAAACTTTTTATTTGGAATTTTAGACGGATGCCTGAAATAAGTTGTTAATTGAAAAAACTAAAAATTATAAATAGATGTTCGAAATGTGAAAAACATGCTATAGTTTTGGAAAAAACTTATTTAAATTAAAAATGAAATCTTTTTTTTTATTTTTTTGTTATAGTTTTGTAAAAACTTTAAACAAAATTTTTATTTTATTAATTAATTTTTTAAAATTTGTTTAAATACATTAATTTTTTATTAAAACAGCTGACCATCCATCTCGAATTGAGTTTCGTCTTCAACCAATAACGCCATTGGTTTCACACGAAACTCATATAATGGTGCGTTCATTTTGGAAGCATCTCTACCGATGAATTTGATCAGCATATTTGTGATGTTGGCTTCTTGGCCAACAAATAATTTTGTTAGCCTTGGCGGCATGTATAAATTCCCGGTATCTTTGATGACCAGCACAACCCGGTCCCCAAATTTTGTCTTTACCAGCTTGTAGCTGGTCACCTCGTGTTCAATGTTTAGCCCCAATTCTTCCGGCTTTAGTATTTGGCTTTGCACAGTCCGTGCTGCACTGTTCAACGATTCAATGAAAGAAGAAGCCTGAAAAATTAAAAACAATTAAAAATAAATTAATTAATATAGTTTGAGAGGGGTTACTTGCCATTTCGATTTTTTTTTTGTTTTTTGTTTTGGTTTTAAATTCACAAGCGATGTGTTGTTCGCCTTTGTTTTTCTGATTATGATTTGAGATTGATTTTATGCAATTGTATTTATACCATTTTTCTTTAGATTATTTTGCATGTTTTTCTGTTCTTTATTTCTGTATTCTCCTGCATGGGGTAATTGAACACATGGGAAAATTTTAATTTCAATAAATCGAAATGTTTTCAGTTATTGAATTCATTCCGACGATTTTATTTTTCTTTTTTTTTCACATTTTCTTGCATCGGGTTTTTTGTTTTAAAGTTTTTATTTGCATTATAAATTTAGTTAAAATTTGAACTAGCTAAGTGATAGACGCAAATAAAAATACGTGAAAAAAATGAATAATTATTTATCATTAGATGTGTCTAATATTACTATAAAAGAATTGGTGGGATGCTGTAAAATTACGTGTAATAGGGATGTCAAAGAATCCTTATTGCAATGTATAGCAAGAAAACTCTCAAGCGACAACTTCACGTTAAACGATGAAGAAGTAGCAAATGACATTCAGCAAATTTGTCATCAGCTTTATGATACTGATGTGATCAAGCTAATGGGTTGGCTGAACAACAGAGCTAGATCTAATAATAATAGTAATAATAATAATAATAATAATGCTGATAAACAGATCGGAACGATTTTGTTGGATTTTTCAACAAAAGTTTCAAAAAGGTAAAATTATTTTAACATATTTAGTAAAATTTCTAGTTTTAATCAAAAATCTTTTCGGCTATTTAGATCTAACAACACTGAAAAACAGACCGGAAGTGGAACCTCTCAACGTGAACAAGTTGAAACAGAGATTTCACCGATGGATTTAAGTCCAACACAACTAGATCAATCGATTTCGTTGGACTTTTCAACACAAGTGTCAAAAAGGTAAAATTATATTATCATATTAAGTCAAATGTCTAGTTTTAAACAAAAATCTTTTCGGCTATTTTAGATCAAACAACACTGTAAAACAGACCGGCAGAGGAATCTCTCAACGTGATCAAGTTGAAACGGAGATTTCACCCTAAGATTTAAGTTTAACACAACAAGATCAATCGACTTCGCTGGACTTGTCAACTGTGGAGAGTGCAGAACCTTGGGGAACCCCAGCATTGGTTGTGAAAATATTGGATATGATACCATCTAAATTAACATGAAATTGGCGACCTCTAAGAAAATTATGAATCCTTGAGACACTAAGATGGTCTATGCCATAAGATTTTTATATAGCTATGAGATTTTTATGCCACACTTTATCAAATGCTTTAGAAATGTCAAGTGAAATACTGAATGTTTCACCATGGTTTTCCAGCGATTTGTTCCAGAGATGGGATACGTAGGCGCATGGAGGTATTAGTTTTTATTGTTTTGAAATTTTTTTTTATTTTTGATCTACGGGTGTGACAAACCCGCGTACCCCAGTCCCTGCTATTGGAATTTTAATTAACGTGAGATATCACATACCAATGGCAATAGCAGTGAGATATAACTAGCCAAGGTAACATCCTAGGGGTGGTGGCGGATGAACTGTATTCAGTCAACGGTAGCACCCTCAATCTTATCTGTGAAATAATCCTTGATGATGAGACGCTATTGCTTCCTTGTGGAAACGAGCCTTCATGTAACTATGTGTGGGCTTTAATCTTCAAGAAAGACAGTGCGTCACAGGATCAAGGAATATGCAACCGACTGGATTATTGGCAACTACATTTTTGTTTTATTTCATCAAATTTTTGTAAAAATTTGCTGTTTACTTTTAAATTTATTTTTATTTTCTCTATTCTATCATAAAATATTGGCCTATGTCATATTTTGTCAGTGATAGGATTTTTTGTTTAATTATAAATTCTTTAACAAGAAATATAAAAAAAGAAAGATTTACGTCCATCAACATCTTTCAACGTATGTTGTTGTGGGACCTTGGTCTTAAAAGGTTTTCATGTGTTATTGTAGTAGTGTTATGGGGGTTTCGCACATAGACTAAAAAATATGGGACTTCATTGAAATTAATTCAAATTGCATTGAGAGACTAAGTTTGAAAGAAAAACTAGAGAAAATGATTTAAATCTTTTTTTGTTGTTGTATCTTATAAGAAAAAATTCATTTCGATTGAGTTTAAATCAATTTTTTTTTTTTGGTTGATAAGCTACAACAACAATTGCATTGAAATTAATTCAAACTGCATTGAGAGACTGAGTTAAAAATATGGATTACGTACTGCTATCTAAAAAACAGAATGGATTGAAAGCAAAATATGAAAAAGCATGTGAATTGAATTTTGTATCATAACTTTTGTCTCGATATTATATTACAAAAATATGGGACTTTCTCACATGATGTGTTAATTGATGTGGGAGGTCTAATAAGAAAAAAATATACGAGTTTGTTACATGAATGAAAAAACAAAACATTTGCTTTGAGTTTAAATCAATTTTTTTTTTGGTTGATAAGCTACAACAACAATTGCATTGAAATTAATTCAAATTGCATTGGGAGACTGAGTTTAAAAATATGGATTACGTACTGCTATCTAAAAAACAGAATGGATTGCAAGCAAAATATGAAAAAGCATGTGAATTGAATTTTGTTTCATAACTTTTGTCTCGATATTATGCCACTTTGTTAATTGAAAGCAAAATATGAAAAAGCATGTGAATTGAATTTTGTATCATAACCTTGTCTCGATATTATGACATTGAATTTTGTTATTTTTTTGTAGGTAACAAAATTGTTTTTGTTGTAGTATTTTGTATTTTGTTTCGTAATTGCGTGCGGCTTTTTTGCGTTAAATGATTAAGTAAGATTTCGATTTTTTTTTTTTCATTGGGGCACATGTGTTGTTCTAGTTTTTTTTTTTGGTTGTTATATAAGATTTTGTGTGTAAAGCGAGCAGAAGAATTAGAACAAATTGTGTTGGAAAAAAAATTATGATGTGTTGGAAACCTAAAAACTTTTTATTTGGAATTTTAGACGGATGCCTGAATAAGTTGTTAATTGAAAAAACTAAAAATTATAAATAGATGTTCGAAATGTGAAAAACATGCTATAGTTTTGGAAAAAACTTATTTAAATTAAAAATGAAATCTTTTTTTTTATTTTTTTGTTATAGTTTTGTAAAAACTTTAAACAAAATTTTTATTTTATTAATTAATTTTTTAAAATTTGTTTAAATACATTAATTTTTTATTAAAACAGCTGACCATCCATCTCGAATTGAGTTTCGTCTTCAACCAATAACGCCATTGGTTTCACACGAAACTCATATAATGGTGCGTTCATTTTGGAAGCATCTCTACCGATGAATTTGATCAGCATATTTGTGATGTTGGCTTCTTGGCCAACAAATAATTTTGTTAGCCTTGGCGGCATGTATAAATTCCCGGTATCTTTGATGACCAGCACAACCCGGTCCCCAAATTTTGTCTTTACCAGCTTTTAGCTGGTCACCTCGTGTTCAATGTTTAGCCCCAATTCTTCCGGCTTTAGTATTTGGCTTTGCACAGTCCGTGCTGCACTGTTCAACGATTCAATGAAAGAAGAAGCCTGAAAAATTAAAAACAATTAAAAATAAATTAATTAATATAGTTTGAGAGGGGTTACTTGCCATTTCGATTTTTTTTTTGTTTTTGGTTTTGGTTTTAAATTCACAAGCGATGTGTTGTTCGCCTTTGTTTTTCTGATTATGATTTGAGATTGATTTTATGCAATTGTATTTATACCATTTTTCTTTAGATTATTTTGCATGTTTTTCTGTTCTTTATTTCTGTATTCTCCTGCATGGGGTAATTGAACACATGGGAAAATTTTAATTTCAATAAATCGAAATGTTTTCAGTTATTGAATTCATTCCGACGATTTTTTTTTTCTTTTTTTTTCACATTTTCTTGCATCGGGTTTTTTGTTTTAAAGTTTTTATTTGCATTATAAATTTAGTTAAAATTTGAACTAGCTAAGTGATAGACGCAAATAAAAATACGTGAAAAAAATGAATAATTATTTACCGCCGCAGGAGGGATCGATTTTGATCGATTATGATCAATGTTGATCTACGGGTCTGACTACCCTGCGTACTCCAGTCCCTGCCATTGACATATGAGTTAGCGTGAGATATCACATACCACTGGCAATGGCAGGAGATGTCATTAGCCAAGATGATATCTTAGGGTGCTGGCGGACGAACTTTAATTAGTCAACGGCAGCACTTCCAGTCTTAGCTGGGCAGCGTTCCGTAGCGGTACCGCTCATTAGCTCTTCCGAGGAATCGAACCAACACGTAGTTATGTGTGGGCTTTGTGCCTCGATTGAAGTGGTGGGCGGTGCGTCTGGGGTGCGCTGCATCAGCTGGATTATTGGCATTTAGTTTTGTTTTGTTTTCTGCAAATTTCTCACAATTTGTTTTTCACTTATTATTTTGTTATTATTTCTTCATCTTATCATGAAATATTGGCATATGTCATATTTTGTAGTATGATAGGATTTTTTATTTAGTTATGCATTTTAAAATAAAACACAAAAAAATAAAATAAACATTTTGATATATATATGGCAGTACAACCGAAAAAAAATAAGTCTGCAAGTGGTAAAGCAAATTTGCGCAATCCACCCGCCCATAAAGCGGCATGTCCACGGAATTTGCAGGGACAAAACATATATGAATCAATAAAAAATTTTAAAATACATGTTCAAAACATCTGCGGATTGAACGCTAACCATGACCACGTGCAACATCATCTTGAGCACGACAAACCGAACATTCTATTCCTTACAGAAACACAAGTTTCTGAAAATTTTCTCTTTATAGAATCGCTTAATTCCAAATATAGGCTCGAATCAGCTTTCAAACTCCATCAGGGCGTATGCGCATTCATTCATGAGAGTGTTGCGTACACGCGCTTTCCAAATTTTGAACTACACGGTGACGGCTTCAATACAATGGTTTTAAAGATTTGTCTTCCAGAAATGACTTTTTTTACAATAGCTTTATACCGGTCCCCCAACAAACGTAACCCAAACTTTTTTAATATACTGACAAAAATTATGGACGAGATTAGAGCAAAGTCCCCTAATTGTGAAGTTATCGTTACCGGTGACTTCAACGTCCACAACAAATCATGGTTGGAATTCTCCAAATCGACCGACGATGTTGACAATAGTGGAAAACTGGCAGAAATTTTTGCCGCGTCTCAGGGCCTATTCCAAATTGTAAAAAGCCCGACTTTCACTCCCCGTAATGGCGGTGATAATAGTTTTCTACTAGATCTCTATCTTACCACAATGCCAGATATTACGAGTGTCGATGTTGCGAAAGGTAGTGTTGGAAATTCTGATCATTATTTAATCTCATCAGTTATCAAAACTGATTTACTTAAAACTATAGCTCCCAAACCCCGTAAAATATTTCACTACTCAAAAATGGATAAGAGTGGTCTTCAAAATTTTTTCCATGGTTTCCCTTTCGACCGTCATTGTTTTTACACTGACAATGTAAATGTTTCTGCTCAAAACTTTACAGAAACCATCCAATTTGCTATAAATAAATTTGTCCCTTTCTCCATAGTAAAACCCAAACAAAAATACTTGTATTCGAAAGCTGCCAAAACGGCACTTAGAAACAAACGTAGATCATTTAATATTTGGATTCATAACAAAACTCCCACTAATCGATCCCAATATCTAAAGGCCAACAAAATATCTAATCAGATTATCTCAAACGAAAAGTCCGAAATTGACAGAGCGAAAGCCTCAAAACTTACGTCTATGTCTGTTTCTGACAAGAGTTTCTACAGTGCCATTAATTCTTTAAATTCTGGTACAAAATTTTCTATTCCCCCTATTATTGATGGTGATTTAATCGTCAATGATCCCGAAAGAAAAGCTAACTTGTTCGCTGAACGCTTTGCTCTGAACTCCACTATTTTGGAAACTCCTAAAGAAATACCCCAAATCCAGTCTTCAGGAGTTAATATGAATGAACTTCACTTCAAACCCAAAATAGTCGCTAAACTTTTAAAGGGGTTAAACATCAACAAAGCATCAGGAATGGACAATATTCCACCCATTATTTTAAAAACCTTTTCCAAAGAACTTGCACCAACTTTAACTAAAATATTCTACCAATCCTACAAATCTGGTATATTTCCCTCGTGCTGGAAGTTGGCAAATGTCCAGCCCGTCCCTAAAAAGGGACCAAGATCCGATATCTCAAATTATAGGCCAATAGCTTTACTATCGGTCCTATCCAAAGTCTATGAGCATTATATTAATACACATATTTCAAAATTTCTGGAAGAAAATCATTTAATATCCGACAGCCAATACGGTTTTCGAAACAAAAGATCAACTACCGATCTATTAAACTATGTAGCGCATTGTTGGAACAGCATACTTGATAAAGGTGGTGAAACATACGTTATCGCTTTAGACATCTCCAAGGCATTCGATCGAGTCTGGCATGCCAACTTAATCAACAAGCTCGTTGCGTACGGTTTTCATCCCAATGTTGTGAAGCTGATTCAAAATTTTCTATCCGACCGATACATTTCGGTAACCTTAGACGGATATTCTTCTGAGTCTAAACTAATTAACGCTGGTGTACCCCAAGGCTCAGTATTGTCCCCAACCCTATTTTTGATTTATATCAACGAATTGTTGAAAATCACCAGCAACCCAATAAATAGTTTTGCAGATGATAGTACTCTGCACAAGTCGTTCGAGCCCCTTCCTTCAAAAGGTAAAATGCACGAACGAATTAATCCTGCCCGGAGAGACGCTGCCATAAACGTGAACAAAGACCTGAATAAAGTCGCCGACTGGGGTGACCAAAACCTTGTCAATTTCAACTCCACCAAAACACAGCTGTTGATTGTTTCCAGATTAAAGACCGAGTTCCCCAAAGATATTTTATTTAGTATGTGTGATGAACCAATAGGTGAATGTAAAAACATTCGTTTATTGGGTGTCACAGTTTCAAATGACCTACTCTGGAACGATCATGTAATGGCGATGGCAAAAAGCGCGTCTAAAAAACTCGGCCTCCTAAATAGATGCAAAAAATTTTTCACTCCATACCAATTGCTCCATGTTTATAAGTCCTATATTCGTCCCTGTATGGAGTACTGCTGTCAAGTTTGGGGTGCTGCCTCTGTTTCCATCTTGGCCCTCTTGGACTCTGTTCAAAAGCGAGCTATACGAATTGTAGGTGATCGAACTTTGACATCACAACTTGATTCCCTACAACATCGTCGCACTGTTGCTGACCTCGTTGTTTTTTACAAATATCGTCATCAGCAGTGCTCAGATGAAATCAGCGGCACCATGCCTCAAACTTATTCTTACCCCCGTTCCACTCGGCAATCGGCTGCCGCAACCAGTGAAACGGTAAAGATCCCGCGCTGTCATACTGGCAGATCGCAGAGAGACTTCTTTGTCCGAACTGCGTACAAATGGAATAGTTTGCCGGAACACTTAGTCTCAGGTGGCTTCAACCCACAGATGTTTAAAAAAAGCGTTAATCTACACCTCAGAACGCCAGTTGTTGTGGGACCCAGGTCTAGACCTAGGTCTTAAAAGGTATTTATGTGTTGTTGTGACACATATTCTAAACCCTATTACACAACACATTTTATTAAAAAAAAAAAAAATCATTAGATGTGTCTAATATTACTATAAAAGAATTGGTGGGATGCTGTAAAATTACGTGTAATAGGGATGTCAAAGAATCCTTATTGCAATGTATAGCAAGAAAACTCTCAAGCGACAACTTCACGTTAAACGATGAAGAAGTAGCAAATGACATTCAGCAAATTTGTCATCAGCTTTATGATACTGATGTGATCAAGCTAATGGGTTGGCTGAACAACAGAGCTAGATCTAATAATAATAGTAATAATAATAATAATAATAATGCTGATAAACAGATCGGAACGATTTTGTTGGATTTTTCAACAAAAGTTTCAAAAAGGTAAAATTATTTTAACATATTTAGTAAAATTTCTAGTTTTAATCAAAAATCTTTTCGGCTATTTAGATCTAACAACACTGAAAAACAGACCGGAAGTGGAACCTCTCAACGTGAACAAGTTGAAACAGAGATTTCACCGATGGATTTAAGTCCAACACAACTAGATCAATCGATTTCGATGGACTTTTCAACACAAGTGTCAAAAAGGTAAAATTATATTATCATATTAAGTCAAATGTCTAGTTTTAATCAAAAATCTTTTCGGCTATTTTAGATCAAACAACACTGTAAAACAGACCGGCAGAGGAATCTCTCAACGTGATCAAGTTGAAACGGAGATTTCACCCTTAGATTTAAGTTTAACACAACAAGATCAATCGACTTCGCTGGACTTGTCAACACCACAACATAAAAAAAAAAACAAAAGATACACCAACAACAACAAACTCAAACGAAAACCAACCAGCACCAGCAACCGCATTACCATTGGATCAAAATTCGCAACTAGAAGAAATTTCTAAAAGGTATAATTACATTAATATATTAAGTCAAATTTCTAGTTTTAACCCGAAATTTAAAGTAATGACAACTGATACAAAATTTAAATTTAAAAATGTGGTAAAATCCTCAGTTGATCTTTTTAGCTATTTAAAAATGGCTTTTGAGGAAATCACCTCTTTTATTCGCGGCAGCGCGCCTGCAAATTATAAAATCGGTCTAAAAATTTCGTTACCAAATGTCGACACCGCGAAACCAATTGGCATAAGTTTTACGGATGTTTCAAAATTAAAAAGTGAAATAATTTCAGCCATACTGGAATCTGTCTCTCAATCAAATACCGACTTTCTCTTAACCGATGTTCTAACATCGGTTCTATTACATGTTCCATCGGGAAAAGGGCGTGCTTGTATTCGGCTTATTCCTTCCCAAGATCTCATTAAAATGAAAACTAAGTCTCTAATTAACATTAAAGTTGATGAAGCTAATTTGTATTGTCTGCCTATAGCTATATTAGCAGGAAAATGTTTGGCGAATAATGATATTGTAACGCTTAACAAATACAAACGTAATCCACAGTTTCTTTTGAGGGCTGTCGTGCTTCTAATGAAGAGTGCAAAAGTTGAGATTAATACACATTTTGGTTCCTCATTACTTCAAATAAACGCGTATCAAAAACTGCTACATAATTATAAAATTACTGTTTACAGTGATAAAAACAACCCCAAAGAAATAATGTTTTCCTCTGGCGACCAGAATTCTTTAGCAATAAACTTATTTTATTTTGAAGACATTGAACATTTTGTGGCTTTAAAAAATATCAAGAGTTTTTTTGGTTTTGACTATCAATGTTCCCACTGCGCAGAACTGTATAACAATAAACACTACCATACATGTTCAAAAAAGTGCAGGAGCTGTGAACAGGTTCCACCGTGTAACAGTTCAAAGAGTAAAATTACATGTTCTGAATGTAATAGGTTTTTTTACGGGGAAATTTGTTATAGAAATCACAAACCCAACGTTTGTGATACTCTAAAACATTGCAAGCTTTGTTCAAGATTTATTAATTATCAAAAACGACCGTATAAAATACATGACTGTGAGGAAAAAAAATGTTCCGTTTGTTTGTTAATTGTCGAACATGAACATCAGTGTTATATTCAAACATATAAAAGATTTCCACCACCCAGATTTTTTATAATTTTTTTGATCTGGAGTGTGTACAGAGCACAAAACTAAAAGAAGACGTATTTCTCCATGAACCCAATTTATGTGTTGCGCAAATAGTTTGCAATACATGTTATTTGGAGACGGATTCAAACACATGCTGTTCTTTTTGTGTTAAGAGACAACATGTTTTTGAAAACGACTCAACTGATAATTGCGTAAAAAAATTTATCGATTTCTGCGAAACATTCCGCAAAAACTCTTCTCAAATATTTTGTATAGCCCATAATTTTAAATCGTATGATGGTCAGTTTATAGTTAAAGAGCTGGCGAAACGAGACAAGCCAATTCTTCCTATTTTAGGTGGGATGAAAATTTATAAAATAACCTATGATAATCATATTTCTTTCATTGATTCGTTAAATTTTCTGCCAATGGCTCTATCTAAATTTCCTGAAACATTTGGTTTGGAAAATTTGTCTAAAGGTTGGTATCCTCACTTTTTTAATACACCTGAGAATTACAACTATGTAGGTGATCTTCCCGATCGCAAATACTTTGGAATATCTCATATGAGTCAGAAGGACGTTAAAAAATTCAACAACTGGTATAGTGAACAGTCACAGCTCAGTTTACCTTACGATAATCGGAAGGAATTAATTAAATATTGTTGCCTAGATATTGAAATTCTTCGCAAGGGTTGTATTAAACTTATGAATGATTTCTTAACTACAACAGATGTAAACCCTTTGTTGCAATCATTTACATTAGCTCAGGCAGTAATGCTAGCTTTTCGTAAGAAATTCTTAGCGGAAAAAACTTTGGGGGTAATTCCAACAAATTTGTACAACCATGCCGATAAAAACCAATCTCGTATTGGACTAAAATGGTTAATTTATGAGAGTAAACAAATTTCAGAAAAAATCTCTTTCGAAGTAAAAATACCAACTACCAATTTTTACGTGGATGGGTTTTGCGCAAGCAGCAATACTGTCTATGAATTTCTAGGATGCTATTGGCATGGATGTCAAAAATGTTTTGTAGCCAGAAACATTGAGATAAATGGTAGCGATTCGTTCGTTAACAAGTACGAACAATCAATGGCTAGATTGCATGTTATTGAGTCGTTAGGGTACAACATTAAAAAAATTTGGGAGTGCGAGTTTAAGAACTTCCTGTCTGAAAACCCCGAGCTATCCGCAACTCTAGATAACGACCGTGAATTACAGTATAGCCATCTTGATCCTAGAGATGCCCTGTATGGTGGTCGAACCGAAACATTTCAGCTTTACTACAAAGTAAAGAATGGTGAAAAAATAAGATATTTTGATTTTACATCACTCTACCCGTATGTAAATAAATATGGTAAAAACCCCATTCATCATCCAAAAGTCTTTCGCAGAGAAGAGTGTAAGAACCTCGATATCTTAAGTATTGACGGTCTAATCAAGTGTTTAGTGCTACCCCCTCAAAAACTATTAATTCCGATTCTTCCAATGAAAATAAATAACAAACTTCTATTTACTTTATGTCGAACGTGCGGAGAAACTGAAAATGTTTGCAACCGTTGTACACATGAGGAATCTGAACGAATGTTATCAGGTACTTGGGTATTGGACGAAGTCAAACTAGCAATTAATCATAGTTACAAGATTGCAGAAATTTTTGAAGTTTGGCAATACGAGATAGCTCAATATAATAGAGAAAAAAAGTGTGGCGGCGTGTTCACTGATTATATGAATTGCTTCCTTAAGTTAAAACAAGAAGCAAGTGATTGGCCTCCAAACGTTTCCACTCAAATTGAAAAGGAAAACTACATTAAGGAGTTTTTTGAGCATGAAGGGATTCATTTGGATCCAAAAGCAATTACAAATAATCCTTCACAAAGAGGTTGCAGTAAACTTCTTTTAAATGCGCTTTGGGGAAAATTGGGTCAAAGAAATGATAAGAATCAGACGGCCATCATTCATACAGTTTCTGAATTGTACAAATTAATCTCATCCCCAGGAGTTGAAATTACCGATGTATTTCCAGTAGAAAATGTTCTATGGGTGAAATGGAAACATCCAAGTAATGATTTTGTTATACCACTTAAACACGCTTCCGTAGCTGTGGCCGCATTTACTACGGCTAATGCTCGAATTAAGCTTTACAAAGAGTTAGCGAAAGTTCAAGGAAAACTTCTCTATTGTGATACCGATTCAATTATTTTTATAGAAGACGTGTCAAATGAAGGAGTGCTTAAAACGGGTAATTTTGTAGGTGATTTAACCGACGAATTATCAGGATACGGAAAAAATGCCTATATTACTGAATTTGTTAGTACAGGGCCTAAAAGCTATGGGTTCATTGCGTTCAATCCTGATAAAGAGGAATATATTGAGACGGCAAAGTGTAAAGGCATAACACTAAATGTTGAATCGCAAAAATCTTTGAATTTTTATACTTTGAAGAGCATTGTAACCAATGTTAGTGATGAAGGCTTTCGTACGGTCTGTGACCAAAAAAAAATTAAGAGACGAAAAATATTAGAAGTAGTTTCTCAGCCTGAAATTAAGAAATTTGGGTTTACATATAACAAGCGAATTTGTCTTGATGACTATAAAACAATCCCATTTGGCTTTATTTTTTAACCTATTTTTAAAAAATGTTTTGTTTAGTTTTTATTTTTCTCGTTTTTTAATAGTAATATTGTATTTTAATATGTAATAAAAAGGTTTAAAACAAAAATAAATATAATTATAATAAATACAAAATGTAAATATAGAATAAGTGTTAAATTCAAATAAAATTATTTTTATTTATCCAAGAGTTGTGTGTTTTATTAAAACCTAACCATTTTACGTAAAGTTGATTTTTTTTCTTTCGTAAAACTCTTTCTACCAAATATATGTCAGGATGTTTTGTCTTTTGTAATTCATGTTCATAAAATCGGCCGAAAATTGGTTGATTTTTAAAATCTTTTAACAAATATGTTACAGGAAATTTATGTTTTACCTCATCTATTTGAAAAATCTCTGGAGACCAATTTGCAGTATAAGATTTTTCGAAAATTTTTTATGTTTGCTAACTCGAACATAATCGTCTTTCTTAAATTTTGCTCTACCCAGTTTTGGTTTGTAATCAAAAACATTTTTTAGAAGATACGATTCATTTTTATTCGATACATCAATGGGGGCCATTTTTATAGTTCGGTGTCTACTCCGATTGTACACATTAACTATTTCGGTAATTATGTCTATCCATTTATAAGAGCCGCGAAAACTAAACATTCTCCACATTCGTTGTTTTATAGTTCTATTTAGTCTCTCAACTATACTAGCTTTTAAGAAACTAAATGAAGAATAATGGTTTATATTGTGTTTCTCCATTAAATTTTTGAATTCTCTATTATAAAATTCTTTCCCCATGTCCGTTTGAAGATGTTTTGGAAACCTTTGATTTGTTTCCATTATTTGTTGCAGTTCTCCAGAAATTTCTCGACCTGTTTTAGTTTTAAGGGGTGATACCCAGCAAAATTTAGAGAAAGTATCGATAATCACCAAAAGAAATCGATAATTATTATTATATTTGCTGTATGCAGTTAATTCAACAAGATCGGCTTGCCATAGATCATCTATTCCTTTTGTAATAACTTTTCTTCTTTCGAAATTTTTTCTTGCTTGTTTATGTAATTCATTTACCACTTCTTGGCGCTCCATTTTTATTGAAGTTATTGGTTGTTCTAATAGCTTCCACACGACGCCGGCTATTTATAAATGTTCAATGCTGTTGATCAAATAGTAAGTGTTGTTAAATTCATTTGATTTTAGTTTATTAAGTTCTTTTCAACTGAGTACTTCACAGTAAAAATGGAGAGGATTGTTAAGGAAAAAGTTAAGAAGTTAGTAATGCGTAAACCAGATTTATTGCTGTCGTATGTTTATTTTTTAAACGACAATAAATCATGTTTCATTGTAATTGGCTACAATACAGAAATTTTCAAACCACAACTGCTGTTGATTAATGATAAAGATTTTATTTGCTTTGCTTGGGATGACTGGAATCTATTTTTCAACCAAATTGGATTAGTTCAACAATATTTTGAGGGAGATGACATCGAAAAATTCAAACAAATGTTAGCCAGGAAAGACAACAGATACAGATTATCGTACAACAACGGGAAGAAGTATGTAATCTTTTCCGATAAATCTTTTAAAATACAATTGAATGGAGAAGAATGGGGCAGATTGCAAGAGTTGGCGCCTTTGATTCACTCAATATTTAGTTGGTATAGGCTAACTTACAAGGATGTAAGAGCCTATTACAATTTATATATGCAAAAATGTGTTCAACAAAATTGTACAAAGCTGGACTACAAAGACTTTTTTACGCCAACACACGAAAATACAAACAATGCAACTATTCCAGATTATTTAACGAACTACCAATTTTGTCTAAAAACAAACTGATTTGTGACTTGTATAATAATCTTTGTATAAATATTTGAGACATATTAAAACAATAATATAATTAGTAAAAAATTGTTTCATTTTGTTTTTATTAAATTTTTTTTTTATTAAATTTTTTTTTTAGTTTTTTTTTTAAATTTTTTTTTATCTTTTTTTTTTTTTTTTATTTATTTTTTTTTGAATTTTTTTCTGCAGTGGTATTGAAAGTCTGAAAATAAAAGTTTGTTATTAGTTGATTTAAAAAAAAATTTAATAACACACTTTTACCTACATTGAACAAGTTTGATCATGTTTTTCAAGCTGGACGAGTTTTTATTTGGTTCGTTCACCGTTTTTTCTTTGCCATTTTGTTAAAGTACTTTTTGTAGACAAAATTCACGATGCGATCGTTGTAGTCAGACATATCGGTTGCAAATCCGTTTAAAAAACTTTTCATTGATTTTCCACTACATCTATGATGGAGGTAGATACAGCAATATTTACCACACATTAAACTGTAGCGATTTTGTAGTTCTTTTGGATTGTATGACTTTGAGTTGTTTAACAAAAAAGCGCGGAATCTACGATCGAATGGCTTTCTACCAAACGAATCAAAAAACTCGGCACGAGCTCCAGAGGGAAAATGAATTGCCACCCAATGTGTTCCCGGTTTGTGTGATGGATCAGTATTAATAACGTAGCATGCGGGTTTATTTAAGACTGTTTTAGGCAGTTGATCAATTGCGTACACACCACGAAAATATTTTTTTGTGATAGGATTTTTTTGTAGGGCTATAGTTAACTCTGTTGTATTCATAATGTCTTAATGTGTAGTTAAATCTGAAGTTTGTTTATTTATATTTTTACTGATCTAAAATAATGTTTCTATTTTGATCAATCTCCAAGCTAGCATCATACTCCATGTAAATTAAACATGTTAAGGTGTTAGGAATCGGTGCATCAAAACGTGCCTCAAAACGTATATTTCCTTGATTGGCTAAAGATGAACAGCCATCGTTGGATGCTAAATCCGGTGTGAGATCGTACGCGATCATAAAATAGCCGGATGCATACATTTCTCTTGTAATAAGGTTGCCCTGAGGTGAGTGCAGTATACCCATAGTAGAAAAGATTGTCGAATATGCACGCGCACACGAATCACCACCGGTAAATGAGGTTGTTATAGATGCACTAGGTGTTGGAACCCCATTTACATACAAAGTGCACGAAGCCATTTTATTGTGTTTGAAATTGTAAGGATTCTTTTTCTTCGAACCAATGTATGCATCATTATCAACCATAAAAAATATTAAATTTGTTGGCATCTGCCCCAACACAATATTATCCAAATTTAAGGAGTTACCGCTTGCAGGTATCGTATATGATTTCACCTCACATCTCTTATAATGATATTTTGCATTTGTTTGTTCAAGCATCTTATGATGCGCGATTAAAACATTAGGATTAATTGCACATTGTTTTACGTAAATTGTTGCCTCAAGTATTTTTATAGATGTGTCATCGGTTGCCGCATCAGTCATAAGATAAAATTCAGGTTTGTTGAGCGTAAAAGTTAATCTCACATCAACATTATTCAAAAGCAATAGCGGTTGATTTAACATATCTGCATGCACTTTTCCGTACAGCTCAACAATGTTACTATTTTTCACTAAACTGTGTCTTTTCAACAATCCTTCTTGAGATGGCGGCAAGGTATCAAGTTTTTTGGTATCCGGATAAAACCCCGATAACTCCAAATGCGTCCTGCTCGCATCCTCGCCAAAATTCAATAATGTTTCAATGTACGCTTTATAACTGTAATTACCGTCTGAGGATCTTATATTTTTTCCATTCAACGAAACATTTACCTGACGAAACAGTGAATGCAGCATATTATTTATTACAGTTGGTTGAGATGTATCCGCATCCGAGTACAATGCACCATTACTTTTGGTTAGACGTAGTTTTACACATAGGTTTATGGACGATAAATCTAAATACATATCACTGTGTCCATGACATACGAATTCAATGATCGATTGGTTTTCTAAACTAGTTAAAGGTTTGTAGGCAACTTCTTCGGTTTTCACAATGTTTGTTTGAATGTTACGAGGTGCGAAAAGATCCAATTCGGATTTCATACACTCTCGGAAAGACATTTTGTTTAAGTTTTTAAATTATGTAAATATATCTAAAACGCGTGGTTTTTTGTTAGGCGTGCGTTTATTTGGTAGATGCTTCTTTACACGAGCTGCTAAGATGCTCGATTGTCTTTTTTCAGAAGTTGCTCTCTTATTTATTGGGTTTTTCAAGCTTCGTTTGAATCTTTTTCTTTTGCGCTTTTCGATGCCTGTTCCAGCCATTGCATTTATTTTATCGATTGTCTTATTCCTTAATTTGTCAACAACTTGCACCGATCGATCACGAAGAATATTTTGTATCGGTTTTTGTGCGCTTATATTTTTTAAAATGTCGGAACCCGTGTCAATTAACTCGTTCTTTAAAAAATTTGCACCGCTTTTTAGAAGCGGTTGAAGATATTTCCAGAAACTAGCAAATACACTACCAATCCCTCGACCTCGCTGATATACTTTTGGCAATTTTAACACATTTCCAAATTCATCGTTGGCGGTTGGGTTATTTCCACCGTGTTGTTGAACGTAATATTTTAGATAAGCGTTATGCATTGTAATAAAATTTAAAAACAGCTTCACCTCTTTATATACCTTTACGAAAATGTAAAACAACCATTGTACAAAATGAATCATTTTTTGAAAATTTATCTGTTCCCCATTTTCATCCGTTAATAGTAGACTGATATCTGTAATCAGTGTTCTCTCGAGTCGTGCATATTGAATTTTTCCTATTTCACAGTTTTGATAACTCTCAAATTGCCTTTTATATTTTACGGGATGCATTACTAACCCTCTAGCCATTATATTACCAAACATTTGAGGTCGCACTATATCACAATAAATACACATATAGTTCGGTACAGCTTCAGATTCTGGGATGGGCTCCGGTAAAATTACTTTGACACTTTTCTTTAACATCGTTAGTTTTTGCTCTGATAAAGATTGTGAAGGTTTAATTGCAATCGATTCTTTTTAAATTTTTTACAACTTTTGCTCCATTTCAGTTTTTATCAATTTGTGAAAATAAGTAGTCAAAGAGTAGATTCATTGTGTATTCTTTATTAAATTTTAATTTAAAATTGCGTTTATCAACACCAACTTGAACGAAATCTTTTGAAAAAACGTAAAAAGGCACGTCAGCAGACTCAGAATATCGATCGAAAAAATCTTCATGTTGAACGATTTCAAATAAAGTTGGATACTGTCTTAATATATCTAATATTTCTACACCAGTATTACCTCGTTCTGCAATAAACGTTATAGTCGGATCTTTTCCGCGTTTCTTCATTATAGAGGTGCAAGCAAATTTTGATACACCCATATACCATTCTGCGTGATCGTCACCCTTCAAGTTAAGTGAATAAGGAAGTTTAACAGTAAATCTTGATAGTGTGTTATGCGGATAAAAATCCAGAGAGCTGTTACTTGTTAATGTAATATAAAAAGATTTTTGATCAGCTAGCATTGTAGACGTCGTGTGATAACATCAAAAATCTGAATGATGATTAACACTTATAAACTTAACTTTTATAGCTTTGCCAGGGAATCGTTTGTTGTTTTGATTTTGTTTTTTGTGTTTTTTTTTTGGTGTGCTCGTTTCACTTTTTGTTTTTTTCCGTTTGGGAAAATTTATAACACTTTGCGTTGGATCAACCCTCGACCTTTTTGTTGTAGAACGTGTGAAACGGCGTTCAACTGGAACGTTCACATTCTCTCCCGTATTCAATTCAAATACCCTGTACTCTTGAGGATTTAGAGAAAGTCTTTCTTTCGATATTCTTACATCGGGCGGTTGACCTTCTAGAGCTCTTCGTCGTACGCTATCATCCATATCTAATTCTTGAATTTCATCAAAACTACGAAAACTCTGATCGTCATTATTATCCACAATTTTCAAAACTAGAAAATCTATTCGATGTTTCAAACAGTTCATCAAATGATTTAGGCTCTTGAATTTGTTTCATCATCTTAGTTTGTGTTGCAATATTTCGACCTTCGATGTTTTGCGTTTCGCCCTTTTAAAATCTTCGTTTGCGTGTTCCCATCCACCTTTTGCTGGTTATTTAATGCATCGCTATCAGCTTGCATCTGTTTATTTAATACAACGCTAGTGTTTAAGCCTGGAAAATGATTTATTCCAATTGGTCTTCTTTTCACATTTAACATTTTTAAAAGGCTTTGTCGGTAATAGTTCCATTTATCGATATCGTTTAGTTTATTATTGTACAAAATCTTTTTCATTTCACGATCTAATGCCGATAGTTTATTGTCTTCTAACATAATTTTTTTCCACTGCTCAAATGTATCAGGATGAACAACAATCATACGTTGCAAACTCATTTTGTAACTTCCTCCAATAACTTTCCAATAACCCCAGATAAAACAGCTGATAAGATAATAGGCAAAAATCCACCTTTTTGTACTAGCACCTTACGTTTCACCGATAAATTAGATTTGGAATCGACAATTTTACGTAAAGCACTCTTATGTTTCTTCAAACGAGTTTTACAGTTGTTATCGATATTGACATTACCATTTAAAACATTTAAACACACTTCATATAAGGCTTTGATTAAATCTGTTTTACTTTTTTCTAATATAAATTTACGTATACGGGGCTTACAATTTCTTAACATATGTAACGTATGTTTGTGTACCATGAGCCGCTTCATTCCTTTTTAGCTGTGATACTAGTTTAGATGGCGCATAACACTCTTGATAATCTTTATTAAAAATACTCGAGCGGAAGCGAAATAAGTCGTTGCACGATTGTGTCAAATCCATAAATAAATAACCGTAAGGCTTTGAAGCTGCCTCCTTATATACTCTTACAAACTCTTTGATATTTTCTGGATAAATTTGTCTAGCAAGCGGGTAGATTTGAGATTTATCTCGGGGGGTTATTAAACATAACTAAGTATTTGCAGTTTAACGAAATGTCTCTGCAAAATTTTCCTTGATGGAACACATTTTGGGTAATTAATATAACAGATATATTTCGATGATGTGAACCCTTGGTAAATAATTCACAAACGTTTTTATTATACGCCTCAGTCATTAAATCATCCAAGATGATTAATGTGTTTTCTAGATTATCAAAATTTTCGGGGACGTTGTCTAACATTTCAATATCTTCAAAATCGAAATCTTTTAGATCGACCGAACTAGTTTCACCATTGCACCAAACCAGTTTCTTTATACCATGAATATGTGGCAAGAACTTTAATACAAACGTGGTCTTCCCCGAAGAAGAAGGACCAGAAATCTGCATGGTAAAAGGTTGTTCCACATTAAACATATTTTTTGAAATAAATGATATGGTCCATTTCGAACATCTATTTATAATTTTTTAGTTTTTTCAATTAACAACTTATTTCAGGCATCCGTCTAAAATTCCAAATAAAAAGTTTTTAGGTTTCCAACACATCATAATTTTTTTTCCAACACAATTTGTTCTAATTCTTCTGCTCGCTTTACACACAAAATCTTATATAACAACCAAAAAAAAACTAGAACAACACATGTGCCCCAATGAAAAAAATCGAAATCTTACTTAATCATTTAACGCAAAAAAAGCCGCACGCAATTACGAAACAAAATACAAAATACTACAACAAAAACAATTTTTGTTACCTACAAAAAAAAAAATATATCATGAACATCTTCAATTTTTTTTTGGTCGAGAAAATTAAAATCTTACATAACAAAACAACAAAGTGTCATAATATCGAGACAAGGTTATGATACAAAATTCAATTCACATGCTTTTTTATATTTTGCTTTCAATTAACAAAGTGGCATAATATCGAGACAAAAGTTATGAAACAAAATTCAATTCACATGCTTTTTCATATTTTGCTTTCAATCCATTCTGTTTTTTAGATAGCAGTACGTAATCCATTTTTTTTAACTCAGTCTCTCAATGCAATTTGAATTAATTTCAATGCAATTGTTGTTGTAGCTTATCAACCAAAAAAAAAATTGATTTAAACTCAAAGCAAATGTTTTGTTTTTTCATTCATGTAACATACTCGTATATTTTTTTCTTATTAGACCTCCCACATCAATTAACACATCATGTGAGAAAGTCCCATATTTTTGTAATATAATATCGAGACAAAAGTTATGATACAAAATTCAATTCACATGCTTTTTCATATTTTGCTTTCAATCCATTCTGTTTTTTTAGATAGCAGTACGTAATCCATTTTTTTTAACTCAGTCTCTCAATGCAGTTTGAATTAATTTCAATGCAATTGTTGTTGTAGCTTATCAACCAAAAAAAAAAAATTGATTTAAACTCAATCGAAATGAATTTTTTCTTATAAGATACAACAACAAAAAAAAAGTTTTAAATCATTTTCTCTAGTTTTTCTTTCAAACTCAGTCTCTCAATGCAATTTGAATTAATTTCAATGAAGTCCCATATTTTTTAGTCTATGTGCGAAACCCCCATAACACTACTTATTGTGACACATATTGTAATTCCTACTACACAACACATTTAATTAAAACAAAAAAAAAACAGATCACCTGTTGCATGACTTCTACGAAAACCATACTGCTTATCATCAATAATTCGCTACATTTCCAAATAATCTATTAGATTGTAGTTAACATATTTTTCAAATATTTTAGCCAAAACCGACAGAATTTCAATTGGTCTATAATCGTTAGGGTCTATCTTACTGCCTTTCTTTGGTATGGGTTGACCGCTGGCCAGCTTCCAAGAATCGGTAAATATTCCGGTTTTATAAGATAAATAGAAAATTTTTTGTTCAAATTGGAGCCAGTTGCCTAGCAAAGTTTTTAGAATGAGGGGTGGAGTACTGTCGGGGCCAGCAGATTTGTTGTTATTGATAGAAAGAAGCATTTGCCGTACAATATTGCAATGAAAAATAATTGGTTTCATTTTCGTTATAACTGGGGAAATGAGTGTGGGAGAATGGGGAGGTTCAACTATGTTTGAGTTTTTTGCGAAAATACGACCCAAAAGATCCGCCTTCTCTTTCGAGTCGCTCACGGGAATTTCATTCAGAACTAAGGTTGGAATAGAGGTTCGAGCAAAATTTCTCTGGACTGACTTAATTGCTTGAAAGAAACTACGTGAGCCAGATGGGTGCTCGGCGAATTTCTTTGCTTTCTTCTGGATAAACGCGTCTCTGTCCAAGTCTATTTTGTATTTACTAATATTTCTGGCTTTCTTATAGGCGCTATGTGTTTCAGGTGTTTTATTTGAGTTATACGTCTTAAATGCTTTGCGTTTTTCCTCACTGCCTCATCAACATCCCGCGTGAACCAAGGCTCAGTTATAGGAGTGATTAATTGATTTGGAATAAACCGCCGCATTCCGTCTTTCAAGATTTCAGAAATTCTTATTGCCGATATGCTAAGATCTTGATTAACAAAACAAATAGTTTTCCAGGGTGTTTTGTCATAAAAGTTTCTCAGTCCCTCCCAGTCAGTGCGTTTATAATTCCAAACAGTTGGAAGAAGATAGAATAGATATTCTAGATAGCAAACTACTGTCCAATTCAGAAATAGATTTTCCTTTTTACTTTGTGGGTGATGCTGTATTTCCCTTAAAAAAATTTTAATGCGTCCGAATCCCGGAAAAAAATCTTGCAGAAGATAAGGAAATACATAAGAAATTTTTCCATGCTAGAATCCGAATCGAGAACACGTTTGGAATTTTATCAAATAGAAGGCGCATATTAGGAACCACAATATATATATGTATCCCAAAAATGTACAAAAGGTTGTACTGGCGACTACTGTGCTGCATAATTTTTTGATGTTTCAAGGAAGTAGCCAATATTTCCCAGAAGATTATATTGGTAATACTCAAAATGGGATTGATATTCCTGGCAGATGGCGTGACGATCAAGAGACTGTACAGCAACATCGAATTTTTTGAGGTAACCAATCGTCCCGTGAAGATTTCAACTATAGAGATATACTAAAATCGTACCTGCTCCAACAAAGAAATAATTGAGTTGTAATTTATATTACTCAATTTAGTTTTAATTTAAGTTAAAGATCAACTAATATGACTGATAATAAAATATATAAACAAGTATGATTGACTGAACAAAATAAATTATTATAATGTAAAAATTAAAAAAGAGATAAAATATTAGAATCAAAATAAAAACTTTATTAAAACTTGAAACTATATATAGTTTGACATTAAATCTAGATTCCCGCAACAACTTCACCTAGGAAACTACTTGTTACTCATCTTGGTTTTTATAAATAACTGTCTCGGGCAGCATTATTCTACAAATTATGACACATAGCAATGAATATAAAATAACACTTTATTATATATGTGTTATTATGGTTTTCCATATTATTCCCTGTTTGTTTGCTTTTGTCACTTTTGAATTAAAATGCAATATTAAAAAAATATATATTTTACTGTTTATTTTTAAATTTTTATTTTATTAATAATAATATAAACTTCCTTATAGCAACAATTTGAATTTCATTTTTATCGATTCCATTAATATCGATTTCGACTTACGTCATCCTCAGTTCTTAAATTATTATTACAATTTTTGCTTAAACTATTACTTGTATACTATTTCAACTGCTATTTTTATTATTATGTAATATATTTTGTTAGTTTTAGTGTTGATTTTATCATTTAAAATGTTGCTGTTGTTTTTATGTTTATATATTTCTATTTCTTCCTATCTATCTAGATGTTGTCCTTTTCTTTTTTTATGTAATATGGTTAAATTTGTGTTGATATTGGTGTATTTGTGTTTTTCTATTTTTAAATGTTGGGCATATCTGTACTTTGGATCAGTTTTGTTAATTTCCCTGGTGTGTTCAATAGATCTTTTTTTGAAGTACCGCCCCGTTTGACCTATATAAAATTTACTGCAGTGATTACAGGTAATTTTATAAACACCTGTGTCTAAGGTTTGGGTTTTTTGGTTTTTAGGTTTTCTATTTTATTTTTGTTTTTGTAAGCTGCAATACATCCATATTTTTTTTAACTTTTTTATGATTTTGAATGTTGTTTTATTGTATGTTACGCCTGCTAAGTTTTCTTCATCCTTCAATGTTGTTAGGGTTTGCAAATTTTTCTTGTTTTTATGTTTTCTATTTAATGTGTCAATTATTTCGTTTTTATATCCGTTGTTACTGGCTATGTATTTTATGTTATTTAATTCGTCATGATGATTTTCTGCATTCATTGGTATATCGTTCAATCTATTGATCATGTGGTTGTATGCAGCTAGTTTATGTTGGTATGGATGTTGTGATTTAATATTTATTGTTTGATCCGTTTGGGTTGGTTTTCGGAATATTCTGAATGTGTGTTTTGAATCTACATTTTTGATTGATAAATCCAAAAAATTTATTGTGTTATTTTCTTCATTTTCTAACGTGAATTTAATGGAAGGTTCTATGTTGTTTATGTATAGGTGTAATAGATTAAGCTGTCTATTCGTTCCTTTGAATAATAAAATTATATCATCAACGTAGCGATACCAATATATGATATTTTCTTTGTGTGGATTTTTGTTATTATGTATATATATTGTTTCAAAATCGTTGAGATATATTTCGGCGAAAGTTCCAGATAGTGGGCTCCCCATAGGTAATCCTTCTGTTTGTTGATAATACTCATTGTTATGTGTGAAATAGTTTTGTTTTGTTATTTCGGTTATTATATTTATTACTTCTTGTGTATCTGTTGGGTTTAAGCCATTTTTTATTAACAAATTTTTTGTTATATTTATTGTATATTTTATTGGTATGTTAGAATACATGTTGGCTATGTCAAACGATGCTAATTTTGCGTTGTGAGGTATTATTATATTGGTTCTATTCTATTGATTAATTCTGTGTTATTTCTTACTGAATAACTGTTATCAAATTTCATGCCATACTTTGTGTGATAATAGTTTGTTACTATTGTTACTATAAGGAAGTTTATATTATTATTAATAAAATAAAAATTTAAAAATAAACAGTAAAAAGTATATTTTTTAAATATTGCGTTTTAATTTTAACACTTTATATATAAAGAAAATTCAACTACGAACGCCCGCTTGTAACTATAGTGCTTGTAATTATCACGAAATTCTGAAAACAAAATACAAAAAGATAAAACAGACTATTCTTTTAAAAATAATTTATTGTCTTATTATTATTATAACTTTATATTAAAATAAAACATTACAGATAACAATCACAGTAAAAAAATCACAAACTTTCTACTTCATCTAGTGTCTGGTTCACTAAATGAGTGATATCCACTTTCAGTTTTCTCTAAATTTTCTCTGCCAAATTCGCTTTGTCTATTTTCTGCTCAAGAATTTGTAGCATTAGCGATGTTGATGATATTATTCTTGAAGCGGTTTCTGAGCTACTTTTTTTTATGGCGTCAGACGCCGTCTCCAATAATTGACAATAGTCATCATTCCCATTATTTTTCGTAAGTTTGGCTTTTTGTTTTAGAATGTGCCACTTCGATATCGATTAGCGAACTTGAAGCTGTCTCAGTAGTATCAGAGCCTTCCACTCGCTCAGTTTGACTCTCTTCGTCATAATTACCCACGGTTCTATAATATACAAATTTAATTTAATAAAAAGTAGTAAAAAGTTATAATACAATAATCATATATTACATATTAGCTACACGGAGAAAAATAAACGTTAATAACTACTTCGATTTTAAATACTTTTTACTGTTTCAAATAGTAACACTGCGCCCGGGTCAGAAAACTTTAAATTATGTGCAGTAGAACTTTAAAAATTACTTTTACATATGTTGTAAAATATAAGAATATGAGACATGAAAGAATGCAAAGCAAAAGATAAAATTTTACTATTTCAAATATTAAAAATTTAACATAATATAAAATATAAATTATCTTATTTGAACATTATACTTTGATGAATAACTAAACCAAAAATTAAAATCTCAAAGCGTAAGTTTTGCTGTTTCAAATACTAAAAATTTGAAATTTAAAACCATAAAATTCAACAAATTTCGATAGTAAAATTTACTTGGGTGGAAATAAATTTTGCCGATTGACATTCCAATTTTGAAAATCAATGATGTTATTTTTTAAAATTTACTTTATAAAGAATGCGATCTCAGTAAAATTTTCTATCGAAAATTACTGCTATTCTTCTATTTTTTGTATGAACTTTTATTTTCCCATTATAAAAAACAGAAGAACAGCCGAAATTTTCGATGGAAAATTTTAGTGAATATGCTCCATTTGTTTTGTTTTATACATTTTAATAATGAGATCATTGAAATCATATTAGATGGAATGATATTCCTTACAAAAGTTTTAAAAAAAGTGGCATCAAAATTATACTCCTCTCTTACTCATATCTTCCTCAAGCTTAGGATAACCGCAATATAAAGAAAATGTGTTACAAACTAAAGGTTGTAAGTCAACTGATCGTCAGGCATCTTTGTGGGATAAGGAAATGAATGGGATAAGGAAATCAAATGCTTATGTGATAGGATTAATTGAAAAACTATTTCTTTGCATTTTTATTATATTTTATTTTCATTTTTAATAAAAAAAAAATATTTCAATTTTAATTTTAGTTTGGAGCGCAGTAAAACCTTCAAACTAATTAATTTTAATATTATGGTTTCAAAATTGTCTTTTTAATATGAAAGAGTTTATTTTTAAGAAATCCTCAAGAAGGCTTTTTATTTCCACATGGTTATAAGTGGCTCGGTGATTCTAAATATTGTACGTCATTTACATTACGTTGTAAGAAATAATGTTGTCAATTGATCCTACTTTACAATAATTGTCCGTTGCTGTAGAGGCAGACAGTATGAGGCGCACGTACTTGGCAAGCATTTTAGATTCACTTTTACATTGATGTTTGTATTGAAAAAACAGGTAATAAATAGATAAAAATCAAAAATTGACTCTTAAATTTCTTTTAGACCTATACCATAGAGAAACATATATAGAGAGACGTAACCTCTATTCACACAAATTGTATATAGAATACTGATAATACAAATAAAAGTACAACCAGAGATGAAAGGTTAAGCAATATACAAATTTTACAAATTATACATTGCATTCTTTCTGTCTTATATGAAACAATAAACAAAGCAAATCAAAATAAAAAAATGAGAATTTATATTTGAAAGAGAAATATTTCTTTTGCTTTATTTTCTATTTTACTTTTACTTAAATACGAAAAAATACGATAATTATAAAATAGAAAATAAAAAAAAAGTACTCGTATGTATGAGTGTTTAAATATATAATTTAAGGATTGTGTTGTGATGATAATTTTTTGTTTTTGTATATTGAAGAAGCAAATGATTGAATTTGTTATTTGGGTTACGAATTGTTTGTTTTGTTGTCAAGATTTTTCATTTATTTTTTCATCTCTTTTTAAATGGATTTGAACTATATTAAGTTTTTATTGTCCTAGGTCGATGACTTTAGATTTTAGAATATATCAATTTAGTTTGGTCAGAGTTTGATTTAAATTGATTCATTTGGTCGTGTTTGATATAATTACTTCGGTCTGAAAGATCTGAGATTACATTCATGAGCTCAAAGTGAAATTCTTACCCATCCTTTTTTGGCATTTCTCGACGTTTTAGGACCTACTGATTCTAAAAAAGCGACAAACAAAAATGTATGTCTGTCTGTCGGCCGGCCGTCCGCCGTCCGTCCGTCACAACCTACGAAATCTAGAAAACCGCTGAACGGATTTGAAATTTTTTTTTCTAAAAATAGGATTACTCAATAGAAAGAGCCGAAAGGACGATGTGTTCGATAGCTGTACCGGAAGCGTGTCAAAAAAATCGTCAAGTGTGTCAAAACAAGGAAATTTGCATATTTTTTGCTTAAAAAACGTTCATTTTAAGTGATTACGAGTAGGAACATTGAATTTGGAGAAATCATGATGGTCGGGATTGGTATGGGAGACCAAAATCTAGATTTTTGCATTATAAGTTTGTCAAAAAAATGTTGTCAAGTGTGTAAAAAGAAAGATTTTTATTTATTTTTTTACTCAATTTTTTGGAAAAAAATAAAATTAATAATATGTATGCATGAAAATATATTATTATTATAGAGAATTATGACATTATAAGATTGTCAAAAAAATAATGTCAAGCGTGTCAAAAATGATTTCATTGATTTTTTTAGCCAATTTTTTGGAAAAAAAAATTTATCTGTTTTTATGAATTGGTTATAGTTTTTGAAATAGTTTTGGAATTTTGATAAAAGTTTGTATTTTTGATTTTGTAATAATTTTTACTATATTTTTAGAATTTTGGAAAAACTTTGAATTCTTAAGAATTTTTGGAATTTTATTAGAATTTAGAAAAAGTTTAAATATTTGATTTTATTCTAATTTTTGGAATGTTTTTGGTATTTTTCAATTTTTGATTTTGTTATAATTTTTGCAATATTTTTAGAATTTTGGAAAAAGTTTGGATTTTTAAGAATTTTTGGAATATTAATGGAATTTAAAAAAGTTTAAGTATTTGATTTTATTCTAATTTTTGGAATATTTTTGGAATTTTGAAAAAGTTTGATTTTATTTAAGTTTTACAATATTTTTGGAATTTGAAAGAAATATGAATTTGTGATTTTGTAATATTTTCTCGAAACGCTAAATGGAGATGATTTTGAGTAGTTTGCTGAGTGTATCATCTTTTCACTAAATTATGTTAATTTTTGATCTGTTATAATTTTCCGGCAACGTATTGATGTTTCGTGTTAGTTTTGAAATAAATTTCTAAACAGAGATAAAAAGTACTTATACTTTAACAAATCAAAATAAAAAAAGAGAAACATTTATATGTATTTGAAATTTCTTTTGCTTTATATTCTATTTTACTAATGAGACAACAAAAAATACGATGATAAAATACAATTAATAATAAAAGAAAAACTCGCATGGATTAGTGTTTCCTTTGACATGTTTATATAAATATATAAAGGTTTTTAGAATTCATTGATAATTTTGGTTTGTTTTTGTAAGTTAAAAATGGTCAAAATAATTTTTCAGTTTTTGAAGAATTTGGGTTACGCGTTGTTGTTGTTGGCTACATAGATAGATATTTGATTTATTTTTCATCTTTCAAATGCACTTTAACCATATGTTTAGGTTGTTGACTTTAGCCAATTTGTTTTGGTCAGAAATTGATTTAATTTGATTTGGTTGTGTAGGATAAAAATATTTTTAAATTTCAAAATCTATGTATGAAAATTTGTATCAATTTAATGTTTTAAATTTGAATACATGAGTTCTAAAAGAATAGATTATGAAATTTAAAAATATTATTTTCCAATAATTTGTCTTATGATAACTTTAAACAAATTGGGTTTAAAGTAGTTATGCGGTTATGTGTTCTAAAAACTTTTTTACTTTATATGGCTCAAAAATACATTTACCTTAAAATTAATGTTTAATCATATCAAAGCGATACAGTAGATCGTTGTTTGTGATATATTTATAACACCTGCAGCCAAATTCTGTGACTGTGAAGTGGTGAAGTGTTAAAAATTTCTTTATTTCGATTTTATCACCAAATTTTTATCATTTTAACATTTTTTGCGATTCTATATGCAATTTATGTGCGATGTAAGTGTTAAAAAATCTTATAGTAAGTAGGCGACTCACTAAATATCAAACGTCAATGCATAAAATTTTCATTGATTGTTTTATTTAATAGAATTATTATAAAAAATCCTTTATTTATTATTTTCAAAATAAATTATTTTTTGTGAACAAAATATAATGGTTGAGCGAAATTAATTTTTAATTGGATTAAATAAAAGATTTGTTCAATTAATTCATGCCGTCAGTTATGCAAAGACATATTTATGAGAAATGCTGAAATAAACGAGATGTCAAGTAGGGTTTCTAATCCGCATATCCGGATATCGAACTTTCCGGATTATTCGACCCAATTTTCAATATTCGACTATCCGGATACTTTTTTGTAATTATCCGGATTTTAAAAAAACCTCTATTTTGTAAAGAAAATAATCAAATTGCGTTTCAAAGTTAAAAATAAATATTTAAACTGCGTTGCAAAGTTTATTAGTGCAGTGAAGTGACAGTAAGTTAAAAATTTATTTACAGCTTCAATGTTATGAAAACTGTAATCTTTGAATATTTTATGACACACTTCGTGAATCTGCAGTGTAAAGGGTTGTTACAAATATTTATTTGATGTTGATTAAAAAAAACTAATGTTTTAAATACATGCAGCCCGCCAATAAAATCTGAAGTGCGCTAGTTTTTTAAAGATTATTAGAGCAGAGAATTCTTTTTAATATTTTTTAATATTTTAATAATTTATATATTTTGCATCTGCTTCATAAATACAGTAAATTAAAACTATATTAGTAAATTTATTTAACAACAAACAGATTTAAAATTTTTAAAAGCACTGGCTATACATCGTCAAAACGCTCTGAAGTTTGGAATCATTTAAAAAAAAATTAAAAAAAGAGATGTTGCTTTCTGTTATGCATTGCAGTAAACAAATTGGTTGTAAAGGATAAATCATTTAAAAGTTCATAAAATAATCATAAATTCAGCTTCAACTTTAACTTAAATCGATAAAATTCATGAACCATCTACATCAAAAAAACTTAAAAGTGATTCCGATGAGGGTGGAATTTTAAAATTCTTAAAATGAAACGTATGAAATTTTGTCTCGATGTGTGACAGAAGATGAGTTTTCAATGAATGCTATAGTGGAATCATAGATATGTCCGAAGTAATGGCTTTGTCATGCATAAAAATTTCTCTACTGTAACGAAAAGTATTTTAAAACTTTATGGTATAAGAAAAAGAGAGTTGTTAGATCTCTTATTTCCACTGGAAAAAGCTGTAAAAGAATTAAGCGAAAATTCAGGGACGCTTTTGACTGCTGGAGGGGTTTACAAAGTTGTTTTCAAAAAGTTAGAAGAATGTGGAACGAATTTTTCAAAAAAGTTAATTAAACAGATAAAAAGTCGAATGGATGAACGTCGTGATAAATTCCCTATGACTATGTTGATCTTTTTACAAACAGGCAATATGCCACATTCCAATAAATATTTTCATTATGTTACAAATGGTGCCTCTATTGCATTGGCGGTAGAAATTTTTAGAAGAATACATCCACCTGTGATTATGATGACTCTGAAGAAGTCACTGAAGAAATTACTATTGAAAGCAAGGATGAAGAAAGTCTAAGTAGTGAAGTTTGTAAGATATCGTCACTGCAGAAACAACTTGAGAATGCAAATCCTTCAATTATAATCATGTTGAGAAGCAGAATGAAGAAAGTTCCACTTGTTACTATTTTTGTTATTTTGTGACTATGTATAAATATGAATTAATATAGATATAGGAAAAATATGCATAAATGAATTAAATACCGCAAAATAAAAAGCATGTCTTATTATTTGTTTTAATTATCCGGATATCCGGATTATCCGGATAATTTATTTTTTATGTATTCGATATCCGGATAATCAAATAGGTCGGATATTTAGAAACCCTAATGTCAAGTGTATTGCTATTTTTTGCAGATAAGACTTATTTTGACTCTAGTGGGGTCATAACTAAAGTTCTAATCTAACAACAGGAATTTGTTCCTCTATTGTTCAAGGAATATAGATTTTGAAAGAATTCTCTAATATCTCATTAGAAGTATGTTATATTACCGTTCTGGATAAAAAGTAATATTTGTAAAAGTACTATTTTCATCACGACTACGATAACAGACGTCGATCTTTTTAACAATATTCTGAACACACTTCTGCATAAGTGTTCAGATAGAGACAGATGACGTCTTCAATGGTATTGTGCTCTTGCATTATTTGTAATTGTCAGTTTCATTTTCAAAAAACATTAAGTTCAAGAAAACAATACATAAACCTACGACAAACATGAGCGTTTTGATACATGAAATGTAAATCTAGTTGACTGTATATACGTATATACATATAGATATATTAATTCCGAACTACGGTCTAAAACACATAAATACCAATCATTTTGAATAACACAATTTAAACATCAATTTAACTATATTTAAATATTTTCGAAGTTAAATTTGAAAAAAAATTTTTGATGTTATTTTGAAATCTTAAATAAACAAATCACATTGGTGTAATTGTGTTTTTTGACATAATGACGTTAGCAACAAAAGCATTCATTTTATTTTTTCACAAACCAAAAGTCAGTGTTAACTTTTCAGTTTTAACATTTCACTAATTTAGATTTTTTTACGGTGAAGTGATAAAAAATTTATCACTACACCGCTTCACAGTTACAGAATTTGGCTGCTGATGTTCTAAATAATATGATATAAGTTTATCCTTTGAGCTGCTTGTTTTAGGTAGATTTCATATAAAATCTACCTATTGCAATGGGAATTCTTGGAGTTCCGGATAAAATTTTAACAAAATGAATTTATTAGGCGTCGAGGAGAAACATATTTTTAATGCCGGGTGAAAAACACGTGAAATCAGCAAGGTCTGGAAATGAGGTTTTAATTTTGTATAATTAGAATTCGTTGACATCAATAAAAAAAAGTTTTCTGCGTTTTTAGTTTTTTTTTAACCCTGTCTAAGATACAGGGTGTTGAAAAATCAAGAAATTGCTCGACCCTGGTGTATTTAAATGGCTCTACAGTCAAAACTACTGGACTGATTTTATGGTTATATAACTCAAAATGTATGTATTAAACAGAGCAAAATAATAATTCACATTATATGACCTTGAACAGTTTCTTTTAGAAACATAACGGTAAAATATTCAAATTCGATTTGTTTTTTTTATTAATTTTATTGCAACACGCCTTAAAATGTTTCATCATAAAAAAGTGGAGTTAAAAAATGAACAGTGTTTTTTGGATTTACATATATGTTTTTATAATAAATTTTTAATTTTAACTCAAAATAAATATTTTACACATTTTTTATCATTTATTTAATTTTACATTACTAAATTCCGTTTGCAGTAACTGTCCGTGTGCTTTGTTGATGGTAATTGGAAAAGCGAGTTGCACTGGAAACTAAACGTTTGAATCTGTTGGGATCATTGAAATATGTGGCCTGTCTGTCGTGGCAGCATCCTCTTCGAATTTTCCACTCAAAATTGTAGCTTCTATGACATTGTTCATCATCTTTTTCCCCGAAGTTCAAAAAAGTTTGTGCAATTTCAAAATATGTGACATATTTGAAATTACAATATGTGTCACAACAACACATATAAACCATATAGGCTCTACAACATAATGCTTTTTAAGACGTTGATGGACGCAAATTTCTTTTTTTTTATACACTCAAAACATTTTGATATATATATATGGCAGTACAACCGAAAAAAAATAAGTCTGCAAGTGGTAAAGCAAATTTGCGCAATCCACCCGCCCATAAAGCGGCATGTCCACGGAATTTGCAGGGACAAAACATATATGAATCAATAAAAAATTTTAAAATACATGTTCAAAACATCTGCGGATTGAACGCTAACCATGACCACGTGCAACATCATCTTGAGCACGACAAACCGAACATTCTATTCCTTACAGAAACACAAGTTTCTGAAAATTTTCTCTTTATAGAATCGCTTAATTCCAAATATAGGCTCGAATCAGCTTTCAAACTCCATCAGGGCGTATGCGCATTCATTCATGAGAGTGTTGCGTACACGCGCTTTCCAAATTTTGAACTACACGGTGACGGCTTCAATACAATGGTTTTAAAGATTTGTCTTCCAGAAATGACTTTTTTTACAATAGCTTTATACCGGTCCCCCAACAAACGTAACCCAAACTTTTTTAATATACTGACAAAAATTATGGACGAGATTAGAGCAAAGTCCCCTAATTGTGAAGTTATCGTTACCGGTGACTTCAACGTCCACAACAAATCATGGTTGGAATTCTCCAAATCGACCGACGATGCTGACAATAGTGGAAAACTGGCAGAAATTTTTGCCGCGTCTCAGGGCCTATTCCAAATTGTTAAAAGCCCGACTTTCACTCCCCGTAATGGCGGTGATAATAGTTTTCTACTAGATCTCTATCTTACCACAATGCCAGATATTACGAGTGTCGATGTTGCGAAAGGTAGTATTGGAAATTCTGATCATTATTTAATCTCATCAGTTATCAAAACTGATTTACTTAAAACTACAGCTCCCAAACCCCGTAAAATATTTCACTACTCAAAAATGGATAAGAGTGGTCTTCAAAATTTTTTCCATGGTTTCCCTTTCGACCGTCATTGTTTTTACACTGACAATGTAAATGTTTCTGCTCAAAACTTTACAGAAACCATCCAATTTGCTATCAATAAATTTGTCCCTTTCTCCATAGTAAAACCCAAACAAAAATACTTGTATTCGAAAGCTGCCAAAACGGCACTTAGAAACAAACGTAGATCATTTAATATTTGGATTCATAACAAAACTCCCACTAATCGATCCCAATATCTAAAGGCCAACAAAATATCTAATCAGATTATCTCAAACGAAAAGTCCGAAATTGACAGAGCGAAAGCCTCAAAACTTACGTCTATGTCTGTTTCTGACAAGAGTTTCTACAGTGCCATTAATTCTTTAAATTCTGGTACAAAATTTTCTATTCCCCCTATTATTGATGGTGATTTAATCGTCAATGATCCCGCAAGAAAAGCTAACTTGTTCGCTGAACGCTTTGCTCTGAACTCCACTGTTTTGGAAACTCCTAAAGAAATACCCCAAATCCAGTCTTCAGGAGTTAATATGAATGAACTTCACTTCAAACCCAAAATACTCGCTAAACTTTTAAAGGGGTTAAACATCAACAAAGCATCAGGAATAAACAATATTCCACCCATTATTTTAAAAACCTTTTCCAAAGAATTTGCACCAACTATAACTAAAATATTCTACCAATCCTACAAATCTGGTATATTTCCCTTGTGCTGGAAGTTGGCAAATGTCCAGCCCGTCCTTAAAAAGAGACCAAAATCCGATATCTCAAATTATAGGCCAATAGCTTTACTATCAGTCCTATCCAAAGTCTATGAGCATTATATTAATACACATATTTCAAAATTTCTGGAAGAAAATCATTTAATATCCGACAGCCAATACGGTTTTCGAAACAAAAGATCAACTACCGATCTATTAAACTATGTAGCGCATTGTTGGAACAGCATACTTGATAAAGGTGGTGAAACATACGTTATCGCTTTAGACATCTCCAAGGCATTCGATCGAGTCTGGCATGCCAACTTAATCAACAAGCTCGTTGCGTACGGTTTTCATCCCAATGTTGTGAAGCTGATTCAAAATTTTCTATCCGACCGATACATTTTGGTAACCTTAGACGGATATTCTTCTGAGTCTAAACTAATTAACGCTGGTGTACCCCAAGGCTCAGTATTGTCCCCGACCCTATTTTTGATTTATATCAACGAATTGTTGAAAATCACCAGCAACCCAATAAATAGTTTTGCAGATGATAGTACTCTGCCCAAGTCGTTCGAGCCCCTTCCTTCAAAAGGTAAAATGCACGAACGAATTAATCCTGCCCGGAGAGACGCTGCCATAAACGTGAACAAAGACCTGAATAAAGTCGCCGACTGGGGTGACCAAAACCTTGTCAATTTCAACTCCACCAAAACACAGCTGTTGATTGTTTCCAGATTAAAGACCGAGTTCCCCAAAGATATTTTATTTAGTATGTGTGATGAACCAATAGGTGAATGTAAAAACATTCGTTTATTGGGTGTCACAGTTTCAAATGACCTACTCTGGAACGATCATGTAATGGCGATGGCAAAAAGCGCGTCTAAAAAACTCGGCCTCCTAAATAGATGCAAAAAATTTTTCACTCCATACCAATTGCTCCATGTTTATAAGTCCTATATTCGTCCCTGTATGGAGTACTGCTGTCAAGTTTGGGGTGCTGCCTCTGTTTCCATCTTGGCCCTCTTGGACTCTGTTCAAAAGCGAGCTATACGAATTGTAGGTGATCGAACTTTGACATCAAAACTTGATTCCCTACAACATCGTCGCACTGTTGCTGACCTCGTTGTTTTTTACAAATATCGTCATCAGCAGTGCTCAGATGAAATCAGCGGCATCATGCCTCAAACTTATTCTTACCCCCGTTCCACTCGGCAATCGGCTGCCGCAACCAGTGAAACGGTAAAGATCCCGCGCTGTCATACTGGCAGATCGCAGAGAGACTTCTTTGTCCGAACTGCGTACAAATGGAATAGTTTGCCGGAACACTTAGTCTCAGGTGGCTTCAACCCACAGATGTTTAAAAAAAGCGTTAATCTACACCTCAGAACGCCAGTTGTTGTGGGACCCAGGTCTAGACCTAGGTCTTAAAAGGTATTTATGTGTTGTTGTGACACATATTCTAAACCCTATTACACAACACATTTTCTTAAAAAAAAAAAAAAAAAAAATAAAACAATCAATGAAAATTTTATGCATTGACGTTTGATATTTAGTGAGACGCCTACTTACTATAAGATTTTTTAACACTTACATCGCACATAAATTGCATATAGAATCGCAAAAAATGTTAAAATGATAAAAATTTGGTGATAAAATCGAAATAAAGAAATTTTTAACACTTCACCACTTCACAGTCACAGAATTTGGCTGCAGGTGTTATAAATATATCACAAACAACGATCTACTGTATCGCTTTGATATGATTAAACATTAATTTTAAGGTAAATGTATTTTTGAGCCATATAAAGTAAAAAAGTTTTTAGAACACATAACCGCATAACTACTTTAAACCCAATTTGTTTAAAGTTATCATAAGACAAATTATTGGAAAATAATATTTTTAAATTTCATAATCTATTCTTTTAGAACTCATGTATTCAAATTTAAAACATTAAATTGATACAAATTTTCATACATAGATTTTGAAATTTAAAAATATTTTTATCCTACACAACCAAATCAAATTAAATCAATTTCTGACCAAAACAAATTGGCTAAAGTCAACAACCTAAACATATGGTTAAAGTGCATTTGAAAGATGAAAAATAAATCAAATATCTATCTATGTAGCCAACAACAACAACGCGTAACCCAAATTCTTCAAAAACTGAAAAATTATTTTGACCATTTTTAACTTACAAAAACAAACCAAAATTATCAATGAATTCTAAAAACCTTTATATATTTATATAAACATGTCAAAGGAAACACTAATCCATGCGAGTTTTTCTTTTATTATTAATTGTATTTTATCATCGTATTTTTTGTTGTCTCATTAGTAAAATAGAATATAAAGCAAAAGAAATTTCAAATACATATAAATGTTTCTCTTTTTTTATTTTGATTTGTTAAAGTATAAGTACTTTTTATCTCTGTTTAGAAATTTATTTCAAAACTAACACGAAACATCAATACGTTGCCGGAAAATTATAACAGATCAAAAATTAACATAATTTAGTGAAAAGATGATACACTCAGCAAACTACTCAAAATCTAAATGGAGATGATTTCGAGAAAATATTACAAAATCACAAATTCATATTTCTTTCAAATTCCAAAAATATTGTAAAACTTAAATAAAATCAAACTTTTTCAAAATTCCAAAAATATTCCAAAAATTAGAATAAAATCAAATACTTAAACTTTTTTAAATTCCATTAATATTCCAAAAATTCTTAAAAATCCAAACTTTTTCCAAAATTCTAAAAATATTGCAAAAATTATAACAAAATCAAAAATTGAAAAATACCAAAAACATTCCAAAAATTAGAATAAAATCAAATATTTAAACTTTTTCTAAATTCTAATAAAATTCCAAAAATTCTTAAGAATTCAAAGTTTTTCCAAAATTCTAAAAATATAGTAAAAATTATTACAAAATCAAAAATACAAACTTTTATCAAAATTCCAAAACTATTTCAAAAACTATAACCAATTCATAAAAACAGATAAATTTTTTTTTCCAAAAAATTGGCTAAAAAAATCAATGAAATCATTTTTGACACGCTTGACATTATTTTTTTGACAATCTTATAATGTCATAATTCTCTATAATAATAATATATTTTCATGCATACATATTATTAATTTTATTTTTTTCCAAAAAATTGAGTAAAAAAATAAATAAAAATCTTTCTTTTTACACACTTGACAACATTTTTTTGACAAACTTATAATGCAAAAATCTAGATTTTGGTCTCCCATACCAATCCCGACCATCATGATTTCTCCAAATTCAATGTTCCTACTCGTAATCACTTAAAATGAACGTTTTTTAAGCAAAAAATATGCAAATTTCCTTGTTTTGACACACTTGACGATTTTTTTGACACGCTTCCGGTACAGCTATCGAACACATCGTCCTTTCGGCTCTTTCTATTGAGTAATCCTATTTTTAGAAAAAAAATTTCAAATCCGTTCAGCGGTTTTCTAGATTTCGTAGGTTGTGACGGACGGACGGCGGACGGCCGGCCGACAGACAGACATACATTTTTGTTTGTCGCTTTTTTAGAATCAGTAGGTCCTAAAACGTCGAGAAATGCCAAAAAAGCATGGGTAAGAATTTCACTTTGAGCTCATGAATGTAATCTCAGATCTTTCAGACCGAAGTAATTATATCAAACACGACCAAATGAATCAATTTAAATCAAACTCTGACCAAACTAAATTGATATATTCTAAAATCTAAAGTCATCGACCTAGGACAATAAAAACTTAATATAGTTCAAATCCATTTAAAAACAGATGAAAAAATAAATAAAAAATCTTGACAACAAAACAAACAATTCGTAACCCAAATAACAAATTCAATCATTTGCTTCTTCAATATACAAAAACAAAAAATTATCATCACAACACAATCCTTAAATTATATATTTAAACACTCATACATACGAGTACTTTTTTTTTATTTTCTATTTTATAATTATCGTATTTTTTCGTATTTAAGTAAAAGTAAAATAGAAAATAAAGCAAAAGAAATATTTCTCTTTCAAATATAAATTCTCATTTTTTTATTTTGATTTGCTTTGTTTATTGTTTCATATAAGACAGAAAGAATGCAATGTATAATTTGTAAAATTTGTATATTGCTTAACCTTTCATCTCTGGTTGTACTTTTATTTGTATTATCAGTATTCTATATACAATTTGTGTGAATAGAGGTTACGTCTCTCTATATATGTTTCTCTATGCCTATACCTTAAAGTGAAAAATAAATCTACCAATTGCTTCGGATTTTTATGTGTCCCCCCCTTTTCTTCAGCGCTGGGTACATCAATTTTGAATATTTTTCTTTTTCTTTTTGCCGCTGGAATCCGTTGCTTATGCATCTGCTTTTTTAATCTCATTCAATAGCAGGCGGAACAGCCAAATTTAAAGCATCTGTTTAATTAAAATGAATGAAATTTAATTATTAAGACTAATTAATTAAGATTAAAAAATTGCAACCAACCGTCTTGAAGTTCATGTAATTTGTACTGCTATATCTTTCCATCGTGGTACGGTGCGTACCCTCGTTTTTGATTTGAGCATTGAAAATTTAGATGATGATCGCACATTTCCAATTTTATCTATTCCTTTTGCCTTTCCTCGTAGCATATGGATTCAATGTTCATTGAAATTATTTCACATGGTTCAATATACGTTTGGACAAAAAGTAGATGTTCTGAAAAATTTGTTTGTGCTGTAATAAATTGCTCTAAATAATAAGGTAAAATATTAACTTTTAGATGATAGTTTTTAGGCCTAATATTTATTTCGATGACTTCATTATAGTTGTATTGATTTTTGTTTTTGTCAAATGATATTGCTTTCGTAAGTAAAAATTGCAAGAAGAAAATAGCATGCAAAGAAGTACGCTTCGGCAATTTACAATATCTAAATTTATCGATAATGTAGATTTTTAAGGTTATTGCTATTGTCTTTTAACACAACCGTTCTAATTAATATCATTTTGATATGTCATTTTCCTTCATAAGATTAACGATGTTCCGTCATAAGATTATACAATTAGATGATTGTTAGAAAACAAATAAATTAATATAAGAACTGAATCTAAAAAATGATGGTGCAAATTATGAAACTTTTTGCAATCCATACAATTTTAGAGCGATCTAGTTTCGAACCAATGAGAAAATTTTAAACTTTAAAAAAGTTTATCATTCTCATCAGGGCTAGCCGACTAGATAAACTCTACCAAAAAATGTCAACGCTAATGTATATAAACCAAAAATTAGGTTACAACTCTAGCGAAGTGTAAAAACAAAAAATTTACATAAACATACATTTAATAAATTCAGGTTTAGTCAATTAATTTCTCTGGTGATCACTGTTTTGTTATACTCTAGACATTCTAGTATTGAATAACAAACTTGTATCGGTGAGAGGAAGATGACTAGTCTTCACTTGTGTCTATTGACACATGATCAACAATTAATTCAGTAAATTATTTGTCGGGGTGATGTTATATCACAAATAATTTACTGAATTAAACAAATAAATTAACTTTAATTAATTGTTCAAATTTTTTAACTCTACTGGACAAATAAAAGGAAAACATTACTACAAAGGTTGAACCAAATTATTGAAAAAATACAAAATATTTTCTCCCAAACATCTCTGCGATTTTTCTAATGATTATGAAATAATTTTTTTGTTTCAGAATGTCTAAGGAGCCTATACACCTGCAAGCATGCTTGAGCAGCACAGCTGTCAAACGTGCTTATATAGTTGCAAAAATGCAAAAATTGAATAGTGAGTAGATATAAATCAAGCATATCTTTCAAAATATATAAACTCACTCACAATTTTTATATTTCCGATTTGTTCCGAAATTATTTTATATTTTTGAAAAACAATGTAAAACATTTAAAAGCAAAAAAAAAGTAACAAGCTTACAATCATAACAATAAACACACAATCAAACTTAAGCTTGCAAAGAAAAATCAAACATGTTTGATATTTCTTCAAACATTTTTGAAAAATTGAACAAGCCGTTAATCACTCCCATACACTATCAAAATGCTTGTTTCATTAGTACACAAGCACGTTTGACAACTGTGCTGTTAAAGCATGCTTGCAGGTGTATTGGCCCCTTTCAAGGTAATTGTTTCAAAAACAGTAAAGTTACTAATTGCTCATTTAAATTACTCAAAAAAACTCAAAAAATTAATTTAAACTAAAAAAACTTAAAAAAAAAATAGAACCGACTTCAGAAAAAACAAAAGAGGCACAAAAAAGTGAAAAATAACTCAATTGTTGCTTTTAGAAAATACGTTACATTTTGATTACTTTAATTTAATTATACCTTACTATAGACAAAAAATTACGCTATTATACAAAGTTACTATATTAAAATAGTTACTTTTTATTATAATTATTATAGTTATTATAGTTGTTATAATAGTTATTATATTTTAAAAGTTATTTGTAGTACAAAGCTGTTGGAAATCGGTGCCAAGCCCGAGACATGTTAGTCGGTTTTTCGTCAATGTGGCACCGACTTCGAACAGTTTTGTACTACAAATAACTTTTAAAGTATAATAACTATTATAACAACTATAATAACTATAATAATTATAATAAAAAGTAACTAGTAACTTTGTATAATAGCGTAATTTTTTTGTCTATAGTAAGGTATAAACGGAAAAAACATTAAAAATGTAAATTCAGCAGTTTTTTTTAAGATGTTTAATACACAATGTACGAAAACAAAACAAACAAAAAGAAATGATATCTTAGCGGAAAAAAACATCAAAAATGTAAATACAGCAGTTTTTTAGAGAGATTAGGTACACAACGTAAAAAAACAAATAAAAAGCAATGATATCTTATCACACGCACATTTCAGCGGTAAGAACGTCAAAGGAACCAAATCAGGAGTTTGTTTTTAGGGTTTAATACACAACATAAAAGTACCAAACCAAAGAAATGATACATTTTGATAAGCAAATTGGATACTGCGACAGTAAAAACATTTCATGTAACTATTCAAGCTAAAATTTTCAATAAACATACCAAGCTACAAAAATGTATGTACATTTTATGAACTAAAACTTAAAAATAAAAAATATATAAATAAATAGTCCCGATGGTCGACACAATTAAGTTTACAAAGTATAAATTTATTTTTCTTCGAATTCTAAATGTACAATGCATTATTTGAAAGTTAATCTGAAACGAGAGAAGTACAAGCCAAACGCAAAAACTCTTTGAAGTGTAAGGGATCTCTTGTCATTAAACGCCCAAAATTAGGGCTTTCAAAAATAAAATACTGTGTGCCTTCAAAGAGTTTTTGCGTTTGGCTTGTACTTCTCTCGTTTCAGATTAACTTTCAAATAATGCATTGTACATTTAGAATTCGAAGAAAAATAAATTTATACTTTGTAAACTTAATTGTGTCGACCATCGGGACTATTTATTTATATATTTTTTATTTTTAAGTTTTAGTTCATAAAATGTACATACATTTTTGTAGCTTGGTATGTTTATTGAAAATTTTAGCTTGAATAGTTACATGAAATGTTTTTACTGTCGCAGTATCCAATTTGCTTATCAAAATGTATCATTTCTTTGGTTTGGTACTTTTATGTTGTGTATTAAACCCTAAAAACAAACTCCTGATTTGGTTCCTTTGACGTTCTTACCGCTGAAATGTGCGTGTGATAAGATATCATTGCTTTTTATTTGTTTTTTTTACGTTGTGTACCTAATCTCTCTAAAAAACTGCTGTATTTAAATTTTTGATGTTTTTTTCCGCTAAGATATCATTTCTTTTTGTTTGTTTTGTTTTCGTACATTGTGTATTAAACATCTTAAAAAAAACTGCTGAATTTACATTTTTAATGTTTTTTCCGTTGATATCATTTCTTTTTGTTGGTCTATATAAAAAAAATATAACATCAATATCCAATTTTTAATCCATTACTAATCCCTTTTCAATTATTATCCAATCCACATCCATTCCATATCTAATCCATATCCAATCCATATCCAATCCATATCCAATCCATATCCAATCCATATCCAATCCATATCCAATCCATATCCAATCCATATTCAATTCATATCCAATCCATATCCAATCAATATCCAATCCATATCCAATCCATATCCAATCCATATCCAATCCATATCCAATCCATATCCAATCCATATCCAATCCATATCCAATTCATACCCAATCTATATCCAATCCATATCTAATCCATATCCAATTCATATCCAATCCATATCCAATACATATCCATTCCATATTAAATCCATATCTAATCCATATCCAATCCATATCCAATCCATATCCAATACATCTCCAATCCATACTCAATTAATATCCAATCCATATCCAATTCATACCCAATCCATAGCCAATCCATATTCAATCCATATCCAATTCATATACAATCCCATATTCAACCCATATCAAATCAATATCCAATCTGTATTTAATACATATCCAATCCATATCCAATTCATGTCCATGTCATATCCATACGAAGTCCAATCCATATCCTCATCCATATCCATATCTTTATCTATATCCATATCCACATCCATATTCATATACATATCCATATTCATACCTATATCAATATCCATATCCATATCCACATCCATATCCATATCTAAATCCATATCCAGCCCAAGTTAACAAATCATCTTAAAATTAAGAACAATAACATATTTATGAGACTACCAGTGTAAACTACTGAAGAGTTTTTAAAAGCGATATTACATCTTTTTAATTAGTAGCCCGAATAATTGCTTTACCAGCAACAATCATATTTGCTCCAGCTTTAGCACACTCATTAATTGTTTCTGGTCCAACTCCTCCATCAACCTCTATATCTGATGTTGGGGTAATTTTAACGTGGCCATTCCACTTTTGGCATAATATCACTCATAAATTTTGACCCCCGAAACCGGGTTTAACGGTCATAATTAAAATCATATCAGCTAAGGGAATGTACTCTTTCACAAGCTCAACCGGAGTGCATGGTTTTAAAGCTAAAACCTTCATTCCAGCGTCTTTAACTTTCCTTGAAACTTCTGCAACAACTGTTTGAACCGGTTCAACATGAAAAGTATATTGATCATCACCAGCATCGGCCATTGGTTCTATCCACTGATCTGGGTTCGATACCATCATATGAGTTTCACTCATAAATTTTTGACCACCAAAACGGTCATAATTAAAATAACTAAAAAGAAAAAGTTAAATTAAATATAATTAACAAGTTACACAATTAGAAACTTATTTGATCAATTATTGTTATCTAATATCTAGTATGTGTGTTTCGGAGAGTAGATGTTGTACAGACCGTGATATTATAGATCTACTGATCTTATAAATAAACAAAACTTAAGCAAACGTTCTAACAAAGCTAAAGTTGGAATGCCAGTCACAGAATATAATTTTTAACAGATGGTAGCTTATTAGAGTTTGCTGATTCACTATTAATTTGAAGAAATATGTCGCACTTGTTACAAACTAGAAAATAAAACATAATTCCACACATACTTGATAGTATATAACAATTATTAATCAAATAAGTTTAATAATTAATAATTATTAATCATTTAAGTTTAACTTAACTTTTTCTTTTCAGTTAACTGTAGTAATTTAAGATAATAATTATATTAAAAATAACAAAAGCAACCTTGATTTGGAAGAAATAATATTTATGAATGTTTTCAAAATACAAATTATCTGTCAAAATTTTCAAATAGGAAAGTAGGTAAGGTAGTTTCGGAAAGTAGGAATATATTTCGAAAAAAGGAAATCAGTGCCATCTCTATTAAAAATTACCGTCGTAGTTACGACCAATTTTTAAGTGAAAATAAAATCTCATTCCATAAATATTAAATTATTTCTGTTTTTCGTTGTTTTTTTCAGTTTTTTAGTTTTGAAATATGTTACCATTTCAGATTTAAAGAATATTTATATGCTTTGAGCCATATAATGACTATAATATTATTACAATGGTGAAATAAAGGAATTCGAAATTGGATTTTTTCATGTTTAGCTGTAAGATAAGGGCTCGTCAAAATTTTAAATTGAGTTTTTTTTTTGAGTAATTTTTTTGTTGTATTAAAAAACTCGCCAATTTCTATCGAAATTTATGATTAAATTAAATTATTCAAAATGTAATGTATTTTTGTTTCTAAAAGCAACAATTGAGTTATTTTTCACTTTTTTGTGCCTCTTTTGTTTTTTCTGAAGTCGGTTCTATTTTTTTTTAAAAAGTTTTTTTTTTTTTTATTTTTAGTGTAGTCATAGAGCAAATGTCGGCTAGAAAGCGTTTTTAAAGTAATAACTTCAAATACCGGAAAAAACTTTCATTAGTGACAATCTATTAATTATGGTTTTATGATTTTTTGCACAAACGGCATACACATTACCCGCCATAGAAAATTATTTACGATAACCTCGACAAGTATAGCAATATAATACTGCCCACAACAAACAAACAGAATAATATGTTTTGACGAAATCAACGAAAATGCATAAAAAATATGGTTTTTTCCAATTTTCTGAATAACGGTATTTTTCACATCATAAAAAAAATTATGGGACCCTCTGTGAATAAACCCAAATAGAACACAATTTAAATCATCCCAATCGAACGAGCCGTTTTTGAGAAATCAGTGTACATACATAAAAAAAACCCTACAGTGAAACACAGAACCTCCTTCTTCTTGGAAGTCGGTTAATAAAACATATGAATTAGCTATAAAATTAAAAAACATTTAAATGACAATTAAGCTCTTATGGCCTTTTTTCAATGTCATTAGAAGTTTAATGTCTTTCGCTCTACTTTGCCGACACATGTGTGCATTCAGTGTAAGTTAAGCACTTAAGGGCTTAAAATAACCTCAATTTGAACAGGGAATAACAGGGTCAATATTTGATAGATTATAATTTGAAATAAATTCGTCCTTATATAGTCTATATTTGAAAAAAATAGCTGTGGCAAACTATAAAATAATTTAATTCTATAATATGCACGACGACGATTCTTTCAAAGCAAACATATTTCTACTGAATGTTTAAATAATTTAGGTATTATTATTGTGATTATACACTAAATTTGCAATTCTAAGGGCCAGTTTCACCATCCTCAGTTAAGTTAAGTTAAAGTTAAGTTAAATTTAACATAACTGCCACTTAACTGAAGGAAATGGGTTTCACAAGTTTCAGTTAGCTAAATATTAAGTGCATTTTGTATCATTCAGTTATCTTTCGGTTAAAGTTAAGTGGAGGTTAACTAACTTTAACTTTAACTGAGTATGGTGAAACTGGCCCTAATTAAGCAATCCAATAACTTTTAATATACTTAACCTTAATGGATTAGACATTAAAAATCACTACAACAAATTTCACTAATTTTAGTAGTTTATAGAAGAATTAAATTATCTAATAAATTTATTAAACTTCACAATTTTTATGATGTTTTTAGAATATTTTTACAATTTTAAAATTTCACTATCATCAATTAGCAGAAAAGTTCAATTATATTTTAGTTTATACAAAATTATAATATAATTAATTATACACTTGCACTATTTTTAAAACTTTTTAAACACAATTTATAGAATATTTTTATAATTAATAACTTTTCATTAAAAACGCAAAATTTATACTAAACGAATGAATGAATGATCCTACCTATACAAATATTTTGGGGTTTTTCCACAACACGGATATAAGGATATACTAAAATCTTTGGTGTTCAATACGTTTTTTAAAAATAGGTGAAAAAATTAACTAAATAAAGTAAAATAAACAAAAAAAAAGTTTTAAGGGATAGTAAAAAAAATTAACTAAATTTTGGTTAAATAATCATAAAATATGTATATAGTTTTTAAATCATTAACTGATAATTTTTAATATATATCCATTGATTTTTAAACTTTTTATACCTAATTTTTAACAAATGTGGTATAAAAAAAATACTTAGCACATTTGTTATTTAACTATTATCATATAATATATATATTTGTTATTGGCCTAACATTGAAGAGTAAAGCTCTCAAAATAAGTTTTATCTTTTGAGCTGTAAATTTTACTCTTCAAGCCATATTTTTTATTGTTTTCAAACGATAAATATTTGAAATATGGCATATAATTTTTACATTTTATTTTTTTAGTGACCACCATGTAGTTTTTATTATTCAAAATAGTATTTTTATGCAAACAATCAGTAAATGTTATGTTTAACTGATAACTTTTAAGGATTATTTGTTTAAATGAGGAAATTACTATTTCAAATAGTAGTAAATAACTCTATCTTTATTAATAATTAGATATCTAGCTTTATTTTGTACAGTTCATTTTTTTCCGTGTATAACTTATTCTCTTTGATCCTCAACGTCTTTTAGGAAGCTTAATAAATTGTAATGCCTCCATTTCGTTTTCTGAACTATGTCTTCGGGATTTGTGGCAGCGATTTGTGGCAATTGTTCTATCCGCCGATTATTTTTAAATGTGTCTCGATTCTTAAGTACACATTGGAATTCACTTGAATTTTGCAATTCGAAATAATTTTTCATTTTCTCTAAAATTCCTTTAGAAAAATTTTTTGTGTTTCGTTCCAGGATTCGAACTCACACTCATCAGAGACACATGTTCAAATCTCGTGTGTCTTACACAATTTAGCTACCAGCGACTGAGTTTATTTATTTAATCGTATGATTTAAAGAAAGAAACAAAAAAATGTTTACAAAATCACAAGTCCACAAACAAATCATTCAAATAATTAATGCCTTTAACAGGAACTTCATTTAACTTGTTTATACCACCATTAAATTTGAGTAAGGGGCATTCATTCACTACGTGATTCGTTGTTTGAACAACTCCACACATACATAAAGGCGAAGGATATAAGTCCCACTTGTTCATCAGGTAATTACATCGGCCATGTGTTATTCTGAAACAATTAAGTATGGATCACTCTTTACGACTAAGATCGAAGCCGGAAACACCAGACTGGTCGTTCACCAAACTGGTATTTGGAACAGGTAAAGAGTTCCACATAGATTTCCATCTTTCCTTCATATCAAACTTAACTTCGGAACAAATAACCATGATGGTTTTCATAGAGACAAACGAGATTAAGGTAAGTCTTGCAAAATGTCACAAAGAATTGAGTTTTGATGTAGATGACACTTTTCAAATTCTTTAATGCAAGCTTCTTCACGTCTTAATGACCCAGGTTCAATATTGGCTAAGACAGCAAGCTTTGGTGAAGGTGTGGACTTTAAAGTTCCAGATATAATTCTCAAAGCATTGTTAAGTTTTATGTGTATGAGAAGAGTTAAGCCAAACAGGTGCACAATATTCAGAGCAATAATAGACTAGTGCAGGAACTGAAAATCTTAAAGTACAAACATCAGCCCCCCAGTTAGTTACGGCAAGTTTTCTAATGATATTCTCTGGAACATAATTTTTTTTGACCAGATTTTCTAAATACGCCTTAAAAGACAATGTTCTGTCAAGTATGACTTCTAGGTATTTAGAAGTAGAATTAAAACGAACTGAAATCCCATCAAACTTGACTTTTAATTCTTTATGAGCTTCTTTGTTGTTCAAATGAAAGACACATATACTTCCGATTTAGAAGGATTAGGTGTTAGTCTCCAGTTTCGAAAGTAATTGGCCATTATTGATAAATCACTCTTCAAAACTATTTCACATTCTTCTAAAGTAGTTGTTTGAATAGCTATAGCAATATCATCGGCAAATTGGAACAGCTTTGATTTAGTTGATGGATTACTTAACATCGAATCGATGAGATTTACCATACAGAAACAGCGTAAGGTTATTGCAAGTTTTAGAAGTAATCCATGTCTTCGAACAGTGTCATATGCAGCAGACAAATCTACAAACGCTACCCCAGTTTTCAATTTCTTCTGAAACCCAGCTTCAATATAACAAGACAAAGCCAAAACTTGATCAGTACAACTCCTGTTTTTCCTAAAACCAGCTTGAGTTTTAGGAAATTTTTATTTTCAGCGGCTAAGTTTTCATGTTCAGATAATTTCTAAATTGAAACTTCATCAGTTTTCATATTTACTTAAGTTGAATCTTTCATCTATGATTACATATTGAAAATTGCATTTCTTTGGAATTTTTTGTATTAAAATTCATAGGATGAGAGAATATTTTAAAATAATTGTTTTTCTCAAAAATTTTAGCAACAACTGACAAGCTTGATATGGGTTTGTAATATGTTAAATCCGTTTTAGACACCTTTTTGAAACTGGCTGTACACTCATCATTTTTCAAAAAATCACCTTCTTATATGACAAATAGACAATTTTAGTAAGGATTGATGCTAATTTCGTAGCAAATGTTTTAAAAATAACTGAAGGAATACTATCTGGCCCAGATGTCTTATTAGTATTAATATGTAAAAGCATTTTCCAATTAGATAGAAACTACAGAAACTGGATTAGGTTCTACTTATGACTTTTTAAAAATTGCGGTGAGTGCTCAGCAAAATTAGTAGCTTTTTCCGTAATAAAAAGACTTTTTTCTGCATCTATTAGTTTTCTACATAATATTTTTTTTTCTATTCTGTTTTCATCAGTTTTATTTTGGTTATACTTTCGAAAAGCATTTTTTAAATTTATTTCTTTTTTATATTTACTCGAAACCCATAGATCAGCCTTTGGAACGATTAATTGGAATAAACAATTGCGCATACCCAGGTGTATTATAAAAAAATAACAGCAGAAATGTTTGAATAGAAGCAGAAATGTTTGAATTAAAGATATCTCTAAGTTCCTGCCAATCTGCAGCTTTATAATCCCAAACCCTGGTCTTGTTATTAGTGTTAAACTACTTAAGAGCTTGTAAATTTAAATGTGTGGAAATTATGATCTGACACACTTAACGTTCTGATACTTTTATTTGTACCAACGATAGATCATTTGTCAAAAACAATTCTCTACTTTTGCCGAGAATGTTTTTTATTTATTTCACTCAAATAATATACCAACCTTCCAGATTTCCTGGGTAGGTTGGTATATTATCTGAGTGAAAATAAATATAAAATAAGATAATAATAAAATAATGATATAGTAAAAATTTAATTTGGCCAAAATGTTTTAGTTTCAATAAATTCGTTCCATTCATAATAATGAAACCCCAACAACAATATTTGTTTTTCAAGGCAGACAGATTGGCTCTTAGAAACGAAGCTTTTACAGTGCCACTAATCCTTTAAAGTCTGGTTCCAAATCTTCTATTTCTCCTATTATTGACGGTGGATTAATTGTCTCTGACACAGCAAGAAAACCCACATTGTTCGCGAAACTCTTTGCTTTGAACTTGATCGTTTTGAAAACACCTATACAAATACGCCAAATCCAGTCGTCAGGAGTTAATATGAAAGATCTTGATTTCAAAACCAAAATTGTCGAAAAAATCTTAAGAGAGTTAAATACCTTGGAGCGTAGGATTTCACTCCATAGTTCTAAAGCAGATTAAAAATGTTCTCACCCACCGAAACATTTCGGTATCCATCGATGACTTTGTTTCTGAGTTTAAATTAATTAATGCTGGTGTACCCCCCTGTAAGGATCAGTTTTATTCCTTGCTCTAAAATTACTCTTATTTCTTACCTTTAAAAACTCGGCCTGCTCAATAGCTGTAAAAATATTTCACTCCGTATCAATTACTCCACATTTATAAGTCCAATGTTCGTCCTTGTTTGAAGTATTGTTGTTAAGTTTGGGGCACTGCATCTGTTTCCATCCTGGCTCTTTCTGCCTCTGTACAAGAGTGTGCTATGCGAATTGTGGGTGATCGAAATTTAATATGCTCCTACTTTGGATAACCATTGACTGGAGTCAATGACGTTAGCATACCTTCCCAAAGAATAAGAGTATTGCACCAATTCATACTTCTTAGTATTAGGCAGCTTGTTTATGAGCTCCTCCAAAAGCATAGGGTTCTCGTACACGTTTCAGTGCCTCCATGAAACAAAAATTGTTTTCGACGTCGCTGTACAGAAAAGAAGCATTTGACACACGGTAACTTGCCTCAAAAATTGGCCATTCCTAAGTATTAACCGAAAGCTTTGGTAGAGGATGCAATTTTCGCCTTGCTCCATCTTGAACACAACTGATGAATTGCTAACGTCTGAAGATTTGAAGGAATTGCATCACATTGGGGTTATGATACCTTGATGTGAATGGCTCAAATTTGGGTTTTGATACAATGGTCTAGGCAGACTTAACGGATTCAACACTGATAACATCACAATTGACTGATGATACGACGTTCCAGCCATTAACGCTTGATTAGCAAATGAGTAAATGACATAATCAAAACCCAAAGGAGGTTGGACATTGCTGTTAATTCCAGGAGCTTGTAAAGTGTGTTGACTAACAATCGGCGTTTGAAGCTTGAACAAATTACATTTGCCAAAATTGGCAATGATGTATTCAAAACTATTGGCATTGTTGACAAAGAAAGAGGTACAGATTGACAAGAATTTGACATTTGCGTACAATTTTCTGAGACTCAAGCGGTTAACGACGGCAAAAAAGCTGGATCTGTTGACATTGAAGACGAATCCATCACGGATTGAATGTTGGTAGCTGTTAGTAACTGTGGCGGCACTACTGCTCTGCTAGTTTCTATACATTTGGCAAAGCAGTTATTTCGTTTCTTGTCGACTTCTCGTCCTGTTTCATTCATTTCACTGTTGTGCGACATTAATGCTGCCAACATTGCTTCTATAGATGTGTCTGGTGCAACGGTGCTAGGCGTTTGGAAATCGGCAGCTCGATTTGCGTCATCTCCTTGGGCATTGACATCTGTCTGATCATTCTCTTGCAACATTTTCCTTGCCTTAGCTCTGGTGAGCAAATGACAAAGATTGAATAAAAATGGAGGGAATAAAATCAATTTCAACTAAATAAGGATTTATTTACTAAAATAATAACAGTAATTAGTATACAATTTAGAAAATAAAATAATATAATTATATTTACCTCCGTATTTAAAAACTGCTAATTCAATCAAATGTCTAACAATTAAAATGAGGAAGAAAGACAAAATTTTAAAACATAAAAGTCAATGCTAACTTGAAATAAACGAAATTTTGAACAAACTACTTAAGAGGACTTGTTATTCATATATGAGAGTGTCGGAATTATAACAAAGTCTAATTGATGTAAAAATAAATTAATTGTTTATTTTTGTTTAAAATAAAGAAATTTTAATTATGTTTTTGCTTATGTGTTTTAATTTTAACATACATTTCAAATGTAAGGGTCAATTGTATGAACGTGAGTAGAAGATATATCCTATGGTATAATGTCGTTTGTATTGTATTAATCACGATAGAACAGAAAATATATCCGAAGATTTTGTTCTATCCTCTGTTTTTCTTGTATAGAACAACGAATAAAGCAATTTGGTTTTTTTTTGTTTAGAATTTGTGATTATATGTGATTCTAAAATTTGTGTTTTGATTAATTAATAGTAAAACTATGAAAGGGCTGAATCTCACAGTTCTGAGATATCAAGACTTCGGTCTGGGTTAAATATTTTGATATAGTTTTCGGCAAAAAACTTTGAAGACATTGTTGTAAGTTTTGGGCAGCGATATATCAAACATAAAACTCTTTGTTAAAGTACAAATATTTTTTTATTTCTGTTTAGAAATTTATTACAAAACAAACAAGAAATATTAATACGTTGCCACAAAGTTATAACATATCATAAATCAATATAACTTAATGAAAAGATAATACAAGCAAACTACTCAAAAACCTTTCCATTTAGCGTTTCAAGAAAATATTACAAATTAAAAAATTTATATTTCTTTCAAAATTTCAAAAATATTTGAAAAATTAAAATAAAATCAAAAATTTAAACTTTTTTTTAAAGTTCTAAAAACATTCCAAAAATTATTACAAAATCAAAAACACAAATTTTTTTCAATATTCCAAAAATTATAATAAAATTAAAAATTTAAATAGTTTCAAAATTTTAAAATATTGCAAAAATTCACAATTCAAAAATTCAAACATACAAACTTTTTTCAAAATTCCAAAAATTATTATAATTTCAAACATTTAAACTTTTTCAAAATTCTAAAAATATTCCGAAAATTCTTACAAAACCAAAAATTGAAACTTTTTTCAAAATTCTAAAATTATTGTGAAATTTTTTAATTTACAAACTCAAAAATTCAAACTTTTTCCATAATTCTAAAAATATTTCAAAAATTATAACAAAATCAATAATACAGATTTTTTTCAAAACTCAAAAAATATTACAAAATCAAAGATTGAAACTTTTTCCAAATCAACAATTCAAATAACTTTTTCCAAAATTTCCAAAAATATAGCGAAAATTCTAACAAAATCAAAAATTTCCATATCCAATTTCGTGTTCGATAGCATTTCATGCCAAAAAAATAATTAATATCATTTTTTGCCACAAAATGGAGTAAAAAAAAATGAAAATCATTCTTTTGACACACTTGACAACATTATTTTGACCAACTTATAATGCAATAATTTAGTTTTTGTTCTCACATACCAATCCCGAACATCAAGATTTCTCCAAATTCAATGTTCCTTCTTCGTAATCACTTAAAATGAAAGCTTTTAAACAAAAAAATTTTTTCCACTTTTTATTTTGCTTTTTTAGAATCAGTAGGTCCTAAAACGTCGAGATATGCCAAAAAAGTGAGGGTAAGAATTACACTTTTGGCTCGAGAATGTAATACTTATGTCTTTTAGACAGAAGTAATAAATAATATTTTTAATAAAATTTTAATATAATTAATTTAAGTTTTTAAATAATTTTTTTTATTTATAATTAAATTTATTTAACAGAAAAATAAAAGACAAAGTATTGCCACTTATAAAAATACTACTATAATTCTCAACTGAAAATAAACTTTAGTCTCGGCTTTTTTTCTATCCATCGTAGTTCATACAATCTGCCCTAAATCTATCTAATTTAAGAGTCAACCTGTACCTAATTGCAAATGCCGGCAGGCACATGATACTATATACCTATATTAAAATTTGCTAATTAGTCTAGTCAAATTATGATTTGACCTGGGCAAAATAGCTTCAGAAGCAATCGCATTTCTTACTATCAGACTAAATGTTTTCTAATGGCTAATTTTGGCTGAAATTTAATCGCTGACGTTTTTCCCTGTAATGAAAATGGAAGTCGCCGCAACATTATTCAAGACGCTTCTGCTTTGCATGACAGCATCATGTCAGGCAAAGAATCGGCAGCAAACGCGGAGTCTTCGAAAACAATGTGTGACATAGTTAATGCTTTGAAGATGAAGAAACTGCAGCTTCAATCATCACAGACTAGTAAGCTATGGTTGAAATATCAGGAAATGATGAAAACCGTACGCAAGTTGATTACCGCTGACAGAACTGCTTCATGGAAACTACATTTAGAAGCAATTCAAGAATGCTTGGTCATTATTGTAGCAGCTGGTCACCACAATTACCTAAAATCTGGATACAAGTACCTGCAGGATATGTTGAAGTTGCCATCTGATAATACATCTGTTTATGAACTGTTTCAGAAAGGACAGTTTGTGGTACGAAGAAGTGATTGATTCTGGGCAGGATTAGTAAGTGATCTGGTGATAGAACAAGTGCTCATGCGGTCTATAAAAGCCGGAGTGGGTGGAGACGAGGAAGTCGATTTACAGAAACTCAACAGGCAACTTGGCTTAAATCAATGCCTGTATGTTCTCTTTACAACCTCGCAATGCAAAAATACACCAGGACTTCATTTGAAACTAGCGAATAGCACAAAGAAGTTGGAGAGAGCAGGCGATCCAGAGATATAAGTGACTTCCAGAAAGTTATGGAATGCATGAAACCAATTTCCCCATTTCATTGTGACACATCTCTCAGAAACATTGTTACAGGAGTTACTGCTGATCCAAGTGTAAATGTACATGAACTACATTCCATTGGCACAGAAATAATAAACAAAATGGTTGAAAAACCGGTATACACATATGCTGCTAAAAGAAGCGACAGAGTGAAGACACTGGGGTCAGCATCTGATTTTACAAGTGCTGGCAAAGACATTGACATAGATCAAGCCTTGTTGTTCCAGAAAATGATGACTGTTGCTACAGTTCTTAAATTATGAACTCTGTGCTTACCCGCCAGCATTATTTGAATCAAAAACTCTATTAAGAAAAGCTGACAAGCCTCAGTTAGCCCATGCGATAATGAAAAAGTGTGATAACTTGTGTGCAGAAGATGTTCCAGAAACTGAAGCAATTGTCCAGTACGTTTTAGATGGTGGATCCTTACTTCATCGTGTGCCGTGGAAGACTGGTGATACATACCAGAACATTGCAAATTCCTACGCCAACTTCACATTTCATAATTTTGGCATAGCTATTGTTGTCTTCGATGGCTACGATAGGGCTCCTTCAATTAAAGACACGACTCACAGACGGCGCATCAATTCCAAAATTAGCAAGACTGTGAATTTTATTCCTGGTATGAAGTTTGTTGGGCACAAAGATAATTTCTTGGTTAATGATACAAAAAACCAACGTATTATTACACTCATATCAGAGGCCTTGACGAAAATTGGGTGCACTGTTCAACATTCTGATGGAGATGCAGACTTCGATATTGTTCATTCTTCAGTATCATCATCCCAAATTAGAACTACCATCACTATTGGCGAAGATACAGACTTGTTGATTCTTTTGTTACACCATGCTGAATGCAATGGTTTTAAACTGTACTTCCGGAGCAGACATGGATCATCTACCAATCCCGTGTACGATATTCTTGGAATTAAAGTCTTGCTGGGTAGTGATATTTGTAACAACATTTTGTTTTTCCATGCTTTTACTGGTTCTGATACTACGTCAAGAATCTTATGGATTGGAAAAACCATACAGCACTGGAAAAACTGATGAAGGATAAACAGCTACAGGCGGCTGCAAACGTATTTTCCTCAGATGGAAGACAACAGATTGACATTGAATCTGCAGGACATAAGGCTGTTTTACTACTGTATGGCTGCAAGATAGGGGATTCTCTACAAACACTTCGTCATCGAATGTTAGTGGAAAAAGTTGCAACAGCTAAATCATTTGTCACACCTGCTCGTTTGCCACCTACAGAGTCAGCAGCAAAGTACCACAGTTATCGTACGTACTACCAGATCAGTGTTTGGAAATCAAAAGAAACACTTTTTAACGCTACAGAATGGGGTTGGTGTGTCAAAGAAAATTCATATTATCCTACAGTGTCTGATATTCCACCAGCGCATGACTGGTTACTGAAAATGATCTATTGTTCTTGTAAGACGAAATGCGCAACAATGCGATGTGGATGCAAACAGAATGGGCTGATCAGTGGATGTGAAAATATTATAGTAATTGAAAATGATGATTGTGATTCAGATACCTAGTTTTGCCAAGAAGTGTGTTCATTCTTGACTAAAAATTATTTCTTTGTTGTTAATATACTCATATGTACACTGAAAGTTCAAGGCTGTAGTTTCATTACACTATATATTACAAATTATCACCAATAAGTAATCGAAAGTCCGGGCCACCATTTTGAATTAGATTTTTTGGGGGTTTCCCATGCTCGGATTTGATCGGATTTTGGATATGTTAAAATACACCATTTTTGGATACGAGTGCCATTTCAAATGCTTCTGAAGCAATTTTGCCCAGGTTGATGGGTAATTTTTCTGTTTGACTAGACTAAATAACATTTTTAAGAAAAGCAATAAACAAAATTAAAATATGTAAAACAAAATAGAAAAATACTAAAATTATAAATTTATTAAGATTATTACAATATTTTAAGTTTTCCGAGAAAACTAAACTATTTGCAAAGCACGGGTATCGCCACACACTGGTACATACCTGCTAGTATTATTTTATTGTTATATTGGATTATACATTCTCCTCTTTGGCAAATGAAATTAAATTAAATTACATAAAATACCTTGTATTTTAAAATTTCAAATAAAACGAAAAAAAAAGTTCGAGCGGCAAGATGTTCGCTAGAAATAGGTAGATTTCGAGATCAGACTGTTTTGTGTAAAAGTAGAATCAGATGTATCAGATTAGTTTAAACAAAACAAACTAATTACAAACAGATATCGAACAAATTTCAAAAAGAAAATTAGCTACATCTAAGCAAAACTACATCTATCCAATTTTGCAACAAATAAATATCAAATCTACCACAGAACATGTGTGTGACAATTCATGACACTTTATGAAAAACACACGGCAAACCTACTCTATATCATATGTCGTGTAATTACTGCAAATAGCAAAACATCAAAATAGTTTATTTCTAAGAAAAAAAATTATTTCTTCTATTCAAATCTTTTTATTTTTTTTTCATTGACTGTTATAAGGTTTCTGCAAATTCTTGTTGATGGAGATTGTTGCAAACTTTTTTGTTAAAGCTGACAAGTCAAAAACCTCTAACTGCAGAGGATTACATTTATAAGAAACGGATTAAAATGTTTTCATGGATTCTAAATATATAAAGTTTTTAAAAATAATAGAATCAAAACGGTTTTAAAAAATCAATTCTTGTTAGAAAAAAGCCTCTAGTTCCTTAACCACGTGTCGGATTTTGCTGATTCACGAGCTTGTCCAAGATATTAATAAAACACACATGTACAAAATTACTTTGATCTACCTCAACAAATGCGACCGTGAGAGTTCCGATCGTTTTCGTTATATCTTATATCGTTTATATAATATAAATAAATATATATACATATATATATATATATATAAAATACATTTTTTTTTGTTTTTTCGTCTCCACTTATCATATATAGTCGTTTGAAACCAACATTTATTCGCAATTCCGAGATGAGGCACATTGCAATAGGTAGATTTTTATATGAAATCTACCTAAAACAAGTCTAATTGTGATTCACTAAAGCAGTTTTAGTTTTGTTAAACTAGTCATAGATCCTTACTTTTAAAATAATTAAAATAAGTCATTCAGTTAATTTAATCAAAACTAGAATCAGTAAAGTTCATCCTATACCAATGCAAAATCTTTCTTTATCCCCTCTCAATATATAATTTGATTTTGTTAATTTCCTCAGATGCAGATTATGTTAAACCAAATAAAATCTTTTTAATATTTTTGTGTCACTATAAAAGTTGTTTGTTTAATTCTCTCAGTTTTGATTAATTTTTAATAATAAATAAAAATTTGTGAAAAATGAATTTAACAGTGACGCCAGGCAAAAGCCAACATTTTGGAAATTTTGGAATAATTGATTATGTTGTGTTTATCTTGACATTAGTTATTTCATCGGTAGTTGGAATTTATTTTGGATTTTTTAAAAAAAACTCATCTAAATCAACCGATGATTATCTTATGGGTGGAAGACGAATGAAAGTCTTTCCTATTGCCATGTCGTTAATAGCTAGGTTCAATAACATTTTAAAATTTAATTACGATTAAAATAATTCTGATTCTAAAATTTAATTTCAGTCAGATATCAGCAATTTCAATTCTTGGAACACCAACTGAGATGTATACATTTGGAACCCAATATTATATTGTCGTTCCCTGTATAATGATAGTAGTTTTATTTGTTAATTATATTTTTATTCCGGTTTTCTACAAAAACAATATTACTAACTGTTACAAGGTAAGGATTGTTATTTGATGATGTACACGTTATAATGTAGTAAAAACTATTCTTTTGTATGGAATGCAATGGTTATAAAAAATGATTACACTCGTTATTCGACTTTAATTTGATATTGAAGAAAAAATAACAAGAGGTATATAAAAATTGTAATTTACTACATGATAACTAATTTTGTTTTCTATTTGACATAAAAAGTGTTTTTTTCGACCAGAGGAAAAAAAAATTGTTTTTTTGCACAAAACGAATATGGAAAAAAAATGAATTAATTTTGTTGTTGTATATATGAGCTATCATTGAATGTTTTAGCAATTATTGTATTTAATTAATTAATTCTTTATTAATTTATAATTTAACACACGAGTTAAACAATACTTTTAATTAAACAATAACTCCTTCACTTTAAAAAAATAATAAATAAATGGCGTCTTGTTTGTTTATTAATTTTGAAAGCTGCATAAATGTATTTTGGTTAGTTGTTGTTGGTTAATCTGTTTAAAGAATTAAGAGAATAGAGGAAGTGAAATTGATGTTAAAATTTGAAGTACTTTTTGCACACCAATAAATAGTTACTAACATACATGCATTTTAGTAGAAGCGCCGTAAATATTTCTATTATTTAATTGAATTCCAAATTCAAGCATATTTTTGTCCCCAAAATTAGTATAAAAAAGAGACACCATTACATAGAAAAACAACATTAAAAAAATTTGGCAGAAAAAAAGCCAAGTATTTTATTATTGTTTACATTGATTTTAGATTATGTTTTTTTCTCGAAAATATTTAAAAAACTTAAAACTTATTAATCGAAAAGTAAATTATAATATCAATATTAGTTACCTATGATAAGAAATCCCATCTTGTATATATTTTCGGTAATTTTTGTACGTCATTATCACACACTTCATATTTAATGTTTTATTCAAAATTTTCATTTAACACATTTAATTTTTCTTTGAAATTATTTTTAAATTATAATAAAATCAACATAGACGAGGGATTAGCGTACAAAAGTATGTACTTACTTTCGAAAACCTGTATAGTTAAACGGTTTTGAATGCAGTTTTTTGCATTCGATTCAGATTGTCAATTATAAAATTTGTTTGGTGTTTTGCAAACCCAGATCGGCTTTATTGCATTTCTGCAGCTAAAAACTGCATTTTTGTAACTGCATTTTTTAGAATAATAAAAAAATTATAATTCACAAAACAATAGCCGAAACGCGCCCAAATTCATTCCTCAGGGGTTTTTGGGGTTTCTGATCACGAATACAATGTCTAAAAAGTCATACCGTGGACCTGGAGGTCAGAGCCCCCTTACTATACAGCTTCTCCTTGACTTTTTTCAACATTTTCTATACAAAAGATCCGACACCTGGGGATCATAGCGACCCGATTATGAAGATCATCTCCTGCAGTTTTCTTTAAATTTCTTATCAAAAGCATTAAAAATCTTTACTCGGGGTTTTTCGAGGTCGCTGATCACGAATATGATGTTTAAAAATTCACATAACGCACCTGGGGATATCAACGACCCGATAATGTAGATCATCTGCTGGAGTTTTCTTTAAATTTTTTATGGATACCATTAAAAACCATTACTCGAGGGTTTTTGGGGTCGCTGATCATGATTATGGTATCAAAAAAATTCTCTGACATACCGGGGACTTATAATGACTTTATTTTTAATATCATCTCCCGGAGTTTTCTTACACGGTTATTTTTATATATAATAATTATATTTATAATATTATAATATAACAATATAGTATTATAATAATATTAATAACAATAATAATAATAATATTTATAAAATTTCTATTAAAAAAATTATTATTAGTATTAATATTTATTATTATATATTATTATATTATATTATTATTATAAAATAATTTATTAAAAAAAACTTGCATTTTTTTATAACCCCTTGTCAACTAAAATATTTAAAAATAAATTAAATTTAAAATATTTTGAAAAATAATTTTAAAAGTTTAAAAAAATAGGTAGTACGTACCTGTATATTAAGTATATTATATTATTTAAAACAGTATTATATTTATATTATATTATATAAACTGTATATTATATTATATATTATAAAATTATATCATGTTATATAAATATATTATATTATATAAAACAAAAATAAAATTTTAGGTCGTCATTTTTTTTTTAATTTTTGTTATTTTTTTTCAATAAACCATAAACCATAAACGAAGAAAAAAAAAGAAATGAAGTCTTAGATTTCATTTTTGTTTTGGGAAAATGACGTCTTAAAAAAATGACATCCTAAAAAAATGATGTCCGTTTGAGCCAAAAACGGACATCATTCAGGACGTCATTTATGATGTCCCAAATGACGTCCTGAATGACGTCTTTTGTTTTATCTGGGTATATGCTGTATTATATTTTACACAAGCTCCAGGAAATGATTTTAGTAATCAAGTCTTCCTGATCCCCAGGTATGTCAGATAATTTTTGTAATATAATAATCATGATCAGCGACCCCAAAAACCCTCGAGTAATGGTTTTTAATGGTATCCATACAAAATTTAAAGAAAACTCCAGTAGATGATCTACATTATCGGGTCGTTGATATCCCCAGGTGCGTTAGGTACATTTTTAAATATCACAATGATGATCAGCGATCCCGAAAACCCCCCAATAACAAGTATTGGATCTTTTGTATAGAAAATTTTGACAAAAGTCAAGGAGAAGCTGTATAGTAAGGGCGCTCTGACCTCCAGGTCCACAGTATGACTTTTAAGACATCATATTCGTGATCAGCGACCTCGAAAACCCCCGAGTAAAGATTTTTAATGCATTTGATAAGAAATTTAAAGAAAACTGCAGGAGATGATCTTCATTATCGGGTCGCTATGATCCCCAGGTACGTCAGGTACATTTTTAAATATCATGATGATGATCAGCGATCCCGAAAACCCCCCAATAACAAATATTGGATCTTTTGTATAGAAAATTTTGACAAAAGTCAAGGAGAAGCTGTATAGTAAGGGCGCCCTGACCTCCAGGTCCACGGTATGACTTTTTAGACATCATATTCGTGATCAGCGACTCGAATTTGGGCTCGTTTTGGCTATTATTTACCGAATTATAATTTTTTTTTATTATTCTAAAAAATGCACTTACAAAAATGCATTTTTTAGTTGCAGAAATGCAATAAAGCCGATCTGGGTTTGCAAAACACCAAACAAATTTTATAATTGACAATCTGAATCGAATGCAAAAACCGCATTCAAATCCGTTTAATTATACAGGTTTTCGAAAGTTCAATACGCTAATCCCTCGTCTAACAGTATTTTTTATATTTATTATAAATTCGTCAAAATATCACCGCGATAAATAAGAAAAACAATTTTATTAAAACCAAATTATAACCAAACCAAACAATGTTTACAATATTTTTTTTTGACAGTAGAAAATGGACGAATCAGGATAAATAAGAGAGGAAAAGAGAGAAAAACTACTTCAAATATTTTTGTGTATATATACAGTAGTTTCATTTCCTTAGTCTCTTAATCCTCTGATTCTATTGTATTTAAAACTTGAACTACGAAAAAATTTAGATTCAAACAAAAATCTAAATAGATAGAGCGACTAGAATACGAAAAGTAAAAAAAAATGATCTGAGAGCAAAAAGGGGCGTGTCAGATCAAAGAATTCGACATAAGAGCAAAAAAACAGTTGTCAAATTATTAATTTCTAATTCTTTTCATATGCTTTTTGTACAAAAAATTATCTTTTTTTGATCTGAAAATATTTTTCTACGTACATATATGACAATAATTAACCAAGTGTCAGCCATTGGTTTGACATTAATTAGAAACAATCAATAATGACTATACTCTCGTGATTTATGATGTTGACTCTATAATAGAAATATTTCCAGTCTATATATTCAAAAAAAAGCAACGTCAAGAAATTTAAAACAATTTGCCATAATTAGGACTCTAATGACAATAGTGAAAGTAAACTTAAGTAAATAAAAAATAAGTTATGATGTTTCAATTTCTTAATAATCATCGCCTCTGTGGCGTAATTGGTAGCGTGTCTGCCAATGGAATAGAACATGGCCCTGGTGAGAAAGGTTCGAATCCATCCGAAACACGTAAAGAACAAATGGAGTATTAGAAAAGGAGAAAAATCCAACCATATCATCGAATTGAAAAAATTCCAATTAGTTTTTACTCACTTGAGTATAATAAAGTTTTTAGAGATTCTGAGAGTGAGGAGTGCTAAACACCTATTTTTGCCCAGTCAAGTAGGGTGCTATGAAAGAATATTTAATTTTAGCAATTATTTATTTAATTTTACACTATACAGTTTTTGGAATCTTGTCAAAATTATGGATTTTAACCTATCGCGCTCTCCTTCATTTAATTTTGAGCTAGATAGACCAAAATATTTAAAAAATATTTATTTATTGTTTAAATTTATTTCGCACGACGTTCTAAATATGATCGCAAACTTGGATTTCTTCGATGAAGCCGCCTCTGGCTCAGATAAAAATGGACTCCATATTTTTAAAAATACAAACTAAGAGAAAATCGGTTAATAATGCAAAGTGCTAGTATGATCAAAAATTGTGTCTTCAATTATCGAAATTTTTTGATTTATTTATTATTCGATGAATCTGCTCGACTGGCGATATGTGTAAGTTAAATGTAGTGTTTGCGTACATTATTACATATATATGCTATAAATTAATTTAATTAAAGAAAAATATGAATATATTAATAGAATCACACTATAAGCTTGAAATTTATTAAAATTTATACAAAATTATAGTTATTTTACGTTTTTGGAACACTCTCAGTGAATCTTATTTGCACTTGACCAACTTTTTCATGTTTGGAATTTTTTATGTTGTTTTGAATATTAATTCAAATTATCTAATAAACAAGTAAAAAACAAACAGGTATTTTGTTATAACAAATTTCGCAGTTATGACCCTAAAATATTATTACCTATTTTTGAATTATCCGGCTAAGAATTTCTAATAAAAATTCACCATTTTTTATTTGTTTAGCTAAAGTTTAAATTAATTCTAAAAAAAAAGGTGAAGAGAACATGTTTTAGCTGACTAAAATTTTAAATAATTTTATTTACGTTTGACAGTCATAGAAAAAACGATGCGATGTGTAAAATCTTCATTAGTCATGAATAATTTATGAAAAACTGAAAAATACGAGCTAATACAAGATTGTCTAAAAAGATTCGTTTTGAATTTAAACTTGAAAATATTGATACTAGTTCAATCCATTTCACTTTCATTCGGAACAAATTTTCTAAATATTTTAATTAAAACAACGAAAGTTTATTTTGAAGCCTGCGCCACTAGCGGCTAACGATATGAAATATTAGAGTGCTACGTTTGAAATTTGAAATAAACATAATAACACTTATGGTTACGCAAAATAAAAAAATATTTATAATTTCATAACTCGATCGTCTTCTTAGAACATCTTCGAAAGTTTAACTATTTATTTCTAAATACAGTGGAACCCGGGTATACAACCACCCCTGGACACGACTACGACTTTTTTTGTTGGATCAAATTTTGCTCGGCTTACGACTAAAAAAATTGGTACACGACCTTATATTTATATGTTTAATATCATAAAAACATAATGCATTCATGTGCTGAAATTCTGCAAAAAAAACCACCCCAACAATGTTTCCGTTAAACAATTTTGCAAAAAGTGCTTATAACGTGAATTAATTGTATATGTTACAAAATCTCCGTGCACAAGATTGTGCATAACACATGTCATGCACATTATGTGCACACTATACCATACCGATCACATGTTGTTCACGATCACGTTAGCCGCATCTTTGACGAATAATAATAAACGAAGGGAAACGAAATTTAATTTAAGGTTCAGAATATAATAAACAAAGAATAAAAAAATGGAGAGTGAAAAACTAGTTTATCATTTTCTAAAATGACTGGTTAATAAGCCGCGAGGCAGCGTTGCAAATGAAAGTCATTTGATGCCGGTTGATTTTTATTTATTATAATTAATTAGCTCCATCTGACGATAAATCTGGCGGTCAGTTTCTATAGTGTGGGGGTGTGTGATTGTGGGGAATTTTTAAAACTGGTAAAAAAACGAATTCCAAAAGTCATTTGATGCCATTTCGAAATTTATATGATGCATGTTTACACCATAACAATTGAAAAAAAATGATCAGATGATTGGCGGATGGGGGATTATAGGTCAGCTACTCGTATAGATCTGATTCAAACTGAAATATGCTTATAGTCAGGATATTTGATGCCAGATAAAATTCATATTGACGACGTATAATACTATTAAAAGTATACAAGCAACAATCAGATGCAGGTTTATCTGGGGTATTGCCGTCAGCTGAGGTAATAAAAATACAAAGGTTGAGCATAAATAAATGTGTGAATCGCCGATTAACCTATTTATCTTATTATTACTTCAGTTTATAAAACCTAAGTATTACATTCTCAATCTAAAAGTGAAATTCTTACCCCACTTTGTGGCATTTATTGATATTTTAGAACCAACTGCTTCAAAAAAGCAAAAAAAAAAATATGAATGTCTGCCTGCCGCCACGACCGTTGTTACAGAAAAGATCGGTTGAGCGATTTCAAAAATGTTTATTTCTATAAATTGGTTAACTTGATGGTAAGAGCCAAAAGAACGATGTGTTCGATAACTGTTCCGAAAGTGTGTCAAAAAATCATTAAGTGTGTCAAAACAAGAAAATTCGCATATCTTTATAAGTTCATTTTAAGTTATAACGAGTAGTAACCTTGAATATGGTGAAATCTTGATAGTCGGCATTGGTTTGTGAGACCAGGACCTTGATTAGTGTATTATAAGTGTATCAAAAACACCAGTAAGGGTGTCTAACGAATGGTTTTCATTTATTTTTAAACCAACTTTTTGAAAAAAATAAAATTAATTATTTGTATGACACGAAATGTAATTGAACATGACATTGGACAGGAAATATGGATCAATTCAGTTTACACGGCCGTCATTACCTACACTGCAGGGAAAACCACTGGAGGGATTTCAAAAATTTTTTTTTCTAAAAATAGGTATACTCAAGAGACAGGTCCGAAAGGACGCTATGTTCGATAACTGTACCGGAAGTGTGTCAAAAAAATCATTATGTGTGTCAAAACAAGGAAATTTGCATATTTTTTGCTTAAAAAACGTTCATTTTAAGTGATTACGAGTAGGAACATTGAGTTTCGAGAAATTTTGATGGTCGGGATTGGTATATGAGACCAAAATCTAGATTATTGCATTATAAGTTTGTCAAAAAAATGTTGTCAAGTGTGTCAAAAGAAAGATTTTTATTTATTTTTTTACCCAATTTTTCGGAAAAAAAATTAAATTAAAATTTGGTGTGAAATGGTTTTATTATTATTATTGAGAACTATGGCATTATAAGTTTGTCAAAAAAATGTTGTCAAGTTTGTCAAAAGAAAGATTTTTTTTGATTTTTTTACCCAATTTTTTGGAAAAAAATAAAATAAATAATTTGTATGACGTGAAAATATATTATTATTATAGAGAATTATGGCATTATAAGTGTGTCAAAAAAATAATGTCAAGCGTGTCAAAAAATGATTTCATCGATTTTTTTAGCCAATTTTTTGGGAAAAAAAATGTAGCTGTTTTTATGACGTAAATGTAATTGAAAATGAAATTGGACATGGAAATTTTTGAATTTGTTACAGTTTTTGAAATATTTTTGGAATTTTGAAAAAAGTATGTATTTTTGATTTTGTAATAATTTTTGCAATATTTTTATAATTTTGGAAAAAGTTTTAATTTTTGATTTTGTAATAATTTTTGGAATATTTTTAGAATGTTGAAAAAAGTTTGATTTTATTAAATTTTTACAATATTTTTGGAATTTTGAAAGAAATATGAATTTGTGATCTTGTGATATTTTCTCGAATCGCTAAAATGAAGGTTTTTGAATAGTTTGCTGAAAATGAAAATGAAATTGGACATGGACATTTTTGAATTTGTTATAGTTTTTTAATATTTTTGGAATATTGAAAAAGTTTCAATTTTTGATTTTGTAAGAATTTTTGGAATATTTTTAGAATTTTAAAAAATTTTAAATTTTATAATAATTTTTGTAATTTTGGAAAAAGTTTCAATTTTTGATATTGTTGTAGTTTTTGCAATATTTTTAGTTTTGGAAAAAGTTTGAATTTTTGAATTTTTAAAAAATTTTGGAATATTATTAGAATTTAGAAAAAGTTTAAATATTTGATTTTATTCTAATTTTTGGCATATTTGGAATTTTGAAAAAAGTTTCAATTTTTGATTTTGTATAATTTTTGCAGTATTTTCAGAATTTTTGAAAAAAGTTTAATCTTTGATTTTGTAATAATTTTTGGAGTATTTTAAGGATTTTGGAAAAAATTTTATTTTATTTATTTTTTACAAAATTTTTGGAATTTTGAAAGAAATATGAATTTGTGATTTTGTAATATTTTCTCGAAACACTAAATGGAGAGGTTTTTGAGTAGTTTGCTGAGTTTAACTAAAAACTATGTCCGCATAAAAGTTTTTTGCCGAAAACTATATCAAAATCCTTAACTCAGACCGAAGTCTTGATATCTCAGAGCTGTGCGATTTCAGCCCCTCCATATTTTTCATCTTAGATTATGTTCGAAAGAAATTTGTTTGTGTATTCAAAAAAATAATCGGGCATTATGTATAATTAATTTTAGTGATTCCAAAAAATTATTACATTTATTGAATATTTTTTGGTTATCTTTTTTTGATGTCGGTTTACTAATATTAAAATTTATTTTTTTATATTACATATTCAGAAAATTATGGACAATTAATATTATTTGTTGTATGTAAGCCAAATATTTAAATTTTTTGATATCTGATTTTTTTTCGTTTAAATAGTATTGTTAAAAAAATGGCGGAAATATTTACAAATTCAATCATACACATACATTTTCATTTTACAACTTCAATATACGACCCCAATCTTCATATGTCGCAATGACTTTACCAAAAATATTCGTCTAGAAAATATTTATAACGTATAAGAAAAGCCTAGGCATAAAACTCAAACATCAAATAATGTATTTATGCCTGAAAGTTCTATGCACATTTTGTAGACATGTTTACATGATTTAAAAATGTTGAATTAAAACAAATACATTTGTATAACGTTAGCACTCAAATACTTTTTTAAACTTCAACATAATTTAAACATATGAATGGGCTGAAATCTCAAGGCTTTATGACGGTCTGGGACGTCTAACACGAAACTCCAATACGTTGCCGGAAAATTATAACAGATCATAAATTAACATAATTTAGTGAAAAGCTGGTACAATCAGCAAACTACTCAAAAATCTCTCCATTTAGCGTTTTGAGAAAATATTACAAAATCACATATTCATATTTCTTTCAAAGTTCCGAAAATATTGTAAAAATTAAATAAAATCAAACATTTTTCAAAATTCTAAAAATATTCCAAAAATTATTACAAAATCAATTACAAAATCAAATCAATAAAATCAAATATTTAAACTTTTTCTTAGTTCTAATAATATTCAAAAAATTCTTAAAAATGCAAAAATTCTAACTATTTCCAAAATTCTAAAAATAATGCAAAAACTATAACAATATTAAAAATTGAAACATTTTTCGAAATTCCAAATATTATAATAAAATCAAAAATTTAAAATTTTTCAAAATTCTAAAAATATTCCAAAAATTCTTACAAAATTAAAACTTGAAACTTTTTCAAAATCCTAAAAATATATATAAAATTCAGAACTTCGAAAATTCTATTTTTTTTCAAAATTTTAAAAATATTGCAAACATTATAACAAAATCAAATATTAAAACTTTTTCCATTATTCTAAAAATATGGCAAAATTATTAAAAAATCAAAAATACACACTCTTTCAAAAATTCCAAAAATATTTCAAAAACTATAACAAATTCAAAAATTTCCATGTCCAATTTCATGTTCAATTACATTTACGTCATACAAACAGCTAAATTTTTTTTTACAAAAAATTGGCTACAAAAATAAATGAAATCATTTTTTTGACACACTTGACTATATATTTTTGACAAACTTATAATGCAATAAAATACTCAATAATAATAATTTCATGTTCATTACATATCATGTTATACAAATAACTAATTTTATTTTTTTCTAAAAATAAATGAAAATCATTCTTTTGACATACTTGAATTTATTTTTTTGACAAACTTATAATGCCATAATAATAAAATTTCATGCAATAAAAATAATTAATTTTATTTTTTTCCAAAAAATTGGGGAAAATAATAAATAAATTCTTTTGACTCACTTGACAACATATTTTCTACAAACTTCTAATACAATAATCTAGTTGTTAATCTCACATATCAATCCTCATCGCTGATTAGTCTACGTCATATGTATTTTCAAGTATTCAACTGAACTCGTCGACATTATATACAGTTGTTTACAAATAGTCAACTGACCTAATCGATATTGTATACAGTTGCTTGCTGCTCATCGCTGATTAGTCTAGGTCATATGTATTTTCCAGTATTCAACTGAACTCTTCGACATTATATACAGTTGTTTACAAATAGTCAACTGAATGAATCAATATTATATACATTTGCTTGCTGTTCATCGCTGATTGGTGTCTTCGTCATATGTATTCTCAAATATTCACATGCACTCATCGAAATTATATACAGATGTTTGATATGCATTGCTGATTGGTCTATATCATATGTATGTAATTTGCAAATAGTCAACTGACCTCATCGATATTGTATACAGTTGCTTGCTGCTCATCGCTGATTAGTCTACGTAATATGTATTTTCAAGTATTCAACTGAACTCTTCGACATTATATACAGTTGTTTTCAAATAGTCAACTGAATTAATCAATACTATATACAGTTGCTTGCTGCTCATCGCTAACTAGTCTATGTCATATGTAATCTGCAAATATTCAAATGTACTCATCGATTTATATGCAATTGTTTATTCACTGCTGAGTCATCGTCGTTAAAAATATACACAGTTGTTTGATGTTCATTGCTGATTGGTCTATATCATATGTATGTAATTTACAAAAGCTGCTTGCTGCTCATCGCTGATTAGTCTACGTCATATGTCTTTCAAGTATTCAACTGAACTCTTCGACATTATATACAGTTGTTTACAAATAGTCAACTGAATTAATCAATATTATATACTGTCAGCTCATCGCTGACTAGTCTATGTCATATGTAATTTTCAAATATTCAAATGTACTCATCGATATTACTTTCATCGCTAATGAATCGTCGTCATATATAAGTGTGATATTCAACTGTACTCATCGATTTATATGCAATTGTTTATTTTTCATCACTGCTGCATCCACAAGAGCTAATCTGAATTTGTCATCGACGGGAATTTTGATGCTACTTCAAATTTTAAAGTCATACAGTCCACTCAGAAAGCATCAATGACATTATTCAATATTTTTAGTAACATTGCAAACGTCAATATTTCATATTTGCACTAGTTTTAATTAATCACAATTTATGTTTTGTGATACTACAATTAATTGGAAATAAAATAATGTTAAGCTTACGTTATATTTCTTGTATTTACGATACATTACGCTAATTTTTAGGTTTCTATTTCATAAATTTAATGCAATATTTTAGTCCTAAAATTTATAAAATTTTGTCGTAGATTTTATGTTATTTATTTAGTTTACTAATACAGTTTATGAAAATGTGCTTTAAATTTAGTAAAAAATTATTTTCAAAATATATTTATGTCTAATGATATTTGTTTCGTAAATATTACGACAGGTAATGACAAATTTAATAAAAAAATGTAGCATTCTTTTTAAAAATTTCATTATTTAAAATTTATGTTAGCTATAATAAATATGAGTTTAAAAATTTCACTAAAATAATAAAAAATCATAAAAGCTATGAAACTTCATTTACAATCAATGTAATCTCTGTAACATAATTCTGATGTTATATTTTCCTTACAACTATATTAATTATTTTTCTGAGTGTAGCAGAAAGTGTTAGTTTTATAAAAAAAAAATCCGCTTAAAGTCTAGCCTTCAATTATTTCTGAGGACTTGCGCAATGCTTCTAAGATTTTTCGATATGAAATTCAGGTAGGCCAGTCAAATTGACAATTGGCTGACTTCACCACAGCTCTGGAAACATAGTGTTCTGGATATATAGTGAGCTAATATCCATCAAATACTTTAGTTAAATGCTTTGGCCAACCAATGTTATACATATCTCGTAGTTCTAATTATGAAAATATTAAAAAAAGCGGTAGTATCCTAGGGACAAACATAAATTCTGTTGTACGAAAAAAGTAAAAAAAATTTTTCCGGCAGTGACAAACTGGAAGTTGGGATGCAGAACTGTTGTGAAACGTACTAAACGCTTATGTTTCAAGTTTCATCTAATTCGATTATCAGCTACAGATGCTATTGAGATTTCAAAAAAACAGTGAGACAACGTGAGACAAAACAAAGTGAGAAAATTCAGCAGTTGTATGGTAGACCCTTCGCCACTATGATCAATGTGTTCCAAAAGATGATAATTATCTTCTCACACTAATTAAAACCTTTTCATAATTTTCATCATTATCACTTCATTATTGTAAGCTGTAGTGTGCATAAGGACACTTAAAAAACTTCAAAAATATTAAAACAAATTTTTAGCCGAAAGTGAAAAACCGGAAGTTAGGATGCAGAACTGTTGAGAACCGTACTAAATACTTATGTATCAAGTTTCATCCAATCCGATTATCAGGTACACATGTTATAGAGCTTTCAAAAATCCATATGCTCCGGACGCCCCCCCCCCTCCCCACGTATTTGCATCTTCATTCATATATGCATCTTTCTCTAAAGTGTCATCAAAATTCATTCACGAACAAATATTGTATGCTCCAAAAACATTGAAAAATTGTGACACAGCAAACAGGTTTTAGGGAGGCCTCCCACCACTTATCCCAATATTGTCCAAAAACAAATCAGTTTTTTGTCATTTAAGTCTCCCTATTTTCTCTAAGTGTCATTTAATTGATTAACGAATGAAATCTGTATGCTCCCACAAACTTTAAAAACAAAGTGAGAAAAGTCAGCAGTTGTATGGTAGACCCCCGCCACTTTAATCAATGTGTCCCAAAAGATAAAAATTATCTTCTCACACTAATTGAAACCTTTTCATAATTTTCATCATAATCACTTCATTATTGTAGGCTGTAGTACGCATAAAGACAGTGAAAAAACTTAAAAAAATTACAAAAAAAAATGTTTTACCGGAAGTAAAAAACCGGAAGTATAGATTCAGAACTGTTGTGAACCGTACTAAATGTTTATGTACCAAGTTTCATCCAATTCGATTACCAGGTACAGATTTTATTGAGCTTTCAAAAAAACAGGGTGTCCCCAACACCACTTTGTTCACTATCGCACAAAAACTAATCAGTTTCATGCCATACATATTTGCATCCTTTTCCAAGGTGTCATCAAAATTTATTCGCGAACGAATCTAGTATGCTCCCAACAGACTTAAAAAACATGGTGGAAAAACCCACCTGTTGTATGGTGGACCAAGGTGGTTGTATGGTGGACCAACTCTTTATCCAATTTTCTCCCAAAGCTGATAAAATCTTTCTCATGTTCTTTGAAAGCTTTTACCAACGTTTCATGAAAGCCGATCGGGAATTGTAAGGTACAGTAGGGATAAACACCTGAAAAATGACTTTATAACTGGAAGTGTTAAACCGGAAGTTGGTATGCAGAAATATTGGAAACAGTAGTCAAACCTTATATACAAAGTTTTAATAAGATAAGATCATAAGTCGGGATTAGAAGTTATTGAAGATTTAAGCTTAGCGGTGTTCGGGAGACCCCCGCCATTTTGTCCAAATTTAAAATGAATCCAGCAGCCAAATTCTGTAACTGTGAAGCGGTGAAGTGATAAAAATTTCTTCGTTTCTTTTCAGGGGCGTCAATTGGGTAGGGCTGGGGGGGGCATTGGCCCCCCACAAGGATCTGATACTATCAATACATCGATTCAATAAAACTATCCAATCGTGATAGAACTATACAGTATAAAAATTTCAATGCACTGTTATTTTGTAAATTCGTCTAATTTTTAGAACATTAACTTAACTAATATACCAATTTTATCGCATACTATTAATTGAAATATATCTGATAATATAATTATTACGTTACATATTATTTTGGCCCGACTAAAGTACAGTTCACCGCAATATTCAAACCTTTATCGTTCTTTATATCAAGGACTAGAGCGCCACCGATACGAAAGGCGGTCGTATTGCTTCTAATCTTCTGATGAAATCAGTTTTATAAACAAAACACGATCGTTCTTCCAAAAACGCCGTGGGTGCGCATTGTGACAAAATTCTATCGTACTATAAGGTGCGCGGCATCACCGCTTTTAGAAGAACGATTGTGTTTTGTTTATAAGATATTCGTGTCTGAGCCACGATTTCATTAGTATAGCGTTCCTCGAGAGTTCACAGTGCAGTATTTAACATTCAAATTTCAATTGTTATTGGCCATTGGAAATTTATATAAACTTAAAAGTAAGTACATGCAGGAGAACACAACCTAATTATACCCCACTTATTTGGAGAACCCTGACTGTTTGGCCTTGTTTTTTATCTATATCAGATTGTACAAACTTTACAAGACTTTTTTAAAAACAATAAATTAAATACAATTCTAAAATGTAAAATCCTATAACATATCAAAAGTTTTCTTGATAGTTCTGCTAATTTTTATAAAATGAATGAAAATAATTACGGGAGTAATTTAAACTTATTGGGTTATTTCCAGTGATTTTATGATAGTGAATGTTTTATAATGGACAAGCAATATTTTCTAACGAATATTTAAGTTATGTAAATATTTTCAAAATATGTTATGAAAACTTGCTGTCAAATTCATTTTATGTATTTTTAATTCATAAAATAGCAAAAATTATATGTTTGGCTGGTTATAATAAAATCCAAAACGTATCCTAAACGTCAATCTTTGTTCATTTTTTTTATACAGTCACAGGGAGGGAGAAACTATTATTTTTTGGTGGTAGGTTTTTCTTATATATTTAAAAGAAGCTCGCAATAATTGTACAATTTTGAATCAAATGAAAAATTTACGCACGTTTATGGGTAGTAAGCTGACCAGACGTCCCACGCTGCGTGGAAATGTCACGCATTTTATTGCGTTGTCCCACGGAAAAATCTGTCCCACGAAGCGTCCCACGAAACAAATATTTCCACCACATTTGCCCGCATTATCGAAATAATCATCTACCTACGTATAGTTTGCGCAATATCTTAGTCAGAGCAATGGCTTCACAGTTTTTTCTTGCAGTTTGTATAATGTTATGTATATGTTGATTTAACCATATTGAGAGAACAAACCAGTGCAATATTATTATGAAAAATAAAACCCAAAATATTTTACTTAAAAAGATGCAGTTTTGCGTATAAATTCATGAAAATTTAAATTTTTAAACCAGAGTTTACGAGTCTTTATTCGAGCACTCATTTCAATCCTTTGAAATAATATTCAAAAATTAAAATGTTCATAATTTGAATATCGTTCTTACTCGTAAGAGTAAAATTTTTGTTTTTTCGATTTTACTCCTTTGGAGCGATTCGATTCGATTCGATACAAAATCTAAAGAGTTAAGACGTGTTTTTATTTTTTCGTGAAATAATTATTACTAGTAGTTGTTTTTTTTTGATTTTAAAACTCAATTTCTTTTGTTTTTTTAATATTTAAAACATTTTACATTTTATAAAGTTTAAAAAGAAAGTTTATTTAATATTGTTGTGGTTTATTTTCCAAAAAACTAGGTATTTACCGTATGTAAATATTATAATAAAAAAAAACTTTATCTCAAACAAAATATTGAACTCAATCTACTAATTAAGCAATAAAACAATTAAAAACAAAATACAGTGCATCACACAAAAACAGTTTATTGTAAAGTTTTGTTTAATTTTTGGTGCTTTAAACTTGTAAAAGTGGCTTAAAAGATAATGAATAACCATTGAACATTTACATTTATATATTTATAAATTATAATAATCGTTACTGTTAATTTTAATAATTTATCAAGTTATTTTCTTATATAAACGTATTTCATTGCAAAAATTTTACGTGCATTACTGTCAGCGGTAATTTATTAAATCGTCATTGTGTTTCGTTGTAAATAAGAAACTGTTTCAAAAAAATCAACTTTTTGATCAGTTCTGGAGCATTTAATACATATAATACATCAAATATAATATATTTATCTGCACAATGACGTTTAAATGTGACTTGGTTTCCTGTGCAGGCTTTGACAGAAATGAAAATGACTCAATCGTTGAATGTCATGGTTTGTGCTCCAAGGGATATCATGGAGTCTGTGTTGGTTTCCCAAGAGAATGGAAAACATCGAAACTAGCGCTAATTCTACGTAATCATTTCATCTGTGAACAATGTGTAATTGCTACGCCACTAATAGGCAAGTTGGTTCAACACTTCGATGATAAGATTAACAGTTCGTTTGAGAACTTTAAGGAAACATTGGATAAAAAGCTGTCTTTAATAATCGACGGAATAAAGCTGGAATATATGTCTTTGTTAACAAGTGTTGTGGACAACGTTTCTGAAAAAATTTCTGAAAAATTATCAATGAACATTAATACTATCAAAGAAGCTGTTACGAATAAAAATCAAACCTCGTCTAAAGACCAGCCAATCAATTTAGATACTTGTGAGGTTTCAGTTTTGGAAACTGCAAATATTGATTCTGAAAGCGGAGCAGTAAATCTTCTTAAAACTGATAACCTTCTGCCTAAAGCACTCAATGCTAAAAACATACTTAATGAGAATGTGATTGTCTCCAACAAGTCTCAGTCTAATTTGTCGTCACAGTCTGATCGTCATGTGAGTAAAAGAATTAATATCAATCGGCCTCCACATAAATTGCTGTCTTATCAGGGTAATACTGAATATGATGGAATAGTTGGCACTGCGTCTATGAATGAGACGATTCGCTCTGTGGAAACAATTCACTATAAGCATTTATATGTCACCAGACTTGATCCGAACACTAAAATTGATGATTTGGTATCCTACATCAAGAGCAAGATAAACATTGACGATAATAAGAAATTTTCTATTCGTCCATTGACACCGAGAAATGTTGAACTCAGTCGCTTAAATTTTATTTCATTCAAGATCGGTCTTACTGAGGATTTATTTGATTTGGCTCTAAACGCTACCATCTGGCCTAAAGGTGTTTTGGTTCGTCAGTTTATCGATCGTCCTAAAACATCATCTTCTTCAAAAAACTTGGAACGAAACAACTTTTGCGATCCAGCGTCGTAAGAGATGATAATGCTGCCGGTCAATATAATAATGCTTTTTTAGATCTAAATCATATATGTAAAAATATTCTTCAAATTCATTTCAACAACTCTAGTGGTATTCGATCCAAGGCTGATAAAATTTATATGTCCGCTTTGAATACCAATTTTGATGTTGTTGCTTTAGTCGAAACCTCACTGACATGCAGCTTTAACTCCGAAGAATTTTTTCCTGAAAACTATTTAGTGTTTCGTCGGGATAGATATATATGTGAAGAACTAAAGGGTGGTGGAATTTTAATTGCAATTAAAGCCAATCTCCAATCTGCTGTCGTGTATACGCGAGCTTGAGTTTCTAGCTGTTAAAATCAAGTGTGGCCGGAAATGGATTTATTTGTGTGCAGCCTATATTCCTCCAAGGAGTTCACGTGAAACTTACATGAAACTAATTGATTCAGTTGCCACAGTTTTAACTTTAATGGATGAATCGGATGAAATTATTGTACTTGGTGACTTTAATTTACCACTTATTGAATGGTTTTGGGTGAATGAAGACGAATTTTCTTCTACGTAAACCAATGAAATGTCTAATGAATTTTTAGATAATCTTACTAGTTTTGGACTTAAACAGTATAATCGCATCTTTAACAATCAAAATAGAATGTTGGATCTCATTTTTTCTTCATGTGATCAGCTTGCAGTCTCTTTATGTGAGGATTTAGCGGGCTGCTCTAGTATTTATCATAAACCGTTACAATTGGAATTAAATTTTATTGACTGTGTTGAAAATATTGATAATTCATTTCCGTATTTTAATTTTTCTAAAGGTGATTATAGTTCTTTTAATTTGTTCTTGAATTCCATTGATTGGTTTTCTTTATTTAACGGTCTTAATGTGAATGATTGTGTATGTAAATTTGACGAAATTTTAAAAAACGGGATAAATAAATTTGTTCCTGTTTGTCATAGCATTGAGTCATATCGGGAACCATGGTTTAATAAAAAGTTAATTAATCTAAGAAATCGCCGTGATAAAGCACAAAAATTTTACAAGAACAACCAAACCACTTCTGCTTACTCTACTTTTTGTATTCGTCGTAATGAATTTAAAACTTTGAATAATTTTTTGTATAAATCATATATGTTGCAGATTGAATCAGAAATTTCAATTAATCCTAAGAATTTTTGGTCATTTATCGACTCAAAGCGAAAAACTAATGGCTATCCTAAGACTATGAACTTAAATGATGTTTATGCTTCAAACCCTGAAGATATCTGTAATTTATTTGCGTCCTATTTTAAAACAGTGTATTGCTCTGAAGATGGCGATTCAAACTCCCCATTTACTTGCTCCTCATCTGGTAGTCCTTACAACCACTTGCAATTTTCCATGGATGAAATCATTGAGGGATTGAATGAACTTGGCATCTCTAAAGGTGCTGGGCCAGATGGCTTGCCTCCTATCCTATTCAAGAGTTGCTCATGTTCTGTGGCTGGTCCTCTAATGTTAATTTTTAACAAGAGCTTATCCACCGGTATATTTCCAGAAACTTGGAAGTTGTCTTTCATAAGGCCAATTTTCAAATCTGGTAAGCGTGATGATATTAGTAAATACAGAGGTATTGCTTTAATTTCAGTGTTGCCGAAGTTTTTTGAAAAACTAGTTAAACATTTTTTGGAATTTCATATTAAAAAGTTTATTGCTCCAGAACAACATGGTTTTTTATCTGGACGTTCAACTACCACTAATTTAGTGTTATTCTCGCGTTATATCTCAGATGCACTGCAAAACTTTGAGCAAGTTGATGTTTTATACACTGATTTTAGCAGTGCGTTTGATAAGGTTAAACACCCTAAATTAATACTCAAGCTTGACAAACTTGATTGTGAAATGATTCCTATTAAATGGATTTCATCGTATCTATCCCAGCGTACGCAGTATGTCAAAATTGGTAATTATTGTTCTACGACTTTTAAAGTAACTTCTGGTGTACCGCAAGGTAGTCATCTTGGACCTTTGCTTTTCATTCTATTTATTAATGATGTTTGTAACTGTTTTAAATTTCTTAAATTTCTATTATATGCAGATGATATGAAAGCCTATATATTACTATAAAATCAATCACTGATACAATTAATTTCCAAAGTGATTTGAATAGATTACATATTTGGACTGTAGAAAATGAGCTGTTTTTGAATATCTCTAAATGTAAAATTATGTCAATTTTTAAAAACAAATCACCTATCTTAGTTACTTATCATTTCTGCAATAATAGTTTAGAACGGGTATATAAGTTCAAAGATTTAGGTATTATTTTCACAGCTTCATACTCATTTAATGATCATTTTGATTATATGATTGGACGAGCTAATTCAATGCTAGGGTTCATCAAACGTAATACTAAAGATTTCTGTGATCCATTAACGCTCAAAACACTTTATTGTGCATATGTCAGATCAATTTTGGAATATGGTTCTGTAATCTGGAATCCGCTGTATGTTATCCATTCGACACGAATTGAAAGCGTGCAGAAAAGGTTTCTTATTTTTGCTCTGAATAGATTACCTTCAAATAAAACTTGTCAGTTTTCTTTAGAACCTTATGCAAGTCGATTAGAGCTTTTGACTTTGAAGACGCTGTATAAGAGAAGGGAGGTTGCTTGTGCGATTTTTGCTAGAGATGTTTTGTGTTATCGGATCGATTGCTCAAATTTATTGTATTATTTCGATATATTTGTTCCATCTCGGCAGCTTCGCCAACGTGGTATATTTTTTGCAATTAATTTCAGTAGTACTAATTATTGCTCTAATGAATCAATTAACAACTGTATAAGAATCTTTAATAAAGCCTTTGAATGCTTTGATTTCATGATATCGAGAAATGTTTTTAAAAGATCTGTAAGTAACCTTTAGACTTTTTAGCTTAGGTACTTTTAATAATTTTATTTTATAGTAAATTTAATTGTAATTTTTGTAACTATTGTAATTTTTTCTCATTGATGTATTAGCCAAATTTATTAATATATGGATGGCTGTAATAAATAAATAAATAAATAAATAAAATTACATTTTCTAGTTCTTTCATTCGATTTGTAAAAGAAAAAAATTAGTCACTCTACGTCATCCTTTATATTCATTTTTCTAACAATGCATGAATAATTGAACGAATCAAGCATTTTACGTTGAAAAGCATCAAATTTGACGCAAAAGTAAAAGTTTTGAGTATTTGAAAGAAAATATTTATTTCAATTTAGTAGCAAGAATGATATTTTATTATTTTCACTCCTGTATGTGGGAGTGTTATATTTTTTTTAAGCTACGCACTGAAAGGACAAAGTAAAAGAGTGATATAAGTAGCGTTTCAAAATCTGTTTAAAACACACTTTAACTAGAAAGCTCAAAAGTAAAATTATTATTTTCTAATATATAATTTTTTTTTCTCAATAAAGAACAAACAAAGCAAACAGCATAAACACTTGATAAATGGTATAGATTTGCAAAAGATAGAACGAGAGGTATACTGTATACCTCTTATACTTACAGAATACAGAAAAGATATTAATTATTTAGTAAAATTAAAATAAATTGTTTCAATTGTTTTACAGTCTTTACTTGTGTAACAAAAGTTTTAAGCTATTATAAAAGGTAAATTTATACTAATTTTTAAAATTATATTTAAAAAGTTCTCCTGCAAATCAAGACGGATAGAAAACGTTTACGTAAATTTCTATACGATATTGAATTGGACTATCCTTTTATAAAAAAAATTAAAATATAACGACGCAAAAGTTTAGTGTATTACCAGTCGGAGTGAACTTGAAAATTAACAGTGGACATTATGATATTAAAAGACATATAGATACAGATAAACATAAAAAAGCGTTGCTATAAGCCGCCAGCTCCAGTAGCTTGAACAAGTTTTGTTGTTATTTTGTTTTCTTGTTGTTATTTAACATTGACAAAAAGTTAGTTGCAATTTGCGCTGATAACACGAACACCAATTTTAGTGGTGTCACGTCAAGGGGTGAAAATTTAAAAACAAACTGAAATCGAATTTGAACCAGAGTGTATTGGATTCGCAGCCCATATTCTAAATAATGCAATAATGAATGCTGCTGATTTAAATGGCAGGGTTAAAATTTGGATATTTTACTGTCTTTACTGGAGACGTTGAAGGAGTTCTGCGGCAAAAGTAATGTCGAACATAACCAACTTATTGGATACAGTGAAATTCGCTGGCTGGCGGTAATGCCAGCACTAAAAAGAATTTAGAAAATGTACGAACCACTGCAACCACATTTCCTATCGGTTGAATGTCCAATTAAAATAAAAGAATTTTTTGAAGAATTAAATAGTAAACAAATAGTAAAGGAAAGCATTAAATAGTAAATTTATGCACAATCTAGTTCGTACGTTTTCACCGTTCTACTTTCTCGCAATAGAAATTCTAATTAGTTAGTATTTGGAAGAATGTTTGCATTTTGTTGCACATTTTAACGATTTGGCTCTGGTCAGTTTAGGGTAGACATTACTCTCTCTTGTCTCAGAGAGAAATAAAGGAAAACAAACAAACAAACAAAAAAACGATTCGACATAAGAGGAGTCACGTAGGGATTGCAATCCAGTGGTGTTTTATTTTTCCTGGGACTTTGTGACTCATAAATTTTAAATTCCGGGATGAGCGAGATCTAAAAAATCGTATAGAAAAATCATCCTTTTTTTCTATGCTGCACGATCTGCTGTCGTTTACAAATTCACTCTCTGAACAGTTACAAAGCAAAGATATAATAATTTCTAGCACAAGCGCTTTAATTAAAACTACTATCTTGATGCTTAAACAATGCAGAGGTGATACTAAATTTAAAATTATTTTTAACAAATGAAGGGATTTTGCAGAATTTTGCGGCATTCACTTCGATGAAACAACACCAGAAGACTAGCAGAGTAACCAATGTAGCTCAGAAGCATTTTATTTTTATTTCTAAGTCGATGCATTTAAATGCTTTTAAATATATGTGTGTATAAAAACGTGTATGTTATGTTTTACGAAAAAAAATTTTTCATGTCATTTAAATTCTCGCCCCCCCCCCCAAATGACGCCACTGTTTCTTTTCATTAAAAAACTTATCACTTCACCGCTTCACAATTACAGAATTTGGCTGCAGATCTTCCATTTTCAAGTGAGCCTGGAGCATTTTCCAAAGTTTCATCAAGATCCTATTCTGGAAGGTCACCCACCGACCCACACACAGACGTACACCAAAATTTTATTGGCTATTTAGATAGAGGATGGTCCAAAACAAAAGAAAAACAAAATTTGGGGTATGTTAGATTTTTTTTTCTCGATAAATTGCATTACTTCACACAATTTAAAATGTGGTGAAGTAAAAACGTTTTGAGGCATTAATTACCATCAAGGTGGAAATCGTTTCAATACCTTCGGTTGGTTTTAATCTGAGTTTACAATATCTCAGGTGATGAGCTTAACTTATATGATATATAGGAGTCCAAAATAAAGTGATATGAGGAAAATGACAAAAACGTCCAAAAGAAATAAAATTTTAGGTACTTTTATTGAATTATTGTGCGAGCGATAGCACAGGTTTTTGTCATATCTTTGGACCGAGCAGAGGTTTTTTCTCTTTCTGGAGTTTATCATTTACATAACAAGCGCCTTACAGGTTTCTGGAATGTCATTTTCAACGTTTTCAGAAATTTATCCACTTAGGGTTAAGTATCAAGAGGATAAATTACCTACCTGATGTCTTCACGGATAGTGGCAGCGGCAGTTTTTACTATGCGATGTCGCTCTTCTTTTTCGTCGGAATTCGTAGAGTCATACCAATTCTGAGTTAAAATTTTGTAACCTTTCGAAATAGTTACAGCAGGGTTATTTTTAATCTAAATTGCACCATCTTGAATATTGAAGGGGATATCATTTCCCATCCAAGACACTGTTTTCGAGCTACACGCAAAAAACTGGAAGAAGGACAAACATTTAATTTTTTTTTTGCTCTCCCATTAGTTAAGCTCATCTCCTGGGATGGTCCAAACTCAGATTACACTTATTAAAAATCAAATCAAGGTATTGAAACGATTTCCTTTTTTGCTGGGAATTAATTCCTAAAAAAATTTATATTTGACTGGTTTAAAACAGAAATGCAATTTGTGCATAAGTTCATGCACCTTTTGGTGACACCAATATTTTAGCAAGTACTCCTCCCACACATAATATTGTTTCTACAACAAAGTTTTGATGTTTTGTAAATTTCTAATTGGTTTTTCATTAGTACAAATATTGATGTCTTGCGTTGTAGGTCATTTCAGTTTCAAAATAACGAAAATCTTCTACTCCTTTAATTTTTGCTTATCTACGAATTCTAAAATGACACAATTTAAATTAATACATGCTTTTCTGTCGGAAGGATAATAGTATATTTTCCTACAAGAGATGAAAACATTGTTTTTTTCGTGAGTAAACATTTGTTCACGAGACGCGCTAGCGTCGAGTGAGACATGTTTACGAACGAAAAACGTTTTTATCTCGCGTAGGAAATGCAATTTTTTCAATGATACTAATATATAATCGATATTTACTATAAATTATAAAGTTATAAATCGACAACAAAACATTCAAAATTCATATTCTATTTTTTCATGGTTACGTTGTTAAAATACTTTGTAAAATTATATGAAAAACCATAGCAACTATAATTTGTTATTTTTTTACACTAGTGAGTTCACTTTTCGCATAGAAAAAATATTTTTATTTTGGATGGCATTCTATGTTTGTTTTTTTTGAGGTAAAGGTTCGTTGAGATTCATGTACATAAAATGGTTTTCATTGAAGTTGAAATTACTTAAATTATTTTTGAAATTTAAGAGCTAGTTCTTTTATTTGAAAGATCTGTTTGTCCAAACAAAATGAAGGTGAAATCAAAGTTAATTTTTACAACATATATCTTTTCAGTATTAGAACTTTCCTATGGAGCTTAACTTAAAATAATAATTATTATATTTTTTCAGTATTTGGAGCTTAGATTTAACAAAAACGTTCGTCATTTCATAACAGGAGTCTTTTTGTTATCATCCATGTTATCACTACCGATTGCAATTTATGTGCCATCTCTTGCATTTTCTCAAGTAACTGGCGTTAATATATATTTAATCAACGGAATCGTATCCTGTGTGTGTATAGCTTATACATTACTGGTAACTATTATATATGTTTAAAAATTGTTTGTTATAATACATTTTATTATTATTAGGGTGGAATAAAAGCTGTTGTATGGTCTGATGTGTTTCAAGCGTCAGTCATGTTAGGATCTTCAGCATTTGTATTGTTCTATGCGGTGAATAGTATCGGTGGTTTTGGTGAAGTTTGGGAAATAGCTGAGCAGGGTAATCGTCTGCAATTCTTCAATTTATCATTAGACTTAGTAACAAGACATACATTTTTAAATACCGTCTTGAGTTATATACCTTTATGGATAGTAGAGGTAGGATTAAGCCAAAGCTGTATTCAACGAATTGTATCAGTTCCAACTGTACAAAAAGCAAGATCGTAATATAAAAATAAAAATTTGTAAATCCAATAAATTCATATAACAACGATTTTTTTTAGGACATTATGGCTTTTCTTTTTTGGATGTGTTGTTATTTTAACACTAAACTGTTTCATTGGAGTTGTGATATATTCAACATATGCAGGATGTGATCCAGTGAAAGCAGGAGTGCGTTATATGTTTGTATTATTAACTTCTTAAAAGATATTTTATTGAGTGGAAGTTATGTAAATACACACTTTCAACTTTTCGGTACTCAAACAAAATTTTCATTTTAGATCATCGAAAAACCTGACAGACTGGTTCCATATTTTGTTGGTGATTTAGTTGGACATATATCAGGAATCCAAGGATTATTTATTTCATGCGTTTTTAGTGCTGCGTTGAGGTACTAGCTTCACAGAATTTCAAACAATCAAATACTTATATTATTTTAATATTTATAGTACAATGGCATCAAAAATAAATACATTGTCAGCAGTTTTTTATTTCGATTATGTTCGAAAAATGAACATCGTAAAGGATACGGATGAAAATGCAAAATTAATGATTAAAATCATCCTTGTTATAATTGGAGTGTACTCGTCGGCAATGGGATTTATAGTTAATCAATTTAGTTTCATCTTACAACTCCAGATCTCCGTTATGGGGATTACACATGGAACAACTTTTGGAATATTTGTACTAGGAGTTCTTTGGCCATATGCAAATTCTAAAGGAGTATTAACCGGTGGCATCGTTGCATTAGGAACTGTAACATGGATTGTTGTAGGAGCTCAGTTGAAAATACTAAATGGAAATGCTATATCTACGGCTCTACCGTTATCAGTAGAAAATTGTGATGCTATGGGAATAAATATTACAAAAACATTGCACAATCAAAACAATTTAATAATAAATAGTGGAATTGAGAATGTATCATTTTCGATCTACGATATTGGTTTTCCATGGTATATAGTTATTGGATCTTTTATATCAATAGTCGTTGGTATCATTGCCAGCTTTTTCATGGGAGGCAAAGATAAGACTAAATTAAATTTAAATCTATATCCTCCAATCACTCAAAGGATGTGTCCTAAGACACTTTTGAAAGAAGATATATGTTTACCTGAAATGAAAATATTTTTAGAAAATAAAAATTTAGATACGTAGATTAGAGGCTGTTAAAAAAAATTTGTGTTTTCTTTATTAATGAAAAATTTATCGTAAAAGTTTATCTAATTTCAGTTTCAGAGTAGCTGCCGAGTTATTTTGGATCAATTTGTGTTACTGTTTGATAATATTTCATATGTTAGCCACCTTTAGGTATACATGTTTTTCGATATGTTTTACTCGTCGTACTTAGCAAACCATGTTGTCGGTATAAGAATACACTCAGAAAAAAAATCGATGCGTTTGTTACTTATGCGCTATAGTAACTCCAAAATTGTAAACATAACATACGTTTTTCTAAAATTTACTAGTGCAAAGTATTTATAATTTAAGTAATATTAACCTGTGCCACGTTAATAAAGCAAAATTGGAAATTGTAAAATTTTTGAAAATAAATTTACTACTGAAACAGTAAAACCAACATATGATCGCTGTAATTTTAGCTTATACGAAAGTTAATTTTGAAAGATGTAAACAATATTACCTAAAAGTCGTTACATTTACTTAACAATTTTGTAAAACATAACCGTCGAAAAATGCTAAATTTACATGGCAAATAGTGTTAAACATACTTATACACACGCGTATATATAATCCACTATTTACCCAAAGAGATTCACTTAAGTATGCTTATATGATACGTAATTTCTACTAAGACATCTTTAAATTTACGTTTTCATAGTTTGAAAATTACGTATGACTTCGAGTATTAAAGTCATATTAAACGTAAATTTTACTTAAAATAATAGTAAAATTTACATATGTAAATGTAGTATAACTGTCAATTTATGCAGCACGTGTTCTTGCGATTTGGCGTGGCGTTTTGTTTGTTTACTAATTTTGAGAGATATATGTATTTCTTTTTTTTTATTGTATTTTATGCTTTGCTCTATAGCTAAAAATGTAGATTCAAAAATATCTTCTTAGGGCGATAACTCCATTTTTTTGACCAACCCAGGTAAGCAGAGAAGATTGTTTTTACATTGAGCCAAGCTTGTTTTAAGGTCGAACAATGTTGGGATATACGATACACGATAAACTTGGTTGAATGTTGTTTTAACCTTAAATGATAACCACGTACCATTATTATTTTTACACATTGGAACAATATTTAAATACAATGCTGGCCCAATTCTACAAAGGTAAGCAGAAAGGATTGTTTTGACATTGAGTCAAGCTTGTTTTAAGGTCGAACAATGTTGAGACAAGCTTTACAATAAAAATGGTTGAATGTTGTTTCAACCATGATTGATAACCATGTACCATTATTATTTTTACACATTGGAACAATATTTAAATACAATACTGGCCCAATTCTAAAACAAATAAATCGAATGCATAGCTTTTTAATTTTTTATTCAATGTATGTATAGTATAATTCATTTTTGTTCAAAAAAACAATAAAAGTAAATCAAAGTAATTTATCTAACAAATTAATTAACTACTTATGACAAAGATATTAATAAAAATTGTAAACATAACATACGTTTTTCTAAAATTTACTAGTGCAAAGTATTTATAATTTAAGGGCCGGTTGTTTCATCTTCGGTTATTTTTTCTTAATCAGAAGTTAGTTTAATCAATGATTAAATTTAATCACTGGTTAAAAATGAAATCGGTTGTTTCATCCAAAAATTGACATTGGTTAAAATTAATCAGTGATTAAATTTTTAGAACATAAAATGACATTTTATTTAAAGTGTACAATAAAAGATGGCGTGAAATTAAAAACAAAATAGCTTGAAATTTAAATTTTATTTTATTGTTACAACAAAAGTAATAAAACTGCCATTACAAATTCGATTTTTGTTATAGAATTAGCGTTTAATTTTAACGTTTTACATTTTACATTTTAATTTAAACATTTTAGCATTTTAATCGACTATTATTAAATAAAGTGCTATCGTGGCTAGAACCTGGCCATCTAGCTACAACATCCATAAATGACATGTCTGCATTTACAACGGCTTGAACGTTAACAGAGAATATATCTTTGCGATTCTTATAAAACTCAGCATTTTCCCCACCTATAGAAATAAAAACAATCTTTAATTTGTAATTGGCTACTAAAAATTCTTTTATTCGTGGCGATATTATTGGAACATGCGTACAATCAATTGCACCAATCACGTTCGGAAATCGGGCCATTTTATAAAAATCATATGAGCATTTTTGTTGTTTTTCTTCTGTATCTGGCATTTTAATGAATAATGGACGTAGTTGGGCAATAGCTCTTGTTAACTTCTTTGTGATTCTACATACAGTAGATTTGTGTAGCCCATATAAATCTCCTGTACATTGGCTGTATTGTTCCAGTTGCAAAAAAGCGCATTGTTAACAATACTTGATCCAGTGGACTAACAGCTCGATTTCTAAGAAAATTTATCATTTAATTTAATTAAAAGTATGAATGTATTCTTTAAATATAGAACTTACTTTGTTGATATAGTTTTTATCTTTGGTTTAATTAGTTCTGTAAGCCAAAAAATTGTTTCTTTTGACATCCGAAACCTGGCTTCGAAATCTATATCATCCCAACTAAAAAAATCTTCTCTTGATCGGAAGGTTTTCTTTTTCCTTGATGTCACATAGTTGATTATTTCTTCATCGTCAGAAGAAACAGAACAACTAATATTATATATTGAATCAAACATTTTGAATTTATTTATTTAATAAAATTCGCGCACAATTATTTATTTCACAAAGCCACCGAGATAAAAATTACAGTTTGACAGATATATTATAATGACAGATAATCAATGGTTAAATAGTTGATTAGCCATTTTTGGTCGGTAACGGTTAAGTTAAATATTTAATCAGAGATCACCTTAACTTTACATGAAACAACTAGTTTTTAATTTTTTCACCGGTTATCAGAGATTTAACCAAACCGTTGATTTAATCGGAGATGAAACAACTGGCCCTAAGTAATATTAACCTGTGCCACGTTAATAAAGCAAAATTGGAATTGTAAAGTTTTTGAAAATAAATTTACTACTGAAACAGTAAAACCAACATATGATCGCTGTAATTTTAGCTTATACGAAAGTTAATTTTGAAAGATGTAAACAATATTACCTAAAAGTCGTTACATTTACTTAACAATTTTGTAAAACATAACCGTCGAAAAATGCTAAATTTACATGGCAAATAGTGTTAAACATACTTATACACACGCGTATATATAATCCACTATTTACCCAAAGAGATTCACTTAAGTATGCTTATATGATACGTAATTTCTACTAAGACATCTTTAAATTTACGTTTTCATAGTTTGAAAATTACGTATGACTTCGAGTATTAAAGTCATATTAAACGTAAATTTTACTTAAAATAATAGTAAAATTTACATATGTAAATGTAGTATAACTGTCAATTTATGCAGCACGTGTTCTTGCGATTTGGCGTGGCGTTTTGTTTGCTTACTAATTTTGAGAGATATATGTATTTCTTTTTTTTTATTGTATTTTATGCTTTGCTCTATAGCTAAAAATGTAGATTCAAAAATATCTTCTTAGGGCGATAACTCAATTTTTTTGACCAACCCAGGTAAGCAGAGAAGATTGTTTTTACATTGAGCCAAGCTTGTTTTAAGGTCGAACAATGTTGGGATATACGATACACGATAAACTTGGTTGAATGTTGTTTTAACCTTAAATGATAACCACGTACCATTATTATTTTTACACATTGGAACAATATTTAAATACAATGCTGGCCCAATTCTACAAAGGTAAGCAGAAAGGATTGTTTTGACATTGAGTCAAGCTTGTTTTAAGGTCGAACAATGTTGAGACAAGCTTTACAATAAAAATGGTTGAATGTTGTTTCAACCATGATTGATAACCATGTACCATTATTATTTTTACACATTGGAACAATATTTAAATACAATACTGGCCCAATTCTAAAACAAATAAATCGAATGCATAGCTTTTTAATTTTTTATTCAATGTATGTATAGTATAATTCATTTTTGTTCAAAAAAACAATAAAAGTAAATCAAAGTAATTTATCTAACAAATTAATTAACTACTTATGACAAAGATATCAATAAAAATTTAAAAGAATTAAATTATAAGATATTTGGACCGGCTTAGACCGTTTATGAATTGAAATGCATGATTTATGGTTGCCCCGGTAGGAGCTGCCAATATTAAACAACGATCCAATATTGGTCCAGTATTGGCGAGCCTTGCCTTGGCTAGTTAACTTTGGTTTCAGTCTGGGCCAGTTGTAAATGCCTAGACTGAACCAAGATTCAGTTTATTATGTTACGCATTATTCACTAGTCTAATGTAGTGTAAACATATGCAAGCCATATTAAGTTTTTCTCTAATTTTTTATATATGTTACTCTTTCCACACAGTTAAAGGAGGTCTGGAAAAAAATTGGTTTGGTAGACCTGGCCCAAGTCTTATTTGCCAGACTTGGCCCAAGGCTATCAGTCCACACTTGGCCCAAGCTTGGACCGTTTGCAAATATTAAGTCTGGCCCAAACCCAAAAAGCTCTGGTGCAGGCTGGGCCCAGGTCTAGCCACTTGGCCTTTTCTTACCCGGGTATTGTGATGGAATCCCCACATATATTGTAAATTTGTTGGTTACAGTCCACCATTGCACTGATGAAGGCCTTATATACATTGATCTTAAAAATATACAAATGCTGAAATTATATAACGATTACAATAAATTTGTTTCAACGTTGGACCAAGCTTGGCCCAAAACTAAATATAGTAGTCAAATGATAAACTTATTTATTTATTTTAATCATTGGCTTAGTATGACAAAGTGTATCACACTAAGAGTTGGCCATGCCTTGATAGTCATTTCTTAGTTTTCCAAGCTTGGGCCAAGCTTGGCCCATTCGATAAGCTTTGGTATTTCTAACCTGGGAAATAAAACACGTAATGTCAAATAATAAATTGATCTGAGAGCAAAAAATGTCAGAACAAGGTTTTGGGAAAAAGAATTTTACATATACAATTGTTATTTCTGTGTTACTATATTTACATTATTATTATTGTTGGAATAAATTTGAAATGTTTGGGTCTATATAATTTAAAAAAAACTACAGTATCGATAAATTGAAATGCTGTAAAATTGAATTTTTATAAATAATTTATGAATAGAAAGGAATCATTTTTGTGTAATTTTAAAAAAAATAATAAAATAAATGTAATAAAAAAATATGGAGGGGCTTAAATCTCACAGTTTTGAGATATCAAGACTTCGGTCTGGGTTAAGGATTTTAATAGTTTTCGGCAAAAAACTTTTATGAGGACATGGTTTTTAGTTTTGGGCAGCGATGTATATCAAACAAAACTCTTTGTTAAAGTATAAATATTTTCTTATCTCTGTTTAGATATGTATTACAAAACTAACACGAAACATCAATACGTTACCGGAAAATTATAACAGATCATAAATTAACATAATTTAGTGAAAAGATGATACACTTAGCAAACTACTCAAAAACCTCTCCATTTAGCGTTTTGAGAAAATATTAATCACAAATTCATATTTCTTTCACAACTCCAAAAATATTGTAAAAATTAAATACAATCAAACTTTTTCCAAAATTCTAAAAATATTCCAAAAATTATTACAAAATCAAAAATTGAAACTTTTTTCAAAATTCCAAAATAATAAAATCAAAAATTATAAATTTTTCAAATTTCTAAAAATATTCCAAAAATTCTTACAAAATCAAAAATTAAAACTTTTACCAAAATTCTAAAAATATTGCAAAAATTATTACAAAATCAAAAATACAAACTTTTTTCATAATTCCAAAAAAATTTCAAAAACTATAACAAATTCAAAAATTTCCATGTCCAATTTCATTTTCAATTACATTTACGTCATAAAAACAGCTACATTTTTTTTGACACACTTGACAACTTTTGACACACTTGACAACTTTTTTTTGACAAACTTATAATGCCATAATTCTCAATAATAATAATAAAATTTCATTTGAAACAAATAATTAATTTTAATTTTTTTCCGAAAAATTGGTTAAAAAAATAAATAAAAATCTTTCTTTTGACACACTTGACAACATTTTTTTGACAAACTTATAATGCCATAATTCTAAATAATAATAATAAAATTTCATTTCAAAGAAAATTTTAATTTAATTTTTTTTCAACAAATTGGGTAAAAAAATAAATAAAAATCTTTCTTTTGACACACTTGACAACATGTTTTTGACAAACTTATAATGCAATAATCTAGATCTTGGTCTCACATACCAATCCCGACCATCAAAATTTCTCTAAATTCAATGTTCCTACTCGTAATCACTTAAAATGAACGTTTTTTAAGCAAAAAATATGCAAATTTCCTTGTTTTGACACACTTGACCATTTGTTTGACACACTTCTGGTATAGTTATCGAACACATCGTCCTTTCGGCTCTTCCCATTGAGTAAACCTATTTTTTGAAAAAAAAAAAATTTTGAAATCCGTCCAGCGGCTTTCTAGATTTCGTCGGTTGTGACGGCCGGACGGACGGCCGACAGACAGACACACATTTTTTTTTTTTTGCTTTTTTAGAATCAGTAGGTCCTAAAACGTCGAGAAATGCCAAAAAAAGTGGGGGTAAGAATTTCACTTTGAGCTCATGAATGTAATACTTAGGTCTTTCAGACCGAAGTAATAAATAGTGGTCAGTCTGGGAATCGAACCCTCGAACGTCCTAAACTTAAGCATCAACATAATATTCATAAATAAATTGATGTAAATAATTATTTAGATAGACGAATGGTTAATGTTGCTGCCATGTACACAGAGGTATGGGGATCGAATCCAAGTTAAGTCCAAAATAAATATATACAATAGCATTTAACTTTACAGGGACCTTCTTAACCGCTGTTATCGTGTATATCGTCGCTTTAATAATGAAACAACGTATTCGCAAAAGTGTAGTTTCGAGATAATTGGGTTTAAAGATTTTTCGATTTTCCGATTTTCGTAAACTCGGCAGCACTATTGAATGAATAAAGATATTGGAAAAAAAATTTCTACCAATTAATCTTGACTAATTTCCCCACAGCATATTAAAATTTCACTTTGGTACCTGCTGGCTTTTCTACCTAAAAAGAGGTGAAAAGTCAATCAGGTACCTTATACGTTATTTCATATTTCATATACATTATTTCATTTTGCATGGAAGTACGATTAAGCCTAAAACTAATTATTATTGAACTAACGCATAATATTCTTACAATTTTTTATTTATATGAACCGGCATATCATGTAGTAATGAATGATGCTTATACAATATTTTAGATTTACCATTTCGTGTGGCGATCGTAATGTATGTAAAGTATACGACACTGATTTTACCCAAGTTATTATTCTGTAGGAATTGAAATATCGTACATGCATTTACGCTGTTTCAATATTTAACCAAATTCAAATTTGCATGTACGTTAATTAACAATATATTAATTTTCACCCCCAGTTATAAAAAAATTGGAAAATGTTAAAATGCCACTTTATAGATATCCTTATGGGGAATGCAGCGCACCCATTATATAATAACAACGTATATATGGCATACGTTATTTCATTATTAAAGCGACGATATAATCCCCCTGAATTGATAAAAAAACGATTCATAATTGCAAAAAAACTAAATTTTTTTCATTTTTTTGGTGAGACAAGATGGTAGCATAATAGTAGCATAACAGTGCAAAAGTTTTGCGGTGTGCTTGCTGGGATGTAAATTTTACTAAAATAGTTCAATTTTTACATATCACTCTGTCTGTTTTACGTAGCCAATAGTTAATGTGCTACTAGCGAAATTACATAACGCTACGTTAGGGCTACATATATTTTTAAATATTTACTTGTGGTCTACGTAAAATTTGCTTTTGCACTGCTAAATTACAAAATAACCTTTTTACATGCTTTTAAGTAGATTTTACCTAGTCAATTTTGTTTAATTTACTTATGCCTCCGCTGGCTCAATTCGTACGTCATTTTCAGTTAAATTTACATATACTTTACGTTAAATAAGCTATCTCTTTTTTCTGAGTGTAGGTTGAAACTTTTCAAGTCGGCCAAATTTGAAAAACTCTGAATCGGAAAGAAAAGAACTCTTTGATTTGCCTTTTTTTTATTTCAACCAGTGTACTCGTGTAATAACTCCATTTCAAAAATACAGAGATCTCATGCAAAACGCCCAACCAACAAACACCACCCAACGCTGGTGCAGGTCTGTAACCAGAGCTTTTAGCGAAATTTTTCGTGTGCTCTAAAATTCGAAAAAGTCTCAATTTGGTTACTTTTTATTTAAATCGACACTTCGGATTACGTTTAACAGATGACGTTAGTGGTTGACGTCGATGGCGTCTTCTAACATACGTGCTATACAAAAATGTAATTTCTTCTATGCGGTTCTGTAAAATAATCAGTACATTTCGTTGTAGGCTTAGGTATAATCACAAATTTTAGGGTGACTGAAGTTCTTAGTTTGAAGTTTATATTTTAAAATTCTAAAGGTCTACAATGCTGAGGAAAAATGATCTGATATAGGTTTGGCGAAGTCAGTCAAATGAGCGACGAGCAAATTGAACTGATAGCCAGCGACCGACAGATAATGATAATAGTCGTATTTTATGTCTGAACCGCGTTTCAGAGTGTGATTGAGGATGATCAACAAGTGGGTATATAGATTTGGAATTTTACTGATCGAAATTTCAGTTTAGTTTTACATGTAATTTGATAATTTGATAATTTTTTTTCTCAAACAGAGCTAGACTTAGGCTGTATTCTAAACCAAAACTTATTTGAAACTTATTGGTGGAGACTTACTTATTTGAATAAGTAACCTAAAGAGGTGACTTATTTGAAATTTTTTTTCCATAGAAAAATCTAATTCGATTTGACAGTGTCAAATATTTTTATGTTTGTTTACTAAATGATTTTCAGGAATAAAACTTTTTTTTCGATTCGTAATAAAATTGATGTAATAATTTAAAATGAAAAAAATAGTTTTGAAAACTCTTTTTTCTATTTTGCGTCTAAAATAAAGTCATTTCGATACCCAAATGCGTATCGAAATGGCCTTCATTAAGATACGCAAAGTTTTGTTTTTCAAGGTTGGTCACATTGGTCATACAAACGTCAGTGGAAGTTAAAACGAATAATTATATAAATAAAATTATTCTTATTAATTAATCTTATTATAAAAAAATAATCTAAATTAGTGTTAAATATTTTAATTAATTAAAATAATTAGTAATAATAACAAAATATCAAATTGACATATTTTAATAAAATACACATTTTATGAAAGCTAGTTTTGCAACAAAAAAATATATAGAAAATATGGAGGGGCTGAAATCTCACAGCTCTGAGATATCAAGACTTCGGTCTGGGTTAAGGATTTTGATATAGTTTTCGGCAAAAAACTTTTATGAGGACATGGTTTTTAGTTTTGGGCAGCGATGTATATCCAACATAACTCTTTGTTAAAGTACAAGTATTTTTTATCTCTGTTTAAAAATTTATTACAAAACTAACACGAAACATCAATACGTTGCCGGAAAATTATAATCAAAATTCCAAAAATATTGTTAAATTAAATAAAATCAAACTTTTTCAAAATTCCAAAAATATCCCAAAAATTAGAATAAAATCAAATATTTAAATTTTTTATAAATTCCAATAATATTTCAAAAATTCTTAAAAATTCGAACTTTTTCCAAAATTCTAAAAATATTGCAAAAATTATTACAAAATCAAAAATTGAAAATTTTTTCAAAATTCCAAAAATTATAATAATATCAAAAATTAAAAATTTTTCAACATTCTAAAAATATTCCAAAAATTCTTACAAAATCAAAAATTAAAACTTTTTCCGAAATTCTAAATATATTGCAAAATACAAAATCAAAAATACAAACTTTTTCAAAATTCCAAAAATATTTCAAAAACTATAACAAATTCAAAAATTTCCATGTCCAATTTCATTTTAAATTACATTTACGTCATAAAAACAGCTACATTTTTTTTCCAAAAAATTGGCTAAAAAAATAAATAAAATCTTTTTTTGACACACTTGACATTATTTTTTGACAAACTTATAATGCCATAATTCTCTATAATAATAATTAAATATCATGTCATACAAACTATTAATTTTATTTTTTTCTAAAAAAAATTGGGTAAAAAATAAATAAAAACCTTTTTTTTGACACACTTGACAACATATTTTGACAAACTTATAATTCCATAATTCTCAATAATAATAATAAAATTTCATTTCAAAGAAACAATTTTGTTTTTTCCAATAAATTGGGTAAAAAAATAAATAAAAATCTTTCTTTTGACACACTTGACAACATTTTTTTGACAAACTTATAATGCCATAATTCTCAATAATAATAATAAAACTTCATTTCAAACAAACAATTAACTTTATTTTTTTTCCAAAAAATTAGGTAGAAAAATAAATAAAAATCTTTCTTTGACACACTTGACAACATTTTTTTGACAAACTTATAATGCAATAATCTAGTTTTTGATCTCACATACCAATCCCGACCATCAAGATTTCTCCAAATTTAATGTTCCTATTCGTAATCACTTAAAATGAACGTTTTTTAAGCCAAAAATATGAAAATTTGCTATTTTTGACACACATAATGATTTTTTTGACACACTTCCGGTACAGTTATCGAACACAGCGTCCTTTCGGACCTGCTCCTTGTGAATACCTATTTTTAGAAACAAAAATTTTTGAAATCCCTCCAGCGGTTTTCCCTGCAGCGTAGGTAATGACGGCGGACGGCCGGCCGGCAGACAGACATACATTTTTTTTTTTTTTGCTTTTTTAGAATCAGGAGGTCCTAAAACGTCGAGAAATGTCAAAAAAAGTGGGGGTAAGAATTTCACTTTGAGCTCATGAATGTAATACTTAGGTCTTTCAGACCGAAGTAATATGATGAAACGCAGAGCTTACTATTTTGAATTGAAATTTTTAGAAATTTTCTTTAAAACATTAAGACATAAAAAATATTTTTTAAAATTTCAAGACAAAAAATGCAAAATAGAAAAAATAGTATAAAAAACTCGTTTCATAAGACGTTTTATCGCACTTATCCTTTAGAAAACTTCCCGCTGCGCGGGTCGTTTTCTAAACAGATTGCGTGCGATAAAATCGTCGATTATGAAACTAGTTTCTTAATATACTATTAATTGATCAAATCAAATAAAACGTTTTAATTAAATTTATTTTCCAATTTGCTTTTTGTTGCTGTCAAAATAAGTATGCTAAATCGTTTAGAATAGCTTTTAAATACTTATTTAAAATGGCGGTGAATAAGTAAGTCTACATAAATAAGTTTCAAATAAGTCGTCGTTTAGAAAACAGCCTTAGAATGCAACCGATTCCGAATAATCCTAGAAACCTGGAAGACATTCCATTACGATCCGGCAATCGTTTACGGTGCGCACAGCTCAATAACAATTGCAGAAATTTCAGTCGTTTGTAAGTGGAAATACGTAGTGAAGCTAGCAATTGCTACAATTTCTGGGATTGGAAGTGATTCTACTGATTTCTTGACCAACATTCGAAAATACAACAGTTGTGTTTAAATGACATTTTTGGGTTCAACACCTATTGTATAGGACAATTTCATGTCAACTTTCAAAGTCATTACAACATAATAATTGTTATAGCATTCATCATTGTATCACAAATAATATTTTACACACACTGTCTCAGATTCAAGGACGGATATATCACTTATTCGGAGCGCTGTTTCTACTATCGGATCCCGCCATTCTCAAAAATTGATTTCATAGGCAATTCGAATGCGGCTATTTATCAGCGTTGTGCAACCAATCTGACAATGGAGCGAGTCGTTGTCGAAGAACTGCAAACGTTTCTTTATTAGAAAAACAACTTAATCAAAATGTTCAAAATTGCGTTCGATCGGATGCCATAATATCGTCATCAGCATTATAATTACTGTGTTGATTTGAACAATTGTTATTGTTGTGATTGCATGCACAGAAACAAGTAAAAAACAAGTGCCATATGAATTGGTCCACAAGAGGTGCTGAACAGAGCTTTAAAAGATCTTCGTAAATACTTTTGATTGATATTCATGGATCAACTGTCGTCCGGTGATTTTCGATAAATTCTATGTTATTCCTCGATCAACTGTAGCTGATAAACTAAACTTGTGCTTAAAATCAACAAATTTATGACTGCATTTTAAAGCACTCCGATGGACAACTAACGTGCGAAATGTTCACAACGAGTAACAATGTGTTTGCCTACAAAGAAATTGTAAGACATTAGTAATGGAAAAGTCGTATTTTCAAGACGTATAGCACAACAATTCCAAAACCATGATTGACCACTGTCATCAAAGCAACGATGATCGTATTGAGATTATCAACCAATCTGGTCCTTGCCACCATTGGGATAGACTGGCGAGTAATTTTGGGAAGACACCTCTTGATCCAGGGTCGGCTGGGTTATCTGAGGTCCGAATCTGGGTTATCTCCGCTGGGTCACTTCACATGTCCCCAATGTTGCCGAGGAATTCGGTTCGAGTATTTGACTTGTTCTATTGGCGACGTATGTCTTCCATTGGGCAGGGTATGATGATCAAGACAGTGGAGCCAAAACAATAGAAGAATCAGTCCAAGCATAACTTCTCGCTGTACGTTCTATAGTTTGTTTCACTGTAGACAATAACTTGAAAAAAAAGACGAGCAGCACATAACTCCAATCGTGGTAACTATATGCTTTTTACTGGTGCGACTTTGGTTTTGGAACTATATACCACTGTACTATATGCTACTTAACTGGCATCTGCAAATCCGTGAAATTCAATGTTTTGATAGTGATTGGTGAACCGTGGTATTTTTATCTCTTCAAAATATATAAATCCACCTCTGATCTTTTTGTACTCAAATTCAAAATATCCTGGGAGTGGCTCATCCCAATCAATTTTTAGGAACCACAATTTCTGAAATAATATCTTTAGCAAAAGAATCGATCGAGACAGGGAGCCAAGTGAGTCAAAAACGTGGCGTGAAGATTCAGATATTATTTTGCGTTTGTGACAGGACCATCGTGTTCATATCAGACTCTGAAGATTAACATGTCATCGACGAGGTGCCATTGAAGACCAACAATTTTTACTGCTAATCGTGTGTCACAACAGAGTTCTGGGGATGTATCACGATTATTTTCTTCACGTAAAGTAGAAACATTTGACTTTCATTTCCGCAAGTCAAAACCACCTAGCTGCAATACCTTTGTTAATTCCTCTTTGAGAGTTGTTGAGCTTTGAATGTTTCGGAATTCTGATAAAAGGTCGTCGATAAGAAATTCTGATAAGAAATCGTTATGTATTTGTTGTTTAATTCTGTCTCCTGCTTCATCACGGGCCAGTTATTGTAGAGATCGTATCGCTAGGTATGAGGAACAGGCCAGACCAAACGTTACTCTATTTAATTATAATGGCGGATTCATTGATTAGTCTCCTCCCTCCAAAACACACGTCGATATTCGTTGTCTTCATTGTTGACTACAAATGGCCGGTACATTTCTTCGGAGTCAGCTGTTATTGCTATTCTATGACTCCGGAAGCGTAGTAAAATTGCCCATAATGTAGGTTGAATTGTTGGTCCTAACTCCCATCTTCAAGTTTTTATTTAAGGATATACCAGTGCTGTGATGCTGCAGGTTGATAAACCAGGCAGACTGTTAACGATTAAGGCCGTTATCTGGACTTGTTTCATGGAATCGTACAATGATTGCATTGTTAAAGTCATCTTTTCCTTGGAAGTTACAGACGCTGAGGCACGTTCAGTAATGCTTACGTTCGCACGTTGTCGTGGTAATTACAATCTTTGCACGTACATCTCCAAGATGAATGAAGTTTGTAACTCCAAATCTAACAGAATCCGGCATCTTTGTTGCTTCTGAAATCTGTCATTAATGTGTACAATTATACCGTAGGCAAAATCGCTTGCGATATTCTTGGCTGATGTTCATTAGATTGGAAGGCAGCAATACGAGTAATTGATTTAGATTGAGAGTTTAAATCGTTTCATTCTCTTGGTTTTTCACTTTTGTTTGAGGCTAGCACGGGATGTAATGTTAGTTGATGTCTGCGTCGAGAAATTCTGCAACTGTATCTTGATTGAAATGTGGTAAAATGGTGTGAAGATGACAAGCAATTGAAACACAACTTATTCTCTGATACTACCGTCTTTCGATCTGGAATGATCATCGTTATATATTTATCACCCCTACCGACATTTATCACACCGACATAATGATTCCAGTTACATAAGGGACATACGATGATTTTTAATTGTAAGGAGAAGAATCTCAATCGTTTTATTGCTTTGGATTGATCTTAAAGTCTCTAGTGAGTCACTTCTTTTATTGGAGAAAGTGAGGATCTGTCCCACGGTAGGAAATTCTGCTTCTGCAGTTGTCTGTGCCCATGCTTCTCTCGATTCCTGGTCTAGCTTTTTAACCAGAAGGCATATTAATCAGGCATCTCTGCTTTCAGCTCGTCTATCAAACACATTTTGGCTTGTCGTATCGCTTGATTTTTCGCTTGATCTTCGCTTTGATTTTTTTCAGAGCCACATCATAATTGGCATCAGTTGTGGTTAAGTGTTTGAATAGTGAATATGCTTCACCTTGCACCAAGTTTGTTAAGTACTGCAGCTTGTGTACTTTTGAAACATTTGTGTTGTTATGGATTGAGGCTTCAAAAAGATCACGAAAGGAAGGAAGTTCTGCGTAATCACCGCTGTGTGTAGGTATGTTGGCACGTGGTAGACTTACTTCACTTTATTTCTTCGACAGACTTGAGATTTTACTTAAAAACTGACTTTGATTCAGCATGAGGTCTCCAATGATGTAATTGTTTTCACTAATTTGATGCTGATCTTTCAGCTGCTTATCCCACTTAAACAGCTTTGTTTTAAGATCACTGTGGTAAGATTCTATTTTATCCACTAACTCCGGTTCGCTCTAAACCTTGAAATTCTTTACATTTTCCTGTAACCTTAGGTCGGCTCCACCACTTATCCCAATATCGTCCAAAAACTATGCAGTTCTTTGTCATTCAAATTTCCATCTTTTCTTTAAGAGTCATAAAAATTGATAAATGAACGAAGTTTGTATCCTCACAACAAACTTTAAAAACAAAGTGTGAAAAGTCAGCAGTTGTATGGTGCCCTTCTCCCTGTCACTTTGATCAATGTGTTCCAAAAGTTAATCATTATATTTTTACACTAATTAAAACCTTTTTCATAAGTTCCAACATAATTACTTCATTATTGTAGGCTGTAGTGTCAATAAAGACAATGAAAAAATTGAAAAAATTGCAAAAAAATTTTACCTGAAGTATTCAAGAAGTATTCAAGTAAGTAAGAAAACTTGAAAATGGGATGTAAACTCTTCTAAATGCTTATATACCAAGTTTCATCCAATTCGATTAACAGGTACAGATGTTATTGAGCTTTCAAAAATATAAGTGCTTGGAGTCCCAACCCACCACTTTATTTTATATCGCTCAAAAACTAACCAGCTCCTTGCCATACATTTTTGCATCTCCTTCCAAAATGATATCAAAATTCATTCAAGAATGAATGTTATATGCTACTTTTCTATGGTGAACCTCTTAATCCTTAGCCCAATGTATGCCAAAAGCAGATGAAATCTTTCCCATATTTATTGAAACCTTCTACCAACATTTCATGAAAATCAATTGTTTAAAATCATTATACAAATTTATTTTAAATTACCTGAATCAACTAACCACATATTTTACTAATGGGTTTTTTATCGCTGTTAATACATATGTGCAGCATTATGTCATCATCACTTATATCATTAGTATCACCATTCTGATATCTCATCTTCTTAAAAGATTCAAAATAGGTCTTCATGATGTTCTAAAAAATAAAGGAAATAAATTTAATTGACAATGTATATATATGTCTGTTGATACTTATCCTCAATCAAATAAAAGAAGCAGATTACCATCTGCATCATCCTGAGAACTCATCTGAAAATATTAGAAAGTTTAATTGAATTATATAATGTTTAATTTTAAGTAAAATTACATAGACCAGAATTAAAAGAAAAACTATTCAGCACAATAATTTTAGGCTCACATATAGATGCCTCAAAAATTAGTGAAGGGAAAAGAATTAATTAATTAATTTTATTTTTTAAGAAATTGGTATTGTATAAAAGCACATGATTTCTATTCTAATTTGAGCTATCAAAGTGAAAACAATTCTAATAAAAAGTTTAAAATAAAAGTGAAGCGCGATTTTATTTATTAGAAATTCTACAGAGCAGAGGTGATTCAGATAGCGATCAACATAATAAAAGCGACTTGTGTTCCAAATAAACTGAAATAAAATTGAACAGGTGAATATTAGAATCAACCATAATTGGAACTTGCAATTTGCAGTTTTAGCAAAATTCTACAAAAGCGAATCTAGGGCAGCGAACGAGTTCCAGGGCTTCAACATCAATATGAAACTGTAGGCTATAGTAGGGATAAACAATTAAAAACTTTTTAACCAGAAGTGACAGACCAGAAGTTGGTATTCAAAAATATTGAAAATAGTACAAAAACTTTATATACCGAGTTTCATTCAGATTGAAAAATTAAAAATTTTAAAATAAAATGGTTAAATTTTGGAGGACCTTATGTTTTTTTAATTTGTTAGTATTGGACGGTTAATTTGCAAAAATTTTTTCTGTCTGTTTCGTTTGTTTTTTTCTACGGCAGATTTTCAATGAATGGGTTAATTTGTGTTGTTTGCTGGAATAAGAAAACCATAACGAGGGAGATGAACGGAAACCGCTGATAATCGAATCGATTTGTAAAACCACATTTTAAGAATTAATCAATCATGTTTTGAGTGGTGTATTGGAACGAACACCTACATTTTTCATAATAATATTATATTTTTTGACACAAATTTGTATACAAAATATCATTGGATATAATTAATAGTGTTATTTGAACTGAAAATTAAAAATAAAAAAATTGAAAATAAGTTTGTGATTGATTGTAAGGAATTTTTTTGTTCAGGAAATTAACAATTTTCAAACGATGAATTTTTTCTGGAAGCCGAACCATTTGATGATCAAATAAGGAATTTATATAATAAACAAATTGGACGATGTTGAAGAAGTTAAATAATTTAGTACATCTTACAATAAAAATAAATCTAAAATAATCACGATTTAATTGATTATTCGGATTTCTTTGATTCGGTTTGGATTTTGGATGCTTTGGATGATTTTTGAACACGAGAAATAATAGCAAATCGAAGTGAAACCAATATGGGTAATTCTTTTATAAACCGAACAGATTTGGACAAAATCTGACCGACCCATTTTTGATTTGGCTGAAATTTTTTTTAGGGGTTTTTTATCGAAAAAAAAGGTATACGTGTTCGAGGATTTTTTTTTTTTTTTGGAAAATAGAGCTGTTCTAAATTTCGAGAATTTCGTGATTTTCGGCTTGAAGACTTATTTTCAAAAATTTATAGCTTCGGTTTTATAGAAGATAGATGGTTTTTCTTTTCTTTATTTGAAAGTTAAAAAATGGAATTTTTTAAACATAAATACTTTTAACTAAAGTTATTAACAAATTCTTATTGTTATAAACAAAAAAAATGTTAAAATTAAATTTTAACCATTGCCCGACCCATGAAATTAGTTTTTAATATTATCATCGTATTTATCGTTCAATTTCCTATAAAAAAAGTATTTTTTTTAATGGAGAAATGATATTTACTGTTAGAAATAAATTAATTTATCGAGCGCGGGACGACAAAAAATTCCATATATGGGTCATTCTTTTATATACCGAACAGAATAGGACAAAATGTGACTAAGACATTTTTGATTCAGCTGAAAATTTTTTGAGGGTTCTATATAAACATTACGATAGACTTGTTTTCGGATTTTTTCTTTTTTTTGTGTTTTAGGGGAAATAGAGGGGTTCTAAATGCCGAGAATTTTGTGATTTTTGGCTTGAAGACTTGTTTTCAAAGATTTATAACTTCGGTTCTGGTAGAGATAGACACTTTTTGTTTGTTTTATTTTAAAGAATAGAGATGCAATTTAAAAAAAAAATTGTTAATTATAAAAATTATTAACAAATTCCTATTGTTATAAACAAATAAAATTTTAAAATCAGTTTTTAGTAATTATCTAAAAAAAATAAAGAGTGTTTAATGTAATCATCGTGTTCTACGATCAATTTTCAATAAGAAACGTATATTTAATTAATGAAGAAATGAGTTTTACTGTTACAAATAAGTTAATTTTTCCAGCGCCGGACGACAAAAATTTATAAAATTTGTTATCGTCTCGCGCTCGATAAATTAGTTCATTTCTAACATTAAAACTCGTTTCTATACTAATTAAATATACGTTTCTTATTGAAAATTGAACGTAGAAGACGATGATTACATTAAACACTCTTTATTTTTTTTAAGTCTTCAAGCAAAAATTCAAAAAATCCTCGGCATTTAGAACCCCTCTATTTTCCCTAAAACACAAAAAAAAAGAAAAAATCCGAAAACAAGTATATCGTAATGTTTATATAGAACCCTTAAAAAATTTTTCAGCTGAATCAAAAATGTCTTAGTCACATTTTGTCCTATTCTGTTCGGTATATGTATAAAAGAATGACCCATATATGGAATTTTTTGTCGTCCCGCGCTTGATAAATCAATTTATTTCTAACAGTAAATATCATTTCTCCATTAAAAAAAATACTTTTATTCTCTTCCATTTAATTATATCAGCTTTATTTGTATGTTTTTTCGATAATAATAGTATGTATTATTGTATTGTTTTCTAACCTATAGCTTAATGAACTAAACCTATTGTCTAATGAAAATTTTATTCAATTGGTATGATTCCAATTGGTCAAATTGTTTTGATTTCATTAAAATTATTTTCAAATTATAATCACAATTGCTTTGATAAGTTTTGTTCATAAATCAAATTTTAACTTAAATTCTCTTATTTCGTTTAGTAGAACTTGGTTGAATGTATGAGAAGGGCGTTTTTTATCATCAGGGTGTTTTTATTAAGAAATTTGATTAATCAATTAAAACAATAAAGATTTATTGTTTTAATTGAAGAAAATGTTTTTATTTTTTATAATACACAATTCTTTTTTATAATAAAATCTTTGTCAGAGAATAAAGTATTGTAATCGATTCGTGAATAATGAATTTTATTCTCTCGCAAATTAAAATTCTCGCTCGTGCCTCGCTCAAATTTTAAACTTTTGCTTGAGAATAAACTACTTCATTATTCACTTATTGATTAAACTACTATTTTTATAGGAAATTGAACGATGAATACGATGATAATATTAAAAACTAATTTCATGGGTGGGGCAATGGTTAAAATTTAATTTTAACATTTTATTTGTTTATAACAATAAGAATTTGTTAATAACTTTAGTTAAAAGTATTTATGTTTAAAAAATTCCATTTTTAACTTTCAAATAAAGGAAAGAAAAACCTTCTATCTTCTATAAAACCGAAGTTATGAATTTTTGAAAATAAGTCTTCAAGCCGAAAATCACGAAATTCTCGAAATTTAGAACAGCTCTATTTTCCAAAAAAAAAAAAAAAATCCTCGAACACGTATATCTTTTTTTTCGATAAAAAACCCCTAAAAAAAATTTCAGCCAAATCAAAAATGGGTCGGTCAGAAAGGTGTTCGGTTTGTAAAAGAATTACCCATATGCACGTTTTTTAGATTTCGATTATCTGTATCAAATAGATGGTTGTAATTTAGCAACAACCGAACAGTTAGTTAATAAGGAATTTGTTGTTTATTGAGGGTTTCTGAAGGATTATATGGATCGTTTTTTGAAAATTTTTGAGAGAAATTGTCATCCGGACTAAACGGCCATCCGGGCTAAACTAAACGGCCAATCCGGTTGCTACTAAATGGCTAAATGAATTTGATCAAGTTTGTCTGATTTCCATTATAGCAAAAACGGCATCAAAATTTTGGTCCGTTATTGAATGCCCTATGCATTGATCAAGGAATATGTCACCCAGTTTAAGATTTGTTCTTGCAAATTTTTGGTTCAATTTTAAAATAATTTCCATAACGATTTTTTTTCTATTTGCTTATCATAAATAATTTATTTTAAGAATTATTTAAAAACACAAAATATGATCATTAAGGTGATATGTTGTAAATAAAAATCCAATTTTGTTCGCGAAAAAAACGTATTTTATGGTATGCTAACAACAATTAAACGTGATGCACATGAATGTAAAAAATAATAGTTTTCTTTTAATATATTACAAATAAATTACACTATTAAGAAGAATATGACGAACAAGGTGTATATAAAGACCGCAAGAATAAATTATAATTATAAGTTATTTTATGATCGTTGGTTTGAAATTAGTTTTTAGACGTTATTAAAATCCAAATACTATTCAATTCTCTTTAAACATTGGAGAATTTAATATTTTTTAATATTCTTACATTAAAGAATGAACCAACTAAATATCTTTTATAATATTCGCTTCTATACAATATATCTTTTATAATACGCACCTCACATATAGATTGCCATAGTTAACAAATGAACCAAACTTGGACCATCTCTAGCATAGCATATATATGGGGAAAATCTAGTCGGTCCAACCTTGGACCAACTTTATTTTGTCAAACATGAACCAAAGTACTTTGAACCATACGTAGCGCAATAAAATGTTGCCAGACTTTTTTTGCTCATAGTTGGATCATACTTTAGCCCAATGTTTCTAAATTGATTTCATGCTACGAACCAATAAATATATTAAGATTCTATTGCGGAACTGACGAAATATTTCATGTTAGATGGGTGAAAGTGCTGGTTATATCTTGCTCATACTTACATACATCATGTAATTTAAAACAACAGGAATGAACGATATAAAGTTTAAAGAAACTAAAAAGAAATTAACGAATTTTGATGTGAAATAAACAGAGTTGAAAAAGCTTATTATATCACTAATTTACTCCGTTCCTTTGGAGCGAATAAGATAAAAAAATTATAACATTCTCAAAAACAGGAGCAAAAATAAAAAACATCGTTATTACTAATTCAAAATAATAGTAATTTATTGTGTAAGGGTTTAATGCTTTATTTTATTTTTCGAGCAAAAGTTTACAACGCGGGTGAAGCACGAGCGAAAAAATAAAATTCATTAAACACGAAGCCAATACAACGTTTCATCTTTCCGACAGAGTAACATGTATTAATTTAAAATGAATTATTTTAAAATTCATTGATAAAACGAATGCAAAAAACAGCGAATTTTGCTTTATTTTTTTGTACCATTAATTCCAAACGATTAAATATATTTTATTCCATTTTGATTGTATTTTCAATGGATTGTTTGGTATTTCGAAAATGAAATGGTCTACAATGCAAGACGTTTTAACTACTAATACTAATGAGAATAAAGAAAACAATCATACAAATTACTAATTTTTTCACAATGGAAATTAATTTCATTTTAATCATAGTAGCCCTTGCGTTTTTCAATATTTATACAGAGAAACTTGCGCATTAGTTTGAATTTATTGTTTTTTCAAAGCAAAAATGTTTTTAAATATTGGTTAGGTTTTGTTTATTTTAGAACCATAATTGTTTGTGTTATTAGTCTTAATAGAATAAAATAAACTGCGGTTAGTTATTATTTGTAAGGTTAATCATTTGATTGTATTGAACTCTAAACTAAATTTTTTTATTGTATTTTATAAATAATTTAATTGTATTTTATAAAAAAATCAACAAAAAACATCGCTCTGATTTTTTAAATAACAACAAATTCAAATTAATGCGCATGTTCCTCTCTTGAATATTAAAAAATGCAAAGGCAACTGTGATTAAATTTAATTGAATTTCCATTTTGAAAAAATCTAGTCTTTTTTTATGATTCTTTGGTTTCTCAATTCTTTCCCTCAGGCTTCGTCTTCTGTCTCCAAACACACCTTGCGAGTAAAACATGCACTTATCTCCCTTGATGCCTTGGTTCTCAAACTTTTTGAAGTCGGGGAACACTAAACTCTGATATATTTTTAGGCGGAACATCTACAATACAGCATACACTTTACAACAGAGGGCGAGGGTGGCTAACATTTTTGAAACCAAAAGTGCAATAAAAAACAGAATAATGTTTGCCAACACACTGCATTATTTACTACGTTTTCTTGCTTAGTTCAAAACGATTTGAAAACCAAATTCGAATTGAATTCACCAAGAAAACATCAACAATTACAGTTTTGAATACTATTTGTTTTTAAATACGATCTCGATTTTTTTTGGAATCGTATCGGTATCCAAATATTCGAAAATACATGAAAACGGAAAACGGGATCGTGTCATGCGCAGTAAAATGTTTATGTTTGTTTTTAATTACAAAACAACCAATTTCACATTGATTTATAAAATGTTTATTTCATTAACTTTATTTAAAAGAAAAATACAATATCAAGCATAAAAAAGTAAAATATTGAACACAATTAATGAAACACAATTAAATGCTTTTTGACAGTTTTTCAGCACAGTTTTAAAAACGTTTTCAACCCGTTTTCAATCCAATCATGAAAACACTTTGCAGTTTGAAAACGGGATGAGGATTCAATTCTTTTTCGATCTGCATGAAAACGTAGTAATTATAAAGCAAAAAGGAAACGGAATCGTGTCGCAGCGTGTGATTGGCTTCCAAGTGCTACTTTTAGAAAATAGTATGTATATAAATAAAATATGTACCGATATCGATTGATGCAAATATATTTATTGAAAGCACAATTAAAATTACAATGCTTTTAAAAAAATCTCAATCTTAATGCGATCCATGAGCTTGACGATCTTTACAGATCTCAGCGATATCAGGGCGAATAAATGAAAACGCCACACGCATTTCTTCTTCTAAATTCCCTAGTCTCTCACGTTTGTTTGTCTTTATATTGATCATAGTTGAAAATCCTGCTTCGCAAAGTTATGTCGTGAAAAATAACAATAATATGTTCAAGGATTTTTGCTTATACTCGGGTATTCCTCTTTAACAGAGATCCAAAAATTTTCAGGAGTGTTTTCGTGGAACTGTAATTTTAATCCACGATCTGAAGAAAGCGACGTCAATTCTTGTTCTTCATTTAAAGTAAAACTAGAAAATTCGGAAGAAGTAAATGGGTTTCTTATCCAATCATTTGTTCATTTCGTGTGTAACAAAAACTTCATACATTTTTTATTTATTTATGTGTAAAAGGAGAATTTTAATAACTGCAATAATATTTTATGTTTTCAAGAAGTAATTTTAACCCGAAAGATATTTTTATTCATATACAAAGCCGAGAAACGTGCAAATTTTACGTACGTGTAAATTTTACATTGAATTGATTTTTATTTTCAAACAATTTTTAATTGAATTGATTGTACATTTGATTTTTTCGCGGAACAGTGGAAAGTGCATCGCGGAACACCAGTGTTCCGCGAAACACGCTTTGAGAACCACTGCCTTGATGTATAGTCTACTGTTCTATTTATTTGTTTTTTTAATATTGATGTTCATATTTTATATTAACGAACTAGTAGTCCTCTGTTAAACGTTTGTATGAAATCAAAAGCGCTATTGTTTTCCTTTTCAGCAAAGAGAATATTTTTCTATGATAGCATATAGAAATTCTATTTTCATCACGCTTAATTTCTTGGGAAAACGGGTTCTTTTTCAACTACAGTGTAAAAAGAATAACAAATTGTAGTTGCTATGGCTTTTCATATAATTTTACAAAGTTTTTTAAACAAAGCAACCATGAAAAAATAGAATATGAGTTTTTAATGAGATGTTGTCAAAAACTTATTTTATAATTTAAAGTAAATATCGATAATATATACTATCATAGAAAAAATTGCATTTCCTACGCGAGGTAAAAACGTTTTTCGTTAGTTAACATGTCTCACATGTCTCATATCAAATGGTTACTGATTAATTATTTAAATTTTGCAACAAAGAATTGTTCCTAATATTGGGTGTATCATATATTCTGTATTCTATCTTCTATATTCTCAACAGGATATTTTGTAAATCAAAAGAATAATTTTAGTCAATCACATTTAAGTAGTTTAAAAACAACGCATAGTACTCAAACTTTACCGATCGCAACATTACTTCCGTATCAAAATATCAGGAAAGTTTCGCTCAAACATTTAAAAAATGTCTATACATATACTTATGCTTTTTTCAAAGAGCAATTTCCAAAAAATGGATTAAAACTTTCGTATTTTCGTACCAAGAATAACCACACTGAAATTGAAACGATGTTCGATAGTAGATTATACACCAAGGGAGAGAAGTGCATGTTTTTTATCCCGGGGTGTGTTTGAAGCCCGAGGGCAAAGCCTGAGAGCTTCATATCACTGAAGGAGATGACATGCTCGAGGTGTATATACTATTTTTTGCACATTAACAATATAATTATGTAATTCAAAACTAAATCTAATCATTTATAGAGAACGAAATTTATAATTTCTAATGTTCATCAATGTAGGCGGTGTTTATACAAATTTGTTTGAACTTCTCGTAAAAAATTCTATTTCCATGAAACTTTTCATTGTTGTCATGGTTTGTTATTTTTTATCCCCAGGGAGTAAAAGAAGCAATCCGCCACCGCAAAACAGGGAGCGTTGAACTTTATATACAAACAGAATTGAGCTTTATATACAACTCGTGCAAAAATGAATTTTATAGAAGATCTGATATAATATTTTTAATTTTGAAAATTATTTTGAATTAATTTTGGTAAATTGCTGCCCGTTTCAAGAAAATTTGTAAACGTTCAAAGTCTGTCACGTGTGCCACGTCGGGCTTACAAAGCCAGTTTCGGTAAATCCGGCCAAAAATGTGAATTTGACAAAACCGGCTTCGTCCCAATTAAAACCGGTTTTAAAAGCAGATAAACAAAAATAGTTATTTTATCATGTAGGCCTTGTAATATTATTCAAATTTAAATTTGAAAAATTTATGGAATTTGTAATCATTCCGAGTTGAACTTTAACTACGATACTACTCAAAATCCTCTTCATTTAGCGTTTCGAGAAAATATTTCAAAATCTCATATTCATATTTCTTTCAAAACTCCAAACATAGTGTACAAATTAAATAAAATCAATATTTCAAACTTTTTTAACAAAATCAAAAATTTTAGCTTTTACCAAAATTATAAAAATTAAAATAAAATCAAAAATTTAAAATTTTTCAGCATTCTAAAAATATTCCTATAATTCTTACAAAATCAAAAATTGAAACTTTTTTCAGAATTCTAAATATATATATAAAATTCAAAAATTCTTTTTTTTTTCAAAATTCTAAAAATATTCCAAAAGTTAGAATAAAATCCAAAATTTAAACTTTTTCTTTATTCTAATAATATTCCAAAACTTCTCAAAAGTTCAAAAATTCAAACTTTTTCCAAAATTCTAAAAATATTGCAAAAATTATAACAATATCAAAAATTGAAACTTTTTTCAAAATTCTAAAAACTATAGGGCCATTCCGCGGTAATCGATACCAGAAAGTAAAAAAATTACTTGCAAATATGTATACTTACATAGAAAATTAACAGACTTTATATTTTAATTTATCATTATTTAAAAGAATTTTTATAATATTTTTGCCGATTTTCATAATATTTTGATCAAGCCAAGTGAGCGGCTTTTAAAGTATTGCATGGAAAAATTTACTAAAATAGCAACACGATTTTTACATCAATCACATTCAAAAACCCGCCATTCACATTTGCTGTCTATACTGCGACTCATTATTATTTGTTGAAAAAAAAATTGAAAGCAATCAGGTAAGTAGTAATCATTTTATTGATGAAAATGTAACACAGAAATTTCTGTAACGCCCGTCACAAAATGCATAGAAAAGTTCATCCTACATGAGGCTGACTAGCTTTTATTTTGTATTGACCTTACAAAAGTAAGGTTATAGGATTAAACAATCCTTGAAAAATATTCGTGTGAATTAAAATAGACTTTGCGTTAAAATATAGGCTGATTTATTTGTGTAACACCCGTCACACCTTACAATCGTTACAATTTTCTTTACTAATGTTATAATTTTTTAAGTGCACAATAGGAATATAATACGTTCTTATATGTGTTTCTCTATGTGTGTCTATGTGTTCCACCTATCTAATATCCCTGTGTGAAAAAATTGATAGCTTTTTCAGACGGATGCCCAGTTCAAAATTAATTTACTATTTCAAGTATCTATTACAGTGAGAGACTGGAGGATAGGCTTTCTTTGCCGCTAGTTATGGTAAGGGCGCTGTCGACGGCTGTGTGCACCTGCGACGGATAGACTTTGGCAGGCAATAAAATCTTGGTGATTTTTTATCAACATATTCTGGTATTATTATGAATGTTTGTCTTCAAATCCAAAATTCTCGCGTTAAATATCATTTCGTCAATGAAAACGACATTCATGGTCTTTAGTAAGTAGAGTACCGATTAGAGAAGCACTGAAGTAGAGTACACGAGTAAAAGAACCGATGGAATAATGGAATACTTTAAAGATGCTACCTCAACTGCAAAAACAGCACTATTTCAGATACTTGACTGGAAATTCCATTTCATATGGTCTTACAGGGAGTTCAAACTCCCAAAAATTTCTTTTGTTTAGAGACAAAAATAATCATAAAAGTCCAAAATAATAAAGAAAGTTTCAAAATTTACTTAAGAATTTGTTTAATTTACACTCGTAACACCCGTCACAAATCTTGTAACACCCGTCACAAGCTTTTTTTGTAAAAGAAAAATATAAAAAGTAATATATAAACAAAATACTTAGAGTATAGGAACGGACGATTCTTTAACTTACAACCTAGCTATTAATTTTGTGACAAAAATTTCTAGTTTAGCTAAACTCTAATGATTGATCAACAAGATATCATATTTTGTAAGAGTACTCGTAACACCCGTCACAGGGCTTAAATCTATTATTACATGTAAACGCTTGAATAATTCTAAATGCGTTTTTGTTTTACTTTAAGAAATCATTGAAATGAATTGAATTATATTCAAAACACAGAGATTTTTGTTCTAATTTGGAAATTATATCAGTTTAAATGCGTACAAATGCAACACCCGTCACTGCGGAATGGCCGTATAATAAAATCAAAAATTTAAAATTTTTCAAAATTCTAAAAATATTCCAAAATTTCTTACAAAATCAAAAATTGAAAATTTTTTCAAAATTCTAAAAATATTCCAAAAATTAGAATAAAATCAAATATTTAAACTTTTTATATATTCTAATAATATTCCAAAAATTCTTAAAAATTCAAAAATTCCAACTTTTTCCAACATTCTAAAAATATTGCAAAAATTATAACAATATCAATAATTGAAACTTTTTCCAAAATTATAAAAATTATAATAAAATTTAAAGTTTTTCAAAATTCTAAAAATATTCCAAAAATTCTTCAAACTTTTTCCAAAACTCTAAAAATATTGCAAAAATTAAAACAATATCAAAAATTGAAACTTTTTCCAAAATTATAAAAATTATAATAAAATTTAAAATTTTTCAAAATTCTATAAATATTCCAAAAATTCTTACAAAATCAAAAATTGAAAGTTTTTCAAAATTCCAAAAATATTTCAAAAACTATAACAAATTCAAAAATTTCCATGTTCAGTTACGTAAAAAAAGCTAAATTTTTTCTTCGAAAATATTATGTAAAGAAATAAATGAAATCATTTTTTTGACACACTTGACAACATTTTTTTGACAAACTTTTAGTGCCATAATTCTCAATAATAATCATAAAATTTCATGTCAAACTAATAATTAATTTTATTTTTTTCCAAAAAATTGGGTAAAAAATAAATAAAAATCTTTCTTTTGACACACTTGACAACATTTTTTTGACCACCTTATAATGCAAGAATCTAGATTTTGGTCTCACATACCAATCCCGATCATCAAGATTTCTCCAAATTCAATGTTCCTACTCGTAATCACCTAAAATGAAAGTTTTTTAAGCAAAAAATATGCAAATTTCCTTGTTTTGAAATACTTGACGATTTTTTTGACACACTTTCGGTACAATTGCCGAGCACATCGTCCTTTCGGCTCTTCCCATTGAGTAAACAAACCAATTTATAGGAAAAAAAATTTTTGAAATCCGTGCAGCGGTTTTCTATATTTCGTAGGTTGTGACGGCCGGCCGGCAGACAGACATACATTTTTTTTTTGCTTGTTTAGAATCAGTAGGTCCTAAAACGTCGAGAAATGCCAAAAAAAGTGGGGGTAAGAATTTCACTTTTAGCTCATGAATACTTAGTTCTTTCAGATCGAAGCAAAAGGCCTGCTTTACGAACAATTTTTGAATCGTAAAAGTGCATTTTACGGTTTACTCGTACAAAAAACTAATTTCAGACTTCCAATTCTTAAAATACTTATTAACACCTATAAATAAGCCTGTTTTCAACACCTTGATAGGTACTTAAATATAAATTCAATGAGGATGCATTGCCTCTCTATAAATCCGCCACTGAAAGCATATCACTATGACTGTTAATAAACCAAAATATGGTAACATTTATTGTGGTCAGTGGAACACTCTATCTTTATTATTCATCTTTTCATTATTGCAATTAGTGCATGGTTAGATTAATCGATTGTTCGATTAATTGATCATTTCGCAAATTGTTCAATTAATCGAACAAAAAAATTATTAATCGATTAATCTAAATTTATGCAAATGTTGAACATTTACAAATTTATTTAACGAATTTTGTACCGAATTGTGAAAAAGTTTATTGTCTAGAGATGTATTCTCTTTTTCTTACGAATTACTTTTCTAGTTGCTATGAACTAACCACAAAGTACATTAATAACAAAATTTGATCCCAATGCAAAAATCTTTACTTTGCCTTAAGTAATATTTTTATTATGAATCCAAACAGTAAACTATGGTTTGAAGTACATTGAACTCCATTACTTTCCATTCTGAAGGAAACAGCTTGTTTCTTATCATTTTCAGTTAGTACAGTATATTTTTAAACACATAATTTTGTAAGGTCTGAAAATTACAAAGACAGAGAGGGAGATACAGATCCTAGGCTAACGCCTAGAGCAACAATTTAACTCTTAGGCAAAAAAGACCTACTTTACGCCCTTAATACATAGATAGCTATTAAATTTTTGTTTAATCTTATGCCATTGTAAGCGTTGAACTTTTAAATATGATATACGTATTATTTATATATGTATTTGTTTAAAAAAAATTAATAAAAATATTAGAATTAGTGAAAATTTTATTTAATCGATTAATCGATTAATCGGTGTTAAAATTTTCATATTAATCGTTAATCGATATTTAGTCCCAATCGATTAATCGACCATGCCCTAATTGCAATTTGCTATAATTAAAGACAATGACCAGCAATGACAAATTAAAAACAATGACCAGCGTTTATTTTAAAGAATTTAGGTTTGGAGAATTGAGATAAGAGCAATCTGTACGTAAAGCATGAACGACGATTGGTTCATAAATTTTTATCACATGTTAATAGCAATTTTTAATTGTCTTTGTGGTTCCAATTTTATTCTAAAAGATTTATTTTCTATGAAATATTCCGGCTTTTTTCATCCCCACCTAATATTACCTATACGCTTCATTTAATTGACTAAAAACCACAATATCAAAAATCAAATAATAATATTCATTTTAATAGTTTTGTATCAACAGATTTGTTGTTCGATTTGTGTTGCTTTAATCAAAATAATTAAATTTGAATTATGAATATAACTGAGTTCGTGAATATAACCGAAAGCCATCATTCTGGAAATTTTGGAATTATGGATTACATTATATTTATAGTTACGTTGACCATTTCATCATTAATTGGAATTTATTTTGGGTTCTTTGACAAAAAATCATCTAAATCCACTGATGATTACTTACTGGGTGGTAGGCGAATGCAAGTCTTTCCAATTGCTTTGTCGTTAATAGCTAGGTAAATGTTTTATTTTTGAAAACAACAATTAAAAACTAGAAGTTGTTCTGATTCTAAATTATTTAATTACAGTCAGCTATCAGCAACTACGATTCTTGGAAATCCGGTTGAGATGTATTCATTTGGAACACAACACTCTATTGTTGGTCCAACTTTTATTCTTGCAGTTTTATTCCTCAATTACATTATTTTTCCTCTTTATTATCAAAATAATATCACAAACTGTTATAAGGTAAGCAAAATTCGTAAATGATACAAGTAATATTGAAAACAGTACAAGCCGATTGTAAAAACTTCAAAGAACAAAATTAGTGAAAACTTTGGTTTACTGTGCATCATAGTGAAACTGAAACTGAATAACAATAGAAAAAATAAGAAAGGTTCTAATATAAAAAATGTTGGTGTTTTTTCTAATTTCGTATTTTTAAATAGTTTGATTAAAAAAAACTAATAATAGTACCTTAAAGATTGTAAAGCTACAGATTGTGGACGTATGTGGAGTTTGAAAATCGAGGCGCTAGCCGAGATTTGCACCCACATTAAGTCCAAAATAGCTTACGTCCGTGCGTCATAAACTATTTTTTATTTGCCGCAAGCAAAATATTTAAAAAAAATTTTTTATTCTACGTCAAAATTATAAATTTGCATAAATTTTTAAATAAAATATGTTAAACAAGTAACCTTTGACAAAATATTTGCTATTTTTTCCAAATTATTGTATGTATATAACAACAAATATATATAACATATATAACAACAAATAAGGGCCATGATACATGTAAAAGAAATATCTTTCAGACATAAAAAATTTCGCATTTAATTGGTTGAGGGGCGGCAACATTTTTTAAATTTCAAAAAAATATTTTTGACTGAAAGACAGAAAAAATATCTGTAAGATATGAAAACATAACCTAAAAAGATATTTTTTGCTTGACAGTTAAAACTGATTAACTGAAAAATTGATTTTAAAAGCAAGTTTCACCAATAATCAATTACAATTAACTTAATTTGATGATTTAGCTACAATTAAAATAATTTGTTTACTTATTCATGTAGATTTAGATAATCGCAACAAAAAAATAAAAATTTGGTCCAATGTGAAAATGCCTAAATCTATATGAATAAGTAAACAAATTATTTTAATTGTAATTAAATAATCAAATTAAGTTAATTGTAATTGATTATTGGTAAAACTTACTTTTAAAATCAGTTTTTCAGTTAATCAGTTTTAACTGTCAAGCAAAAAATATCTTTTTAGGTTATGTTTTTATATCTTACAGATATTTTTTCTGTCTTTCAGTCAAAAATATTTTTTTGAAATTTAAAAAATGTTGCCGCCCCTCAACCAATTAAATGCGAAATTTTTTATGTCTGAAAGATATTTCTTTTACATGTATCATGGCCCTAATAATAATAATTTTAATTGGATTATGAAATGTTGTATTTAATGGTTGCTTTGATAAAATTTCTATTTTTATAGAATTTATACAAATACAAATGTTTTTTACTTTTTTGGACGTCACTATGACAACAAAATATATGGTTAAAAAGTGACACTTTCGGCCGCAAATCACAGTAATAAAGTACCACTTTAATATGTAGGCGAATAAAAGAGTATTAATTATAAACTGGAAGCAAGTCAAAATAATGCTTTATACTCGTTTGACTTGCTTTAATGAATTAGTTAATGATTCAAGAACCGTCAAAGCAGAACAATTCAGAGATTATAATATGTCAAACAATAGTAGTTTAATCAATGAGTGAAAAATGAAGTAGTTTATTCTCAAGCAAAAGTTTAAAATTCGAGCGAGGCACGAGCGAGAATTTTAATTTGCGAGAGAATAAAATTCATTATTCACGAATCGATTACAATACTTTATTCTCTGACAAAGATTTTATTATAAAAAAGAATTGTGTATTATAAAAAATAAAAACATTTTCTTCAATTAAAACAATAAATCTTTATTGTTTTAATTGATAAATCAAATTTCTTAATAAAAAAGCCCTGATGATAAAAAACGCCCTTCTCATACAACCAACCAAGTTCAACTAAACGAAATAAGAGAATTACTCAAAATTTGATTTTTGAACAAAACTTATCAAAGCAAATGTGATTATAATTTGAAAATAATTTTAATGAAATCAAAATAATTTGACCAATTGGAATCATACCAATTGAATAAAAGTTTCATTAGGCAATAGGCTAAGTTCATTAGGCTATAGGTTAAAAAACAATACAATAATACATACTATTATTATCGAAAAAACATACAAATAAAGCTGATATAATTAAATGGAAGAGAATAAATTAAAATTAATAACTCGGTGCCTGAAACTAAACCAACCAGATAACATACTGTATATTCCTCTTGAAAAAATAATTTATTGATAAACGACAAATTTGTGCTTTGGTATCTTTAGAAAAAAAAAGACAAGACAATAAAACTTCTATCAAAAATTAATATTTATTCAAAATATAAATTAATAAAATATTTATTTAGTTTTTTCGAATATCCAAGTGCGATCACAAGCATTGACACTATACTATGTTAACCTTTTTTAAGTGACACTTTAAAAGAACGTGACCAGAGATGAGACTGGCTATCACCCTTAATTCTTGTTTATAAATTAGAAGCACTGGAAGAAAAAATTTTACCATTCGGTTGGCACATTGATTATTCGGTCACGATGAAATCACATTTGGTTGTTGTGTTTTTTACTCGGTTGTTGTGCCTTCAAGTGTGACTTTTGCGACAACCGAATTTGAAGTTATTGTGACAGGAAAAATTTGGTTGGCACAAAGTAGGTTGCAATAACCGAATTTTTTCTTTCAGTGAGGTAACGCTTAGTTCTGTTGCTCGAGTTGTCCCTCGCTTTTACAGTTAATGTAAGCCTTAAAGAGTACTCTAAAATGGCTGTGGGTAAATATGTCTGGATACCGCTTTTTATTTGATCACGTGGAAGCAGATCCATTGATTTCAATATTTAATAAGTTAACTCTATTGTAAGTGCTCAGTTTCCCTTTTTTATTTTATCCTAGGGCTGTTACTCATGGCCAACATAGAACAAAGACATTTAATAGTCAGATATAATAATTGATACCGATTTTACCTGGAAAATGGCAATAATGCCAGAAAATCATAAATTATTTAATTTTTGTTTTATAGTGTTTTTTTGCAAACGTTGTCCATCAAAAAGTTTTTCAAACAACTCTTCGATGTCGAAACTCCAACGTTGAAAGTCGTGAATTCGTGAATGGTAAGAACCGAACGGAATGAGTTCGATACCGGAAATTTAAAGTCGCTGGAGTAATTGGAAGAGCTAGGTCAGCTTGTTTTAGTTGTAATTATAGAACATAAGTATCTTACCAAATGAAAAAAATCTCTGGGAAGTTTTCTGGACTAATAAATATTATTTACATGGGTAGATACGACGTTGTTTTTTTGGAAAAGTTGAAATTGTTGAACGCTAAATGAAGAGGTTTTTGAGAAGTTTGTCAAGTGTGTCCTAGCTTCTTTTATTTTATTATGTTAATTTATGATATATTATAATTTCCCGACAACGTGTTGATATTTCGTCATTATTTTGTAATACATTTTTTTGTACTCCTATCACAGTAAATTATATATTACATCACACTATCCATGACATGTAAATTGATTATTTCTAATAGCGTGCGGTAAGTAAAAAAAAGTGTGCGGTAATGGATTTTCATATATATATCACCGCACACTTTTAATAAAAAGAAAAATTTTTATTTAAAGAAAAATTTGATTTTTAAAAATTAAATATTTCAATTCATTTTGACACAGAATAATAACTTGTAAACTATTTGCATTTAATTTATAATTAGTAGTTCATTTTTTCAAGTAAATGCGTTTGGGCATTAAAACAATGATTGTAAAAAAAAGTATATAACAAATCTCGAGTTGTAAAGCATTTTCCATGCTTGTGAAGACGCGCGTCTCGTGCGAAATATTTTCCCTCGCATGTAAAATGCTATTTACAACTCTAGATATGTAATATACTATTATCCGAAATAAATTACATGTAGTTTTGCAAAGACTTTTACGGTTTATATATACATATCTGCCCAATACTAATACAAATGTCTTATAAAAGTTTTTTGGCCGAAAGTTGAATAATAAAACTTTAACACAGTTTGATATCTCAGAGCCTTGAGATTTCAGTCCATATTTTTATAAATATGAGGCCCTATTCCCGAACACATAAATGTAATCACAATATTGTCAATTTAGACAATATTGTGAAATTCTTACTTATTCCAAAACACCAAAGTTGTGTAGAATCTAAAAAATATTGTGATTCTGGCAAGAACAATATTGTGACTGTCAAAATCAAAATTTTGTGTTATGTTTTGTGTGTTGACTTTTTTATACAAGTTTTATCGATTGGATAAATAGGATAAATAGTACATTATGATGCTAGGATGTAAAGCTAAAGATTTTGGACGTATTCGGAGTTTGCAAATCGAAGCGCTAGTCGAGATTTGCAACCACAAAATAGCTTACGTCCGTGCATCATATACTATTTTTTATTCGCCGCAAGCAAAATATTTCAAAAAAAAAATGTGTAAATCAAAATTATAAATTTGCATAAAGTTTGAAATAAAAATATGTGGAACAAGTTACCTTTGACAAAATATTTGTTATTTTTTCCAAACTATTGTATAAATATGACAACAAATGATAACAACTATTTTAATTGGATTATGAAATCTAGAATTTACGGGTTGCTTTGATTAAAATTTGTATTTTTTATAGAATTTAAACAAAAGGAAATGTTTTTTGCTTCTTTGGACGTAGCTATGACAACAAAATATATGGCTAAAATGTGAGACTTGTGACGGCCGCAAATCACAGTACTAAAGTTAAACCATTTTAATATATAGGCGTATAAAAACTTAATTTACTATACAACCATTGAGTCGTTCCTTAGCTAAACGGCTATGGATAACATTTAACCTAAAGTAATATTTTTTATATCATTTCGGCCAATTTAGATGAGATTCACATATACTATTGATGTATACGATGAACCATTTATTTTTTATGTGTCTATGGTCTGGCAATATAAACCCTTTACAACACAACTTTATGCCAATCATTTTGATATTGTGTTCTTTACATTCACGGCGCACTTGTCTGATTTTTATATTACATTTGATCAATTTTTTATACTTTGATCAATATTTTAAATTTTGAACTTCAATTATGCAAATAATTAAATATTGTAGATCAGAAAAGCGAATCAAAAATTGTCTAAAATTTGTATGTAATTTTTTTTGTTTTATATGTAACTACAATAAAAAATTAATTTTGACTAACTACGCGCTAACTTGACTAACTAGCGCATCTATTAACTGATGAATGTATTATAAAATATCATGAATATATGACGGAGAGCTTTGAACAAAAGTAATGTATGGAATACTTTAATTTTTATACTCATTATTTACATTTTAAGGACATTTTTCCATATAAAAATGACAAAAATGTGTAATACGTCCTCGATTATAATGGTATATTTTGTATGAGCAAAATTTCGACGCGTGAAACGGATCATTCAGACCTTTTGGACTTTCATATAAATGCATCACCAAGTAAATAAAAATTAATTAATTAATAAATAAAAAAAGTATACGAATTTATTTAACAAATTTCACATTTTCTAAATATATTGTAAAGATTATGGAGTGTGATGTAAACAAATTAATTGATGATTTTTATTACTAGAAAGTGGTTCCACTAACGCAATGTAATTGAATAACACCTAAATAAATATCTAAAGATAACAAAACCAAATAAGACGCAACAGGAAATTAAGTAATTTTATCTAATAGAAAAATAAAATAAAAACTACGCAGTAATAATTTAACAGTGGTACAGTATTGTTATATAAAATAGTCATACATAATTTTTACAATGTGTAGAAAATAATAGCAACTGAATATTATAGAAGTAAAATTTTTATAAAATCGATAAAGAAAGAGGAATAATATTAGAAGAAATATTTTGTAATAAGGTACAGGGACGAATAATATTTATAACACATAGCTAACCCATTGTTGAGTGCATCAAATTTAAATTTTTAACCGAATACAAACATTGGCAATATAATAAAAATGAAAAAAACCAGTAAAAAAATTATCATTAAGTATGAAAATAAAAACAACATTCCATAAAATAATAAGAAATAACATTAATATATAAAACTAAAGTTAAAGTAAGTAAATAATCACATATGTTCACTTGTTAGGGATTTCGGACTTTTTATAAAATTTCACTCTCACCCTGGTTGGTTTAATTAATCATCAAAATATGCTTACCATACTAACGTGTTGCAGTTATATAAGAGGCGCTTAAGATTAATTTCATCAGTCTGCGGTTACCCAACTGCGGTTTGTTTTAGTTTGCCCCTTCCCCATTAATTTTTCTCCTTCCAACCCATTACATTGGTATGAAAAGCTATACCAATTTTTCTACACCATTTTTACTATTTTTTGAATTTCCCCAATAGCAAATGTTGACATCCTAGTACCTGAAATTGAATACTGTTGCTTGGGGGCACTTTCCAGTAAGAGCATTAGATATTTTTTGTGTTTATTTTTGTTGGCGGAAACTGATGAGTGTAAAATGCGATAATGACTCAAATCTACCATCAGTTTCAAGTTGCTTTTGCTGCAAAGGGCTCCCAAGCATAGGACTTCGTTCCCCATACGGGTGCAAGTGACAATAGTTAAAATCGATAATATAATACTTCAACATCTTTTTCTTTTTTGTTTATACAGCTTGCTATATATTGCTGTCAATTCAACTATTTCTTTTAGGATTTGCGGATTCGGTCTCCTCGGTTGAGTAACAAGTAGTGCCCAACTATGTTATCACTTTTCTCAGCTACCTGAGCTTTGTCACGACCAACTCCTATCAACGAAAATATTCAAAAACATTTTATTTTTTTTTATACAAAAACAGTATTCCTTTTTAACTCCTTTTATTACAACAACATTTGTTGTGACTTAAAACAAGATTTGTTTCACAATTCTAAATGATTCATCCCACATTTAAGTGAATCACTATATAAGTTAAATATTTAATTCATTACATCATTATAGTTATATATAACATTAAATTCAAACAGCTGACCCGAAGATCTTTTATTCTTGTAGTTAATAATGCGGAATTTCGGGTAATCCTATCTATACTATGTGTTTTTTTTTGTAATATAATAAAAGGTATTCTGATGATCTAGATAATAATCTAGATATTACTTGCTCTGTGGCGAACATTTAAATTAAAAATTTTAATTATAGCAGGCATTGTTTTTATCGTTGAAAATTTTCTGAAAAATAAATTAGTTTTATTCGTTATTTTCGCGATTTTAAAAAAAGTTTTTGTATAATAAGTTTTTTTAAATTTTATTTTTCAAAATTATAAATTTTAAATAACATAATCAATGTTAACAGTAAATATTAAAGTCAAAATTTAATCAAATAAATTTATGGAAATCAAATCCAGACAATTCGTTAATTAATTATAATGAGAAAGCAGAACAAATGTCGATGTCAATTATTTCAAGTTCTTCAGTATCTTTAACTTCAACCATTTCCCAATTTCCATTACATAGATCCTGCCATTTTTTAAGATGAATAATTTAGAAAAAGATATGAATGAATTGAGTGATTCGATAACTGCAGTTGAAGATGATATTAAAAAAGGCCAGGCAATGCAACATTTAGTTCTATCATCGATTGGTGATAGTGCTGAACATCAAATTCTCCATATATTAGATAAAATATCTACATTAACACCTCCGGATCGGTTACTTCTGTACTTGAGAATGCCAGATAGTATATCGGGTCAATGAAAAGCTATAGCTGCAACTCACAGGAAATATCTTGTTCTGCGTTCGATTTCATTTTGAATGAAAAGAAATAAACAATAAACGACGATTTTTGAATAGAAATACCCTACAAGATCAGGAGCTTGCCCAAAGCACATTTTTCTGATTTAATTAGCCTATTTTTCTATTTTTAACTCCTGAAGAATTAACTGGTATTTTATTTTCTGCTAAAAAGATTGAGATATAAATTTGCTGTTTTGAAAATAAAAAAAAAATTAGACAGATTCTGTTAGTTATTAAAGTTTGTTAATCACCTGCTTAATCAAAAGTAATAAAAGAAAATTTAAATATATAAATATTAAAATATAAAAAAAAATTGTTTTTTGTACATTGCTGGTGGTAGTGAAAGAAAACAGACTTATCAATATAACCAACCTTAAATGTGTCGTAATGTGGAATCCCGTTACGGGTGATTAAAGAATAGAGAATGTTTACTATTATCTAAATTTATGAACCAACAACCGTAAAAGTTGCAACAAATTAATAACGTTTTTCCAGTATAGTGGCATTTTTGAACCTTTTTGTAGTTATGGACAAGATTCTAATCCACTATCAACAGCTATGGATGAGATTCAGCGTAGAACTTTAATTAAAATAACAGTATTCATATATTCGTTCTCTTTGGTTGGACGCAAAAGCATGTCTGAGTAGGGCTTGTAAATCGGATAAAACTAAACCGGTTACCCGGGTTTTTATTGATTTTTACAAACCGTACAAAAACCGGGTTTGTTCTGAAAACCGGGTTTTTCTGTAAAGATCGAAAGTTCATTTTATTGTTTTCTTCTAGAAAGTATATTTAGTTTTTCGTATTTTGGATGCAATATATTCTATAGATTCATTAATTAAAAATCGTATAGAAATGGATCGCATTTCTGTATAAAAATATTCGTTACCTACAGTATAGTTGTTAACATCGTATACAATTAGTAGTATTGTAAAAATGCTGATAATATATTTAATTTGTAGTAGTTTTTTTGTAAAAAAACACACGGTCTCAGCTTCTGTTTTTAACTTTTAAGATTTATTTAATTAATATTTCGCCTAATTGGCATCATCAGAATTTTAATTTTTTAATTTAATAATTTTCTTACATAATATAAAATGAGCGGCAAATTGACTATAATTGGACAAAGTGAACAAAGACATTGTTAAACATTATAAATAAATAATAACTAATTCATAAATTAATATAAACACATTAAAAATATTACTTACATGGTTTGAAATTTAAAAATCGTTTGTTTAATTAATCAAAATATATCATGAACCATTTTATAATTTAAATTACTCTTAAACTTCATCGTATACGTATACGTATACACTAACATCGTATACGTATACGTTGCCCAAATGTAAAGACTTTAATATCTTCGCCTGCGGATTTACCGTCCGTAACTTTATTTTAGTTGTTTATATTTTCACTTTTCACACTTTTCAATAAAGTATTCGAACATAACATTTTTATCAACGATCTGCACTTTTTCTCTGCAGTCTTTTATCTGAAGAAATTTTCAAAACATTTTGCAATTTATGTTTTGATTTTTGGGGTAGTAGATTTTTTTTAGTTTCCATTGTTGTTTTAAAACTTGCGTTGCCTTCATATATATATATATATATATATATATATATATATATATATATATATATATATATATATATATATATATATATATATATATATATATATATATATATATATATATATATATATATATATATATATATATATATATATATATATATAAATATATATATATATATATATATATATATATATATATATATATATATATATATATATATATATATATAAATATATATATATATATATATATATATATATATATATATATATATATATATATATATATATATATATATAACGATATGAGCTATAACGGAATTTACCGGCACTCTCACGATCGCATTTCTTGATCTACTACGAAAATTTTTTCTGTATACGTTGCGGCAAAAAACTGGCCATATCCGGGTACAGGTTAAGTGGCTAGAGCCAAAAAAGTCGAAAAATCTAGGGCGTTATAACTTCCGTTTGAATCATAATATTTTAATAAAATTTATCAATATTGAATATTTAGAAGATATTTCTATCATTTTTTTTCAAATGACAACTTGGCGTTCAAGGTTCTTGAAAAATCAGCTGTTTTAAAAATTTAATAAACTTTGTTGTCCTTGATTTGGTTGAAAATGGCCAATCTCACTTTTGAATATGTGCGCATACGTTAACTAGAACATAAATCTTTTCAAAATTTAAAAAAAAATAGTTCAAGTCTAGAGGTTGAGACACCAGGGCTTTTAGAACGAAAACAAACGCAAACGGCCATGCCTTCCTCATTTTTGAGTTAATGTTATTTAAACTCATATTAACTTTTAGATAAACTTTTCAACTATAACCTCAGAAATTTTTAGCTTTCTAACCCAAGAGGTCTCAATGTAATTAGCATTAAACCTAATGCATTCCATTCAATTACAAAAACAACTTCCATAAACATATAAAAATATCCCATAGAAAAAATATTAAAAATATTTCTTTTGTTTTTTTTCAGTTTTTAGATTTTTTCGCAAAAATTTAAAAAAAAATTAAAACAAAGCTGAGTCATTATTGTTTTAAATTAAGGAATATTTTCTTATATGCATATTGATTACACATTTACAAAAGTCTTCTTAAATTGTAGATATTTGAATTATTTGAGGTGTAAAAGTTGTTTGACAATTTTAGATTATAAATTATGTGTGGTGGTGTTGTAGGTGTGACGTTGTGAGAACGTTTATTTGCTTTTTGGTGGATTTAATATGTTATTAAAAGTAGTTTTAACCAAATTAAATAAAACTGTTCCGAAATCGCATTGATAAAGTAGTTTCCGTTAATGCATTTAGTTTGGTTTGATAAATTTTTTGGATTATTCTGGACTTGGACTATTCTACTTAAATTTTTTATTTGAACTAATCTGACACATCCAATTCTTTTTGTACACAAAGCTGTCTGGTCCCGAAATCTACCTATTTCTAGCGGATATACGTGCCGCTTGGACTTTTTTTATTCTGATTTGGAAGATGAAATATGTTTTCGTGCATGTAATGTTTACAAATTGCGTAAACCGGGTGAAGGAAAAGTAAATTTTAGACACCTTTAGAAATGGTAAACTTTTAAGACATAGTAATTTACTCTTCTTGAAATAACTGAGGCAGAATCGACCCAATCTTCAGAGTAAAGTAATTAATATTAACAACTCGGAACCAATGAGATGCAATACATATAACGAATGGTGTCACTTACAGACTTGTTGTTCGTTCATAATGCTTCTTACTTCTGGTTCAATGTACTTTGCACGTTTTTTTTTCAAATTTTATGTGGTTATACACTTTGGCTTTTAAATAATCGTTCAAGTGTCGGCGGAATGCGGAACGTGCAAAACGATTAGCAAATGAGACGGATCAAGGTTTAACGCGACCCATGCCAATAAGAAGTGATTTACGTAAAAATTTTAAGTCAAAATTGTCACATACAAAATATGACTACATGCTGATATTTCCGAGAAAAAAAATCAGAAAGTTTTTAAACTGCGTGAAAACTGTGTTTTTTGCCTACAGTGCCCTCTAGCACTCACATCGATACTACTTCCATCACGCGGTAAGAATTAATTGAAGTTGTATATTTTGAAATAAATTTAAAAAAATCGAAAAATCGATTTTAAATTTTTTAAAACTTAAAACTAATGGAGAAAGCTACCCTTAAAATTTTTAACAAATATTTTTGTCATGTGAAACTCGTGAATATTTCTAACGCATTGATATTTTTTAAAAAAATTTACTACGAATAAAAAGATATACGTATTCGAGGATTATTCGATATATACGTGTTCGAGGATTTTTTTTTTTGGAAAATATAGCGGTTCCAAATATCGAGAATTTCGTGATTTTTGGCTAATCGAGTTCTTTTTAAAACATTCATAAATTCGGTTCTATTAAAGATAGAAACTTCTAGTTTGTCGTATTTTAAAATTAAAAGATTTATCGGAGCTTTGCAGTTTTCAAGGATTGTATAATACCAACGTTTTATACCAGAATTTGATTATATTGCTAAGAACCTACATAAGCTTCCAAGAAAAGATAAAGCATTTGAATAGACCGAAAAGCAAGACGATGCAATTATGGAACTTCAATTAAGATTATGATCTGCACCAGTTCTGGTTTATCCTATGCAATCTTAAATTTATATTAAATATAGATACCAGCAATGATAGTATAGGAGGAGGGGAAAAGAAATCTATGAAATTGATGGGAAAGAGAAAGCAATACCTTATTACTCGAAGACACTGTCCAAGCGAGAAAAAAATCATTGTGCAACTCACAAAGAATTGCTGGCTATAGTGCTATGTGTGAAACATTTCCACAAACACTTGTAGTTCCATTTAAGTAGTGATCATGGAGCATTGAGTTGTTTATTACAATTTAAATACCCGGCGGGGTAGGGAGCATGATGGATCCAACGCTTACAGGCTTATGATTTTGACATTAAACATCGAACAGGAACTGCACATGAAAATGTTAACGAATGGCAGGTAGAATGCAAGCACTGTAACCGGGCCGAAAGCTAGGAAAAGATTATTGACGTGAGGCTTACGTAGGTGAAAAAGGAGAAAAACCTAGACAGTGTCATATTGGTCATAATGGAACAGCCTCTGTAAGTTCTAAGGGTACAGTTAAAGAATCAATGTTAGTAGTAGTCCCAAAAATAAAAATGCCTCAAGTTTTTAAAGAAATGTTATGGTGGAACCAGTGACGGTCTCCTGGGTATTAACAAAACCCTTGACAAAGTACGACGTAGATTTTATTAGTCAGAAGCATGTCAATTGGTAGTGGAATGGTGTCGTGGAATGGCTTCTGCAAAAGGACCTACACGAAGAAGTTATGGTAATATGAGGCAGTATAATATGGGAGCCCCATTTGAAAAAATTGCAATGCATGTATCTGGACCAAATCCGGCTACTGATAGTACAAATATGTGCTAGTCATAATAAATTATTTCAGCAAGTGGCCAGAGGTGTGTATCCAATACCAATCAGGAATCAAGAACCATAATAACTGAAGCAGCAATAAGCAATTAGATTCATACAGATCAAGAAAGGAATATTGAATCTACAATATTTCAAAAATCTATCAGATGCTTGGAATAAGTAAATCCAGAACAACTGCTTCATATCCCTATAGCTGAGGCAAAGAGTTGATTTTCATGTTATCTGTTGATCTAGCACTTTAAAGGGTAGATTATGGAGAGGCATTACTGGGGTGAAGCATTAGAAATTGCAGTCCAGCATATCATCACACCGTACATTAAGATCGGCCTGATCACCGAGATGTAAAATCATTGGGATATGTGATGTGCAAGATTCCATATTTTTCCATGGCTTTTTTACATGAGTATAGATAGTGCTACTGTAACTTTTTTGGCTCTTTCTGTGATATTTGATTTCCAGGTGATTCCACCTAGGTATTCAGCACGTACATAGGTATTTTGCTAGTTCTGCAAGTGCAAGATCACCTCCCTTCACAGCAATGGAGCCAATATCAGGGATCCTCTGCTTCCTGGTAAAAAGAATGACTACTGTTTTTGCAGGATTATTTTCTAACCCACATTTTTGGCCCATGTCAATGTTATTGCAAGGGTAGTTGGGACTGGCTCGTCTAATGTACTTTGACTAGAATCGCCACTTGATTATTTTATTCAATGCCAACCCCCCCCCCCCCCATGTTATTTGTTAAAGAAACCTAAATGGCAAGGTGACGGAGATTTATATCAAGATAAAGATAACACCTCAAACTCATCTTCTTTTCTCCCGCTCTAGTGTGGCCCAAACCAAATTCAATTTTTTATATTTTCGCACTTGAGAAGCTCTAGATTGTTTTCGAAAGCATAGTTCTTAAACAGCAAAAGTTCTTTTCGTTTATCGCTCTCAAGACTGTCATTCTAACTTTACAAGACTAAAGAAACGTTTTTCGCTAATTTTGGAGTTTTAAATCCCCTTGTGTCCTTAACATATTCAATAGCAACAAAAATTAAAGCCGGATACCAAGTTATAACAGGAAAAATACTAAACCTAACAATAGCATGTCCTTATAGTTTAACTGTAACGAATACAAATTAATCCAAATATAAATATTAATGCCGAGAACTATATGTTATTTACACGAATTATGATAGAACAGAGGAGTAATTCTTGTATTCAATAGTCATTAGTGATGTCAACTATTTAGTTTACACACATTTGGTTATACCCCTGGCAGCCTGTAACACCAAGCCACGAGGGATCAATTTATCAAAACAAATGTTTCTAGCATAATTCGATATACTCATCGCCAAGGCATACCATCGCTAGTAAGAGGAGCGCCTTCAATTATCACACATTTGTAATAAGCTCATTAAATAAGACAAAACAGAGTCTTGCTTGAGCGGTGGAACCAATGATTCATCGCAAAAATAAAAGACTGTGTAAGCCGCAGTTCCAAATCAGAAACGTAATAAAAACGATTCACGGCCTGCCCACGACTAATAATAAGAGGTACGCCAACGAATTCAATCAGTTCATTTTACACCCCAAAACATTGGAAAAACGTTTAGGAAAATCTCAAAAACAATACACAAATTGCCATCTGATAGCTGAATGCAATCTACGAAAGATTACGTATCAAATCTACGAAAACCTTTAAAGCTCTTATGACAAATAGTCTATCGCCAATTGTTCTGAAAAGAAATTGGGCTGCATCTTCATTTTTGCATGTCTGACTATAATGAAAGAACAAACATAAAAGGTTTCGAAGTTTTAGAAGAAATTTTTACTTAAATACGGGATCTGAATAAAGAATATTTTTCTTCAATAAAACAACTTATTTCACTTCCATCCATGTAAACAAACACCAAAGACAAAAATATAAAATAAAATGAATATTTTAATATCGAATTTCTTCTTATAATTATTAACATAAAATTCTACAAATACACTAAATAAATAGATAAACTGGAGATATATACGAAGATATATAACAAATAAGTTATTTATTTGACAACTCAAAAAAGTTTGTTATTTAAATTCCTAGTAAACGCCATAGCAACAACCTAGTGCGATGTTTTTTAATCTATACTCCTAGTTTAGTTCATACTCAAACCAATTTTTTACTATACTAGCCATTTTGTATTAAACTAGGTAGTAAAGTTTAACTACCGTCTTCCCCCGAAAACAACGCCTAGGCGTTGTGTTTGAGGGTGAGCAATTTTTCGATTTTCTTTAAAAGTGATATAAATATTCGAATAGAACACTGTTTCAAATAGAACGCTATCTCGAATAGAACGCCATTTTTCGAAGTAAGCGATTTTTAAAAAATTTAAATTTAATTAAAACTTTTGTTGTAAATAAAACATAATTTAGCAGTTCAGGTAATCTGTATATGGTTATATAATTTTGTATGTGTTGTTCATTGCCATTTTATTCTGTATCCAATTTTAAACCGAAAAATTTATTCAATTTTAATAAAGAGTTTGTGCCGGTAATATTAACCACTTTCCAATCGATTGAATTGCTGAAGGAATTGATTGTAGCCAATTGGTCTAATATTCAGTAAATCATCAAAGGTAGAGTCAAAACAACAGAAAAAGCAATTTTTTGGCATTTAAAAAATACAGACACAAATTTTAGACACGAAAATTTACACACAATCAAATATGTACAGATTTAATTTTTTATTATTTTTAACGTTTGAAATAAACTTTTGTCGTCCCGCGCTGGGAAAGTTAATTTATTTCTAACAATAAATCTCATTTCTCTATTAGTTAAATATACGTTTTTTTTCTCGATATAAAGCCCCTACGAAAAATTTCAGCCAAATCAAAAATGTGTCGGTCAGAAAGGTGTCCGGTTTGTAGAAGAATGATCCATAAACATTAATCGTTCAATATATAATTGTTGTCCATTTCTACGACAGTAATGTTGACATCTTTTAGTTTGCAAATATCTACAATCTCCATACCATATGATGTCGAACGAATGCCCTTTATGGAGCTTGGCGTTGTCGTTCTCGTCGATAAGATCATTTAGATTGACTTTAATTTCTAGGATGGTATCGTTTATAATACTACTTAGCCACGTACCGAACGGTAAGAAACTGATTTTGAAGTTTTTGAAATAGTCAAAAAGAGATTTCGAGTTTTTCTCTGTCAAAAATCAATTACTTTCATGTAAAAATCAAAATACGTATGATATTATTTATCATACATGTAGTGAATGCCTTAAAAAAAATTAGTTTGTATCTATAATTCAATACATAACGCCTAGGCGTTATATTTGAATAAAACGCAGGGTAGGCGTTCTATTTGTCTACAACGCCTAGGCGTTTTTTTCGGGGGAAGACGGTAGTGTTTACTAGTTTTTATACATATCGCCCATTGTTTCAAGTTTGTTTTATTTGATAACAAAAAAAGTAAAAATTATTAGAAAAAAAATCAAGCGGCAGTTGTCTTAGAACTTTACATTTTCATGTTAATTATACATCGTCCTTTGTAATATTTTCAGTTAGGTTAGAAACGAATGATCATCTTTTCTATAGACATAATGGGCGATATGTATAAAAACTAGTAAACACTAGTTAAACTTTACTACCTAGTTTAATCCAAAATTGCTAGTATAGTAAAAAATTGGTTTGAGTATGAAATAAACTAGGAGGATAGTATTAAAAAACATCGCACTCGATTGTTGCTATGGCGTTTACTAGGAATTTAAATAACAAACATTTTTTGAGTTGTCAAATAAATAACTTTCTTCGTATTTTCTTATAGTTTATCTATTTATTTAGTAAATTTGTAGGATTTTATGTTAATAATTATAAGAAGAAGCTCAATATTAAAATATTCATTTTATTTTATATTTTTGTGTTCGTAAACTTACATGGAAGTGAAATAAATTGTGTTGTGTTTTATTGAAGAAAAAAAATTTTTATTCAGATCCCGTATTTAAGTAATAATTTCTTCTAAAACTGCGAAACCATTTAGGTTTGATCTTGCATTAGTCAGACGTGCAAGAATGAAGATGCAGCCCAATTTCTTTTCAGAACAATTGGCGATAGACTATTTGTCATAAGAGCTTTGAAGGTTTTCGTAGATTTGATACGTAATCTTTTGTAGATTGCTTTCAGCTATCAGATGGCAATTTGTGTATTGTTTTTTAGATTTTCCTATACGTTTTCCAATGTTTTGGGGTGTAAAATGAACTGTGCATTGAATTCGTTGGCGTACCTCTTATTATTAGTCGGGGACATGCCGTGAATCGTTTTAATTACGTTTCTGGTTTGGAATTGCGGCTTACACAGTCTTTTATTTTTGCGATAAATCATTGGTTCCACCGCTCAAGCAACACTCTGTTTTGTCTTATTTAATGAGCTTATTACAAATGTGTGATAATCGAATGCGCTCCTCTTACTAGCGGTGGTATGCCTTGGCGATGAGTATATCGAATTATGCTAGAAACATTTGTTTTGATAAATTGATGCCTCGTGACTTGATCCAACAGCCTGCCGGGGGTATAACCAAATGTGTGTTAACTAAATATTTGACATCACTAATGACTGTTGAATACAAGAATTGCTCCGCTGTTCTATCATAATTCTTGCAAATAACATGTAGTTCTCAGCATTAATATTTATATTTGGATTAATTTGTATTCGTTACAGTTAAACTATAAGGAAATACTATTGTTAGGTTTAGTATTTTTCCTGTTATAACTTGGTATCCGGCTTTTATTTCTGTTACTATTGATTTTGTTAAAGACACAAGGGGATTTAAAACTCCAAAATTAGCGAAAAACGTTTCTTTAGTCTGGTAAGTTTTGAATGACCGTCTTGAGAACGATAAACGAAAAGAACTTTTGCTGTTTAAGAACTATGCTTTCGAAAACAATCTAGAGCTTCTCAAGTGCGAAAATATAAAAATTTGAATGTGGTTTGGGCCAGACTAGGACGGGAGAAAAGAAGATGAGTTTGAGGTGTTCTTATATTAGAGTGGTTCTTTCATTAGAGTAGCTCTTATGAAAAGTTTAGAATTTTTATGCTTTTATAGACTCAAAGGGTTTAAAATAAATTTAAATCTTTGTTTTGCTTGATTTAATTTTGTTTTACATCTTTGACTTGCATATCTTTATCTTGATATTGATCTCCGTCACCTTGCCATTTAGGTTTCTTTAACAAATAACATTGGGGGGGGGGGGGGGGGGGGGAGTGGCATTGAATAATCAAGTGGCGATTCTAGTCAAATTACATTAGACGAGCCAGTCCCGAACTACCCTGCATGGGCCGAAATTGTGGGTTAGAAAATAATCCTGCAAAAACAGAAGTGATTCTTTTTACCAGGAAGCAGAGGATCCCTAATATTGTCTCCATTGCTCTGGAGGGAAGTGATCTTGCACTTGCAGAACTAGCAAAATACCTATGTACCGTGCTGAATATCTAGGTGGACTCACCTGGAAATCAAATATCACAGAAAGAACCAAAAAAGCTACAGTAGCACTATCTATACTCATGTAAAAAAGCCATGAAAAAAGATGGAATCTTGCACATCACATATCCCAATGATTTTACATCTCGGTGATCAGACTGAAATTAATGTACGGTGTGATCATATGCTGGACTGCAATTTCCAATGCTTCAACCCAGTAATGCTTCTCCATCATCTACCCTTTAATGTGCTAGATCAACAGATAACATGAAAATCAACTCTTTGACTCAGCAATGGGGATATGAAGCAGTTGTTCTGGATTTATTGATTCCAAGCATCTGATAGATTTCGTGAAATATTGTAGATTCAAAATTCCTTTCTTGATCTGTATGAATCTAATTGCTTATTTCTGCTTCAGTTATTATGGTTCTTGATTCCTGATTGGTATTGGATACACACCTCTGGCCACTTGATAAAATAATTCATTATGACTAGCACATATTTGTTGATGCTATCAGTAGCCGGAAATGGTTCAGCTACATTCATTGCAATTTTCTCAAATGGCGCTCCCATATTATACTGCCTCATATTACCATAACTTCTTCGTATAGGTCCTTTTGCAGTAGCTATTCCACGACACCATTCCACTATTCCTATTCTACACCATTCCACTGTTCCACTACTCCATTCCTTTTCGTAATCTTTTATACCTACTACCTACTGCTGAGAGAGTTGTAGTCCTGCTTGAAGTCATCGAAAAGTTGGTAGACAAAACAACACATTATTGCCTTTTAAGACCTAAGTCCCACAACAACAAGCGTGTTGAGGTGTTGATGAACGCTTTTTGTAGATGGAATGGACTATTGATTCGGGCAAATTTCTTTTTTGACGCACTTTTGTCATCCATCTAATTCTTCGTCACACAAACTATAATTGAAATATCGTTGGGGAGCTCGTTTTTTAATCTGAAAATAACCGATGGCTTCTTGGTGGAATTAAAATTGACCAAATTTTTGTCATCTCAATCTACGAATTTTCTAGGTCCTCGTTTATATATATGGTAGGATTTATTCGATTAAGCATTTTACCCTTTGAATTTCAAGTTTTATATAGTTAATGGAGAAATGAGTTTTACTGTTACAAAAAAGTTAATTTTTTCAGCGCCGGATGACAAAAATTTATTAAGTTTTTTGTTCCGCGCTCGATAAATTAGTTTATTTCTAACAGTAAAACTCTCCTAAAACTTTCTCCATTAATTAAATGCATTTATTGAAAATTGAACGTAAAATACAATGGTCATACTAAACACTCTTTATTTTTGTTAGATGATAACTAAAAATTGATTTGAACATTTTATTTGTTTATAACAATAGGAATTTGTTAACAACTTTTTTTAATTTTAATTTTTTGTGTAAACAAGCATCTATTAACTTTAAAATACAACAAACTAGACGTTTCTATCTTTAATAGAACCGAATTTATGAATATTTAGAAATAACTCGACTAGCCAAAAATCACGAAATTCTCGATATATGGAACCGCTATATATTCCAAAAAACCGCTATATATTCCAAAAACCCTCGAACACGTATATATCGAATAATCCTCGAATACGTATATCTTTTTATTCGTAATGCGTTAGAAATATTCACGATTTTCACATGACAAAAATATTTTTAAAAATTTTAAGGGTAGCTTTCTCCCTTAGTTTTAAGTTTTAAAAAATTTAAAATCGATTTTTCGATTTTTTTAAATTTATTTCAAAATATACACTTTCAATTAATTCTTACCGCGTGATGGAAGTAGTATCGATGTGAGTGCTAGAGGGCACTGTAGGCAAAAAACACAGTTTTCACGCAGTTTTAAAACTTTATGATTTATATCAGCATGTAGGCAAATTTTGTATGTGACAATTTTAACTTAAAATTTTTACGTAAATCACTTCTTATTGGCATGGGTCGCATTAAACCTTGATCCGTCTCATTTGCTAATCATTTTGCACGTTCTGCATTCCGCATTGAATTCGGAAAAAGTCGTGCAACGTGCGTTGAACCAGAAGTAAGAAGCTATGAACAAACAACAAGTCTATAAGTGACACCATTCGTTATAGTGCAATACCTATAGGCAATATACCTCGTTATAGGTATTGCATCTCATTGATTCCGAGTTGTTAATATTAATTACTTTACTCTAGAGATTGGGTCGATTCTGCTTCAGTTATTTCAAAAAGAGTAAATTACTATGTCTTAAAAGATTAATATTTCTAAAGGTGTCTAAAATTTACTGTTCCTTCACCCGGTTTACGCCATTTGTAAACTTTACATGCACGAAAACATATTTCATCTTCCAAATCAGAATAAAAAAACCAATAAATTCAATACATTTGTCTTGTTTTCGAATTCATATCACATTTCAAAAAGAAAAAACTATAAATTAACAACCTAGTAATAGTTTTAGTGTGGTAAATAAGACACTAGGTTTGATTATAGTATATACCAGCATAAATCCAGCAAACTTTGGTTTTTATGCATACCAAACATAGCAAACACTCAAAAACAAAACAATTCGATGTTTTTTTTTAAGCAAGCTAGTAAAGTAAAGTTTCGAATACTTTTTTATGCATACGAAAACTAGTAAACACTTAAAAAACCTAGTTACTAGGTTTTATACATATGGCCCAATGAGGCATATACAGCTCAAGCAGTCCACAGCCGTATCATTTGAACCAACACTTCTCAAGGACCAACAAATATTTTTGACACTTCTGCTGAGGTCCATCAGATCAAATAGCAATGCATGCATCTGAATAGCACGTCTATATTGAACCACAGTAGGATGGTGCCCATGTGGAAAAGCTTTTCAAATGCCGTAGACTAGGTGAATAATTAATTAAACATTCATCTATAGTTAAGAAATTGAAGACGATATGACTTTAGGTGGTTAGGTAAACATTAATTAGAAGTACAATGTCCGTAAAAATGCAAATACAAGGCGTATTTGAAATAGATATTACATTACACTTCCAGATTACATTCTCCTTTATGATTTGCAAGTTTCAAACCTAAACATGCTGTAGTAAATAGTAATCAGGCGAGAAGAGAAGGTTTTATTTAGATTCTAGTTCCTTATACCATATAGAAAAACTCAACTAAAATGATTTATCCACTTATTTTCAATCCATCCACCTTAAAAGTGGAAAATATTATAAAATTAACAACAACTATATCTTTTCAGTATTTGGAGCTTAGATTCAACAAAAGTGTTCGCAATTTCACAACAGCAGTTTTTTTGTTATCATCTATGTTATCGCTTCCAGTGCATATGTATATGCCAGCTCTTGCTTTTTCTCAACTAATTGGAGTTAATATTTATTTATTTAATGGGATCATATCCTGTGTGTGTGTATGTTACACATTGCTCGTAAGTATATTTAGATGAAAGTGTTTGTCGGTTAAATTACGCTTATTTTCAATTCATTTGTTCAGGGTGGAATAAAAGCTGTTGTGTGGACTGATGTATTTCAAGTGTTAGTGATGCTGGGATCATCAATTGTTGTATTGATCTTTGCAGTAAATAATATAGGTGACTTAGGTAAAGTTTGGGGTATAGCTGATAAAGGAAATCGCCTAGAATTTTTCAATACATCAACTGACTTATCCACTCGACATACTTTTTTAAATACAGTTTTGAGCTACATCGTCTTATGGGCAGTAGAGATAGGATTAAGTCAAAGTTCTGTTCAACGCATTGTATCAGTTCCAACCCTACAAAAAGCAAGAAGGTAATAAAACAAAACATATTTGCATTTCTAATAAATTTTTTTTAGGACTTTATGGATTGTCTTCTTTGGATGTAATGTTATTTTATCACTTAACAACTTTATAGGGGTAGTAATGTATTCAACATACGCCAGTTGTGATCCTGTGAAAGCCGGTGTACGTTATTGTTTGTATTATCTACTTTTTATGAAATATTTTGGTAATGAAGAAAATGAACGAGATTGAGAGTGAGGAAATTTCGTTTGACCTTATGTTCAATATAAATTTTTAAAATTTGATTTAAGATTTGATTTGATTATTGAAATTCCTCCATTATAGATTATTGAAAATCCTAGCAAGCTAGTTCCATACTTTGTTGATGATGTTGTTGGGCATCTATCAGGAATGCAAGGGTTATTCATTTCATGTGTTTTCAGTGCTGCATTGAGGTACTATAGTTTTACAATAATCGCGATGTTGACTCGTCAACAATACAACACTATTTTTTTTTAATAATTTCAGTACTTTGTCAGCAAAATTAAATACTTTGTCAGCAGTTTTTTATTACGATTATGTTCGAAAAATGAAAATTTTAAAAGACACAGATGAAAATGCAAAATTAAAGATTAAAATTATTCTTGTTATAATTGGAGTGTACTCGACCGCCATGGTATTTATAGTTGATAAATTCAGTTTTATCTTACAACTGCATGTGTCAATTTTGGGCATTACACATGGAGCAATATTCGGAATGTTTCTATTAGGAGCTCTTTGGCCATATGCAAATGCCAAAGGAGTTTTAACCGGTGGGATTGTGGCGTTAGGAGCTGTAACTTGGGTTGTGGTAGGCGCCCAGTTGAACATACTGAGTGGAAATGCTCTATCAAAAACTCTACCCGTTTCAATAGAAAATTGTGATGCAATGGGGATTAATGTTTCAAATATATTACACAATCAAAACAACTCAGTTGTCAATAGTGGAATGGAGAATGAATCATTTTCAATATATAGCATTGGTTTTCCATGGTATTTCATTATAGGTTCTTTTATAACAATAGTTGTGGGTATTTTTGTCAGTTTTTTAATGGGAGACAAAGATCAAAGTAAATTGGATTCACATTTATATCCTCCGATCACTCAATGGATGTGTCCTAAAGGATTATTGAAAGAAGATGTCAGTTTGCCGGAAATGGAAAGATTTTTAGAAAATCAAAATTAAGAAGTTTGTGATCAGTAAAATAGACAATTAATAGTTTCTTTTTAGATGAAAGATCGAATCAAGACGCCAATAAAATATGAAATCCCAACTGGCATTATATAAGGGCTCAGATCTAAACCGGATACGGTTTTCCCCACCACTGATAGTAAGGACTCCAACTATTCAGACCAAATCAGACAGTATTAAGACTGGATTGGTTCTAAATTTCCCAACAAATTTCAAACAATTCTTTGTCAAAATTAGTGAAAAAATAAAAAATACGTATTCATTTCTTGATTATCCTAACTATTAGCGAAGTTTCAAGAAAATCCGCAAACATCGGGTTCACATCATCGGTGTCTTGATTTTATTTTCCATCTATATGAATGTATGAGGAAATCAATATATTAAATATCATTTTTAGAAGAGTTTTGTGTAATAAAAATAAGTTAATAAAAAATATTTTTGAAACCTATTGAGTTTACTATGATCTTATGTGCTGGAGACTAATGTGCTGGAATAATGCAATAAAAAATAAAAAAATTTCTTGTCGTTCTTAGCATTTCATAAAGTTTTGGGTAAATAAAACAGCCCTCTGTTTGCGTCCAAAACTGTTTGTTTAAAAATTTGTTGAATGTCAAGTGTAACAGTAAGAAAGTGTTTATGAATAGTTGTTACCAACAAATTTTGGTAACATGGATATGCAGAGTTTTCTTCCATCATTTTTTAGACAAAAAGGTAGCTATGGTTTTTGCAGAGAAATAAGTTATAACAAATCATGGCACATGACATATAAACTGAAAGAAAAGACTAAAACTAAAACATGGTACAAATCTAACAAAACATGGTACAATTAATTAAATTTAAGAACCTATAATAACTTAAAAAAGTTTATAATTCTCATCTCACAATATTTTATTAGATTGAGTTCTTATTACATATATATGATAGCATTACTTTCCATCCGAGTGATGGAATTCATTGAATTAAATGTTATTAGTTCTTAAATGAAATTTATTTCATAGATCGACTAAGATTTCAGAAGGATGTTTTCACACAGTTCATTCGTGTTAAACCAATTAAAAAATCTGGAAGGGCTGAAATCAAAGACTTCGGTTTTGGTTTTGGTTAAGGATTTTGATATAGTTTTCGGCATAAAACTTTTATGAGGACATTGTTTTTAGTTTTGGGCTGCGATGTATATCAAACATAACTCTATGTTAAAGTATATGTATTTTTTTATCTCTGTTTAGAAATTTATTACAAAACTAACACGAAACATTGTAATGATTCAGCTGCAATCAAAACTTCATTCGAAAAAACTATTATGTTTGAAAAGTTGCCTTAGTTTTTGAAAATAAAAATTAAAAAAACAGTTGGCGAGAAAAATGGAAAAACTAAAAACGGGAGGTTCGTGAAAAATGTTGAAGAGAAAAGTTTGTAACGATCGACTATTTCGAATATTTGTCTAAAAGTAGGAATATTCTTATATAAAGCTTTTCGCTAATAATTTGCAAATTTGCTGCAGCTCGGGTTTTATCTTTCTAGAAGGAAACAGGCATAAAAGTTTTTATGTACGCTACAAGTTAGTCAATAATATTTTAACGTTTAATTTTAGTTTCAAAATTTTATTAAGATTTTTATCTATGCGATAGCAATGGATGTAACCATTATGTAGTTAGAATTATAAGACACTAGAAATTAATGTATTCAATTGAATAGAATGAAAAATTGCTTTGAAAAGCGAAAGATCCGTAACAAATGTTTTATCTCAATTCCGGTCCGGAATTGAACCGGCGTCCTTCTGATCAGAGTTTATGGTTAACCATTTAACCAACTCGACCAGCGACGAGATAAAAATTGTTTTTGTTTCATTTAAAACGTGTTCGTAGAATAAAAAAATAAGTCAAAAATTGACACTAAAAATGACTTAAAAATAATTGTGATGTTAAGTCGATCGTCCAAAAACAAATTTTTATCTCGTCGCTCGTCGAGTTGGTTAAATGGTTAACCATAAACTCTGATCAGAAACTCTGATCTTTGGGTTCGATTCCCCAACCGACCGGGATTAAGATAAAACATTTGTTACAGATATTTCACTTTTCAAAGCAATTTTTCATTCTATTCAATTGAATACATTTAAATTCAATTGTGTCGACTGTCGGCACTTATATGAATACATTTATTTCTAGTGTCTTATAATTCTAATTTGAGTTTGGATGTATTACATGTAGAGTAATACAGCTGTTCAAATTTATTGAGTTTTAGAAAAGTTGTTTGATCAGATGAAATATAGAAGTTTAAATGTATAATTTTTAAACGAGGAAGAAACAAGAAAAAGAAACAAAACACTGAAAGATTTTAGATATATTCCGAATCAAATCGATCAAAAGATCATTATGTAAATTTAAATCAACTAATTAGGTTGTTGTGATAAAAAAAAGTATTTATTCATATTGAATTATTAATAATTATAATTTTTTACAATAATTTCTCTGATAATAGAGGTACAATTATTTTTTTATTTTTATTTGGTCAACAATACATTTCCAATCAGAAGTGAATAAGAGAAGAATCGAATCGAAAAAGTGAATTTAATCCGTTCATATTGAATAATTCATTATATACAAAATTTTTGAGTTGTGTATATAGAGCAAGCTTTTGAAATTTGTGGAGAAAAAGTTTTGATATGTTGAAGGATGGAAATTAAAATAATTTAAAGAAACTAAGAAAAAATCTTACTGCTAAACCCGTGTTCTTAAAGTGTTTTTTTTGTGTTCTCATTTGATTTGATTTATTTTGTAAAATTAACTGGTATCAATTTTTAAAATCAAACAAGTGATCCAAACAAATTTCAACATTTTTAATTGGCTTTGAACAACATTTTTTTGTATATATATAAATATGAGCGTGTTTGTTGTTTTACCATTCCAGTTATTGAAACAAATTGAATTGACAAATTGGCTGAGAAAAATAATACAATGGATGAATATTAATTGGATACCAGAAATTGTGTTCAAACCGAGAAGTTGAATATGAAAAGTGTGTTGAGCTAAATTTGTAAATTAGCGCCTACAAATATAGTTCGTCATCAATATTTAAACGTGATAGTTTTATTTCACCGCGCAACATACATATATATATATACAAATTAGTGTTTGATACATCATAGTATTTTTATTGCAACATAAAGAGTTGATTTGATAGATATGTTTCTTATATTTATGATTGTATTGCTGGTTCACCTTTTGCTTTTGTTCATCTTGAAGTGATTAACATAGGATATTGTATTCTACAAAGCGTCTATGGATGACGCTTCAGATTTTTGAATAAGTGAATTATGGGGTGCAATTTGTAACAGCCTACAATCAACATATGTTCTACAGGACTGGATGTGGAAGAAAACAATTAATTAATGTAAGCTTTTGATTTAATTTATATGATTTTTGTTAATTTTTTTTGTACTGTTAAATTATTTTTCTGTTAGCTAGTTCTACAATCTATAAATTGTTTCTATTAAATTTCTATTAGGCTTCCGAATGATTTTTATAAAAGTCCAATCTCTATACGTGGCGCCGAACAAAAACCGGTTATATAACGGCAACCCGTTATATAATATACAATAAAATTTCATATTTTAATATTTTTCTTTGATATTTTAATATTTCGAGACTGTTTTGATATTTTTTTTGAATTTTTAATATCCGCATATTACGATTTTTTTTGGTTATTGTAATATGTTGGATGTTTTAATACCTACATCAATTTTATAATTTATTGAATTTTTTTCTTCTATTTTGGACGTATCAATAATAGTAGGTTTTGTAAAGAGGCTGGATATGGGGACTGGAACTCGTGATCTACCCTCAGAAACGATATTAGCATTAAGTTTTTTTTTCTTCTTCTTATTTTTTTTATTAATAATAGTTTAGGCAGTTCCCGCGTCTGGTTAGTCAGATGTTTAGGCTGAATCTTAACCAGATGCTTAGTCTCTTTCATCATTCGGGAGGATACTATAATGTAGATTTTAGGATCTTAGACCTATATTCATTCTAGACCTACATGTCGTTGCTGGGGAGAGATCGCGAGTTCGATCTTTCTCTTCGGTCCTTCTTCTGCAATATCTTTAGTTTTTCGTACAGTTTTTTTTTACGGCTCTGACCTGGGAAGTATCTTATATTTTAAAAAAATAGATAAATAAAATTAATCAAATGAAACAAATTCTTTCTTGTTATTAGATAAATGCAATAATTTTTTTTATTAATGTATAATTTTTTTTTTTAAGATAAATAAATTTTTTTAATTAGACAATTTAACAAGTAAATAATTAATTTTTTTTGATAAGTAAATAAATTTTTAGATAAATTATTTAAATAAACAAATACTTTTAAAATTCAATAAATAAAGTTTTTTAAAATAATAAATAAAATAAATAAATAGAATTTCAAAATAAATAAATTAAATAGAAAAATTTTAATTAATAAAAAATAAATAATTAAATTTTATATATGTAAATAGGTATATTTTTTAGTACATTGGGGTTTTTCAGTTTTTGTTTCTTTTGACGTGAATTTTGTATTTTTTTCTTCATTACCTGTATCATCTCAAACAGTTCTTTTTATAATTGAATAAGGAACCTAATTTATTATAATTCATCATACGTTTATAAATGTTAAAAATCATTAAAGCAATTTTTTAAGTAAGCCGCAATTGTCGATGCAGGTTCGTTCTTCTTACAGAAATGATCAGGGAACATCATTATAACTGTACAACTGTGCAGGGGTGAAAAAGACTTTGAGGCTATTCGTCGCCTATAAAGGTAACAAACCAGATATTGTGTCCCCAAATGCAATCTCGGTTTGTCTCTGATCGACCATGGCAGTGTACATATTTATATTAAATTTTCGGGTGCGTATCCCAGATCAAATTCGGGAATACGGTAAACTTGATTGTCCTTGGTCATTTGTTAGGATTTGTGTTACTCAAATCTCCAAGAGATGCAATCTCACCTTCTGTGAATGCATTTTGAAGAATGAAATCTTGTAAACATATTGGCAATTTTCATTGTCTGTTCTTCTAGAATAAACAGCAGATAGTGATGGTAGCTCTATCATCACTATCTTCGTTTCTCCTAGTTTTGTTACGATTGACTATTTCGAATATTTGTCTAAAAGTAGGAGTATTCTTATATAAAGATTTCCGCTAATAATTTGCTAATTTGTTGCAACTCGGACTTTATTTTTCTAGAAAGAAACAGGCATAAAATTTTTTATGTATGCTAAAAGTTGGTCAATGATATTTTAACGTTTAATTTTAGTTCATTGCTCTCAATAATAATTAATGATACTGTCTGGGTGTATTACATGTAGAGTAATACAGCTGTTCAAATTTATTGAGATTTAAAGAAAGAATAAAAAATAGTGTATGATGCTCGGACGTAAGCCGCAAGCCTTGGACTTAATAAGGGTACAAATCTAGGCTGGCGCCTCGATTCGCAAACTCCACATACGTCCAAAAACCTTAGCTTTACGTCCTTGCATCATAATGTACTATTGGTTTGTTAGTATTTTAATATACAATTAAAATTAAATAAATTTGTTTGGTTTCTAAAGAAATTTAGAAAAAAAATAACAAGCAAAAAATTACTTTAATTGAACAATCTTCTAATAGTACATTATGATGCCAGGACGTAAAGCTTAAGATTTTGGACGAATGAGGAGTTTGCAAATCGAGGCGCCAGCCGCAAGCAAAGTATTTAAAGTAACTTAATCAAAGCTATAAATTTGCATAAATTTTGAAATAAAAATATATTGAACAAGTAACCTTTGACAAAATATTTGTTATTTTTTCAAAATAATTGTATAACTATGACAACAAATAATAACAATAATTTTAATTGGATTATGAAATTTTGAATTTAAAGGTTGCTTTGATAAACATTTATATTTTTTATAACATTTAAACAAATAAAAATGTTTTTTACTTTTTTGGACGTAACTATGACAACAAAATATATGGTTAAAAAGTGACACTTTACGGCCGCAAATCATAGCAATAAAGTATCAATCTATTATGTAGGCAAATAAAAAATTATATTTTACTAGAGTAGACAAATCTGTACTTAACAATGCGATAGATCAAATACAACTGAAAAACAAAACGTTTTAAATAAATTATTATAGAAATTTAAAAAAAAAATTGGTTGCAATAGAAATTTAGAAAAATAATTATCAAACGCAAAACCACTTGGATTAAACGATTTTTTGTAAATATAGGTATGTAGTTTTATTTATGCAAATAACACAGAATCACACTAACACAAAAATTTTGTATGTAATTCGAACATAAATTATCTTTTTTGCTTTCGAGTGTTTGTTGCCCTCGGCTGACGCCTCAAGCAACAATTTCACTCTAAAAAACCTACTTTACGCCCTTAATACATAAATAGCTATTACATAACCTATTATGTTTTTTTGTTGGGATATGATTATTTTACTTTACATGATATCCATCTTTCAAAAATATAAATAATGTTCTGACTACGTTTGAACAAGTCATATTCCTAATATTATTTAGAGCAATTATGGATACCAAAATCAAGATCGGATGGATATTATATTAAACTACGTCTGGACGTTCTCCTTACTAACGCCCTATGTATCTGCTAAAATAAAAGCATATGTAACAAAAGTAGGGAGACCTCTACAGGGTCATACCAAATCATAGGCTCGGTGGCCTTTAGACCTCTTGAACATACCTCTTATTATTGTCGAAATAAAACTCCCAAATTTTATAGTTCCTTTTTAATTTTATTATAAATTTCTATATGAAATAATGTTTTCTCCTGAAGTACCTTACTATACTTTTTTAGATATAAAATTATACTTATTCTATCTTCTGAAAATTTCTTATTATATATATCAAAAATTCCTCATCACACGTTTCCGTGTACATAAATCTTAAAACAAGAAATCTTGTTCAAGCTTTATGTTATGAAATATCATCATAACATAATTCTTGAACAATTTTTAAAACAAAAAACAAACATCATTGTGAAAACAAAAATTGTTTGCTTTTTTGTTTGTTTACTTCAAAAAATTTATTTTTTAGTTAAAGTAAGTAAACAAAACAAAAAACAATATTTCCGTAAATCAGCAGTTACAACTTTTATTTTCACAATTTAAATTCCACGATAGGTAAATAAACCTATAAACATAATTTTACATATTTATTTAATTTGCAATCTGTTCATAATTTATTATGATTATTACATAATTAAAGAAAATATGAAAATATTCAACCTTCATAACTATGTCAAAAATATACGTACTTGGACTTAATTTGTAATTCATTTTTGATTAAACATTTATGCGTTCGACTTTGACTTATATGATTTTTAAAAAAGGGTTGAAAATCTTCACATTATCTTGTACAAAGGTTTGACTTAGGAAAATGGATATAAGAGTAAATGGTTCCTCAGATACCATTACATCCGGGACCTTTAGAAGTGAAACAAACTATCAGAAAGTTTGTTTTACTCTCTTTTTACTTAAACTTTTGGAAAAAATTAATCAATAACATTTACAAATTTACAAAATTTTGACTTATCTATATACATATTATGCTACATCACAATTTATAATATTTGAGATTATTTATCAGTATAACAAGCACTATTTCTTATCTTATGTTTTATTATTTTATGTATTTAATCTGAGAAAATTTTATAATATCATCAGCTTAATTCTACTATGAGCCTAATCTACCTTACATTGCTTTTTTAATCTGTTCTTATGAATAAATTTTTCTATATTGCCTATCTTAATTTTTACATTGCAATCCTTAATCTCTAAGACTTCATATGGTCCACTAAATGGTGGATCCAATTTCTTCCTCTCTCCTTGTTTTAACCAGACTTCATCACCTATGCTAATATCTAACGGATTTATGACTCTATCGTACGTGTTCTTTCTATTAACCTTTGCCGCAATTAGTAAATCTCTTGCTCTATTATGAGCTTGCTGCAAGCGAAATCTCAGTTCATCAGCGTACTGATCAAAATTATAGATTGGCGCATTATTTACAAATCTTTGATCTGATGGGAGAGTTATTAACTTCCCAAAAACTAACTCATATGGACTATAACCAGTATCAGAATGTGGGGTTATATTATAACAAAACACAAAATATGGAATCCATTCTTCCCAGTTGTAATCATTTGTGAAAGACAACAAGTATTCATTCAACACTCGATGGTTTCTTTCGATAGAACCAAGTGTCTCATGATGATACGGTGTCGAAGTTACATGGGATATTTCAAAGAATGTACACACATTTTTCATTATTTCGTTTACAAATTCTGTACCCAAGTCCGTTTTTAAAGTCTTAAAATTCCCGTACTTTAAAATAAATTTCTCTTTTAGCGCTTTGGCTATGGTTTTCGCCTCTTTGTTCTCGATAGGTATTGCTTCAACATATTTCGTCAAATCACATTGAATAGTCAAAATATACCTATTGCTACCCGTTAATCGCAATGGACCGACAGTGTCCATCGAAATTGTCTCGAAACTCGACGTAGGTGTGTCTGTTATGGTTAATTCTTCTTTTGTATTCCTTATCTGTTTATTCTTGGCACATAATTCACAATTTCTAACATAACTTTTTATCATCTTGCTCATATCCTTCCAAACATATTTCTGTTTCAATTTATTCATGGTTCTTTTGACACCTGAGTGCCCGCCTGTATGTGGTGTGTTATGGTAAATCTCTATCAACTCTTCCATTTTGCCTTTATCCATAATCCTTTGTGGAGCTTTATATAATACTATCTTTAAATCTGTTTCCTTTTTATCTATATTATTTAATTTATACTGCAGTTTATTAAATTCTTCCTTGAATTCAGTGACACCTAAGTGTTTGAATATATTATCGTTCATCTCTAGCGCTAGATAATCTATATTTTTACTTTTCATTCCAAATATAAGTTTCTCCAATACATTCCCTAAGGTGATGCGCGGATTTTCACTGTATATTACTAAAATTCCTTCTTTCATTTTCTTACTTAGTTTTCTTATTTGGAAACCTTGTTTATTATCTTTGTAATCCATACATTTCTTTAAAATCTTCTCACGTGAGTTTATATTTTCAAATGACAATTTTCTCATATTTTTAACTTCTGATATCGAGGTACAGTTCCATGAATACAGCGTGCACTCCGTCTTCATCTCTGTGGTGTTATCCTCAATCTTTTCCTCCTTTCTTGTCATAGCTCTCGTCTTTACGGCATTTACAATGGAAGTCGGTATCATCGCCTTCAGCGTGTCCGAATTTATTTCTATTCTCGACAATGCATCTGCATTCGTATTAATTTTACCTTGTTTGTAGACTATCTCGAAGTCATAATCAGATAGATCTAGTCTGATTCTTGTTAATTTTGATGATGGGTTCTTATGTGTGAATAAACTCACCAGTGGTCTGTGGTCTGTCACTACCACAAACTTTCTTCCATAGACATACGGTCTAAAGAAATTTATAGCCCAGTGTATACTTAACAACTCCTTCTCTATTATCGGCTTATTCAACTCATGCTTGTTCAATGACCTACTAGCATACGAAATTGGTAGATCTTTCCCTATCTCGCCCTGCGATAATACAGCTCCAAGTGCAAAATTTGATGCATCTGTAGTTATAATAAACTTCTCTTCAAAATTAGGATATCTTAAAATGGGTGGATTGATTAATTTGTTTTTTAGTGTTACAAATGCTTCTTCACATTCTACAGTCCACTCAAATGGTACATCCTTCTTACTCAATCTATTCAGGGGTTTTGCAATCTCTGCGAAATTTGGAATAAATCTTCTGTAATAATTACAGAATGCGGTGAATCTCTTCGTTCCGTCTGCATCTGTTGGAACAGGATAATTCTTGATAACTTCGAATTTCCTTGGATCTGTCCTTATTCCTTCGCTCGTTATCTGATGACCTAGATACGTCACCTCTGTCTTCAGGAAATTACATTTCTTTGGATTCAACTTCAAATTGTACTTCCTCAGCCTTTCAAAAGTCTTAATCAAGTTCGCATTATGATGGTTTATACTGCATCCAAATATTATAATGTCATCCACATAAAGAAATGCCTCGGCTTCTAGACCAGCTAGAGCTATCGATAACATCCGTTGAAAACTATTAGTTGATATTTTCAAACCAAAAGGTAAACTTTTGAATTGAAAATGTCCTTTATTTGTTGAAAATGCTGTCAATGGTCTTGATTCTTTTTCCAGTTCTATTTGGTGAAACGAGCTTGTTAAATCTAAAGTTGAAAAATACTTTGCTCTACCAAGATTATCCAAAATATCATCTAATCTTGTTAAGGGGAATTTGTCATCCATAATCTTTTTGTTCAATTGCCGAAAATCAACAACCAAACGCCACTTCTTTTCCAAAGAATCACTATGTTTTGGCACAATGAGTAATGGTGAATTAAAAGGACTCGTTGAGCCTTCCACTATGCCATCTTTTACTAATTCATCAACTTGCTTGTTAATTTCCTCTATTTGCGATTGCGGTAGTCTATAATTTTTTATATAAACTGGACTTTTATCTACTGTAGAAATTGTCTGCTTGTAGAAATTGTTAGTTGTTAACTTGTCCCCCGTTAAGTGGAAAATAACTGCATACTGCTCACATATTCTCAAAATCGAATTTCTTGCTGCATCATCTAAGCTGTCTATTTCTAGTTCTTCCAATAACCTCTAATACCTTTCTTCTTTATCTGACTTCATGACGTTTTTCTTCTTGAAAGTGTTGATCACGTAATAGTCACGTAATGGTGTCATCTTTGGTGAACATTTTTCTACTATTACATCTCTATCTAAGGTATTTACAATTTTTACATGCACAATTCCTTTTGATGGAACTAAGGAATTGGCAATAAATACACCCTCTTGTAGCTCCTCGTTAAGTATCACACTATCCTCAGCAACGCTCATGTCCATAGCTTTAATTATCTGAGTTCGTGCTGGTATCACAAATCTATTATTCTCTGGTAACTTCGTCTTCATTGGAACAAAAATTTCTTTGCCGTTCACATAAATTGACAATGTAAATGTCTCATAGTCAATGATACATAAGTTCCTTTTCAAAAAATCTCTGCCAAGAATTCCGTCCGTGCCTATCGGAAATTCTTCGTTCACCACATGTAATTTCTGAACCACTTCTACATCATCAAAATTTATTCTTACTGTCGTCATCCCTAATGTATGTGACTCCTCTTTCGTTACACCAATAATCTTACACCGTTCATCTATCAGCTCTATATCCCTGCTGATTACATTTTCTTTAATGAGCGAAATATCCGCTCCCGTATCAATCAAAAATGATACCATTTTTCCCGTTATGTTAGTCTTTGTGATTACAAAATTTGATGTGCTACTCCCTATATTAAAAATTTTTAGTGGTTCTTTATTATCATTAAAATCTACTATTCTTGACTCTCTGAGCCTCTCGAAACCACTTCTTCGGAGACTAACTCGTCGTTTCCCGAGCTAACTACATTAATTCTCCTATTTCTATTCTTATTACCACTTGTATTATTGTAACTACTATTACGGTAAGTATCAGACCTTCCTTTATTATTATTATTATTATTATAATTTTTATTGAAATTATTATTATTAAAATTATTATATCCTCTTCTGGGATTAAAATTCCTATTTACTACTTCTCTTTGATGGAAATTATTCCTATTATAATTCTTATTTTTCTGGAACCTAGTTCCATAATTCAATACCTGGGCTTGGTTTTGGTCATCTATCTCTCTTGCCAACTCAATAGCATCCTTTAAGCTACATGGCCGCGACGCGTTTATCGTTGTTCTCAGTGGCTCATTTAACCCTGACTTAAAAATGTTCAACCCTATCTGGTTGTTTAAGTCTGAGATTATGTCCCTGTTCGTTTCGCCCTTTTCTGCGATTTGAACCGCGTTGAGTTTTGCAATTAAACTTTCTATCTTGTGACCATACTGGTCTGCAGACAAATTCGCTTGTCTGACATTCGATAATTCAGCATGTATCTTTGAAGCTGAAACACGACTTTTAAAAGCAGTTTTAAATAAGGTTGTAAACTCTTCCAAAGAGTTGGGTTTTTTATACGCAGCTAGTGAAATTTTTGCTTTTTCCGATAACTTGGTTTGAAAAATGAAGTCTATTAACTTCGATTTTTCCACCTGGTCCCTCAAAGTATCGTGTAGAAACTTAACTAAGTTTAGAAAATTTTCTACCTCTGTGTTTTTGCCTTCAAACTGAGGAATCAGTTTGTAAGTAGCAACAATATCGAAACTAGACATTTTTGCACTTTCACTAGACTTTATCGAATATTCAGATAATAATTGCTTCACCGATCTGAAGCTTGTAGTGAACCGCTTCTTTAGTTTATCAAATTCGGCACTATCAAGTTCGAGAATTAAAGTCTTGGATAAATCCCCAAATTTATCCCTTAATCCTTCTAAATCTTCAGAGAATTTCTCTAACACATGCGGTGTTACAGTTTTGTCTTCTTTTAAAATTGACTCGATGACACAAACCTCTTTAATCAATTTTTCAGCCCTAATCAATGTATCCATCAAAATTTAAAAATAAATAAAAAAAAATGTAATTTATCTTTTTCTATATATATTTTGGTCTGTTATAAAAATAAAAAAAAAATTCTTTCTAATCTAACTTATATTTATCTATTTATAATATTGCTAACGCTTTTCATTCTTCAGCATTTTCTTATATCTCCTTACTTCTTTCTTCTGTTGCCTTAACGATCTTATCTTTTGCAAAAATATTTCCCGCTGTGCTCCAGTCGTTACATGTAAGATCCTATAAGCTTCAGCTATGCTCTCGCGAATAGCTGCCTCCGTTCCTCTACGTGGTTTTTTTTGCTTAATCACTACTTCGGTTCTGATTGCTTCCGGTTTTCTGATCCGTCGCTTATACTCTTCTATCGTAATGGGCCGTGGTCCCACTTTCGGGTCCTTCAGTAATTCTGCCAAAGGTATCTTTTGCTGAACCGACATCAGAATATGTTGAATTAATGCTGCTTAGGTGCTTTCGACTCGTCAATCTGCTGCTTTTGTTGAAAATTCTTGTTGGTCCGTTCGCTTTTTAGGTCGCCATAAACTACGTCTGGACGTTCTCCTTACTAACGCCCTATGTATCTGCTAAAATAAAAGCATATATAACAAAAGTAGGGAGACCTCTACAGGGTCATACCAAATCATAGGCTCGGTGGCCTTTAGACCTCTTGAACATACCTCTTATTATTGTCGAAATAAAACTCCCAAATTTTATAGTTCCTTTTTAATTTTATTATAAATTTCTATATGAAATAATGTTTTCTCCTGAAGTACCTTACTATACTTTTTTAGATATAAAATTATACTTATTCTATCTTCTGAAAATTTCTTATTATATATATCAAAAATTCCTCATCACACGTTTCCGTGTACATACATCTTAAAACAAGAAATCTTGTTCAAGCTTTATGTTATGAAATATCATCATAACATAATTCTTGAACAATTTTTAAAACAAAAAACAAACATCATTGTGAAAACAAAAATTGTTTGCTTTTTTGTTTGTTTACTTCAAAAAATTTATTTTTTAGTTAAAGTAAGTAAACAAAACAAAAAACAATATTTCCGTAAATCAGCAGTTACAACTTTTATTTTCACAATTTAAATTCCACGATAGGTAAATAAACCTATAAACATAATTTTACATATTTATTTAATTTGCAATCTGTTCATAATTTATTATGATTATTACATAATTAAAGAAAATATGAAAATATTCAACCTTCATAACTATGTCAAAAATATACGTACTTGGACTTAATTTGTAATTCATTTTTGATTAAACATTTATGCGTTCGACTTTGACTTATATGATTTTTAAAAAAGGGTTGAAAATCTTCACATTATCTTGTACAAAGGTTTGACTTAGGAAAATGGATATAAGAGTAAATGGTTCCTCAGATACCATTACAATATGATTAAAATGTTTATTATTGTTGATGTTTTATGTCTTTATACTTTACTTTACTTTTTAACTTGACAAGATGTTCTTTGCGTGGCTCCGAAGATCAAACTGCTCCCAGTTTTATTTTTCTTAAGAAGGGTACAAAAATGTTACCTTGTATTGAACGACAACATAACATTTCTAGAATTTTAAGGGCACAACTGCAAAAATGCAAAACCTTAAAAGTTTCGTCCACTCTCAGGTCAAAACTTAAATCAAGAATCGAAAACGCTATAAGTCTTAAAGTTCAACTGTACCTTAAAAATTGATTGAACGGTTAGAATTAATATAGACTAGATATGGCACCAAAAACTCAATAACTATTTATGAACCATCTAATAAAAGTGAATGACATTATCACCCTAAAAGGCTTTCACCATTTGGGCAGATACAAATCGATTCTAAAATACTTCTATCAAAATACTGTTTACTAATTTTACAAGAAATTCTTTTGTATTAATTTCGCTTTACCCACTTTTATTTTATTCATTGAATATTTTAGAATCAGTTTACTATTCAATGTAGGTCCAAATTTTAAATTTTGCTATTTTCCACCGAGCTTCAATCTTTCAAATAATAAATAAAAATAAACAAAATGAGACTTATAATGACCATTTTGTGCTTTATTTATGAATAAAGTGCATAATGTTGTCGGTTAGTTTATTAGGTTTGCTAAAACAGCACTATGGCCTTAAAATTATTAAATCAGATAAAGATATAAACAGTATAATATATATAATTTTTTACACGAGTTGTACTCGAACTATATAATTCTGCGAATTGAACTATATAATTCTGCTCTCTTATTTGCGTGAGCGGATTGCATTTGCTACTTCCTAGGGAGTAAAAATAACAGACCATGACAACAATGAAAGTTTTCATAGAAACAAAAATGTTTTACTATAAATTCACACAATTTTGTATAAAAACCGTCGACTATGATGAACATTAAAATTTATAATTTTTGTTCTCTTTAAATAATTAGTATTAGTTTTTAATATCATAATTATACCGAAGTCGTGCAAAAAATCGTTTTTATTCGCCTACATATTAAAGTGTTCCTTTATTACTGTAATTTGCGGCTTTAAAGTATCACTTTTCAGCTATTTATTTTGTTGTCATAGCTACGTCAAAAAAAGGAAAAAGCATTTGTATTTGTTTAAATTCCATGAAAAATTAAAATTTTTATCAAAGCAACCCTTAAATTCAAAATTTCATTATCCAATTAAAATAGTTGTTATCATTTGTTGTCATAGCTACACAATAATTTGGAAAAAATAACAAATATTTTGTCAAAGGTTACTTGTTCCACACACTCAGAAAAATAATTAATATAGTTGTAAGGAAAATATAACATCAGAATTATGTTACAGAGGTTACAATCAATTACAATCAATTTACAATCAATAAATAAAGTTTCATGGCTTTTATGATTTTTTATTATTTTAGTGAAATTTTTAAACTCATATATATTATGGCTAACATAAATTTTAAATAATAAAATTCTTAAAAAGAATGCTACATTTTTTTATTAAATTTGTCATTACCTGTCGTAATATTTACGAAATAAATATCATTAGACATAAATATATTTTGAAAATAATTTTTTACTAAATTTAAAGCACATTTTCATAAACTGTATTAGTAAACTAAATAAATAACATAAAATCTACGACAAAATTTTATAAATTTTAGGACTAAAATATTGCATGAAATTTATGAAATAGAAACCTACAAATTAGCGTAATGTATCGTAAATACAAGAAATATAACGTAAGCTTAACATTATTTCCAATTAATTGTAGTATCACAAAACATAAATTGTGATTGATTAAAACTAGTGCAAATATGAAATATTGACGATTGCAATATTACTAAAAATATTGAATAATGTCATGATGAGCTGAACTAATAGTTTTAAGTGCAGAACAAAATATAATTTATTAAAGCGATGGAATTTGAAGCTCTACTTTATGTGAATTCTAGTTAAGTATTTGCGGTGTTTAGAAAATGTTATGTGACATGTGTTGACTTCTGAAATTGATCATTTTATCAGAATTCGCGACGCCACTATCAGAAGAGTTACTTTTGTCACATAATCTCCACGCGGTATTTAATAAAAATTTGACCATTTATGTTTAAGACATTAATTCAATTTTAAAACGTAAATTGTAGAAATCTATCACAACACGTTTTTGATGCTGCAGCCTCATCACATCAATGATATTTTTTATAACCCTAAAGACTTTGTAGCAAAAGTGAAGTTTGAATTCCAACTGAAACTAAAAAAAAATAACGACGTGGAGTCGGAAACATCAACAAGAAGTATATATACTCTACACTATAATTGTGTGATCTAAATAATTGGATAAGTGAGTGCAATCGTTCTGAAAGTGACACTTTTGCTGATGAGTGAGTATACACTACAATTTGTTAGCCAATGAACACTTTTTATTATCAAATTGAGACAAGGATTTTAATTTTTTAAGTGGACTAAGTATATACTCTGTTTACATATTAACGAAAGTAAACAGTCGCCAATTAGTGTTTATATATTACCAAATGGTATTATGTTATGACATGAATAAAGGGATGTAGACCAGGACCAAACCGAAATTAAATACCCGAACTCATGAAAAATTCTTTACAGTATTTGGATGGTCGGCAAAATTAGGATAAATTATAAGTAAATTATAAGGAAAATCAACTCAACTCGGTAAACGTTCCGGAAAGGGCGTGGGGGGTAGCTAAATATACGTTTTGAGGGTTTGAGGCTGGTTTTATACGATTTGTGGCTGTAATATGTATCCTATCAAAAAAACTAATCTGAAAGAAGTAGTAGATAACCTCAAATTATGGAGAAAAATGCTGAAAACCTGTTTTTTTCGTTTTTTATTTTTATTTACCGCAAAAAATTTTTTTTTATGAAACTTGGTAAAAACGTACGTGCTTATGTGTGAAATAAGCTGTAATTTTCTTAAAGCAAAATATTTATTTTCCGATTTTATACGAATTTAAATTAAAAAATAACCTAATTTTCAATCGAAAAAGTTGGCTATAGGATATTTTCAATATTTTCATTTTGCAATGCTCATTTCTTTCGTTGAAACCAAAAGATAACATTTTCATAGTCGATTTTTCAGTTAAACTTGAGAATTTTTTATTGGAAGTAGGCATTGGAATTGATGAAAAACATTAACTAACATGTAATATAGTGTCGTTTACATTCGATTAACTATGGTTAATAGTTTTGAGGTTACCACAAACAAACCAAAAATGAAATAGTGTTTAGGTCTTACTTATTTTACGTATAATAAAAACAGCTGTAAAATGTTATACATTATTTAACAGCGGGAGTAAAGTGATGCCATTTTTTCCATTTTCTCGTGGCGGCTGTAAAATCATATTACATTTTGAATGAGATGATGAATTTCTTCAAAACAGCATAACAACTGCGTTGATTTTTATATATAAAACTCAATATCTAAAATCCATCTATCGATAAATTTGTACAGGTAAAAGAGGAATTAATGTTATACATCTTTATATTTAAATTTTAAAAATTTGATCGCCAATAAACCAGCATTGCTGTTTTGTGAAAAATTAAGTTTTTGGGTATATAATTGTGTATATTTTGTATATTTATACTTTGTAGTTTTAATATGAGTAAAATTATAATTAGTATTAATTAAAAAAAAATTGTTTAATCTGAATTGGAGTAAATATAAACTTTTACAAACAAAGTGTTTCAATAGGAAAAATATTCATATTTAAAATGGAAGGGAATTTGTTTTCAAATAGTCTTTCACATACACCAATAGATATTGCAGAATATGCTAAATAAATTTCGAAACAGTTTTTCTGAAAAAATGGTTTATTTTATTCAGAACCAAAGTGATAATTTGTGTTTCGTCTATAACTGTCCGACAACTAACGATCGACCGACGTAGATCCAAACACAACACAAAAAGTATCAGTTTGCTCCTAATATAGAATGAAATAAATCATACATTTCAATTTTTAAAAACTGACGTACACAGATACACTATGCATAAAAAGTTAAAAAAATTTCTGACTAAGTTTTTGATGTTTTACGTATTCGAATATTTGAACAATTTGACTTTCAAACAATGTTTTTGGTAATTTCAAAACTATTAACCATAGTTAATCCAATGTAAACGATACTATATTACATGAAATTAATCTTTTTTATCAATTTCAAAGTCTCCTTGCAATAAAATATACAAAATTCTCAAATTTAACTGAAAAGCTGATTAAGAAAATCTTTTGGTTTGTTGCATTTTTAACAATATTTGTCCATGTAAACCATAAATTTTTCTAACTTCATCTTAAATTTGAAGTTTCCACGAAGAAAATGAGCATTGAAAAAATTAAAATATTGAAAAGCCAACTTTTTCGATTGAAAATTAGGCTTCTTTTTTTAATTTAAATTCGTATAAAATCGACAAATAAATATTTTTCTGTAAAAAAATTACAGCTTATTTAACACACAAGCACAGCACGTACGTTTCCACCAAGTTTTATAACAAAAAACTATTTTTGCGGTACATAAAATTAAAACGAAAAAACAGGATTTAGTCTCCATAATATGAGGTTATGCTGAAAAATGATCTATACAAAAGTTTTAGATTTTTTAATTATCTACAACTTTCAGATTAATTTTTTTTAATAGGATGTATATTACAGTCACAAATCGTATAAAACCAGCTTCAAACCCTCAAAACGTATATTTAGTTACCCCCACCCCCTTTCTGGAACTTTTGCCGAGTTTAGTTGGTTCTCCTTAATTTTATAAGTAAATAGTTCATCTTAAATTCTCCGACCATCCAAATGCTGCAAAGATTTATTTTTGTTTCAAATCCGATTGGTCCTGGTCTAATGTTTTTAGAAGTAATTTTCAATATTAGTTGTATTTTATTAACCTTTTTTGTAATATTGAATTAAATTATAATAAAAATGTATATTATTTGTATTTATGAATTATATGTATAATAAAAAATAAAACTACAAATATAGACTATGTGTTAGTGTTACTATGTTAGGTTTATCTATATATTTATTTATGTATATGGAAAAATAGAATAAACTGTTTAAATTTGAATTGTGATGTTTTCTTTAAAACTTATACGAAATCCTGAAAATGTACATCCTATATCTATCATGCAACCCAAGAAAAGTATATCATAGATATTGGAGTCTATTCAATAAAATCTTCTATTGGAAGTTTCTGCTATTCTTCTTTCTTTGTATGAAATTTTATAACTAGAAAATAATAAACCCTATGAAATGTCATATTAAATTTTAGGCAATTGAGGACGTAATGTTGACAACGCATACTTCAAAACAAATATCCCTATTACACCTATTTTATGATACGTGTTTAGTCATTACGTTAATTTTATGAGATACGATACTACATATTATGAAATTTTCCTTATTTTTATGTGACGTTTATATCATTAAATCAATGAAAATCATATACTAATTTATATTATCACTATACATTGACTCGAAATCGTGTGCATATTTTCTTAGTTTTTACGTAGTTTTTCATTGTATCAATGAGGCAGTTTTTTGAGTGCATATTTTTATTTTAAAATTTACGAAAATTTATAATTTTGATTGAACTTTTCTTAAAATATTTTGCTTGTGGCGAATAAAAAATAGTATATGATGCACGGACGTAAGCTATTTTGGACTTAATGTAATGATACGATAACAATATAATGATACGATGATGTATGATACAATACGATGATGTTTCAATTTCGTAATAGTCATCGCCTCTGTGGCGTAATTGGTAGCGTGTCTGCCAATGGATTAGAACATGGCCCTGGTGAGAAAGATTCGAATCCATCCGAAACACGTAAAGAACAAATGGAGTTTTAGAAAAGGAGAAAAATCCAAACACATCATCGAATTGAAAAAATTCCAATTAGTTTTTACTCACTTGAGTATAATAAAGTTTTTAGAGATTCTGAGAGTGAGGAGTGCTAAACACCTATTTTTGCCCAGTCAAGTAAGGTGCTATGAAAGAATTATTAATTTTAGCAATTATTTATTTAATTTTACACTATACAGTTTTTGGAATCTTGTCAAAATTATGGATTTTAGCCCATCGCGCTCTCCTTCATTTAATTTTGAGCTAGATAGACCAAAATATTTAAAAAATATTTATTTATTGTTTAAATTTATTTCGCACGACGTTCTAAATATGATCGCAAACTTGGGTTTCTTTGATGAAGCCGCCTCTGGCTCAGATAAAACTCGACTCCATATTTTTAAAAATACAAACTGAGAGAAAATCGGTTAATTATGCAAAGTGCTAGTGTGATCAAAAATTGTGTCTTCAATTATCGAAATTTTTTGATTTATTTATTATTCGATGAATCTGCTCGACTGACGATATGTGTAAGTTAAATGTAGTGTTTGCGTACATTATTACATATATATGCTTTAAATTAATTTAATTAAAGAAAAATATGAATATATTAATAGAATCACACTATAAGCTTGAAATTTATTAAAATTTATACAAAATTATAGTTATTTTACGTTTTTGGAACACTCTGAGTGAATCTTATTTGCACTTGACCAACTTTTTCATGTTTTTGGAACACTCTGAGTGAATCTTATTTGCACTTGACCAACTTTTTCATGTTTGGAATATTTTTGGTTGTTTTGATATTAATTCAAATTATCTAATAAACAAGTAAAAAACAAACAGGTATTTTTTTATAACCAATTTCGAAGTTATGACCCTAAAATATTATTTACCTATTTTTGAATTATCCGGCTAAGAATTTCTAATAAAAATTCACCATTTTTTATTTGTTTAGCTAAAGATTAAATTAATTCTAAAAATAGGTGAAGAGAACATGTTTTAGCTGACTAAAATTTTAAATAATTTTGTTTACGTCTCGTAATCTCGTTTTTTCTATGACTGTCAACATAGAAAAAACGAGATTTCTCTAATATTTTATGTGTAAAATCTTCATTAGTCATGAATAATTTATGAAAAACTGAAAAATTTAAGCTAATACAAGATTGTCTAAAAAGATTCGTTTTGAATTTAAACTTGAAAATATTGATACTAGTTCAATCCATTTCACTTTCATTCGGAACAAATTTTCTAAATATTTTAATTAAAACAACGAAAGTTTATTTTGAAGCCTACGCCACTAGCGGCTAAGCGATATGAAATATTAGAGTGCTACGTTTCAAATTTGAAATAAACATAATAACACTTATGGTTACGCAAAATAAAAAAATATTTATAATTTCATAACTCGATCGTCTTCTTAGAACATCTTCGAAAGTTTAACTATTTATTTATAAATACAGTGGAACCCGGGTATACAACCACCCCTGGACACGACTACGACTTTTTTTGTTGGATCAAATTTTGCTCGGCTTACGACTAAAAAAATTGGTACACGACCTTATATTTATATGTTTAATATCATAAAAACATAATGCATTCATATGCTGAAATTCTACAAAAAAACCCACCCCAACAATGTTTCCGTTAAACAATTTTGCAAAAAGTGCTTATAACGTGAATTAATTGTATATGTTACAAAATCTCCGTGCACAAGATTGTGCATAACACATGTCATGCACATTTTGTGCACACTATACCATACCGATCACATGTCGTTCACGATCACGTTAGCTGCATCTTTGACAAATAATAATAAACGAAGCGAAAAGAAATTTTATTTAAGGTTCGGAATATAATAAACAAAGAATAAAAAAATGGAGAGTGAAAAACTAGTTTATCATTTTCTAAAATGATTGGTTAATACGCCACGAGGCAGCGTTGCAAATGAAAAAGTCATTTGATACGCGGTTGATTTTTATTTATTATAATTAATTAGCTCCATCTGACGATAAATCTGGCGGTCAGTTTCTATAGTGTGGGGGTGTGTGATTGTGGGGAATTTTTAAAACTGGTAAAAAAACGAATTCCAAAACTCATTTGATGCCATTTCGAAATGTATATGATGCATGTTTACACCATAACAATTGAAAAAAATGATCAGATGATTGGCGGATGGGGGATTATAGGTCAGCTACTCGTATAGATCTGATTCAAACTGCAATATGCTTATAGGCAGGATATTTGATGCCAGATAAAATTCATATAGATGACGTATAATACTATTAAAAGTATACAAGCAACAATCAGCTGCAGGTTTATCTGGGGTACTGCCGTCAGCTGAGGTAATAAACATACAAAGGTTGAGCATAAATAAATGTGTGAATCGCCGATTAACCTATTTATCTTATTATTACTAGGTCATTCAATAAGTCCGTAGGATGACACATAGATGGCGTTACTAGAATTTTTTCCATATGATTTTTATTTAGTACTAACCTTCAAACGATACGTGTATAAATTTGACAGCAATCTGACTATTTATTCGTGAGTTATAGCATTTTGTGTGAAGCAACTTTTGTTTTTGAAAAAAAATGGAAAAAAGTGAATTTCGAATTTTAATAAAGCATTGCTTTTCGATGAAAAAAATACAGTGGAAACCAAACAATGGCTTGATAAACATTATCCAAACTCTGCTCCATCGAGACAAATGGTAGAGAAGTGGATTGCTGAATTTAAATGTGGTCGTACCAGCACAAAAGATGCAGAGCGCAGTGGACGCCCAAATGAGGCTGTTATTCCAGAAAACATAAAAAAAATCCACAAATTGGTTATGAACGATCGCAAATTGAAGGTGCACGAAATAGCTGACATTGTAAAGGTAGCAGATGGTAGTGTTTTTACCATTTTACATGAACATTTGGGTATGCGAAAGCTCTGTGCAAATTGGGTGCCGCGTGAGCTCACAGTCGACCAAAAACAACAACGAATCGATGTTTCGGAGGAGTCTTTGGCACTGTTAAACCGCAATAAAAGGGAATTCTATCGTAGATATGTGACAATGGATGAGACATGGCTTCACAATTACACACCAGAATCCAAAAGACAGTCAGCTGAGTGGACAGCAGTCGACGAACCGAATCCAAAGCGAGCAAAGACGCAACAGTCGGCCGGTAAGGTGATGGCGTCTGTATTTTGGGATACGAACGGAATAATATTCATCGACTATCTCCAAAAAGGAACCACCATCAACAGCGAGTATTACTGTGAACTTTTGGATCGATTGAAGGCTGAAATCGCAAAGAAACGGCCACATTTGCAAAAGAAAAAAGTGTTGTTTCACCAAGATAATGCACCGTGTCACAGATCGATGAAAACGATGGCAAAATTGAATGAATTGGGCTTTGAATTGCTTACCCACCCACCATATTCTCCAGATTTAGCCCCCAGCGACTTTTTCCTGTTTTCATATCTCAAGAGAATGCTTGCTGGAAAGAAATTTAAGTCCAATGATGAAGTAATCGCTGAAACTGAGGCCTATTTTGACGAGAAAGAGAAATCGTACTATAAAAGTGGTATAGAAAAGTTGGAAAATCGCTATACTCGTTGTATCGCCCTCGAAGGCAACTATGTTGAATAAAAAAATCGAGTTTTGTCAAAATGTTGTTTTTTTCTTACTTATCCTACGGACTTATTGAACGACCTGTTACTTCAGTTTATAAAACCTAAGTATTACATTCTCAATCTAAAAGTGAAATTCTTACCCCACTTTGTGGCATTTATTGATATTTTAGAACCAACTGCTTCAAAAAAGCAAAAAAAAAATATGAATGTCTGCCTGCCGCCACGACCGTTGTTACAGAAAAAATCGGTTGAGCGATTTCAAAAACTTTTATTTCTAAAAATAGGTTAACTTGATGGTAAGAGCCAAAAGAACAATGTGTTCGATAACTGTTCCGAAAGTGTGTCAAAAAATCATTAAGTGTGTCAAAACAAGAAAATTCGCATATTTTTTGCTTATAATAAGTTCATTTTAAGTGATAACGAGTAGTAACCTTGAATATGGTGAAATCTTGATAGTTCGCATTGGTTTGTGAGACCAGGACCTTGATTATTGTATTATAAGTGTATCAAAAACACCAGTAAGGGTGTCTAACGAATGGTTTTCATTTATTTTTAAACCAACTTTTTGAAAAAAATAAAATTAATTATTTGTATGACACGAAATGTAATTGAACATGACATTGGACAGGAAATATGGATCAAAAATTCATAAAAAAATTTCAGCCAAATCAAGAATGTGTCGGTCAGAAAGGTGTTCGGTTTGTAAAAGAATGACCCAAATGAGGCACGATTGCTGCTTTTACGAAAACATATAAGATTCATACTCATAATCTCATATTTCAATGAATAGTAAAGAATAGTAAAAATGGCGTTACTTTACCCCCACTTTGGTTATATCGATGGTGTTACGTAAAAAGGGCCAATGTGCATTTTTCTTCGAAGACTAATCTACTTTTGTTTAACTTCTCATAACAAGTCAAAAGGGCTAAACTGCCTATGATCTATTTGAAACAACATATTATGTTGTTGTGGATAGGCGCTAGGCAGTTTAACTCTTGTTGGCCCTTTAAACTTCTTGTGAGAAGCTTAACAAAAGTAGATTGGCCTTAGAATAAAAATGCAGATTGGCCCATTTTACGCAACACCATCGATTTGTCAAAAAAGTAAGACTCTATCCTTCACCCTAGCGCCAGTAAAGTTAAATTTTACAGCTGTTTGCCGAAAAAAAATACTCACTTAGATTCAACGATCAAAACTTTCACTGTCGCAGCTGACGGTTTTACCCCCGATATACCTTGTTGCTTTTATTCTTCTAATGGTATTATAAGTCATCAGTATGAATTTCATTAGCATCAAATGACTTAACCATATTGCATTTTGAAACAGATATATACAAGTAGCTGACGTATAATCCCCCATCCCCCAATCGGCTGATCACTTTCTTTTCAATTGCTATGGTGTAAACATGCATCATATAAATTTTGAAACGGCATCAAATGACTTTTGGAATTCGTTTTTTTACCAGTTTAAAATCCCACCACAGCCACACCCCCACAAGTCTGACGGCTGACTCTTATTTTCTACATCACAAATTAATCTATCTTAAAAATTAAATTCAATCGTCATCAAAACACTAACAAAAGTCAGACAAAAGCGAATAAAATTCGCTCGTCAAGGGTTCCGTGAATGTAAAGAAAACAATATCAAAATAATTTACATAAAGTTATGTTGTAAAGGGTTTATATTGCCAGACCATAGACACATAAAAACTAAATGGTTCATCGTAAATATCAATAGTTAATGTCAATCTCATCTAAATTGATCGAAATGATATAAAAAATATTACTTTAGGTTAAATGATATCCATAGCTATTTATGGTAGCTAAGGAACGACTCAATTCTGTTAAACAACGACGAAATTTAGGGGTGGAGTGGTGTTAACGCTAAAAATAGGACTTTTTTGACAATAATTCAAAAACTGTGCATCGCAAGATTCTAAAATAATTGTAATGTTTCTTAATTTTGGTGTTCTTTCAAATGACACTCACGCGAGCCAAAAAACCTTTTTTTCACGATTCCCCACTCCTATCCCCTAAACACGTAGAATTAAAACTACTTGAGGCTTCGCTATATTTTTCGTTAAGGGTTTATCAAATTTCCTATCTCTATGAATTTTTTCAAATTTTTCTGTCAATCAACGAAGAAACGTATAGGGGGGGGGGGGACCAACTTTTTGTTGCACTTTTTTGAGAATAATTCAAAAACGGTGCATCGCAAAATTCTAAAAAAACTGTATTGTTTTTTAATTTTGGTGCTCTATCAAATGACATCCCACTCATGCGGGTCAAAAAACAATTTTTCACCCTTCCCCACTCCCATCCCCTAAACACATAGAAATAAAATCACTTGAAGCTTCGCTATATTTTTCGTGTTCCATAGAATTATAGGCTCATCGCTTTACTAAAATTTTCAGTTCTTTCTAGTATAAAGGATGACATGAATAAAAATGTACACGCCAGTCCCACTCGACATTGCTATTCGGGTTAAAAAAGCTTTATTTCACCTTACCATTCCTACCCTTTCAAAACGATTAATAAATATTTGATACACGGGGGGACGGTTTGAATTTTGAACATTTTTTATCATAACTCAAAAACTGTGCACCGCAAAATTCTAAAAAAAATTGCAATGATTTTTAAATTAGGTGCTCTTTCAAATGACACTCCATTCGCTTGGGTCAAAAAAAGTTTTTTTTTACCCTCTCTACCCCGGTGCCCTAAACACACAGAAATATAATTATTAGAGACCTCTCTATAATTTTCATACAAAATTTACCAAATTTCCTAGCTCTGTGAATTTTTTCAAATTTTTCTGTCAATCAGTGTCGAAACGTAGGGGGGGGAACGGTTTGAATTTTGCACTTTTTTGTCCATAACTCAAAAACTGTGCACCGCAAAATTATAAAAAAAATTGCAACAAATTTTAAATTAAGTGCTATTTCAAATGACACCCCACTCGCTTGGGTCAAAAAAGTTTTTTTTTACCCTCTCTACCCCGGTGCCCTAAACACACAGAAATATAATTATTAGAGACCTCTCTATAATTTTCATACAAAATTTACCAAATTTCCTAGCTCTGTGAATTTTTTCAAATTTTTCTGTCAATCAGTGTCGAAACGTAGGGGGGGAACGCTTTGAATTTTGCACTTTTTTGTCCATAAATCAAAAATTGTGCACCGAAAAATTCTAAAAAAAACTGCAACGAATTTTAAATTAGGTGTTCTTTCAAATGACACCCCACTCGCTTGGGTCAAAAAAGTTTTTTTTTTACCCTCTTTACACCGGTCCCCTAAACACACAGAAATATAATTATTTGAGACTTCGGTATAATTTTCATACAATATTTACCAAATTTCCTAACTCTGTGAATTTTTCCAAATTTTTCTGTCAATCAGTGTCGAAACGAAGGGGGGGGGGGAACGGTATGTTTTTGACAATAACTCAAAAACTGTGCATTGCAAAATTCTAAAAAAAATTGCAATGATTTTTAAATTAGGTGCTCTTTTAAATGACACCCCACTTGACCACATTTTAAATTGTGTTTTTACTCCTCCTCATTTCCACCCCCTTAATAAATCTAATTATGAGAATATGACACTTTTATATATTTTTTATTAAAACTGCACTAATTTTTCTATCATTCCAAATACATTTGAAAATTTTCGATCAGTTAGGTTCGGAGCTAATCGAGTTAAGAAAACACGAAAAAAACGTCATTATTCAGAATTATACAAAAAATGGTGAGGTGTAAAATTCCAAGATAAATTTTTAAGGAATACTGAAATGAAGCCCTTTCATATGATACCCTACTTGAATCTATAAAAAAATCTATTTTCTCAAAGGTCTCACATCGAACCCCTGTAAACCAAACGAAAACCACTTTAGTTTTATTTGTTTTTTTTTCATCTTAAATTATGTTCGAAAGAAATTTGTTTGTGTATTCAAAAAAAATAATCGGGCAATGTGTATAAATAATTTTAGTGATTCCAAAAAATTATTACATTTATTTAATATTTTTTGGTTATCTTTTTTTGATGTCGGTTTACTAATATTTAAAATATGGAGGGGCTGAAATCTCACAGCTCTGAGATATCAAGACTTCGGTCTGGGTAAAGGATTTTGATATAGTTTTCGGCTAAAAACTTTCACGACGATTGTTTTTAGTTTTGGGCAGCGATGTATATCAAACATAACTCTTTGTTAAAGTACAAGTATTTTTTATCTCTGTTTAAAAATTTATTACAAAACTAACACGAAACATCAATACGTTGCCGGAAAATTATAATCAAAATTCCAAAAATATTGTTAAATTAAATAAAATCAAACTTTTTCAAAATACCAAAAATATTCCAAAAATTAGAATGAAATCAAATATTTAAACATTTTCTAAATTCCGATAATATTCCAAAAATTCTTAAAAATTCAAACTTTTCCGAAATTCTAAAAATATTGCAAAAATTATTACAAAATCAAATATTAAAACTTTTACCGAAATTCTAAAAATATTGCAAAAATTATTACAAAATCAAAAATACAAACTTTTTCAAAATTCCAAAAATATTTCAAAAACTATAACAAATTCAAAAATTTCCGTGTCCAATTTCATTTTCAATCATATTTACGTCATAAAAACAGCTAAATTTTTTTTTCCAAAAAATTGGCTAAAAAATAAATGAAATCATTTTTTAAAACACTTGACAACATTTTTTTGACAAACTTATAATGCCATAATTCTCTATAATAATAAAAAATTTCATTTCAAACAAACAATTTTATTTTTTTCCAAAAAGTTGGGTAAAAAAATAAATAAAAATCTTTCTTTTGACACACTTGACAATATTTTTTTGACAAACTTATAATGCAATAATCTTATTTTTGTTCTCACATACCAATACCTACCATCAAGATTTCTCCAAATTTAATGTTCCTACTCGTAATCACTTAAAATTAACGTTTTTTAAGCCAAAAATATGAAAATTTGCTATTTTTGACACACACAATGATTTTTTTGACACACTTCCGGTACAGTTATCGAACACAGTGTCCTTTCAGACTTGTCCCTTGTGTATACCTATTTTTAGAAAAAAATTTTTGAAATCCCTCCAGCGGTTTTCTCGGCAGCGTACATAATGACGGACGGCCGGCAGACAGATATACATTTTTTTTTGCTTTTTTAGAATCAGGAGGTCCTAAAACGTCGAGAAATGTCAAAAAAAGAGGGGGTAAGAATTTCACTTTGAGCTTATGAATGTTATACTTAGGTCTTTCAGACCGAAGTAATTTATTTTTTTATATTACATATTCAGAAAATTATGGAAAATTAATATCATTTGTTATATGTAAGCCAAATATTTAAATTTTTTGATATCTGATTTTTTTTCGTTTAAATAGTATTGTTAAAAAAATGGCGAAAATATTTACAAATGCAATCATACACATACATTTTCATTTTACAACTTCAAAATACGACCCCAATCTTCATAAGTCGCAATGACTTTACCAAAAATATTCGTCTAGAAAATATTTATAACGTATAAGAAAAGCATAGACATAAAACTCAAACATCAAATAATGTATTTATGCCTGAAAGTTTTATGCACATTTTGTAGACATGTTCACATGATTTAAAAATGTTGCATTAAAACAAATACATATGTATAACGTTAGCACTCAAATACTTTTTTAAACTTCAATATAATTTAAACATATGAATGGGCTGAAATCTCAAGGCTCTATGACGGTCTGGGTTAAGGATTTTGATATAGTTTTGGCCAAAAACTTTTATGAGGACATGGTTTTAGTTTCGGGCAGCGATGTATATCAAACATAACTCTTTGTTAAAGTACAAGCATTTTTTATCTCTGTTTAGAAATTTATTACAAAACTAACACGAAACATCAATACGTTGCCGGAAAATTATAACAGATCATAAATTAACATAATTTAGTGAAAAGCTGGTACAATCAGCAAACTACTCAAAAATCTCTCCATTTAGCATTTCGAGAAAATATTACAAAATCAAAAATTCATGTTTTGTTCAAAGTTCCAAAAATATTGTAAAAATTAAATAAAATCAAACATTTTTCAAAATTCTAAAAATATTCCAAAAATTATTACAAAATCAATTACAGAATCAAATCAATAAAATCAAATATTTAAACTTTTTCTTAATTCTAATAATATTCCAAAAATTCTTAAAAATGCAAAAATTCAAACTTTTTTCAAAATTCTAAAAATATTGCAAAAACTATAACAATATCAAAAATTGAAACATTTTTCAATATTCCAAAAATTATAATAAAATCAAAAATTTAAAATTTTTCGTAATTCTAAAAATATTCCAAAAATTCTTACAAAATTAAAACTTGAAACTTTTTTCAAAATCCTAAAAATATATTTAAAATTCAGAACTTCAAAAATTCTATTTTTTTTTTCAAAATTTTAAAAATATTCCAAAAATTATAACAAAATCAAATATTAAAACTTTTTCCAAAATTCTAAAAATATGGCAAAAATTATTAAAAAATCAAAAGTACAAACTTTTTTAAAAATTCCAAAAATATTTCAAAAACTATAACAAATTCAAAAATTTTCATGTTCAATTACATTTACGTCATACAAACAGCTAAATTTTTTTTTACAAAAAATTGGCTACAAAAATGAAGGAAATCATTTTTTTGACACACTTGACAATATATTTTTGACAAACTTATAATGCAATAAAATACTCAATAATAATAATTTTATGTTCATTACATTTCATGTCATACAAATAACTAATTTTATTCCTTTCTAAAAATAAATGAAAATCATTCTTTTGATATACTTGACAATATTTTTTTGACAAACTTATAATGCCATAATAATAAAATTTCATGTAATAAAAATAATTAATTTTATTTTCTTCCAAAAAATTGGGGAAAATAATACATAAATTCTTTTGACACACTTGACAATATATTTTTTACAAACTTCTAATACAATAATCTAGTTGTTGATCTCACATATCAATCCCGACTATCAAGATTTCTCCACATTCTTTGTTCCTACTCATTATCACTTAAAATGAACGTTTTTAAGCAAAATATATGCATATACATATATATGCCAAAAAAATGGGGGTTGGAATTTCACTTTTGGCTCATGAATGTAATACTTAGGTTTTTCAGACCGAAGTAATATACACTAGAATATTAAAAAAAAACTTAAAAAGGAGGGATATAAAAATTGTACAAGTATGATACAATAACAGTATCGATACGTGTACGATTCTATTGTACTTCTTTTACTTACAATCAAAGCGGGTGTAAAGCAAAGTTATTTTTATTTTATTTTTACGATGGCAGTAAAGTTGCTTGTTATTTGTTCAAAAAGATTGTGTAACTATGACAACAAAAAATAAGAAATAATTTTATTGGATTATCAATTTTTGAATTATTGTGTATGACAACATAACGTAACAAATAGTTTGATTGGATAATGAAAATATATTAGAGCCTGCTTTGATAAAAAAAATTATTTTTACAAAGTTAAATATCTTTTACTTTTTGTACGTAATTATGACGGTAATAAATAATATTTATAAAAATTTTGATGTATTAATTTCATATTTATAAAAAATTTAAAAGTTTTCCGAAAAAATAGTGTATTTAATACGGAGCTACAGTGACTTTTTGTGTTTCGTCTATAATTGTACGTCTATAATTTTGTCAAAATATAGACTCAACACAAAAAGTAGCACCTTTAAGCACAAAGTAGCACAAAAGTAGCTCTTAATTAAATGTATTATAAATCTAAATCAAAATTAATTGCATAAATTTAGAAGTAAATATATGGTTAACATGTAACCTTTGGCAAAATATTTGTTATTTTTTCAAACAAATTGTATAACTATATGACAATATAAAATAACAAATATTGTGATTTTACTATGCAATTTTGAATTGATGAAATTTTTGAGTTTATATATAATTTAATACGATTTATACAAATTTAAATGTTTTTACTCTTTTGGACGTAACTATGACAAGAAAATATATGGTAAGTGCTACTTTATGATGGCCGCAAATTGCAGCAATAAAATAACATTTTAATATTTAGGCGGATGAAAAAATTGTTTTTAGAACCCATAGTTAATTTTCCACATGGAAACGGATTAATTGTTTTCACACGATTTCTTATGGAAAAGTTGCTTCTTTATACGACCAACTTGGATTACGACGGAACACGTAACATTAGGAACCCTTTAAGGTCGTATACCGGGCTCTATTGTAATTGTAAAACTCCTAACGATGTCCTAACAAATCGAAATGTATATCGAATTATAAAAATTTTAAATATCTTTTTATTTTGCGCAATAACAAGTGTTTTATTATGTTATTGAAAAAACTGTCCATAGCAGAAAGTGTTAGTTTTATAAAAAAAAATTCGCTTAAAGTCTAGCCTTGAATTATTTCAATTCTGAGGACTTGCGTAATGCTTTTAAGATTTTTCGATATGAAATTTAGGTAGGCCAGTCAAATTAAATAAAAAATATTGCGACGCTGATGCTTAGGCTGACTTCACCACAGCTCTGGAAACTTAGTGTTCTGGATTTATAGTGAGCTAATATCCATCAAATACTTTAATTAAATGCTTTGGCCAACCAATGTTAGACATATCTCGTAATTCTAATTATGAAAATATTAAAAAAAGCAGTAGTATCCCAGGGACAAACATAAATTCTGTTGTACGAGAAAAAGTAAAAAAAAATTTTTCCGGCGGTGACAAACTGGAACTTGGGATGCAGAACTGTTGTGAAACGTACTAAACGCTTATGTTTCAAGTTTCATCTAATTCGATTATCAGCTACAGATGCTATTGAGATTTCAAAAAAAACAGTGAGACAAAGTGAGACAAAACAAAGTGAGAAAATTCAGCAGTTGTATGGTAGACCTCCCGCCACTATGATCAATGTATTCCAAAAGATGATAATTATCTTCTCACACTAATTAAAACCTTTTCCATAAGTTTCATCATAATCACTTCATAATTGTAAGCTGTACTGTGCATAAAGACACTTAAAAACTTCAAAAATTATAAAACAAATTTTTAACCGGAAGTTGGGATGCAGAACTGTTGTGAACCGTACTAAATACTTATGTATTAAGTTTCATCCAATGCGATTATCATGTAGACATGTTATAGAGCTTTCAAAAATCCATGTGCTCCGGCCGCCCCCCCCCCCCCCAACCCCCCTCCCCTTCATTCTGCATCTTCATTCATATATGCATCTTTTTCCAAAGTGTCATCAAAATTCATTCACGAACGAATGTTGTATGCTCCAAAAACATTGAACAATTGTGACACAGTAAACAGGTGTTAGGGAGGCTTCCCACCACTTATCCCAATATTGTCCCAAATCAAATCAGTTTTTTGTCATTTAAGTCTCCCTTTTTTCTAAGTGTCATTTAACGAATGAAGTTTGTATGCTACCAACAAACTTTAAAAACAAAGTGAGGAAAGTCAGCAGTTGTATGGTAGACCCCCGCCACTTTAATCAATGTGTCCCAAAAGATAATAATTATTTTCTCACACTAATTGAAACCTTTTCCATAATTTTCATCATAATCACTTCATTATTGTAGGCTGTAGTACGCATAAAGATAGTGAAAAAACTTAAAAAAATGACAAAAAAAATGTTTTACCGGAAGTAAAAAACCGGAAGTTGGGATGCAAAACTGTTGTGAACCGTACTAAATGTTTATGTACCAAGTTTCATCCAGTTCGATTACAGATGTTATTGAGCTTTCACTAAAACAGGGTGTCCCCAACACCACTTTGTTCACTATCGCACAAAAACTAATCAGTTTCATGCCATACATGTTTGCATCCTTTTCCAAGGTGTCGTCAAAATTTGTTCGCGAACGAATCTAGTATGCTCCCAACAAACATAAAAAACATGGTGGAAAAATCAACCTGTTGTATGGTGGACCAAGGTGGTTGTATGGTTGTATGGTGGACCAACCCTTTATCCAATTTTCTCCAAAAGCTGATAAAATCTTTCTCATGTTCTTTGAAAGCCTTTACCAATGTTTTACGAAAACCGATCGGTAATTGTAGGGTACAGTAGGGATAAACACCTGAAAAATGACTATAACCGGAAGTGTTAAACCGGAAGTTGGAATGTAGAAATATTGGAAACAGTAGTCATACCTTATATACAAAGTTTCAATAAGATCATAAGCCGGGATTAGAAGTTATTGAAGATTTAAACTTAGAGGTGTTCGGGAGACCCCCGCCATTTTGTCCAAATTTAAAATGAATCCAGATCTTCCATTTTAGAGTGAACCTGGAGCATTTTTCAAAGTTTCATCAAGATCCTATGCTGGAAGGTCACCCACCCACCCACACACAGACGTACACCAAAATTTTTATTGGCTATTTAGATAGAGGATGGTCCAAAACAGAAGAAAAAACAAAATTTGGGGTATGTTAGATTTTTTTTTTCTCGATAGATTGCATTACTTCACACAATTTAAAATGTGGTGAAGCAAAAACGTTTTGAGGCATTAATTACCATCAAGGTGGAAATGGTTTCAATACTGAGTGGTTGGTTTTAATCTGAGTTTACAATATCTCAGGCGATGAGCTTAACTTATATGATATATAGGAGTCCAAAATAAAGTGATATGAGGAAAATGACAAGAACGTCCAAAAGAAATAAAGTTTTAGGTACTTTTATTGAATTATTGTGCGAGCGATAGCACAGGTTTTTATCAAATCTTTGGACCGAGCAGAGGCTTTTTCTCTTTCTGGAGTTTATCATTTACATAACAAGCACCTTACAGGTTTCTGGAATGTCATTTTCAACGTTTTTCAGAAATTTATCCACTTTGGGTTAAGTATCAAGAGGATAAATTACCTACCTGATGTCTTCGCGGATAGTGGCAGCGGCAGTTTTTACTATGCGAAGTCGCTCTTCTTTTTCGTCGGCATTAGTAGAGTCATACCAATTCTGAGTTAAAATTTTGTAACCTTTCGAAATAGCTACAGCAGGGCTATTTTTAATCTAAATTGCACCATCTTGAATATTGAAGGGGATGTCATTTCCCATCCAAGACACTGTTTTCGAGCTACACGCAAAAAACTGGAAGAAGGACAAACATTTAATTTTTTTTTGTTCTCTCATTAGTTAAGCTCATCTCTTGGGATGGACCAAACTCAGATTACACTTATGAAAAATCAAATCAAGGTATTGAAACGATTTCCTTTTTTGCTGGGAATTAATACCTAAAAAAATTTATATTTGACTGGTTTAAAACAGAAATGCAATTTGTGCATAAGTTCATAGTTTAGATGCACTTTTGGTGACACCAATATTTTAGCAAGTACTCCTCCCACACATAATATTGTTTCTACAACAAAGTTTTGAGTTTTTAACCTATCTAATGATAGGTTAGAGCAAAGTGTGTAAAACAATTTTAGCCTTCCGACAACAATAATAATAAGTTTAGTTCTTAACAACTATAATTGTGTGCGTTATTATGCTTAACGGAATAAAACAAAAAACTGTTAATTTGATTCTATTACTCACAGATTTTTGAGTCAACGTAACACAATCAAATAATTTGATTGCATTAATTAAACTCTGAAATAATTTTTTTTATGTTGACTGTATTTTATAAAAAACCAACAACAAGTTCGCTCTCATTTAAAATTAGACAAAAAAAATAACAAAAGTGATTTTATTTGAATAAAATTTCTAATTGGTTTTTCATTAGTACAAATATTGATGTCTTGCGTTGTAGGTCATTTCAGTTTCAAAATAACGAAAATCTTCTACTCCTTTAGTTTTTGCTTATCTACGAATTCTAAAATGACACAATTTAAATTAATACATGCTTTTCTGACGGAAGGATAAAATGTTGTTTTGCGTTCGTGTTTAATGAATTTTATTCTCTCGCAAACTTGTGAACTTTTGCTCGAGATTAAAACATATTATTAAACAGCAATCCAAGCAAACGCTAATATTGATAATTCAATTGTCTATAGTTAAATTCAATTTAATCATAGCAGCCTTTGCCTTTTTTAATATTCGAGAGAATAACATTTCCATTAGTTTGATTTAATTATTTATTATATAATAAGAGCGAAAATGTTTTTGTTGATTTTTTTATAAAAGACAATCAAAAAAATTTATTTCAGAATTTAATACATTCAAATAAATTGGTTTAATGTGTTCCGCAGCAATCGTGCAAAAGAATAAAATTAATAGCTGTTTATTATATTCTATTAAGACGGAAGGATAAAATATTTTTATTTTGGATGGCATTAAATTCTATGTTTGTTTTTTTGAGGTAAAGGTTCGTTGAGATTCATGTACATAAAATGGTTTTTATTGAAGTTGAAATTACTTAAATTATTTTTGAAATTTAAGAGCTAGTTCTTTTATTTGAAAGATCTGTTTGTCCGAACAAAATGAAGGTGCAATCAAAGTTAGTTTTTACAACATCCACCTATCTCCCGCTTTACACGGCACTCATTTAACACGTTTTCGACTTTACACGGTTTTTGAAATAAAAATTTCCAAAAAAAAAAAGTTCAAAAAAAAGACAAATTTTGGTATTACACGCACTTATATCTACTTTATTTTAATTAAACCTTCTGGTATACCATATACATACAGGTTGTAATTAAAACAAGAAAACAAGAAACTTGTAACAAAAAATGCATTTGAGTGTTCAAAGCAAAATTTTGAAAATACATGTTGATATAAATCAGCAAAGGTATGTAAGAGATTCTCTATGTAAATCAGTTGATTTTAAGCAATATATCGTTATTAGCTAGATACAAAATGCGTGTGTATCAATGGTCATAGTTAATTTGTAAGTAAATAATTATATCTGTTGACATACGAGTTAACGTGAGATATTATACAACACTGGCAATAGCAGTGAGATCTTATTCTATCCTATAATGAAATATTGGAGTCTGTCATATTTTATTAAATGATTGGATTTATTGTTTAGTTATCAATTCAAAAAAATTTAAAAAACACAAACAATTAAAATTGGCATCCATCAACATCGTTGAACGCATGTTGTTGCGGTGACCGTGATGTTAAAAGTTTTTATTTGTTGTTTTGATACATATTGTAATTCCTACTACACAACACATTTTATTTAAAAAAAAATAAAAACAATGGATAATAAATTAATGATATGGCTTGAAGACCAATATCAAAGACGTATTCCAATTGGTACCAATATCATAACTAGTAAGACTTTAAAATTTTTGGAATGTGAAACAGTTGCCATCTACTTAAATAGATCTACTCCATCTACTCAAATAAAATGCCTTTTAAGTTTTATTGCAAGTCATGGTTGGTTCGAAATATTTAAACACCGGCATTTTTTGCAAAAATTTAAAATTAAAAAGCGCATCTACTGATTTAGATACAGCACAACAGTATTTACCCACTAAAATTGACTGAAATTAATTCCGGTACATCTTGCTGTCCTGCAGCCAAATTCTGTAACTGTGAAGCGGTGAAGCGTTAAAAATTCCATCGTTTCTGTTCATTCAAAAACTTATCACTTCACCGCTTCACAATTAGAGAATTTGGCTGCTGATCTGGTTTTCAATACTAAAGAGTGATAAGGCTTAGGTGGCAAAGCGTCCAGGTAAAAAGGAATAAACAAATCTTTCCATTTATTGGAATCTCAATACAAAAGCTTGGGTTAAAGCCACATTGTTCATTGATTTGTCTCATAACTCTTACGTACTGTAACGATCGCAATAATCGCAAAACAATAATAAAACCAAATTCCTCTTTGTTTTCAATTCAATAGAAATGTATTTCATTAGTTTCCGTTCATTTTTACATTAATAATAATTTTAAAATTTTCTAAAACTTAACTGCTAGTTAAATTTTGAATATACTATAAAAAGCAAACGAACGTACTCAATTTTATTTCCAATTCTAGCGAACAGATGTCGTTGTCGTTATTAATCTTTGCTGAATTTTCATTATTATACGATTTTGATTTTCATTAGAGGATGTAAAAAAATCACATTTTTTCTGACATCCATTATTCCATTTTTTGATTGAAAAATAAATTAATTCGTTCTTAACCTTAAAAAGGAAAACACATTTTTCCTTTCGAAGTTTTTTGTTTCAAAAAAAAACAATTTTCAATTCTTTTCTGGTCTTGAGATCTAAAACATTAAATTTAAAATTAATATCTTTTTTCATGTTTGATCATTTTAAAAAGAAAAGTCTAAAAAAAAATTAAAATATTTTATGAATGTTATACGTGGTTAAAATATTGAGCTAATAAAAATAATAATAATAAGTAATGTTTATTAAAAATGTCTATTACTTTTTGTTCCATAAGTTTGCAAATAAAGTACAGTAAAAAGAAATCTATTAAGGGAATTTGTGAAGGATTGGTGAAAGAATTGTGAACGCAATTAATGCAGGAATTTATTAAAGGAATTTGTGAAGGATTGGTGAAAGAAATTTATGCAGGAATTTATTAAAGGAATTTGTGAAGGATTGGTGAAAGAGATTATTGACGCAATTTATGCAGGAGTTTATGGAGGAGTCATTAACGGAATTTGTGAAGGATTTATTGAAAGGTTTATGAGCAGGATTTTGGTGTGAGCTGTATACCGGAGGCTATAAGGGAGTTTGGGAGGACTGTGGTCAATCTTAATTTGAGTTAAGTTTTGTTTATTGTTAGCATACATGTTTTATATTAAATTCTCTCTGACTAATCATTCAATTTTCTTTTTTTTTGAGGAATGTTAGGTTAAGTGACGTATGAAGATAGGAGATTCTCACAGGCGGATTCGTTTGGTAGACGTAAGTCATTTCATGTTATACTTTTGTTTTAATTACTCACTGATATTGTATAAAAGTTCAATTCGATTCACGAAGTGAATCAATTCCAATAGTACCAGAAGTAAAATAGTATTTAATCAAAATAATATTTAAGGTTCTTCTTTTACTGGACAATGATCTATGTCATCCTCAAGATTTGCAGCTTACAAATGGATAAATTGTATTTCTACCCAAAATTAAAACTTCTTTATTGCAACCATTATACCAGAAGATAATAAATAATGCAACTACTTTCAACAACATAATCCGAATAGTGAACTAGCTCTCTGATTTCTGCGAAGTTTCAACGAATTTTTAAGTCAATATGAAGATGTTTGCAAGATTTAGCTGAAAAGAAAGCACAGTTATTAATTACAGATTTAACTTCCAAGTCGCACCGAACTGAATCAAGTTAAGTTAGGTTTGATTTAGGTCAACATGCTAGTATGTGCATGTATAATTACTTTTTATTTTTCTGTCAATTTCTTATTGGTTTTGTTGCATGTTTCTTTTTCAAAATCAATTTAACTGATATGTCGATATCTTATGTGATTAAACTGGTGCTTTTATGTTTTACCGAATCTGATTGTCGCCCAAGAAATGACCAAAAACCCACGTTTTTCGTTTAACACGGTTTTCCATACAAAATTTATATTTTGGATTAACACGTTTTTATCAGGAACGTATCTACCGTGTAAAACGGGGATAGGTGTATATCTTTTCAGTATTAGAACTTTCCTATGGAGCTTAACTTAAAATAATAATTATTATATTTTTTCAGTATTTGGAGCTTAGATTTAACAAAAACGTTCGTCATTTCATAACAGGAGTCTTTTTGTTATCATCCATGTTATCACTACCGATTGCAATTTATGTGCCATCTCTTGCATTTTCTCAAGTAACTGGCGTTAATATATATTTAATCAACGGAATCGTATCCTGTGTGTGTATAGCTTATACATTACTGGTAACTATTATATATGTTTAAAAATTGTTTGTTATGATTCATTTTATTATTATTAGGGTGGAATAAAAGCTGTTGTATGGTCTGATGTGTTTCAAGCGTCAGTCATGTTAGGATCTTCAGCATTTGTATTGTTCTATGCGGTGAATAGTATCGGTGGTTTTGGTGAAGTTTGGGAAATAGCTGAGCAGGGTAATCGTCTGCAATTCTTCAATTTATCGTTAGACTTAGTAACAAGACATACATTTTTAAATACCGTCTTGAGTTATATACCTTTATGGATAGTAGAGGTAGGATTAAGCGAAAGCTGTATTCAACGAATTGTATCAGTTCCAACTATACAAAAAGCAAGATCGTAATATAAAAATAAAAATTTGTAAATCCAATAAATTCATATAACAACGATTTTTTTTAGGACATTATGGCTTTTCTTTTTTGGATGTGTTGTTATTTTAACACTAAACTGTTTCATTGGAGTTGTGATATATTCAACATATGCAGGATGTGATCCAGTGAAAGCAGGAGTGCGTTATATGTTTGTATTATTAACTTCTTAAAAGATATTTTATTGAGTGGAAGTTATGTAAATACACACTTTCAACTTTTCGGTACTCAAACAAAATTTTCATTTTAGATCATCGAAAAACCTGACAGACTGGTTCCATATTTTGTTAATGATTTAGTTGGACATATATCAGGAATCCAAGGATTATTTATTTCATGCGTTTTTAGTGCTGCGTTGAGGTATTAGCTTCACAGAATTTCAAACAATCAAATACTTATATTATTTTAATATTTATAGTACAATGGCATCAAAAATAAATACATTGTCAGCAGTTTTTTATTTCGATTATGTTTGAAAAATGAACATCGTAAAGGATACGGATGAAAATGCAAAATTAATGATTAAAATCATCCTTGTTATAATAGGAGTGTACTCGTCGGCAATGGGATTTATAGTTAATCAATTTAGTTTCATCTTACAACTCCAGATCTCCGTTATGGGGATTACACATGGAACAACTTTTGGAATATTTGTACTAGGAGTTCTTTGGCCATATGCAAATTCTAAAGGAGTATTAACCGGTGGCATCGTTGCATTAGGAACTGTAACATGGATTGTTGTAGGAGCTCAGTTGAAAATACTAAATGGAAATGCTATATCTACGGCTCTACCGTTATCGGTAGAAAATTGTGATGATATGGGAATTAATATTACAAAAATATTACACAATCAAAACAACCCGAGCAGAAATTTGTTAGGGCTCAAGTAAGGCCCTGATCAGGTTTGCCCTAACCCGGATCAGGCATTGGTAGGGCTGCCTGATTGGGCCCTGATCATGAGTGTAACGCTTTTGCCCTATCAGGTCCTGATTGGGATTACCCGATCAGACCCTGATTGGGATAATCGGATCAGGCCCAGATTGGGATATCCTGACTAGACCCTGATATATATTTATATATTATATACATAAATTAATCAAATTAAAATAAAAACATTACAATTGAAAAAATTAAAACATACATACCACCTTAATGACTATTATTATAGTCGTTCAGCTGAGAAGCTACAACTAAAATATACATGAAACGATTTTAACTATATATTTATAAAATGGATAATACTCTAGTGAATTTTAACCCATTTAAATTTAAGCTAGGGGTCAAATACGAAAAACCTGATCAGGGCCGGATATATTCAAATAAGGTTAACGCTAAAAGGGTATTCTAAATCAGGCCCGGAACAGGCCCACATCAGATTGCCCTAATAGGGATTGCCCTTGTAGGACTGACCAGGCCCTGATCACGCCCTGACTGTATTCAAGTTTGCCCTAACTAATTTCTGCTCGGGAATTTAATAATAAATAGTGGAATTGAGAATGTATCATTTTCGATCTACGATATTGGTTTTCCATGGTATATAGTTATTGGATCTTTTATATCAATAGTCGTTGGTATCATTGCCAGCTTTTTCATGGGAGGCAAAGATAAGACTAAATTAAATTTAAATCTATATCCTTCAATCACTCAAAGGATGTGTCCTAAGACACTTTTGAAAGAAGATATATGTTTACCTGAAATGAAAATATTTTTAGAAAATAAAAATTTAGATACGTAGATTAGAGGCTGTTAAAAAAAATTTGTGTTTTCTTTATTAATGAAAAATTTATCGCAAAAGTTTATCTAATTTCAGTTTCAGAGTAGCTGCCGAGTTATATTGGATCAATTTGTGTTACTGTTTGATAATATTTCATATGTTAGCCACCTTTAAGTATACATGTTTTTCGATATGTTTTACTCGTCATAGTTAGCAAACCATGTTGTCGGTATAAGAATAGGTTGAAACTTTTCAAGCCGGCCAAATTTGAAAAACTCTGAATCGGAAAGAAAAGAACTCTTTGATTTGCCTTTTTTTTATTTCAACCAGTGTACTCGTGTAATAACTCCATTTCAAAAATACAGAGATCTCATGCAAAACGCCCAACCAACAAACACCACCCAACGCTGGTGCAGGTCTGTAACCAGAGCTTTTAGCGAAATTTTTCGTGTGCTCTCGAAAAACTCTTAATTTGGTTACTTTTTATTTAAATCGACACTTCGGATTACGTTTAACAGATGACGTTAGTGGTTGACGTCAATGGCGTCTTCTAACATACGTGCTATACAAAAATATAATTTCTTCTATGCGGTTCTGTAAAATAATCAGTACATTTCGTTGTAGGCTTAGGCATAATCACAAATTTTAGGGTGACTGAAGTTCTTAGTTTGAAGTTTATATTTTAAAATTCTAAAGGTCTACAATGCCGAGGAAAAATGATCTGATATAGGTTTGGCGAAGTCAGTCAAATGAGCGACGTGCAAATTGAACTGATAGCCAGCGACCGACAGATAATGATAATAGTCGTATTTTATGTCTGAACCGCGTTCCAGAGTGTGATTGAGGATGATCAACAAGTGGGTATATAGATTTGGAATTTTACTGATCGAAATTTCAGTTTAGTTTTACATTTAATTTGGTAATTTTTTTTTCTCAAACAGAGCTAGACTTAGAATGCAACCGATTCCGAATAATCCTGGAAACCTGGAAGACATTCCATTACGATCCGGCAATCGTTTACGGTGCGCACAGTTCAATAACACTTGGAGAAATGTCAGTCGTTTGTAAGTGGAAATACTTAGTGAAACTAGCAATTGCTACAATTTCTGGGGTTGGAAGTGATTCTACTGATTTCTTGACCAACATTCGAAAATACAACAGTTGTGTTTAAATGACATTATTTGGCTCAACACCTATTGTATAGGACAATTTCATGCCAACTTTCAAAGTCATTACAACATAATAATTGTTATAACATTCACCATTGTATCACAAATAATATTTTACACACACTGTTTCAGATTCAATGACGGATATATCACTTATTCGGAGCGCTGTTTCTACTATCGGATCCCGCCATTCTCAAAAATTGATTTCATAGGCAATTCGAATGCGGCTGTTTATCAGCGTTGTGCAACCAATCTGACAATGGAGCGAGTCGTTGTCGAAGAACTGCAAACGTTTCTTTATCAGAAAAACAACTTAATCAAAATGTTCAAAATTGCGTTCGATCGGATGCCATAATATCGTCATCAGCATTATAATTACTGTGTTGATTTGAACAATTGTGATTGTTGTGATTGCATGCACAGAAACAAGTAAAAAACAAGTGCCATATGAATTGGTCCACAAGAGGTGCTGAACAGAGCTTTAAAAGATCTTCGTAAATCCCAAGTAACAAATTTTGTTTACAAATTTATTACAGTACATTTACTCTGTAATCGTAAAGTTACAGTGGTAACTGTACCGTAAACGTTCAGTATGTGTTTCGTATACATTTTGGGGAATAATTTTTCCTTTTACTGAACGTTTACGGATATCAATTTGCGTAAGAATTATGTATGATTACAAACACGTACGTAGTGTTACAGAAAGCAAAATGTATGCGATTTTTATCACTACGGATTACTTACAAAAAAGTTACAATCTCATACTTTAATACGAAGTTTTAGATGATTTTTTGTAAACAAAAAATATATATAAATATACAAATACAATAATATATTTTATGTTTATAAAATGCAAATATTATATTTTGGCATAACTAATTTTGTATAGTTGGATGTCAAAATTTACAAACGAATAATAAAATTTCGATTAAATTTTGGAAATACTTTTAAATTAATAATGCGCTATAAAAATAATAAATTATTAAATATAATTTTAAAAAAAATTTTATATGTCAATTTATTTTAGAGAGATAAAATTATATAAAATTTGTTTTATTATTTTCATAAATTTAAGTTTTTCTAAAATACTTATAACATAAGTTATAAAACCCAATAAAGTTTCATTAAATGTATTATGTTATTTTTTTTAGATACAGTCAAATATTAATTTTGCATAAAAATGGCTGAGTTTTCAATTGTAAGCTTTCAAATACAAGTTAGCCCTATGTAGATATACAGAGAGTGCACAGAATATATACATTTACATTTTATTTACATTTACACTTCCATATTTAAAATGTTAACATGTTAACGTAATGTAAACGCTATGTGTTTGATCTGTAAACATAATCATACAATTACAACTTCCAATTCAAAGAATTTACATGTATAAATTATGTAAACGTTTAGTATTAGCCTCGTTGTTGTGCATTTACATTTACACCTTCCTTTTACAAATATTTACTTGTATATGTTTTGTAAAATCTTTGTGTAAATCCTTTTACAACTTTTGACATTTGTGAAATAAACAAAAGTGACATTTATTTTTTATTTGGTACAAGCAATCCTCATGCACTTAACTTTGATATATATCCAAATTTTTTTTTTAATAAACGGGGGGTTGAAGACTATGTACATTTGAACCTACACAATTATTTACATTTACATATGTCAATAATTTAGTTAATGTAATCCTGGTATTGTGCGATTCGGCCAGATCTAAATATAATAATTTTAAATGTATCTTGTAATTATCTTACGAAATTTTGCCCCATAGTGTTCTAAGCTTGGCATTGTTGTACCACAATAAAATGCAAATTGTCTCCGAATTCCGAATGATCGGTTATACATAAAATCGACCAAAATTCTTTTTGCTATTAAAAATGGAAAGGCCGTCAATGTTAAAGGTAACTGAAATATTAATTAAGTGATCCAAATTCGAAAACTTCAACCAACATATTAGCTCATAATACCAAAGCTTTCCACTACCCGTCAAAATAATATTTATATTTTGAAGTGTTTGCAATAATTTTCGGGGATCCTTGGGTTAGAAATTAAATCCACGAAACTTTAAAATCACAAGTAACTCTTAAATTAATTAAGACTTCAGATTTGATTAACTAATGCCCAATATATTGAGTCGTCTATCACTGAAAGCTAGCTATAAATTTCTTTATCATCGCACGATGGAAACAGACATCTTTTATTAAACAAAAATTTTGACTTAAGAAAACTGTATAAATTATGTGTCAGTATAAATACATTCCTAATGTAAATGTCCCGTAAATATACGGTAAGTATATAAGTTCTCAATAAAATAAAGTTTTGTAATTAATCTGTAAATGTAAAAATACATTTACAAGGCCAACGTTTAGTATATTTACAATGTAGCTATAAGCTCTCGTAGACTTTACACAATGAAGTCATTTTGTAGAAGTAATAATACAGTTACATAGTACATAACCAGAAACATTACATTCGAAGCTATAAGTTTACTACTACACTGTAGCTTTACTGTGTACAATCAGAAACAATATTTTGTAGAAGTATAATACCGCAACCTATTTTGAGTACAGTATGTGTTCGGTAAATAAAACAACAATAGTTTGTGACTATAATATATACAAAATGTTACTTGGGATACTTTAGATTGATATTCATGGATCAACTGCTGTCCGGTGATTTTCGATAAATTCTATGTTATTCCTCGATCAACTGTAGCTGATAAACTAAACTTGTGCTTAAAATCAACAAATTTATGACTGCATTTTAAAGCACTCCGATTGACAACTAGCGTGCGAAATGTTCACAACGAGTAACAATGTGTTTGCCTACAAAGAAATTGTAGGAAATTAGTAATGGAAAAGTCGTATTTTCAAGACGTATAGCACAACAATTCCAAAACCATGATTGACCACTGTCATCAAAGCAACGATGATCGTATTGAGAGTATCAACCAATCTGGTCCTTGCGACCATTGGGAAAAGGCTGGCGAGTAATTTTGGGAAGACACCTCTTGATCCAGGGTCGGCTGGGTTATCTGACTCTGGGTCCGAATCTGGGTTATTTCCGCTGGGTCACTTCACATGTCCCCAATGTTGCCGAGGAATTCGGTTTGAGTATTTGACTTGTTCTATTGGCGACGTATGTCTTCCATTGGGCAGGGTATGATGATCAAGACAGTGGAGCCAAAACAATGGAAGAATCAGTCCAAACATAACTTCTCACTGTACGTTCTATAGTTTGTTTCACTGTAGACAATAACTTGAACAAAAGACGAGCAGTACATAGCTCCAATCGTGGTAACGATATGCTTTTTACTGGTGCGACTTTGGTTTTGGAAGATAAGAAATTTATTATTGTGTTTCCTGTTTCATCTATTACCTTACTACATACCACTGTACTATATGCTAGTTAACTCGCATCTGCAAATCCGTGAAATTCAATGTTTTGGTAGTGATTGGTGAACCGTGGTATTTTTATCTCTTCAAAATATATAAATTCACCTCTGATCTTTTTGTACTCAAATTCAAAACATCCTGGGAGTGACTAATCCCAATCAATTTTTAGGAACCAAAATTTCTGAAATAATATCTTTAGCAAAAGAATCGATCGAGGCAGGGAGCAAAGTGGGTCAAAAACGTGGCGTGAAGATTCAGATATTATTTTGCATTTTGTGACAGGACCATCGTGTTCATGTCAGACTCTGAAGGTTAACATGTCATCGACGAGGTGCCATTGAAGACCTAGAACTTTTACTGCTAATCGTGTGTCACAACAGAGTTCTGTGGATGTATCACGATTATTTTCTTCACGTAAAGTAGAAACATTTGACTTCCATTTCCGCAAGTTAAAACAACCTAGCTGCAATACCTTAGTTAATTCCTCTTTGAGAGTTGTTGAGCTTTGAATGTCTCGGAATTCTGATAAAAGGTCATCTATGTAAAAATCGTTATGTATTTGTTGTTAAATTGTGTCTCTTGCTTCATCACGGGCCAGTTATTGTAGAGATCAAATCGCTAGGTATGAGGAAAAGGCCAGACTAAACGTTACTATATTTAATTTATAATGGCGGATTCATTGATTAGTCTCCTCCCGCCAAAGCACACGTCGATATTCGTTGTCTTCATTGTTGACTACAAATGGCCGGTACATTTTTTCGTCGTCAGCTGTTATTGCTATTCTATGACTCTGGAAACGTATTAAAATTGGCCATAATGTAGGTTGAATAGTTGGTCCCAACCCCTACTTTCAAGTTTTTATTTTAGGGACATACCAATGCTTGGATGCTGCAGGTTGGTAAACTAGGCAAACTGTTAACGATTAAGGCCATTACCTGGACTTGTTTCATGGAATCGTACAATGATTGCATTGTTAAAGTCATCTTTTCCTTGGAAGTTACAGACGCTGAGGCACGTTCAGTAATGCTTACGTTCGCAAGTTGTCGTGGTAATTGCAATCTTTGCCCGTACATTTCCAAGATGAATGAAATTTGTAACTCCAAATCTAACAGAATCCTGCATCTTTGTTGCTTCTGAAATCTGTCATTAATGTGTACAATTATACCGTATGCAAAATCGCTTGCGATATTCTTGGCTGATGTTCATTAGATTGGAAGGCAGCAATACAAGTATTTGATTTAAAATGAGAGTTTAAATCGTTTTCTTCTTTTTGGTTTTCACTTTTGTTTGAGGCTAGCATGGGATGTAATGTATAGTTGATGTTTGCGTCGAGAAATTCTGCAACTGTATCTCGATTGAAATGTGGTAGAATGATGTGAAGATTACAAGCAATTGGAACACTACTTATTCTCTGATACTACCGTCTTTCGATCTGGAACGGTCATCGCTAGATATATATCACCCCTACCGACATTTATCACACCGACATAATGATTCCAGTTACATAAAGGACATACGATGTTTATTAATTGAGAGGAGAAGAATCTCAATCGTTTAGAACTGTTCGTTTTATTGCTTTGGATTGATCTTAAAGTCTCTTGTGCTTCACTTTTTTATTGAAAAAAAGTGATGAACTGTCCCACCGTATGAAATTCTGCTTCTGCAGTTATCTGTCCCTATGCTTCTCTCGATGCCTGGTCTAGCATTTTAACTAGGAGGTATATTAACCAGGCATCGCTGGTTTGAGCTCGTCTATCAAGCACCTTTCAGCTTGTCGTATCGCTTGATTTATCGCTTGATCTTCGCTTTGATTATTTTCAAAGCCACATCATAATTGTCATTAGTTGTGGTTAAGTGTTTGATTAGTGAATATGATTCACCTTGCACCAAGCCTGTTAGGTACTGCAGGTTGTGTACTTTTGAAACATATTCGTTGTCATGGATTGAGGCTTCAAAAAGATCACGAAAGGAAGGAAGTGTGGGAACATATAAAATTGTCATAAACGAAAACAACAATGTCTTTAAGTACAAACAAATAAAAACAATTATTCTATTAAAGCTATTTAAATCAAAACAAGATTGTATTCAGCAAATTTGTTCATAACCCTGTAATAATGCCCGTTATAATTTCTTAAAATTAATTAATATAAAAATATGTTAATCAGTTTTCATTTAAGTCTTCACTGTAATTTCATTAAATTAAATCAAATAAAAAGTGTATATAAAATTAATTATTTGAAATCCTAGTGTTTTTCTTTAAACCAAATTTGGTTATATATAATATATATATATATATATATATATATATATATATATATATATATATATATATATATATATATATATATATATATATATATATATATATGTATATATATATATATATATATATATATATATATATATATATATATATATATATATATATATTATATATAACCAAATTATATATATATATATATATATGGCTACAATATTACAGTGAATAAATTGAAATGCATAAGTTGTATATACTAAAAGTCTATATATGCACTATAATAGTATATCGTTATATTACGTTATTCATAACCAATTATTAAACGCTGAAGATACCACAAGTACCGAGACCAGATTAAATAAATCCAGGGCAACTAAATTGGTGACTTACGACAAGGAGCTCGCAGAATTTGGATTTCTCAAACTAGGCAGATATAAATTCACATTAAAAGGCTTTGTGAATGGAAACTTGGTACGATTCTTCGTACCAAGTAAGGAGTAAGTTTTAAAAACTAATTTATATCAATAGAATAGAATACTCTCGTTCTATTGTATTGCAGTGGAATTTTCATTATTTTACCGTTATTGTTTAATAACGTTATCTATTTACCGCAACAATCAACTGGTCAACACAAACAACATTTTGTTCTACAAATTCAAGAAGATGTTCATTTGCTAGTGAAAATAATTTTATCAGCCGTTTTGTCTACCACAAAAGGAATTTCAACATACATCATATTATAAGTTTATTTTCTCAAAGAATTTAAATAAATTACTCAAGACATTATCACAGGGTAAGTCTCGTAATGAATTTTTTATTGTTTATTTTCTTGTTTTGAATATTGAATTTTACTTTAGTAGTGTTAGCCTACTATCGAACATTTCCACGAAAAAAATAAGAAATATACCACTATCGAAACATTTTCATGAAAAAAATAAGAAATTAGGGAATATCGAACATTTTCATGAAAAAAATAAGAAATGAGGAAAAAAACGAACATTGAAAGAAAAAAGGAAAAAAGCATTGGTTTTTTTCAGGAGTGAATATATGAACAGTTTTTTTTTGTTTTAAAAATAGATTATTCAATGTAAAATATATAAATTCGTGGGGGGTCGTCAAAATGTTTTAAAAATAAGATGAGGAAAACGAAAGTGAATTTAATTTATTTTTTTTTTTACTTCGGCAACAACAATTTCATTTTGTTATCTAATAAGAAATAAAAAAAAACGGATTGAGTCATACTATTCGTCAAATGTTTTAAAATAGATTATTCAATGTACGAAACTATAATTTTTTCTTGTCCAGATGTGTTAACTTTTTTGTTTGTGCTGCAAAACAATGCGTTGAAATTAATTATTTTTTTTGTTATCTAATAAGAAAAAAATATGGTAATATGTTACATGAATGAAAAAGCAATAAAAAACAAATCGTGTGTATTTTGAGTTTTTCGAAAAAAAGATACGAAATTGCATTATTATGGCAGTATCGCACATTGACAAAAAAAATTGTGAAGATTTTATTGATATTTTTTTTTTGTATGTAACAAAATTGTTTTTGTTGGTTGTTTTAATCTGTTGTTTTCCGAGAGAAAATAAAAAAAATATAATATTATAAATAGATAGGATTTTGTTGTTGTTATTGTTGTCGACGCTTCTGTTTGTATGTAAAAAAATTTAATTTTAACTGCTGCTATATATATCTAACAACAACGCCAATTAATAGCAACAACATATAACGAAAACAACAACAATTGCATTAATCATTTTTTTGTCTTCTAATAAGAAGAAATATGCTAATATGTTACATGAATGAGAAAACAACAAAACGTGTGTATTTTGAGATTTTTGCAAAATATTATGGGATTTCATCTAAAATAAGAAAAAAATATTATCCCGTTTTCTCACACATTTTAATACATGTGTTAATTGATTTTTTTTTTTTTAGATCTTTATCTATAAAACAATTGTTTTTTATTGTAGGAAGTTGAAAAACGAATCAAATAACTCGATTATTCGCGGCACTTGGATTTTTCGTTAAATAATTAAGTATGATTTTGATTTTTTTCTTTTAGGCGCATGTGTTGAGATTGTTGCACTTTGTTGTTCTAGTTTTTTTTGATTGTTATATAAGATTTGAGTATAAAGCGACCAGAAGAATTAGAACAAAATGTGATGGAAAAATGATGATGAGTTGGAAAACAAAAACTTTTTATTTGGAATTTTAGACGGATGTCTAGTATCTTTTTTGTTTTTAAATAGATTATTTTTGTTGGTGTGATCGAAATGACTAAAAAAGCAATAACAATACATATGTTTTTGATTTAGATAGCTTTTGGTGGGTGTCTCGAGTAAATGGTCAAGCAATAAATTTTTAAATTTATTTATTTTAATTTTTATTATATTAATCTATTTAACCAAATTAAAATTTTATAAAATGTTTAAAAACTACTATAGAACCATTGAAATTTATTTTAACCTTTCTACTTGTATTAAGTAATGTGGCTTCTTTGCATGTTGTTCTAAAAGCTTGCTTAAGGGCGATATAATGGTTATTCACATCAAATAAAAATGATTATTTTTCAGGATTGTAGTCTTTCATATATTTATTGTTAGCTTTCGAATAACGTTTCGTACATTGGCTCAAGCCACCTCTTATACCACGCTCTATAAACATGAGCATATCAATGTCTGTGAGATCTTCCAGGAGTTTCTTAATATATTTCAGCATTGCATCGCAAGTAAAACCGGACAGTGTATAATAATGTGCAGGTTTATAGCAATGTTAAAGAGTTAAATTTTGTTTTCTATTTTTTACCTTAGACTATTATTTTATTTTTTTAAATAAGTTTTTATATTTTAAGCTAAATTCATACCATTATCAAATAGTCATACAAAAATTAGTAACAAAGATAAAAATGTTGTAATTAATATTAGTTAAATAACGGATAAAAAATATATTATATATGAAGGTATGATGAATATCATCTTCCAACTCACGGGCGACCATAGAAATTATGTCTTAGATCAAGCCGGTCAAGTTATACAAACATATTAATATATTCTGTAGGTGAGTCAAAAAAATATATACTATACTGTAAATACGCAAACTTTCATCATTAATACAGCAACGAGTTTTGTAGGCTCGGATTACAACTATATCTAGAAAGTCTACTATCCCTCCATGAGGGCGAGTCATACAGTATAATATATTTTAAAAGACACGGTATCCGTGAACTTAGGCAATTAATTAGAAGTTTACCTACCTAAATATACATACCTCAATATCAAGACTTGACACCGCAGTTGACCTTTTAATTCTTAAGCTCACAACAAACTATACCAAAGTAATAATGAAAATCAATTTAATGCTTTAATTGTAACGAAAATAAGAGTAATAGTAGTTTAACCAATAAGTGTTTAATGCGTTAGTTTATTCTTTGACAAAAATTTAAAATTCGAGCGAGGCGCGAGTAAGAATTTTTAATTTGCGAGAGAATAAAATACATTAAACACGAATTGATCACACTACTTTATTCTCTGGCAAAGAGTATAAAATGGAAACGTTTTCTACAGTTAAAACTATAAATCTTTATTGTTTTAATTGAGAAATCAAATTTCTTATTAAAAAAACCTTGATGATATTGATGATAAAAACCCCATTCCATACAATCAATTAAAATTAACAATAAGAAATAAGAGAATTTAACTTAAAATTTGATTTTTGAACAAAACGTAGAAAAGCCATTGTGATTATAATTTGAAAAATAATTTTAATACAATCAAAACAATTTGACCAATTGAATCATACTATTTGAATAATTATAATTTTTAGAGGAAATTTTTCATTAGACAATAGGTTAAGATCATTAATCTATACATTAGGTTAGAAAACAATATAATAATATTGTAATAAACTTCGTCCAGAATGGGTTAATTTTATTTACTCATTCATGAATTAAACGTTAACTCCTTTTTCAATCTTTTACTTGTATTGCAAATTGTATTGCATAAATTAATGTAAATTAAATTTGTCATACAAATGTTTACATTAATGAATTAAAAGGAGTTACCTAATACATTTTGCATAAATTAAATTTGAGTTCGCTAATACAAATGCAAGTTTGAATGAAAACAGGTGTGGCCTATTCAAAATGTACAGACTACGTAGTATTGATTTCTAGTGGATTATAGAAGTTTCGATTTATTTATTTTTCGATATAAATAAGCAAACAAAAATATCAGATAGTCAGTTTTACTTTTGCAATTGAAAGTGTTTATAAATATTCGCAAGTTTAAGGAATAATCGGTTGTACTTGAGCCTGGGTACTAATAGTAAAAGAATCTGAACTTAGTGGAATAGTAAATACAGATTTTACGATTCCGAATATTTTTGATTCAAATTGTGGAAAAGCGGTGAAGTTTATGGTACATAAATTGGAGACCCTGGAATTTATTGTAAGGAAAAACGGAAGCTGCTGTAATTTGATGACAAATAAAGTTTGAGATTCTGTTAACTAAAGATCTGTCTTTTTACTGTCGTGTTTGTTCAATAATCTAAAAGAACCAACGAAGAGTCGTTACAGTGGTGTCAGAAGTGGGATTATTGAAACAATGGTCAAGACAGTAAATATTAGTGATCTCAGCCAGACCCAGCTGAAGGATGAGTTGAAGAAAAGGAATGCTCCAATCCACGGAACGAAGGCAGAACTTGCATTTCGGCTGCGTAAAGTTTTAGAAGAAGCAGGCCAAAGCACAGAGGTCATAGAGGTAGAGCCGGAGGAAGCTCCTGTCCAGAATGCCCCAGCAATTGATCCGATGATGATGTTGATGAAAGAAATGATGGCACAGCAACAACAACAATTTGCTGATATGATGGCCAAACAAGGAAACAATCTGATGGCCCGACAAGAGAAACTGGCAGCAGAACAAAAAGTTCTGGCAGCAGAACAAAAAGTAGAGCAACAACAACAACTTGCTGATATGATGGCTCGACAAGAGAAACAGGCAGCAGAACAAAAAGTTCTAGCAGCAGAACAAAAAGTAGAGCAGCGACAACAATTTGCTGATATGATGGCAAAGCAAGAAAGTCTACGTGAAGTAATCGAGTCACGTATATCCAGTGCAGAGGGTAAAATCAACAACATGGAAAGGGAGCTGCGGAAAGTTACCGAAGAACATGAAGAGAAATTACGCAATCTTTCGAGTGAATTCCGTCAAGAAATAGCACAATTGAAGTCAGGTAACATGAGCAATCCATCAATTACTTCAGCTCCAGCTAGAGTAAAAACACCCGCATTTGATGGATCTACATCGTATCAGATATTTAAGATGCAATTTGAGATAGCAACAACTGGGGTTGAGCACCAGCAAAAAGCAAACGCGCTTATATTGGCATTGAAGGGACCTGCTGCTGAAATTTTGCAGACACTATCAGCGACAGAACGTGATTACAGCAAGATTATGGAGGCCTTAGAAGTAAGATACGGGGAAAGTCATATGCAAGCTCTCTATCGCATGCAGCTCAAGACACGAAAACAAGGAGTCAGCGAAACCTTGCAAGAATTAGAGGCTGACATTGTGAGACTGGTTAATCTATCATATCCGAATTATAACGCTGAACACCGAGACGAACTGGCAGCTGATACATTCATCAATGCTCTTCGAGATGTGCAAATGAGAAACCAGCTTTATCTAAGCGGAAAGAAATTACCTGCGGAAGTCTTAGCATTGGCCCTGCAAATGGAAGCCGGAAAAAGAGCACTTGGTCCAGATAGAGTACGTAAGATGGAAGTTGCTGAAGAGCCACTGAAAGCAGCGCTTGATGAAGTGATTATGCGTGTCAAAAGTTTGGAAGATAAGCCTGAACGAAATCAACGAAGAAGATCTAGCGGAGTAAGATGCTGGAATTGCGGGCAGTTAGGGCACATTAGACAGGAATGCAAAACACTAATAGTTGCAAAAGAAGGAGTAGTTCAAGTCCGGTTGATGAATCTTTCAAACAATCAAGTGGATGTCAAAAAGGCAGAGATTTCCGCGTTGGACACCGTAAGAAAAGGATACAGAGGGAATGCAAAACACTAAAAGCAGCAAAAGAAGGAGTAGTTCCAGTCCAGATGATGAACCTTTCAAACAAGCAAGTGGGTGTCAAAAAGGAAGGAGATTGCCGCGTTGAACACCGGAAGAGAAGGATACATTGTAACGCTGAAGATCTTTCAAGAAAACCCTGTATGGAGGAGCGCAAGTCATGTAGCAGGACTGAAAGGACGGAGGCAATGAAAGTTAATCAGATTAAGTTCCAAACTCCTGACGATTGGTGTACCGAGGCAATTAAAAGAGATCAACTAAAGGATCCAGCTATGGCTCCAATGTTGAAATGGAAAACCGAGGGAAGGCGACCGGAGTGGAAAGAGATAGCACCTTTAAGTACGGAGGTGAAGTGCTACTGGGCGCAATGGGACTCACTATTTATGGACAACGGGATACTGAAAAGAAAATGGGAGTCCGCTGATGGAAAGAAAGTGTTAGAACAACTGGTGTTGCCATCAAGTCGAGTGGAAGAGGTACTGGGAAATCTGCATGGAAGTATTTCTGGAGGACACCTGGGAGTCAATAAAACCCTGGCTAAAGTAAGGGAGAGGTTTTATTGGGTAAGGTATCGAACAGACGTGGAGCAATGGTGTCGGCGATGCGATACTTGTGCAGCGAGCAAAGGACCAAAAACTAGAACTCGAGGAGAGATGCAACAGTACAATGTGGGTGCCCCAATGGAAAGAATTGCTATAGACATCGCGGGGCCATTTCCGGAAACGACAAAAGGTAACAAATACATCATGGTGGTCATTGATTACTTTACAAAATGGCCGGAAGCTTATGCAATACCGAACCAGGAAGCAGTTACGGTCGCGGAAACATTAGTCAATGAATGGGTTTGCAGATATGGAACACCGCTCGAGTTGCATACCGACCAGGGAAGGAATTTCGAATCTCAACTGATGGAAGAGCTGTGCAGAACCCTCGGCATTAGAAAAACGCGAACTACACCTATGAACCCGCAGTCAGATGGCATGGTAGAACGATTCAACCGAACCATGGAAGAACATTTGTCAAAGGTAGTAGAAGCCAACCAAAGAAATTGGGACAAGGATCTTCCGTTATTCTTGATGGCCTATCGTAGCGCAGTGCACGATACGACAAGTGAAACGCCAGCGAATATCATGTTCGGAAGGGAACTACATCTTCCTAGTGACATCGAGTTTGGCATCCCTGGAGGTCTGGTATCCACGAAAACAGATTATGTGGGACAACTAAGGGAGAAGATGAATAAAATCCATCAGCAGGTTCGAGACCACATTAAGATTGCCAGTGACAAAATGAAAACCAGGTATGACATAAATGCAAATAGTGGCGGTTTTCAAGAAGGAGAATTGGTATGGCTATACAACCCCAGAAGAACTAAGGGAAGATCACCCAAGCTGCAGCCAGATTGGGAAGGCCCATATAAAATAATCAAACGAATTAATGATGTCATCTACCGCATACAAAAGGGACCCCGTACCAAGATGAAAGTGATACATCTGCAAAGGTTGGCACCGTACCAAGGTAACAGCACCAATGCGATCTCTGATATTGTTCGGGACGAACAAAACTAAATGGAGGGCAATGTAATAAACTTCGTCCAGAATGGGTTAATTTTATTTACTCATTCATGAATTAAACGTTAACTCCTTTTTCAATCTTTTACTTGTATTGCAAATTGTATTGCATAAATTAATGTAAATTAAATTTGTTATACAAATGTTTACATTAATGAATTAAAAGGAGTTACCTAATACATTTTGCATAAATTAAATTTGAGTTCGCTAATACAAATGCAAGTTTGAATGAAAACAGGTGTGGCCTATTCAAAATGTACAGACTATGTAGTATTGATTTCTAGTGGATTATAGAAGTTTCGATTTATTTATTTTTCGATATAAATAAGCAAACAAAAATATCAGATAGTCAGTTTTACTTTTGCAATTGAAAGTGTTTATAAATATTCGCAAGTTTAAGGAATAATCGGTTGTACTTGAGCCTGGGTACTAATAGTAAAAGAATCTGAACTTAGTGGAATAGTAAATACAGATTTTACGATTCCGAATATTTTTGATTCAAATTGTGGAAAAGCGGTGAAGTTTATGGTACATAAATTGGAGACCCTGGAATTTATTGTAAGGAAAAACGGAAGCTGCTGTAATTTGATGACAAATAAAGTTTGAGATTCTGTTAACTAAAGATCTGTCTTTTTACTGTCGTGTTTGTTCAATAATCTAAAAGAACCAACGAAGAGTCGTTACAATATATACTATTATTATAGAAAAACACACAAATAAAGTTGATATTAATATTTGAAAGAGAATAAACAATTTTATTCATTTTATTTCCTTAAGAGAATCTGTTCTAAGTAAACACATGCTAGATTATAAAAAAATTCAAAAATAAAGAAAAATATACGACATGATGAAACATGTTTAATGAATCATTTTATCAAAGAAATTATGTTGGAATGCAATCTGAGGTGGGTGATTCGAATGTGATTTTTTTGTTTTGATATTACATGAGCATGATTATACTGAAATATGTAATTAGAGGTTTTAAACAAATCTAGATTTATTGTTCAACAGTCCCCATATTGCCAATTTCGATTACGTAATTGCTATATATTTAAACCGTTTTTCTTTTTTCAAACTCGCTGTGGGGTCTAATTTTTATAATATTATAAATAGATAGCGGCTCTCACACATTTTCATATATGTGTTAATTGATTTTTCACGTATGAATTTATAACCTGCGAAGATCTATATCTATTAAACCATTGTTTTTTGTGTTGTATGAAGTTGAAAAATGAATAAAAACTTGTTTATTCGCGGTACTTGGCTTATTTTTTACGCTAAATAATTAAGTAAGATTTTAATTTTTTTACCGCAGTCTGTCGGTCAAGTTATTTCTGATGTTATGCAATAATGTGACAAGAAAAATATGCCAGAAAATTAATAATATAAAAGATGAGAAATATAAATTTGGTATCGCATTTGATGCGCTCTTAAGGAATTAGTAAATGTTATTCGTAGTATAGTAAATTGTTTTCAATGTTTTTTTTTGTCGTTGTGACACATGAAAATAAGTAAATAAAAAATACTATAAAAACTTGCCATGTATGGTAATTTTTTGTTATCTTTCTTAGTAGGAAAAAAGTGTGGAGGCGTGTTCGCAGAATATATGAATTGCTTCCTTAAGTTAAAACAAGAAGCAAGTGATTGTCCGTCAAATGATTCCACACTTCCAGGAAAACTTCATTAGGGAGTTTTGAGCATGAAGGGATTCATTTCTTTTTAATGCGCTTTGGGGTAAATTGGGACACAGAAATGATAAGAATCAGACGGGGCCAAAACAAATTAATTTTTTATGGCGGTTAAAACAGTCAGTAAGGTATAAGATTTACAGTTAGCTATCTTTAAGTGTATGCGCTTTCCCTTTCTAACAAATGGATAGTAGTAGGAAAAAAGTGTGGAGGCGTGTTCGCAGAATATATGAATTGCTTCCTTAAGTTAAAACAAGAAGCAAGTGATTGTCCGTCAAATGATTCCACTCTTCCAGGAAAACTTCATTAGGGAGTTTTGAGCATGAAGGGATTCATTTCTTTTTAATGCGCTTTGGGGTAAATTGGGACACAGAAATGATAAGAATCAGACGGGGCCAAAACAAATTAATTTTTTATGGCGGTTAAAACAGTCAGTAAGGTATAAGATTTACAGTTAGCTATCTTTAAGTGTATGCGCTTTCCCTTTCTAACAAATGGATAGTTGATCTAGACAGTAAACAAGAACGAACCATATTTAAGAGACTTTTTCAAAGGGTTTTGATAAATAAAACGACATCATTTTTGCTAACATTAAATATTTTTCAAATTTATTATTTCTTTTATTTTATTTTATAGTTAATTATTAAAGTTTTTTCTATTATGATTATTAAAAATAACTGGGCCTAAACAAAAAAAAAAAAAAAATATCAAAGAAATACAATTTTCAATATGTAATCATAGATGAAAAATTCAACTTAAGTAAATACGAAAAATGATGAAGTTTCAATTTAGAAATTATCTGAACATCAAAATTAAAATATGTTTCGTCATCGCCGCTTTGGCTAAGTTGTGTAAGACACATGGGATTTGAACAATGTGTCTCTGATGAGTGTAGTTCGAATCCTAACACGAAACACAACAAAATTTTTTCTAAAGGAATTTTAGAGAAAATGAAAAGTTATTTCGAATTGCAAAATTCAAGTGATTTCCAATATGTACTTAAGCTTAATTGTTTCACAAAAACCAATCCGAAATTAAAAATTCCCCTAATGTTGTCTATATTTCCTAACCAAAAATATAACAACATATTGACTTTACGTCAGATATTAAGTTTCGCATTGATTGGCAACAATCAATAATGACTTTACACTCGTGACTTAGGATGTTGATTAGAATGTTGACTTAGATGTTGACAAAATATTCTCTCATCCTATGAATTCACACATCGTAATATCTAGAAATTTAATACAAAAAATATCAAAAAAATATCAAAGAAATACAATTTTCAATATGTAATCATAGATGAAAAATTCAACTTAAGTAAATACGAAAAATGATGAAGTTTCAATTTAGAAATTATCTGAACATCAAAATTAAAATATGTTTCGTCATCGCCGCTTTGGCTAAGTTGTGTAAGACACATGGGATTTGAACAATGTGTCTCTGATGAGTGTAGTTCGAATCCTAACACGAAACACAACAAAATTTTTTCTAAAGGAATTTTAGAGAAAATGAAAAGTTATTTCGAATTGCAAAATTCAAGTGATTTCCAATATGTACTTAAGCTTAATTGTTTCACAAAAAACAATCCGAAATTAAAAATTCCCCTAATGTTGTCTATATTTCCTAACCAAAAATATAACAACATATTGACTTTACGTCAGATATTAAGTTTCGCATTGATTGGCAACAATCAATAATGACTTTACACTCGTGACTTAGGATGTTGATTAGAATGTTGACTTAGATGTTGACGAAATATTCTCTCATCCTATGAATTCACACATCGTAATATCTAGAAATTTAATACAAAAAAAAAAAAAAAATATCAAAAAAAAAAAAAAAAAAAAAAAAAAAATTTCAAAGTAACTGGGCCTAAGTTTTTTGATATGGAATTTACAAATGAAAATCCAGTATCTGAACCATTTTTTCTGAGAAACTTCAAACCATACCTTTCAATTGAAAAATTTTGCTACATTAACAATATCTATAGAAGAATTATACAACATTTGACTGTGATTATTTTAAAATTTATGTCAGAAATGCTGCTTGAGTAGGCTTATGTAGATAATTTTGCAACTATAGCTGTATACTTGGTTAAAATCAGCTCCACATATAATTTAAAATCAAAAATAACCCCAAAAATACTATAATAAATCCTATAAATACTATAATTACTCAGAAAAATATTTTTAAAGCATATTATCGTGTATTTTGCTTCTATAGGGTTTTGTTGCTTCATTAACATTTTGATAGAAGACTCCTGATAGATGACTCATTTTCTTATCATTTTAAGTTGAAATATTTTAAACGAGAAAAAAATGCAGTTTTTTGCAAGAAATATTGAAAAAATAGAACTCAAACATTTCGTATCTTCCTTTAGTTTTCATAAGCCCATTGTAAATGTTATTGATTTGGATGTTATTGATGTTATTGATTTCTCCACTCGAAAATGATAATTAAAAGATGCGATCAATTGTGAATTGTAAGCAATGTTAATAAAGTTTGTCTTAAAGAATATGAACAGTATGAGCTCGCTAATAATTAATGACTTTTAAAAGAATGTAATATGTTTTTATTTCCACATTACGAAATTTCACTTCTTCCGAGCGGTGGGTCTCCTCGCACAACTTTTCTGAAAAACTTCAAACCATACCTTTAAATTAAAAAATTTTGCTACATTGACAATATCTATTGATGAATTATACAACATTTGCCTGTTATAATTTTAAAATTTATGTCAAAAATGCTACTTGGGTAGGCTTATGTAGATAATTTTGCAACTATAGATGTTTATTTGGTTAAAATCATCACCACAAATAATTTAAAATCAAAAATGTTCGTCCATTGGTTGTTCTTCTGAACCCCATTCTTCTACAATACAGCAAGAGAAACTTGATTTGCCATCATTTCTTGGCAGGATTAGAAAACCCCCTGCATCACTCAATTAAAGCGGTTTCTTGCGAATATATTTTTTGGCCGCGATTTAAATGATATTAAACGTCTGTTAAAATCTTTGTAGACGTTTAGACTGTGATACGCATTGTGACAAACTTTGGCAAAATGGTTTGGCCATGGCTGAAAGTGCTGGCTTGACTGGAATTTTTTCTGAAGTATCTGAAGTATCTGAATTATTTTTTTTGTAAGTTGGTTTTTTTTTTGTTTAACTTTTTTTTTTTCATTTTTTTTTTCAGTTTTTTTTTTCTTCGTTTTTTTTTTTTGTTTTTTTTTGTTAATTTTTTTTTCATTTTTTTTCTTTGTTTTTTTTTTTTTGTTTTGTTTTTTGTTTTGGTTTTTATTTTCATTTTAATTTTTTTTTATTTTTTATTGTTTTTTTGTGACAAAATGATAGCTTGAATAAGATCATTTGCTTGTAAGATTCAAGGGGAATAAAAATTAAAACTAAACAAAAAGTTAAATTAAAACTCGTGTAAATTGAAAACTTTGACGACATACATATAGGAAAAATTTTAGATTACCTTACCATCCACGATTGAGTTTCCACGACCCTCACTCCTGTCACTTCTCTACCCTTTTTGCCATCCTCCACTATCTTCCCATCTAGATAGATGGTTTAATATTAAATAAGAACAAAGGTGGAGGATATTTGTAACACAACCATGTCTTTAAAAGTTTTATTAGAATATTTTACATAGGTTTAACAAAACTTATACACAAAATACAACTCTTTCTTTGTTTCTGTTGGGTGTATGTTTTAACACCTCAATTTTTATTTTTATCCTATAATCTAAGTCTATTTCTTCTAATTCTTGTTCCAACCAGTAATTCAACAGGAACAATACATTTATATTGTCTAGTTTTAATATGTACCGAAGTCTACCTCTAGGCATAACTTCTTTAATTCCAGATACTACCAGTTCTGTACCTTCTGCAAATTCTTCTAGTCGATGACAATCCCTAAATTTTATGTTATCCGCAATTTCTTGCATTGTTACGACGTTAACCCTCTCCACCTCTACTTGGGTAAATGGAACGTCTACATATTTCCATGCGTCTGTGTAAAATTGCAAGTTTTCGATTTTGGCGAAAGCGTTATCGTTAAAACTCATATATCCATTTGTAGTAAAGGTGGCAAATGGTTTTTCGGTTGGCAAACATATTAATTCCATTCCATTGTTATAAGGTAATGTGACATAACAGTCTGCAGCAAGAGCTTCTCTATTATTATAAACGCGAAAAAACGTACTTTTGTGGTAACCCTTTAAGTAGTAGACGTCTCTTTGCCCGTCCTTATCCGCCAAAACTCCTACATAGGTATATTTATTTTTATTGTTAACGGTAAACGCGGATACGCTGTACTCTCCAGAGGGTCCTAAGTTTTTCCATCAGGTTTTTTGTAATCAATTCCGACTGTATTGTCATTATTTACAAATTCGTTACAATTCTCCCGATACATTCCATGTTTACGAAAGTTAAAGTTGCTTGTTAAGTAAGTTAAAGTTAAAGTTACTTGTTAAGTAGTTTGTCATTTCTTCTTTCTGGAACACCCCACAGAAGTCTTGAGTAATATCGAGGTCTAGAAGATAATAGTCTTCCTTTTGTAACTGTTTTAATAATTCGGGTAATTCTTTCAACAGTGTTTCCATATTCACATCTGCTAGTTCCACTTTGTATGGTATACATACAGCTTTATCATATTTTCGTAATTCTTTCCATACTTTCTCCAAGAACTTCTCGAACACCATTAGCCATCCGATTGTCGCTGTGCAAGAAGAAGGGTAGCTTGGTTTTAACTCCGTGTCTCGCATAAACAAGGTCACCAAATTTCCATTGAAGGTAACTGTTAAAGGTGCCACAAATTTTTTTTTTGAAATAAAGAACAGAAAAGCATGCAAAATAATCTAAAGAAAATTATCTAGAATGATTTTTACGCAAAAATTAGACCACACAGCAAGTTTGAAATAAGAAAAAATGTGATAAATATAATTGCATAAAATCAATTTATTCGAACATCTATTTATAATTTTTTTGTTTCCTTCCATATAATAAAAAACAAAACAAAAAAAACAAAAAAAAAATGAAAAAAACATTTAACAAAAAAAAAATTAAAAAAAATTGTTTTGTTTAAAAAAAAATTAACAAATAAAAATTAACAAAAAAAAGAGACGTCTACTACTACTACTTAAAGGGTTACCACAAAAGTACGTTTTTTCGCGTTTATAATAATAGAGAAGCTCTTGCTGCAGACTGTTATGTCACATTACCTTATAACAATGGAATGGAATTAATATGTTTGCCAACCGAAAAACCATTTGCCACCTTTACTACAAATGGATATATGAGTTTTAACGATAACGCTTTCGCCAAAATCGAAAACTTGCAATTTTACACAGACGCATGGAAAAATGTAGACGTTCCATTTACCCAAGTAGAGGTGGAGAGGGTTAACGTCGTAACAATGCAAGAAATTGCAGATAACATAAAATTTAGGGATTGTCATCGACTAGAAGAATTTGCAGAAGGTACAGAACTGGTAATATCTGGAATTAAAGAAGTTATGCCTAGAGGTAGACTTCGGTACATATTAAAACTAGACAATATAAATGTATTGTTCCTGTCGAATTACTGGTTGGAACAAGAATTAGAAGAAATAGACTTAGATTATAGGATAAAAATAAAAATTGAGGTGTTAAAACATACACCCAACAGAAACAAAGAAAGAGTTGTATTTTGTGTATAAGTTTTGTTAAACCTATGTAAAATATTCTAATAAAACTTTTAAAGACATGGTTGTGTTACAAATATCCTCCACCTTTGTTCTTATTTAATATTAAACCATCTATCTAGATGGGAAGATAGTGGGGGATGGCAAAAAGGGTAGAGAAGTGACAGGAGTGAGGGTCGTGGAAACTCAATCGTGGATGGTAAGGTAATCTAAAATTTTTCCTATATGTATGTCGTTAAAGTTTTCAATTTACACGAGTTTTAATTTAACTTTTTGTTTAGTTTTAATTTTTATTCCCCTTGAATCTTACAAGCAAATGATCTTATTCAAGCTATCATTTTGTCACAAAAAAACAATAAAAAATAAAAAAAAATTAAAATGAAAATAAAAACCAAAACAAAAAACAAAACAAAAAAAAAAAAACAAAGAAAAAAAATGAAAAAAAAATTAACAAAAAAAAAACAAAAAAAAAAACGAAGAAAAAAAAAAATGAAAAAAAAAAATGAAAAAAAAAAAATTAAACAAAAAAAAATTCAGATACTTCAGATACTTCAGAAAAAATTCCAGTCAAGCCAGCACTTTCAGCCATGGCCAAACCATTTTGCCAAAGTTTGTCACAATGCGTATCACAGTCTAAACGTCTACAAAGATTTTAACAGACGTTTAATATCATTTAAATCGCGGCCAAAAAATATATTCGCAAAAAACCGCTTTAATTGAGTGATGCAGGGGGTTTTCTAATCCTGCCAAGAAATGATGGCAAATCAAGTTTCTCTTGCTGTATTGTAGAAGAATGGGGTTCAGAAGAACAACCAATGGACGAACATTTTTGATTTTAAATTATTTGTGGTGATGATTTTAACCAAATAAACATCTATAGTTGCAAAATTATCTACATAAGCCTACCCAAGTAGCATTTTTGACATAAATTTTAAAATTATAACAGGCAAATGTTGTATAATTCATCAATAGATATTGTCAATGTAGCAAAATTTTTTAATTTAAAGGTATGGTTTGAAGTTTTTCAGAAAAGTTGTGCGAGGAGACCCACCGCTCGGAAGAAGTGAAATTTCGTAATGTGGAAATAAAAACATATTACATTCTTTTAAAAGTCATTAATTATTAGCGAGCTCATACTGTTCATATTCTTTAAGACAAACTTTATTAACATTGCTTACAATTCACAATTGATCGCATCTTTTAATTATCATTTTCGAGTGGAGAAATCAATAACATCAATAACATCCAAATCAATAACATTTACAATGGGCTTATGAAAACTAAAGGAAGATACGAAATGTTTGAGTTCTATTTTTTCAATATTTCTTGCAAAAAACTGCATTTTTTCTCGTTTAAAATATTTCAACTTAAAATGATAAGAAAATGAGTCATCTATCAGGAGTCTTCTATCAAAATGTTAATGAAGCAACAAAACCCTATAGAAGCAAAATACACGATAATATGCTTTAAAAATATTTTTCTGAGTAATTATAGTATTTATAGGATTTATTATAGTATTTTTGGGGTTATTTTTGATTTTAAATTATATGTGGAGCTGATTTTAACCAAGTATACAGCTATAGTTGCAAAATTATCTACATAAGCCTACTCAAGCAGCATTTCTGACATAAATTTTAAAATAATCACAGTCAAATGTTGTATAATTCTTCTATAGATATTGTTAATGTAGCAAAATTTTTCAACTGAAAGGTATGGTTTGAAGTTTCTCAGAAAAAATGGTTCAGATACTGGATTTTCATTTGTAAATTCCATATCAAAAAACTTAGGCCCAGTTATTTTTAATAATCATAATAGAAAAAACTTTAATAATTAACTATAAAATAAAATAAAAGAAATAATAAATTTGAAAAATATATAATGTTAGCAAAAATGATGTCTTTTTATTTATCAAAACCCTTTGAAAAAGTCTCTTAAATATGGTTCGTTCTTGTTTACTGTCTAGATCAACTATCCATTTGTTAGAAAGGGAAAGCGCATACACTTAAAGATAGCTAACTGTAAATCTTATACCTTACTGACTGTTTTAACCGCCATAAAAAATTAATTTGTTTTGGCCCCGTCTGATTCTTATCATTTCTGTGTCCCAATTTACCCCAAAGCGCATTAAAAAGAAATGAATCCCTTCATGCTCAAAACTCCCTAATGAAGTTTTCCTGGAAGAGTGGAATCATTTGACGGACAATCACTTGCTTCTTGTTTTAACTTAAGGAAGCAATTCATATATTCTGCGAACACGCCTCCACACTTTTTTCCTACTACTATCCATTTGTTAGAAAGGGAAAGCGCATACACTTAAAGATAGCTAACTGTAAATCTTATACCTTACTGACTGTTTTAACCGCCATAAAAAATTAATTTGTTTTGGCCCCGTCTGATTCTTATCATTTCTGTGTCCCAATTTACCCCAAAGCGCATTAAAAAGAAATGAATCCCTTCATGCTCAAAACTCCCTAATGAAGTTTTCCTGGAAGTGTGGAATCATTTGACGGACAATCACTTGCTTCTTGTTTTAACTTAAGGAAGCAATTCATATATTCTGCGAACACGCCTCCACACTTTTTTCCTACTAAGAAAGATAACAAAAAATTACCATACATGACAAGTTTTTATAGTATTTTTTATTTACTTATTTTCATGTGTCACAACGACAAAAAAAAACATTGAAAACAATTTACTATACTACGAATAACATTTACTAATTCCTTAAGAGCGCATCAAATGCGATACCAAATTTATATTTCTCATCTTTTATATTATTAATTTTCTGGCATATTTTTCTTGTCACATTATTGCATAACATCAGAAATAACTTGACCGACAGACTGCGGTAAAAAAATTAAAATCTTACTTAATTATTTAGCGTAAAAAATAAGCCAAGTACCGCGAATAAACAAGTTTTTATTCATTTTTCAACTTCATACAACAAAAAAACAATGGTTTAATAGATATAGATCTTCGCAGGTTATAAATTCATACGTGAAAAATCAATTAACACATATATGAAAATGTGTGAGAGCCGCTATCTATTTATAATATTATAAAAATTAGACCCCACAGCGAGTTTGAAAAAAGAAAAACGGTTTAAATATATAGCAATTACGTAATCGAAATTGGCAATATGGGGACTGTTGAACAATAAATCTAGATTTGTTTAAAACCTCTAATTACATATTTCAGTATAATCATGCTCATGTAATATCAAAACAAAAAAATCACATTCGAATCACCCACCTCAGATTGCATTCCAACATAATTTCTTTGATAAAATGATTCATTAAACATGTTTCATCATGTCGTATATTTTTCTTTATTTTTGAATTTTTTTATAATCTAGCATGTGTTTACTTAGAACAGATTCTCTTAAGGAAATAAAATGAATAAAATTGTTTATTCTCTTTCAAATATTAATATCAACTTTATTTGTGTGTTTTTCTATAATAATAGTATATATTATTATATTGTTTTCTAACCTAATGTATAGATTAATGATCTTAACCTATTGTCTAATGAAAAATTTCCTCTAAAAATTATAATTATTCAAATAGTATGATTCAATTGGTCAAATTGTTTTGATTGTATTAAAATTATTTTTCAAATTATAATCACAATGGCTTTTCTACGTTTTGTTCAAAAATCAAATTTTAAGTTAAATTCTCTTATTTCTTATTGTTAATTTTAATTGATTGTATGGAATGGGGTTTTTATCATCAATATCAAGGTTTTTTTAATCAGAAATTTGATTTCTCAATTAAAACAATAAAGATTTATAGTTTTAACTGTAGAAAACGTTTCCATTTTATACTCTTTGCCAGAGAATAAAGTAGTGTGATCAATTCGTGTTTAATGTATTTTATTCTCTCGCAAATTAAAAATTCTTACTCGCGCCTCGCTCGAATTTTAAATTTTTGTCAAAGAATAAACTAACGCATTAAACACTTATTGGTTAAACTACTATTACTCTTATTTTCGTTACAATTAAAGCATTAAATTGATTTTCATTATTACTTTGGTATAGTTTGTTGTGAGCTTGTGAATTAAAAGGTCAACTGCGGTGTCAAGTCTTGATATTGAGGTATGTATATTTAGGTAGGTAAACTTCTAATTAATTGCCTAAGTTCACGGATACCGTGTCTTTTAAAATATATTATACTGTATGACTCGCCCTCATGGAGGGATAGTAGACTTTCTAGATATAGTTGTAATCCGAGCCTACAAAACTCGTTGCTGTATTAATGATGAAAGTTTGCGTATTTACAGTATAGTATATATTTTTTTGACTCACCTACAGAATATATTAATATGTTTGTATAACTTGACCGGCTTGATCTAAGACATAATTTCTATGGTCGCCCGTGAGTTGGAAGATGATATTCATCATACCTTCATATATAATATATTTTTTATCCGTTATTTAACTAATATTAATTACAACATTTTTATCTTTGTTACTAATTTTTGTATGACTATTTGATAATGGTATGAATTTAGCTTAAAATATAAAAACTTATTTAAAAAAATAAAATAATAGTCTAAGGTAAAAAATAGAAAACAAAATTTAACTCTTTAACATTGCTATAAACCTGCACATTATTATACACTGTCCGGTTTTACTTGCGATGCAATGCTGAAATATATTAAGAAACTCCTGGAAGATCTCACAGACATTGATATGCTCATGTTTATAGAGCGTGGTATAAGAGGTGGCTTGAGCCAATGTACGAAACGTTATTCGAAAGCTAACAATAAATATATGAAAGACTACAATCCTGAAAAATAATCATTTTTATGTGATGTGAATAACCATTATATCGCCCTTAAGCAAGCTTTTAGAACAACATGCAAAGAAGCCACATTACTTAATACAAGTAGAAAGGTTAAAATAAATTTCAATGGTTCTATAGTAGTTTTTAAACATTTTATAAAATTTTAATTTGGTTAAATAGATTAATATAATAAAAATTAAAATAAATAAATTTAAAAATTTATTGCTTGACCATTTACTCGAGACACCCACCAAAAGCTATCTAAATCAAAAACATATGTATTGTTATTGCTTTTTTAGTCATTTCGATCACACCAACAAAAATAATCTATTTAAAAACAAAAAAGATACTAGACATCCGTCTAAAATTCCAAATAAAAAGTTTTTGTTTTCCAACTCATCATCATTTTTCCATCACATTTTGTTCTAATTCTTCTGGTCGCTTTATACTCAAATCTTATATAACAATCAAAAAAAACTAGAACAACAAAGTGCAACAATCTCAACACATGCGCCTAAAAGAAAAAAATCAAAATCATACTTAATTATTTAACGAAAAATCCAAGTGCCATGAATAATCGAGTTATTTGATTCGTTTTTCAACTTCCTACAATAAAAAACAATTGTTTTATAGATAAAGATCTAAAAAAAAAAAAGTCAATTAGCACATGTATGAAAATGTGTGAGAAAACGGGATAATATTTTTTTCTTATTTTAGATGAAATCCCATAATATTTTGCAAAAATCTCAAAATACACACGTTTTGTTGTTTTTTCATTCATGTAACATAATAGCATATTTCTTCTTATTAGAAGACAAAAAATGATTAATGCAATTGTTGTTGTTTTCGTTATATGTTGTTGCTATTAATTGGCGTTGTTGTTAGATATATATAGCAGCAGTTAAAATTAAATTTTTTTACATACAAACAGAAGCGTCGACAACAATAACAACAACAAAATCCTATCTATTTATAATATTATATTTTTTTTATTTTCTCTCGGAAAACAACAGATTAAAACAACCAACAAAAACAATTTTGTTACATACAAAAAAAAATATCAATAAAATCTTCACAGTTTTTTTTGTCAATGTGCGATACTGCCATAATAATGCAATTTCTTCGAAAAACTCAAAATACACACGATTTGTTTTTTATTGCTTTTTCATTCATGTAACATATTACCATATTTTTTTCTTATTAGATAACAAAAAAAAATAATTAATTTCAACGCATTGTTTTGCAGCACAAACAAAAAAATTAACACATCTGTGTGGTTATTTTGTAGCGTTATCCCACTAGGTGAGATAAAAAGTGAGATAAAATATTTGTCTTTGATCGATTGTATTAGATAAAAGAAACCATTTAAACATAATTTTTTTATCTCACTATTTATCTCACCTAGTGAGATAACGCTACAAAATAACCACCCTGGACAAGAAAAAATTATAGTTTCGTACATTGAATAATCTATTTTAAAACATTTGACGAATAGTATGACTCAATCCGTTTTTTTTTATTTCTTATTAGATAGCAAAATGAAATTGTTGTTGCCGAAGTAAAAAAAAAAATAAATTAAATTCACTTTCGTTTTCCTCATCTTATTTTTAAAACATTTTGACGACCCCCAAGAATTTATATCTTTTACATTGAATAATCTATTTTTAAAACAAAAAAAAACTGTTCATATATTCACTCCTGAAAAAAATCAATGCTTTTTTCCTGTTTTTCTTTCAATGTTCGTTTTTTTCCTCATTTCTTATTTTTTTCATGAAAATGTTCGATATGCCCTAATTTCTTATTTTTTTCATGAAAATGTTTCGATAGTGGTATATTTCTTATTTTTTTCGTGGAAATGTTCGATAGTAGGCTAACACTACTTACTTTAAAAGCTCCTAAATTTAAAATATATTTTTGAAAAATATTGAAATTTACTGAATTGTTGTTTAGTTTTGAAATTTGTTTGTTCCACATTGTTGATATCGTGCATGGTTTGAAACGTAGCCGTTATCGTTACCGTTACCGTTAAGTATAATTTTAATAAAACGCTTTATTACGTAACAGTGATTTACTTTATATATATACAAACATATTTGTGATTTGTTTCTCAACAATTACTCGGTGGTACTACTTTTTTTAAAATCATTTTTTTTCTTCAATTGGGTAGTCATGGAAGATGAAAACAAACTTACTATTGAGGAGAAACTTGAAAGAGTGCAAATCGACTCGAGTAAGTTAGTTGCTTTTCCATCTTTTTGGCATGAAATGCCGGGTCTTTGGTTCGCTCATGGAGAGGCGGTTTTGGCAACTCGACGCATAACCTCGGACCACCAACAATATTTAATGACGGTTGCTGCACTTCCAGTTGACGTTATTGCTACCGTATCGGATGTAGTTTCTAAGCCACCGGACAGTAATAAATTCAAAACTCTTAAAACTGAAGTTGTTAATAGAATGAGCCTTTCGGAAACGCGTAGAATTGAGGAGCTGGTAGGTACTACAGCTATGGGAGACCAAACACCATCGTCTTTTTATCGCAAAATGGAACAATTGGCAGGTGCATCTCCAGCTGTAACAGATAGCTTGTTGAAAACATTATGGTTAAAACGACTTCCTGAAAACTTACGTGGAATCGTTCTCATCCAGGAAGCAGAACCGATAGAGAAATTAACCGCATTGGCTGACAAGATTTGGGAATTTCATAGCCCAACAACTTCTGGAACAATTTTTAGTGTCAACAAACCAGCAAGCGAATCTACTACTGATATCGTAACACTCAATAGCCTCGCAGTTGCAATTGAAGAGTTGCGACAGCAAGTTTTTCGGCAACATCGATCTAGATCACGAAATAACTTTCCTCATTCGAACAATCAAAGAAGTTTTTCTCGGAACCGGTCACGGAATCGGTACCGCCCAAGATCACGTTCTCGCTCTTCCGATGTAAATCGACCACGATTCTACTATTACCATTTTCGATTTGGCACAGCTGCACAGAAGTGTGTTGGTGGCTCGTGTACTTTTAAAGGTCAATCCAATCCCAGTGGTTCGACTGAAAAGTCGGAAAACTAAAATGTCCCAAAGTTAATGCGGCAAACAATGGGACGCCTCGTAACCGTCGCTTATTTATTAAGTGCTCTTAAACCAATCTTGATTTCCTAATAGATACTGGAGCCGATATTTCAGTTATCCCATTCACTCTTTTTAAAAATATTTCTAACGATTCTCGTAGTACAATATACGCTGCTAATGGAACTCCCATCGTAACTTACGGTGTAAAATTACTTAACATCAATTGAGGTTTCTGCCGCGAACTTCGACATCCTTTCGTCATTGCGTCAGTAACCAGGCCTATTATAGGCGCTGATTTCCTGACAAAGTTCGGTATAGTCGTTGATCTTAAAAACAAACGACTTCTTGACTCAAATACATCGCTCTCTGTTTGCACAATGGATACATTCGACCCATCGCCAACAGTGCGGTTGTTTATAGTCAATGGACAATATGGAGAACTTCTTCGTAGCTTTCCTACATTGACGCAAGAACCTAATTATGAATTGCCTATAAAGCATAATGTTGTACATAGAATCGTAACAGAGGGAGAACTACCATTTTCTCGTGCACGTCGATTAGTTACGGAGAAACACAAAATTGCAAAAGGTGAGTTTGAATATATGAACTCTTTAGGGTTGTGCAGACAATCATCATCATATGTCTCTTCATCTCTGCATTTAGTCCCGAAACGCGATAGCACTGATTGGCGACCTTGTGGGGATTATCGCAGACTTAACGCGGTGACAGTACCAGATCGTTATCCACTTCCTCACATCCACAACTTTTCTCTCAATTTGCAAGATTGTACTATCTTTTCAAAGATAGACTTGGTTAGAGCTTACCACCAAATACCAGTAGCTGCAGAAGATGTATTTAAAACAGCAAATCACAACTCCTTTTGGGCTTTTTGAGTTCTTGAGAATGCCATACGGTCTGCGAAATGCAGCACAGACCTTTCAGCGTTTCATGGACGAAGTCACAAAAGGGTTGAATTTTGTTTACGCATACATCGATGATATTCTGGTGGCAAGTCGATCAGAGTCCGAACACTTAGAACACCTTCATATCCTATTCCAACGCCTCACAGATTTCGGCATAGTTCTAAAACCTTCGAAGTGTGTGTTCGGTGCAGTCTCACTTAATTTTCTTAGTCACGAGATCTCTAAAGGTGGTATTCGACCATCTTCAGAGAGAATCGTGGCTATCAACGAATTTCCCCAACCAACATCTATACGGCAAGTGCAGCGTTTTATCGGTATGGTTAACTACTATCACCGATTCCTTCCTCACTTAGCCGAATTACTTGCTCCAATACATTCACAGGTTGCTGTTCTTCAAAAAGGCAAAACGAAAGATTTTTTTTGGCCACTTGAATGTCAAACAGCTTTTGACAAAACAAAAGTTGCCCTGGCTCAGGTATCGTACTTAGCACATCCAAAGAAACGTGGACAATTCAGGATAAGTACAGACGCCTCCAACGTAGCTATTGGCGCAGTATTGGAACAGTTGAACATAGAATGTTGGGAACCATTGGGCTTTTACTCTAAAAAACTTTCTCCCGCAGAATGTAAGTACTCCGCTTTCGATCGCGAGTTACTGGCAATGTATTGTGCCATTAAACATTTTCGGTATTTCGTTGAGGGCAGAGAATTTTCTATCTTAACCGACCACAAACCTCTGACTACTGCCATGGCATCAAAGTCTGAAAGAAGTCCCCGCCAGTCTCGTCAATTAGATTATATATCACAATTTACGACAGATATACGCTATATTAGGGGTGAGAGTAACGTGGTAGCAGATGCTTTGTCTCGACCTTATGAATACCAGGTATCTCCGATATGTCATACAGCTCTAAACATGGAAACACTTGTCAATTTGCAAGAGGCTGACGAGGAATTAAAGGAAATTCGCAACAAAAATACTAATTCGCATAAATCAAAATTAAATTTTGAACTTCTTCAAGATCCTGCATCAGATTTACCAGTATGGTGTGAAACTTCTTCTGGCACAAATCGTCCATACATTCCACAGGAACTACGTTAACAGGTGTTCGACAATCTTCACAACCTGTCTCATCCTGGCGTCCGCGCATCGCGCAAATTGGTGTCTTCTAAATATTTTTGGCCCAATATGAATGTGGTTATTGGTCAAAAACATGCCTCGCCTGTCAAAAGTCGAAAGTGTTTCGTCACACTCGTTCAGAAACTGGGCGATTTAACATTCCTGCCGGACGGTTTGAGCATGTCCACATGGATCTAGTCGGTCCATTACCACCGTCAAATAACCACACATTCATACTGACCATAATCGACAGATTTACACGATGGCCTGAAGCCATACCGTTGGTTAATATGAAAACGACAACTGTAGTGCAAGCATTCGTGGACCAGTATATCTCAAGATTTGGTGTACCACTTGAGATAACGACTGACCAAGGCAGTCAATTTGAAAGCAACCTCTTTCAGGAACTGAACAAACTGCTAGGTTCACATAGAATACGGACAACAACATACCATCCACAGGCTAATGGCATGGTGGAGAGATTCCACCGCCATTTAAAAGGGTCTTTATACACTAGAAATAACACCTTGAACTGGAGCTATGAACTACCATTTATTCTCCTTGGGATTAGAACTTCGGTCAAACCTGACCTCACATGCTCTCCAGCAGATCTTTTCTACGGACAGTCACTAAAGGTCCCTGGAGAACTTATAATGCATTCTTCCTCTGCGCCATCGACAGATCCAATCTCACTGGTCAATCAATTACGACAGTCGATGCGCAACGTCGTACCACAAAATACCCGGAGCGTCCCTCAAGATAATATTTATATTCCAAAGGACTTGACGGACAGTGACTATGTTTTCGTCAGAGTGGACAGAGTTAAGATCGGTTTAACTCCTCCATACGAGGGACCATATAAAGTAGTGAAACGACTCTGGAAGTATTTCGTTATAGATATGAATGGTAAAATAACATCTATCTCCATAGACAGACTGAAACCAGCGTACATGACGGACGATTCACCGAGACCATCTTTGTCTGAGCGACCAGCCCAAAAAGTTCGTTTTTAATTTTTCTTAGGGGTATTCTACTGCGGGGTGAGTGTTGTGGGAACATATAAAATTGTCATAAACGAAAACAACAATGTCTTTAAGTACAAACAAATAAAAACAATTATTCTATTAAAGCTATTTAAATCAAAACAAGATTGTATTCAGCAAATTTGTTCATAACCCTGTAATAATGCCTGTTATAATTTCTTAAAATTAATTAATATAAAAATATGTTAATCAGTTTTCATTTAAGTCTTCACTGTAATTACATTAAATTAAATCAAATAAAAAGTGTATATAAAATTAATTATTTGAAATCCTAGTGTTTTTCTTTAAATCAAATTTGGTTATATATATAATATATATATATATATATATATATATATATATATATATATATATATATATATATATATATATATATATATATATATATATATATATATATATATATATATATATATATATATATATATATATATATGTATATATATATATATATATATATATATATATATATATATATATATATATATATATATATATATATATATATATATATATATATATATATATATATATATATATGGCTACAATATTACAGTGAATAAATTGAAGTGCATAAGTTGTATATACTAAAAGTCTATATATGCACTATAATAGTATATCGGTATATTACGTTATTCATAACCAATTATTAAACGCTGAAGATACCACAAGTACAGAGTCAGGATTAAATAAATCCAGGGCAACTAAAGAAGTTCTGCGTAATCACCGCTGTGTGCAGGTATGTTGGCACGTGGTAGACTTACTTCACTTTATTTCTTCGACAGACTTGAAATTTTACTTAAAAACTGACTTTGATTCAGCATGAGGTCTCCTATGATGTAATTGTTTTCACAAATCTGATGCTGATCTTCCATCTGCTTATCCCTCTTAAACAGCTTTGTTTTAAGATCACTGGTAAGATTCTATTTTATTCACTAACTCCAAATTGGTTTCATCAAATTTTTCTTTTAGCGTTCGCTCTAAACCTGGAAATTCTTTCCATTTTCCTGTAACCTTAGGGCGGCTCCACCTCTTATCCCAATATCATCCCAAAACTATGCCGTTCTTTGTCATTCAAATTTCCATCTTTTCTCTAAAGGTCATAAAAATTGATAAATGAACTAAGTTTGTATCCTCACAACAAACTTTAAAAACAAAGTGTGAAAAGTCAACAGTTGTATGGTGCCGATTCTCCCCTGTCACTTTGATCAATGTGTTCTAAAAGTTAATCATTATATTCTTACACTAATTAAAACCTTTTTCATAAGTTTCAACATAATTACTTCATTATTGTAGGCTGTAGTGTCAATTGTGAAAAAATTAAAAAATTGCAAAAAAATTTTACCTGAAGTGAAAAACTTGAAAATGGGATGTAAACTGTTCTAAATGCTTATGTACCAAGTTTCATCTTATTCGATCAACAGGTACAGATGTTATTGAGCTTTCAAAAATATAAGTGCTTGGAGGCCCAACCCACCACTTTATTTTATATCGCTCAAAAACTAACAGCTCCTTGCCATACATTTTTGCATCTCCTTCCAAAATGACATCAAAATTTATTCAAGAACGAATGTTATATGCTCCTGTTCTATGGTGAACCTCTTAACCTTTAGTCCAATGTACCCCAAAAGCAGATGAAATCTTACCCATATTTACCAACATTTCATGAAAATCAATATGAAACTGTAGGCTATAGTAGGGATAAACACTTAAAAACTTTTTAACCAGAAGTGACAGACCAGAAGTTGGTATTCAAAAATATTGGAAATAGTACAAAACTTTATATACCTAATTTCATTCAGATTGAAAAATTAAAAATTTTAAAATAAAACGGTTAAATTTTGGAAGACCTTATGTTTTTTTAATTTGATAGTATTGGACGGTTAATATGCATGATTTTTTTCTGTCTGTTTCATTTATTTTTTGACGGCAGATTTTCAATGAATTGGTTAATTTTTGTTGTTTTCTGGAATCAGAAAACTAAAACGAGGGAGATGAACGGAACCGCTGATAATCGAATCGATTTGTAAAATCTCATTTTGAGAATTAATCAATCATGTTTTGAGTGGTGTAGTGGAACGAACACCTACATTTTTCATAAAAATATTATATAGTTTAACACAAATTTTTATACAAAATATCACTATATAAATAATAGTGTTATTTGATTTGAAAATTAAAAATTTGATTTGAAAATTGAAACTAAGTTTGTGATTGATTGTAAGGAATTTTTTGTTCAGAAAATTAACAAATTTCAAACGATGAATTTTTTTTGGAAGCCGAACCATTTTATGATCAAAAATAAAAAAATTGGACGATGTTGAAGAAGTTAAATAATTTAGTACATCTTACAATAAAAATGAATCTAAAATAATCACGATTTAATCGATCATTCGGATTTCTTTGATCCGGTTTGGATTTTAGATGCTTTGGATGATTTTTATACCTGAGAAATAATAGGAAATCGAAGTGAAACCAATATGTACGTTTTTAGGGTTCCGTTTTTTATACGGAACACTATTGGTGAGAGTGAAACGAGTTTTTCACATTATATCGATTATCTCGTAAACTATAAATGCTATGGACTTGAAATTTGAGGTGCGTATAAAACTAATCTGCTCACATGAAATGACGGATACAAATAAAACTAAAGTGGTTTTTGTTTGGTTTACAGGGGTACGATGTGAGACCTTTGAGAAAATATATTTTTTTTACTACTTGCATGAGAAATTTCAATTATTTACTCAAAAACCCAAGACAAAAGTTATTTTTCTCAGCTAAGGTTACTAATAATTATTCCCCACACCTAATAATAAGTATTTTAGCACCTTAGTAAATAATGAAAATATAATTTTTGTTTGTTTGTTACTGAGTTCATCTTTGAATTTTTTTAGTTTCTTCCTAAAATAATAATAATATATTAAAAAATAATAAGCGTTTTGATTTTATTTTAATAATAATAAATAATGAATGAATGCAAAAATTTCTTTGCAACTATAGTTTAGTTTATTTGAAATTTTAATTGGTGTTAAACAGAATTCTGTTGAAATTTAGTTTAGTTGTGAGTTGTAGACTAAAAAAATTCTAAATTTGGCTCAACAATATTGAAAGATTTTCAATTCAATTCAATTCATGTCAAAAATAAATAAAAGCTATATTTTTTTAATGCAAAGCATATGTGATTTTTATTTAAGTTTTAAGAAAATTCATTGAAAATAAATTTCTAACTAAGCAGCCCTGAATAATAAATATCCAATACGCAATCCAATGATATGATACACAATGTTTCACCAAATCAAAATTTTTATTTATTCACCATTTGCTTATTAATTGACATTTTATTTTGTGAATAATTAAGAGTTTTAGTGCATTTTTATATCAAGTAGTAAAAAAAATAGTATTAAAACCTCGGTGAAGAAAATTTTCTCCATTTCGGTGCTTAATTCGCTCGAAACTGCGTTTCTCGCGAATTAATATCCACCTCAATGTAGAAAATTTACTTTATCACCTCGGTATATAATGTACTATTTTATAGATTCAAGTAGGGTATCATATGAAAGGGCTTCATTTCCGTATTCCTTAAAAATTTATTTTGGAATTTTACACCTCACCATTTTTTGTATAATTTGGAATAATGACGTTTTTTTCGTGTTTTCTTACCTCAATTAGCTCCGAACCTAACTGATCGAAAATTTTCAAATGTATTTGGAATGATAGAAAAATTAGTACGTTTTTAATGAAAAATATAAAAAAGTGTCATATTCTCATACTTAGATTTATTAAGGGGGTGGATATGAGGAGGGGTAAAATCACTATTTAAAATGGGGTCAAGTGGGGTTTCATTTGAAAGAGGACTTTATTTAGAAAACATTACAATTTTTTTTAGAATTTTGCGATGCACAGTTTTTGAGTTATTTTCAAAATAGTGCAACTTACAGACCGTCCCCCCCCCCTCTACGTTTCGACACTGATTAATAGAAAAATTTGTAAAAATTCACAGAGTTAGGAAATTTGGTAAATTTTGTATGAAAATTATAGCGAGGTCTTAAATAATTATATTTCAGAGTGTTTAGGAGACCGGTGTAAAGAGGGTAAAAAAAATTTTTTTAAGAATTTTGCGGTGCACAATTTTTGAGTTATGGACAAAAAAGTGAAAAATCCAGACCGTCCCCCCCCCCCCTACGTTTCGACACTGATTGACAGAAAAATTTGAAAAAATTTCCAGAGCTAGGAAATTTAGTAAATTTTGTATGAAAATTATAGAAAGGTCTCAAATAATTATATTTCTGTGTGTTTAGGGGACCGGTGTAAAGAGGGTAAAAAAAAAATTTTTTTGACCCAAGCGAGTGTCATTTGAAAGAACACATAATTTAAAATTTGTTGCAATTTTTTTTAGAATTTTGCGGTGCACAGTTTTTGAGTTATAGACAAAAAAGTGCAAAATTCAGACCGTTCCCCCCCTACGATTCGACGCTGATTGACAGAAAAATTTGAAAAAATTCGCAGAGCTAGGAAATTCGGTAAATTTTGTATGAAAATTATAGAGAGGTCTCAAATAATTATATTTCTGTGCGTTTAGGGGACCGGGGTAAAGAGGGTAAAAGAAAATCTTTTTGGACCCAAGCGAGTGAGATGTCATTTAAAAGAGCACCTAATTTATAAATCATTGCAATTTTTTTTAGAATTTTGTGTTTTAAAGTTTTTGAGTTATTATCAAAAAAGTGAAAATTTCAGATTGTTTCGCTCCCTACGTTTCGACGATGGTTGACAGAAAAATTTGAAAAAATTCGCAGGGACAGGATAATTTGTAAATTTTGAATGAAAATCATAGCAAAGTCTCAAATAACTATATTTTTGTGTGTTTAGGGGATGGGTGTGGGGAGAATAAAAAACCACTTTTGACCCAAGCGAATGGGGTGTCATATGAAGGAGCACTTAATCTAAGAAACATTACAATTTTTTTAGAACTTAGCGGTGCACAGTTTTTGAGTTATTGAAAAAAAAATATTTTTAGTATGTAGCCTCTTTGCCCCCCTAAATTTCAACACTTGATTGACCGAAAAAAAAATCAAATTTAAACCATATACAAGCTGGTGATTCTTTCTTGAGTTACCATAAACATCTATGGATGAGATTTAACCTAATGTAACATTTTTTGAGTTATTTTTGATCAATGTAGATTTTATTGTAATTTACTATTGACATTTACGATTAAACATTAATTATTTTGTTATGCGTCTATGGTCTGGAAATATAAGGACATTACAACACAACTTTTTGTCAATAGTTTTTGATATTGTGTTCTTTTACATTCACGGAACCCTTGACGAGCGAATTTTATTCGCACTTGTCTGACTTTTTTTAAATTTCGATTAAATGTATCAAATTGATGGTTGTAATTTAGCAACAACCGAACACTTAAAGGAATGTACAAGCGAACAGAAAGTGAATAAGGAATTTGTTGTTTATTGAGGGATTCTGAAGAATTATTCGGATCGTTTTTTGAAAATTTTGGAGACAAATTGTTATCGGAACTAAACAGCTATCCGGGCTAAACTAAACGGCCAATCCGGTTGCTATTAAATGGCCAAATGAATTTGATAAAGTTTGTCTGATTTCCATTATAACAAAAGCGGTATTGAAATTTTGTTCTGGCTTTGAATGCCCTATGCATTGATCAAGGAATATGTCACCCAGTTTAAGATTTGTTCTTGCAAAATTTTTGTTCAATTTTAAAATAATTTCCATAACGATTTTTTTTTCTATTTGCTTATCATGAATAATTTATTTTAAGAATTATTTAAAAACACAAAATATGATCATTAAGGTGATATGTTGTAAATAAAAATTCAATTTTGTTCGCGAAAAAAACGTAATTTATGGTATGCTAACAACAATTAAACGTGATGCACATGAATGTAAAAAATAATAGTTTTCTTTTAATGCATTACAAATAAATTACACTATTAAGAAGAATATAACGAACAAGGTATATATATAGACCGCAAGAATAAATTATAATTGTGGTATAAGTTATTTTATTATCGTTATTTTGAAATTATTTTTAGACACTATTAAAGTTATAATCCAAATATTATTCAACTCTCTTTAAACATTGGAGACTTTAATATTTTTTAATATTTTGACATTAAAGAATAAACCAACTAAATATCTTTTATAATATTCGCTTCTATACAATATATCTTTATAATACTCACCTCACATATAGATTGCCATAGTTAACAAACTGACCAAACTTGGGCCATCTCTAGCATAGCATATATATGGGGAAAATCTAGTCGGTCCAACCTTGGACCAACTTTATTTTGTCAAACATGAACCAAAGTACTTTGAACCATACGTAGCGCAATAAAATGCTGCCAGCCTTTTTTTTTCTCATAGTTGGATCATACTTTAGCCAAATGTTTCTAAATTGATTTCATGCTACGAACCAATAATTATTTTAAGATTCTATAGCGGACCTGAGGAAATATTTTATGTTAGGTGGGTGTAAGTGCTGGTTATATCTTGCTCATACTTACATACATTATGCAATTTAAAACAACAGGAATGAACAATATAAAGTTTAAAGAAACAAAAAAAAAAAAGTAACGAATTTTGATGTGAAATAAACAGAGTTGAAAATAGTACATTAAGAAACTAGTTTCATAATCGACGATTTTATCGCACGCAATCTGTTTAGAAAACGCGGTGAGTTTTCTAAAGGATAAGTGCGATAAAACGTCTTATGAAACGAGTTTTTATACTATTTTTTCTGTTTTGCATTTTTTGTCTTGAAATTTTAAAAAATGTGTATTTTATTAAAAAAAAGTCAATTTGAAATTTTGTTATTATTACTAATTATTTTAATTAATTAAAATATTTAACATAATTATTCGTTTTAATGTTCACTGACGTTTGTATGACCAATGTGACCAACCTTGAAAGACAAAACTTTTGCGTACCGTAATGAAAGCCATTTCGATACGCATTTGGGTATCGAAATGACTTTATTTTAGACGCAAAATAGAAAAAGCTTAATATATCACTAATTTACTCCGTTCCTTCGGAGCGAATAAGATAAAAAAATTATAACATTCCCAAAAACAGGAGCAAAAATAAAAAACATCGTTCTTACTAATTCAAAATAATAGTAATTTATTGTGTAAGGGTTTAATTCTTTATTTTTATTTTTCGAGCAAAAGTTTACAACGCGGGTGAAGCACGAGCGAAAGAATAAAATTCATTATGCCCAAAATACATGTGCAGAAAGTCTGCACGCAGTGCTGCATGCATATCTGCATCCAAAATAGATGTGCAGAATTTTTATATATTTGACGGGCAGAATTTTCGTAACAATGACAGTTCGTGTTCTTACGTATTATGAAATAGTTATAAGTGAAAGTTGTCGCAATTTAAAGAAAAATATCTTTTTTTAAAATATAGAAGAAAATAATTAAATCGTAGCCTGTAAAAACGTTTATGTCTAAATTAAAATTTAAGTTCAAATTACATATGCCACTGTTTTCCTTTCCCAAAAATTTATTTATTAGAACAATATTAGTTTTATGTAATTATTTTATAATTTGGATTATTTAGAATATTTGAATATCTTTATAAACAAATAATCATTACAAAATAATTTCATTTTCAAAAAAATATCATTCATTTTTATTTGAGTTATAAAAAAAATAATTCATTTTCAAACAAAATGTCAAAATCATCCATTTTTATCTGAGTTTTCAAGTAGTTTTTGTTTTTTTTATTGTGGAAGCACTGCCTCTGTGCAGCGAAATTAGAATTAGAGATATCTTGCAGAATTTTTCTGCATGCAGAATTTACATGTAGTTGCTTTCATATAACAACACATGTTCTAATTTCGCTGCATGCAGAATTCTGCACATGTATTTGGACCATTAAACACGAAGCCAGTACAACGTTTCATCCTTCCGACAGAGTAACATGTATTAATTTAAAATGAATTATTTTATAATTCATGGATAAAACAAGTAAAACGAATGCAAAAAACAGCGAATTTTACTTTATTTTTTTGTACCATTAATTCCAAACGATTAAATATATTTTATTCAATTTTGATGGTATTTTCAATGGATTCTTTGGTATTTTGAAAATGAAAAGGTCTACAATGCAAGACGTTTTAACTACTAATACTAATGAGAATAAAGAAAACAATCATACAATTTACTAATTTTTTCACAATGGAAATTAATTTCATTTTAATCATAGTAGCCTTTGCGTTTTTCAATATTTATACAGAGAAACTTGCGCATTAGTTTGAATTTATTGTTTTTTCAAAGCGAGGTTAATTATTATTTGTAAGGTTAATCATTTGATTGTATTGAACTCTAAACTAAATTTTTTTATTGTATTTTATAAATAATTTAATTGTATTTTATAAAAAAATCAGCAAAAAACATCGCTCTGATGTTTTAAATAACAACAATTTCAAATTAATGCGCATGTTCCTCTCTTGAATATTAAAAAATGCAAAGGCTACTATGATTAAATTTATTTAAATTTCCATTTTGAAAAAATCTAGCTCTTTTTATGATTCTTTGGTTTCTCAATTTCTCAATTCTTTCCCTCAGGCTTTGTCTTCTGTCTCCAAACACATCTCGGGAGTAAAACATGCACTTATCTCCTTTGATATATAGTTTACTATTCTATTTATTTGTTTTTTTAATATTGATGTTCATATTTTATATTAACGAACTAGTAGTCCTCTGTTAAACGTTTGTATGAAATCATAAGCGCCATTGTTTTCCTTTTAAGCAAAGAGAATATTTTTCTATGATAGCATATAGAAATTCTATTTTCATCACGCTTAATTTCTTGTGAAAATGGGTTCCTTTTCAACTACAGTGTAAACAGAATAACAAATTGTAGTTGCTATGGCTTTTCATATAATTTTACAAAGTTTTTTAAACAAAGCAACCATGAAAAAATAGAACATGAATTTTTAATGAGATGTTGTCAAAAACTTATTTTATAATTTAAAGTAAATATCGATAGTATAGACTATCATAGAAAAAATTGCATTTCCTACGCGAGATAAAAACGTTTTTCGTTCGTAAACATGTCTCACATGTCTCATATCAAATGGTTACTGGCGAAAAAACAATGTTTTCATCTCTTGTAGGAAAATATGCTATTTTCTTTTCTTTAATGCTTTTTCATTTATTGATTAATTATTTAAATTTTGCAACAAAGAATTGCTCCTAATATTGGGTTGATCATATATTCTGTATTCTATCTTCTATATTCTCTACAGAATATTTTCTAAAACAAAAGAATAATTTTAGTCAATCACATTCAAGTAGTTTAAAAACAACGCATAGTACTCAAACTTTACCGATTGCAACATTGGGCCATATGTATAAAACCTAGTAACTAGGTTTTTTAAGTGTTTACTAGTTTTCGTATGCATAAAAAAGTATTCGAAACTTTACTTTACTAGCTAGCTAAAAAAAAAACATCGAATTGTTTTGTTTTTGAGTGTTTGCTATGTTTGGTATGCATAAAAACCAAAGTTTTCTGGATTTATGCTAGAATATACTATAATCAAACCTAGTGTCTTATTTACCACACTAAAACTATTACTAGGTGTTAATTTATAGTTTTTCCTTTTTGAGATGTGATATGAATTCGAAAACAAGACAAATGTATTGAATTTATTGGTTTTTTTATTCTGATTTGGAAGATGAAATATGTTTTCGTGCATGTAAATTTTACAAATTGCGTAAACCGGGTGAAGGAACAGTAAATTTTAGACACCTTTAGAAATAGTAAATTTTTAAGACATAGTAATTTACTCTTCTTGAAATAACTGAAGCAGAATCGACCCAATCTCTAGAGTAAAGTAATTAATATTAACAACTCGGAATCAATGAGATGCAATACCTATAACGAATGGGTTCACTTATAGACTTGTTGTTCGTTCATGGCTTCTTACTTCTGGTTCAACGTACTTTGCACGATTTTTTCCGAATTCAATGCGGAATGCGGAACGTGCAAAATGATTAGCAAATGAGACGGATCAAGGTTTAACGCGACCCATGCCAATAAGAAGTGATATACGGAAAAATTTTAAGTTAAAATTGTCACATACAAAATTTGCCTACATGCTGATATAAATCATAAAGTTTTAAAACTGCGTGAAAACTGTGTTTTTTGCCTACAGTGCCCTCTAGCACTCACATCGATACTACTTCCATCACGCGGTAAGAATTAATTGAAAGTGTATATATTGATATAAATTTAAAAAATCGATTTTAAATTTTTTAAAACTTAAGACTAAGGGAGAAAGCTACCCTTAAAATTTTTAAAAATATTTTTGTCATGTGAAAATGGTGAATATTTCTAGCGCATTACGAATAAAAAGATATTTGCATTCGAGGATTATTCGATATATACGTGTTCGAGGTTTTTTTTTGGAAAATATACCGGTTCCAAATATCGAGAATTTTGTGATTTTTGGCTAGTCGAGTTATTTTTAAATATTCATAAATTCGGTTCTATTAAAGATAGAAACTTCTAGTTTGTTGTTTTTTAAAGTTAATAGATGCTTAACATATTTGTTTTGCACTTGTTTTATACGCTTGTTAATATAAATTTTTAAAAAATAAAAGATTTAATTTTATTTCTATGATTACTCCTGAGGATGTCCGAAAAAGACGAAATATATTGAGTGATCATAGAAATAAAATTGAATCTTTTATTTTTTTAAAATTTATATTAACGTGCGTATAAAACAAGTGCAAAACAAATATGTTATTCAACGAATTACGCCAAGAGCCTATGGCAAAATGTGTAAACTATATTAATAGATGCTTGTTTATACAAAAAATTAAAATTAAAAAAAGATGTTAACAAATTCCTATTGTTATAAACAAATAAAATGTTCAAATCAATTTTTAGTTATCATCTAACAAAAATAAAGAGTGTTTTCAATAAATATATTTAATTAATGGAGAAATGAGTTTTACTGTTAGAAATAAACTAATTTATCGAGCGCGGAACAAAAAAGTCCAAGCGGCACGTATATCCGCTAGAAATAGGTAGATTTCGAGATCAGACAGTTTTGTGTGCCAGTAGAATCTGATGTATCAGATTAGTTTAAACAACACAAACTAATTCCAAACAGATATCGAACAAATTTTAAAAAGAAAATTAGCTACATATGTATAAGCAAAACCATATCTATCCAATTTTGCAACAAACAAATACCAAATCTACCACAGAATATGTGTGTGACAATTTATGACACAAACCTACGCTATATCATATGTCGTCCAATTACTGCAAAATATCAAAATAGTTTATTTCTAAGAAAAAAAATTAATTTCTTCTATTCAAACTTTTTTATTTTTTTTTCATTGACTGTTATAAAGTTTTTGCAAATTGTAGTTATGGAGTGTTGCAAACTTTTTTGTTGAAGCCAGCAAGTCAAAAACCTTTAACTGCAGAGGTTTATGTTTATAAGAAACGGATTTAAATGTTTCCAAAGATTCTAAATTTATGAAGTTTTTTAAAAATATTAGTATCCAAACGGCCGTTATAACGGATTAAAAAAACTACTTTTTTTTCTAGTATAAAGCCTCTGGTTATTTAACCATGTGTCAGATTTTTCTGATTTACGAACTTGTCCAAGATATTATTAAAACACACTTGTTTACGCAAGGTTTTTTGATCTGGCTCAACAAATGCGACCGTGAGAGTGCCGGTTGATTCAAACGCATTTTGTGTTTTACAAGCTTTTTTGTTGGAGCCGCTCACTCAGAAACCTCCAACTGCAAAGGTCTTTTTTTTGAAAGAAACTGATTAAAAAGATTTCAAAGATTCTAAATTTATGAATTTTTTAAAAATATTAGAATCTAAACGGCCGTTATAACGGATCTAAAAAACAGAGTTTTTTTTCTAAGATAAAGCCTCTAGTTTCTTAACCATATGTCGGATTTGGCTGATTTACGAAATTGTGCAAGATATTAATAAAACTCACATTTTTAGAAAAGGTTTTTTGATCTGGCTTCACAAATGCGACCGTGAGAGTGCCGGTTGTTTCAAAAAAAAATTTTTTTTTGCAAACTTTTTTGTTGGAGCCGCTCACTCATAAACCTCTAAATGCAGAGGTCTATTTTTAAAGCAAATTGATAAAAAAGATTTCAAGGATTTTTAATTTGTTAACGTTTTAAAAATATTAGTATCCAAACGGCCGTTATAACGGTTTTAAAAAGTCAATTTTTTTAGAAAAAATGCTCTAGTTCCTTAACCACGAGTCGGATTTGGCTGATTCACGAACTCGTCCGAGATATTAATAGAACACTCATGTACAGAAAATTTTTTTGATCTACCTCAACAAATGCGACCGTGAGAGTGCCGGTCGTTTTCGTTATATCTCATATCGTGTATATATATATATATATATATATATATATATATATATATATATATATATATACATTTTTTTTTTGTTTTTTCGTCTCCGCTTATCATATATAGTCGTTTGGCACAAAAATTTTTCCGAAATTCCGAGATGAAGCCCATTGCAATAGGTAGATTTTTATATGAAATTTACCTACAACTTAATAAATTTTTGTCATCCGGCGCTGAAAAAATTAACTTTTTTGTAACAGTAAAACTCATTTCTCCATTAACTATATAAAACTTGAAACTCAAAGGGTAAAATGTTGAATCGAATAAATCCCACCATAAATATAAACGAGGACCTAGAAAATTCGCAGATTGAGATGACAAAAATTTGGTGAATTTTAATTCCACCAAGAAGCCATCGATTATTTTCACATTAAAAAAACGAGTTCCCCAACGATGTTTCAATTATAGTTTGTGTGACGAACAATTAGACGGATGACAAAAGTGCGTCAAAAAAGAACTTTGCCCGAATCAAGAGTCCATTCAATCTACAAAGGTTTAAAAAAGCGTTAATCTACACCTCAACACGCTTGTTGTAGTGGGACTTAGGTCTTAAAAGGCAATAATGTACTGTTTTGACGCGTATTGTAATTATACTACACTTTGTATTAAAAAAAAATTCGTTGAATCTCCTAAAACTTTTTCTTCGTGCGCCCGTCAGGATCAAAGTCTATAAACTTACCTGTCTGCCAACTTTTCGATGACTTCAAGCAGGTCTACAACTCTCTCGGCAGTAGGTAGTAGGTATAAAAGATTTCGAATAGGAATGGAATAGTGGAATAGTGGAATGGTGTAGAATAGGAATAGTGGAATGATCTCGTGGTATAGCTACTGCAGAAGGACCTATACGAAGAAGTTATGGTAATATGAGGCAGTATATTATGGGAGCACCATTTGAGAAAATTGCAATGAATGTAGCTGAACCGTTACCGGCTACTGATAGCATCAACAAATATGTGCTAGTCATTATGAATTATTTTATCAAGTGGCCATAGGTGTGTGTCCAATACCAATCAGGAATCAAGAACCATAATAACTGAAGCAGCAATAAGCAATTAGATTCATACAGATCAAGAAAGGAATTTTGAATCTACAATATTTCAAGAAATCTATCAGATGCTTAGAATAATTAAATCCAGAACAACTGCTTCATATCCCCATTTCTGAGTCAAAGAGTTGATTTTCATGTTATCTGTTGATCTAGCACATTAAAGGGTAGATGATGGAGAACCATTACTGGGTTGAAGCATTGGAAATTGCAGTCCAGCATATGATCACACCGTACATTAAGATCGGTCTGATCACCGAGATGTAAAATCATTGGGATATGTGAGGTGCAAGATTCCATCTTTTTCCATGGCTTTTTTACATGAGTATAGAGAGTGCTACTGTAACTTTTTTGGCTCTTTCTGTGATATTTGATTTCCAGGTGAGTCCACCTAGGTTTTTAGCGCGGCACATAGGTATTTTGCTAGTTCTGCAAGTGCAAGATCACTTCCCTCCAGAGCAATGGAGCCAATATCAGGGATCCTCTGCTTCCTGGTAAAAAGAATCACTTCTGTTTTTGCGGGATTATTTTCTAACCCACATTTTCGGCCCATGTCAATGTTATTGCAAGGGTAGTTGGGACTGGCTCGTCTAATGAACTTTGACTAGAATCGCCACTTAATTATTTAATGTCAACCCCAACTGTTGCAACAAGCCACGAGGCATCAATTTATCAAAACAAATGTTTCTAGCATAATTCAGAATACTCATCGTCAAGGCATACCATCGCTAGTAAGAGGAGCGCCTTCGATTATCACACATTTGTAATAAACTCATTAAATAAGACAAAACAGAGTGTTGCTTGAGCGGTGGAACCAATGATTTATCGCAAAAACAAAAGACTGTCTAAGCCGCAATTCCAAGCCGCATGCCCACGACTAATAATAAGAGGTACGCCAAAAAATTCAATGCACAGTTCATTTTACATCCCAAAACATTGGAAAAACGTATAGGAAAATTTAAAAAACAATACACAAATTGCCATCTGATAGCTGAAAGCAATCTACAAAAGATTACGTATCAAATCTACGAAAACCTTCAAAGCTCTTATGACAAATAGTTTATCGCCAATTGTTCTGAAAAGAAATTGGGCTGCATCTTCATTCTTGCATGTCTGACTAATGAAAGATAAAACTTTAATGGTTCCGCAGTTTTAGAAGAAATTATTACTTAAATACGGGATCTGAATAAAAATTTTTTTTCTTCAATAAAACACAACACAATTTATTTCACTTCCATGTAAGTTTACGAACACAAAAATATAAAATAAAATGAATATTTTAATATTCAGCTTCTTCTTATAATTATTAACATAAAATCCTACAAATTTACTAAATAAATAGATAAGCTATAAGAAAATACGAAGAAAGTTATTTATTTGACAACTCAAAAAAAGTTTGTTATTTAAATTCCTAGTAAACGCCATAGCAACAATCTAGTGCGATGTTTTTTAATACTATCCTCCTAGTTTATTTCATACTCAAACCAATTTTTTACTATACTAGCAATTTTGTATTAAACTAGGTAGTAAAGTTTAACTAGTGTTTACTAGTTTTTATACATATCGCCCATTACATTACGGTATCGAAATATCAGGAATATTTCGCTCAAACATTTGAAAAATGTCTATACATATACTTATGCTTTTTTCAAAGACTAATTTCCAAAAAATGGATTAAAACTTTCATATTTTCGTACCAAAAATGACCACACTGAAATTGAAACGATGTTTGATAGTAGATTATACACCAAGGGAGAGAAGTGCATGTTTTTATCCCGAGGTGAGTTTGGAGCCCGAGGACAAAGCCTGAGAGCTTCATATCACTGAAGGAGATGACATGCTTTCTCTCGAGGTGTATATACTATTTTTTTGCACATTAACAATATAATTATGTAATTAAAAACTAATACTAAGCATTTAAAGAGAAAGAAAATTTATAATTTCTAATGTTCATCAATGTAGGCGGTGTTTATACAAATTTGTTTGAATTTATCTTAGATTATAAAATACACAGGATAAGTAATATCTTTTTAAGTTGAAGGTATTTTTATTTACATAAAGTAGTGTGCGATTTTAACGTGATAGTATTTGCACTGAAAAAATACAGTAGCCTAGAAATTTAAATATCATCGAGGGTTTCCCTTGCTTGACCAAATATGCTTACAAAATAACAGACTTATGTAGAAATTTTGTATTTAACATTTTTACCGATTGGAGAATGACCAACCTTATTCAATTTTATTTTATGTTTGTCAAAACTATTTCGATTAAAATAAAACTGATAATATTAAAACTGAAATGGATATTGTTTATACGGTTTACTGTTTCAGGTTTTGTTTTAATTTAGAATGAAATTCAAATGAAATATATATTATTTGGCAGTTACTTCTTTCTGGCAATAGAAGAATAATAATATATTTTTTTTCTATAAATGGAAAGAGATAAAAATGCTGCATGGGACCCTGTATTTTTGTATTTACTTTTACAGGAGCCTTTGCTTTTGTGGAAATTATTTTCAATGCAAAATTTGAATTTAAAAAATAGCTTCAATTTTTTTTATAGTTTTATAGGGTAGATGCACAAATATTACTTATCCTGTATATTTTCTAATCTAAGGAATTTATCGTAAAAAATTTCTGTTTCCATGAAACTTTTCATTGTTGTCATAGTTTGTTATTTTTTATCACCAGGGAGTAAAAGATGCAATCCGCTACCGCAAAACAGGGAGCGGAATTGAATTTTATATACAACTCGTGCGAAAATGAATTTTATAGAAGATCTGATATAATATTTTTAATTTTGAAAATTATTTTGATTTAATTTTGGAAAATTGCTGCCCGTTTCAAGAAAATTTGTAAACGTGCAAAGTTTGTCACGTGTGCCACGTCGGGCTTACAAAACCAGTTTCGGTAAATTTGGCCAAAACTGTGAATTTGACAAAATCGGCTTCGTCCCAATTAAAACCGGTTTTATAAACAGATAAACAAAAATAGTTATTTTATCATGTAGGCCTTGTAATATTATTCAAATTTAAATTTGAAAAATTTATGAAATTTGTAATCATTCCGAGTTGAACTTTAACTACGATACTACTCAAAAACCTCTTCATTTAGCGTTTCGAGAAAATATTTCAAAATCACGTATTCATATTTCTTTCAAAACTCCAAACATAGTGTACAAATTAAATAAAATCAAAATTTCAAACTTTTTTCAAACAAAATTCTAAAAACCTTTCAATAATTTTTACATAATCAAAGATTAAAAAAACTTTTTTCAAAAATTCTAAAAATATTGCAAAAATTATAACAAAATCAAAAATTTTAACTTTTACCAACATTATAAAAATTATAATATGTAAAATCAAAAATTTAAAATTTTTCAAAATTCTAAAAATATTCCCATAATTCTTACAAAATCAAAAATTGAAACTTTTTTAAGAATTCTAAATATAAATATAAAATTCAAAAATTCAATTTTTTTTTCAAAATTCTAAAAATATTCCAAAAATTAGAAAAAAATCCAATATTTAAACTTTTGCTATATTCTAAAAATGTTCCAAAAATTCTTAAATATTCAAAATTTTTCAAAAATTCTAAAAATATTGCAAAAATTAAAACAATATCAAAAATTGAAACTGTTTCCAAAATTCTAAAAATTATAACAAAATCAAAAATTGCTTTTTAGAATCAGTTCTTTCAGACCGAAGCAAAAGGCCTGCTTTACGAACAATTTTTGAATCGTAAAAGTGCATTTTACGGTTTACTCGTACAAAAAACTAATTTCAGACTTCCAATTCTTAAAATACTTATTTACACCTATAAATAAGCCTGTGTTCAACACCTTACTTAGTACTTAAATATAAAATCAGTGAGGATGCATTGCCTCCTCTATAAATCCGCCACTGAAAGCATATCAGTATGACTGTTAATAAACCAAAATATGGTAACATTTATTGTGGTCAGTGGAATACTCTATCTTTATTATTCATCTTTTCATTATTGCAATTTGCTATATTTAAAGACACTGACCAGCAATGACCAATTAAAAACAATGACCAGCGTTTATTTTAAAGAAGTTGGGTTTGGAGAATTGAAATGAGAGCAATCTGTACGTAAAGCATGAACGACGATTGGTTCATAAATTTTTATCACATGTTAATAACAATTTTTAATTGTCTTTGTGGTTTCAATTTTATTCTACAAGATTAATTTTTTATGAAGTATTCTGGCTTTTTTCATCCCCACCTAATACTATCTACGCTTCATTTAATTGACTAAAAACCACAATATTAAAAATGAAATTAATAATATTCATTTTAATAATTTTGAATCAACAGATATGTTGTTCGATTTGTGTTGTTTTTTAAAATAATTAAATTTGAACTATGAATATATCTGAGTTCGCAACTGAAATCCATCATTCTGGAAATTTTGGAATTATGGATTACATTATATTTATAGTAACGTTGACCATTTCATCATTAATTGGAATTTATTTTGGGTTCTTTGACAAAAAATCATCTAAATCCACTGATGATTACTTACTGGGTGGTAGGCGAATGCAAGTCTTTCCAATTGCTTTGTCGTTAATAGCTAGGTAAATGTTTTATTTTTGAAAACAACAATTAAAAACTAGAAGTTATTCTGATTCTTAATTATTTAATTACAGTCAGGTATCAGCAACTACAATTCTTGCATCTCCGGTTGAGATGTATACGTTTGGAACCCAATACTCTATTGTTGGTCCAAATTTTATTCTTTCAGTTTTATTCCTCAATTACATTATTTTTCCTCTTTATTATCAAAATAATATCACAAACTGTTATAAGGTAAGCAAAATTCGTAAATGATACAAGTAATATTGAAAACAGTACAAGCCGATTGTAAAAACTTCAAAGAACAAAATTAGTAAAAACTTTGGTTTACTGTGCATCATAGTGAAACTGAAACTGGGGTCATATTTCCGAACACATAAATGTGAATTTCGACAATATTGTGAAGTTTGTATTGCATAACATTAAACGGTAACGGTAACGATTTTCCGGAAAACAAATTTCACAATATTGTCTTAATTCAATTTAGACAGTATTGTGAAATACATTTTTTGTAAAATCGTTACCGTTACCGTTTAATGTTATGCAATACAAACCTCACAATATTATCCAAATTCACATTTATGGGTTCGGGAATAGGGCCCTTGAATGATAATAGAGAAAAATAAGAGAGGTTCTGATATAAAAAATGTTGGTGTTTTTTCTAATTTTGTATTTTTAAATAGTTTGATTAAAAAAAAAACTAAAAAAAGTATTAATAATAAACTGGAAGCAAGTCAAACGATTATACAGCATTATTTTAATGACTTAGTTAATGATACAACAATCGTCAAAGCAGAAGAATTAAGAGATTTTAATATGTCAAAAAAATTAAAATTAATAATTCGGCGCCTGAAACTAAAGTAAACAGATAACTAAACCGCATATTTGCTCTTGAAAAAATTATTTATTGATAAACGACAAATTTGTGGTTTGGTATCTTTAGAAGACAAAAAAATTTCTATAAAAATTAATATTTATTCAAATTATAAAATATGAACGGGCTGAAATCTCACAACTCTGAGATATCAAGACTTCGGTCTGGGTTAAGGATTTTTATATAGCTTTCGGCAAAAAACTTTTATGAGGACATGGTTTTTAGTTTTGGACAGCGATGTACATCAAACATAACTCTTTGTTAAAGTGCAAGTATTTTTTTATTTCTGTTTAGAAATTTATTACAAAACTAACACGAAACATCAATACGATATCGGAAAATTATAACCGGAAAATTAACATAATTTAGTGAAAAGATTATACACTCAGCAAACTACTCAAAAGCCTCTCCATTTAGCGTTTCGAGAAAACTTTTCAAAATCACTAATTCATATTTATTTCATAATTCCAAAAATATTGTAAAATTAAATAAAATTAAAATTTCAAACTTTTTTCAAACAAAATTCTAAAAATATTTCAAAATTATTACAAAATCAAAGATTAAAACTTTTTTCAAAAACTCTAAAAATATTGCCTAAATTATAACATAATCAAAAATCGAAACTTTTTCCAAAATTATAAGAATTATGTAAAATTCAAAAATTCTATTTTTGTTTCAAAATTCTAAAAATATTCCAAAAATTAGAATAAAATCAAATATTTAAGCTTTTTCTAAACTTTAATAATATTCCAAAAATTCTTAAAAATTTATACTTTTTCCAAAATTCTAAAAATATTGCAGAAATTATAACAATATCAAAAATTGAAACTTTTTCTTAGGTTATAATAAAATCAAGCATTTAAAATTTTTCAAAATTCTAAAAATATTTCAAAAATTTTTACAAAATCAAAAATTGAAACTTTTTTCAAAATTCTAAAAATATATATATAAAATTCAAAAATTCTATTTTTTTTTCAAAATTCTAAAAATATTCCAAAAATTAGAATAAAATCAATTATTTAAATTTTTTCTAAAGTCTAATAATATTCCAAAAATTCCAAAATTCAAACTTTTTCCAAAACTAAAAATACTGCAAAAATTATAACAATATCAAAGATTGAAACTTTTTCCAAAATCATAAAAATTCTTACAAAATCAAAAATTTAAAATTTTTCAAAATTCTAAAAATATTCCAAAAATTCTTACAAAATCAAAAATTGAAACTTTTTTCAAAATTCTAAATATATATATAAAATTCAAAAATTCTATTTTTTTTTTCAAAATTCTAAAAATATTCCAAAAATTAGAATAAAATCAAATATTTAAACTTTTTCTAAATTCTAAAAATATTCCAAAAGTTCTTAAAAATTCAAATATTCAAACTTTTTCCATAACTCTAAAAGTATTGAAAAAATTTAACAATATCAAAAATTGAAACTTTTTCCAAGATTATAAAAATTATAACATAATCAAAAATTTAAAATTTTTCAAAATTCTAAAAATATTCCAAAAATTCTTACCAAATCAAAAATTAAACTTTTTTTAAAAATTCTAAAAATATATATAAAATTCAAAAATTCTGTTTCTTTTTTCAATATTCTAAAAATATTCCAAAAATTAGAATAAAATCAAATATTTAAACTTTTTCTATATTCTAATAACATTCCAAAAATTCTTAAAAATCCAAAAATTCAAACTTTTTCCATAACTCTAAAAATATTGAAAATATTATAACAATATCAAAGATTGAAACTTTTTCCAAAATTAAAAAGAATATAATAAAATCAAAAATTTAAAATTTTTCAAAATTCTAAAAATATTCCAAAAATTCTTACAAAATCAAATATTTAAACTTTTCTATATTCTAATAATATTCCAAAAATTCTTAAAAATTCAAAAATTCAAACTTTTTCCAAAATTCTAAAAATATTGCAAAAATTATAACAGTATCAAAAATTGAAACTTTTTTCAAGATTATAAAAATTATTGTAAAACAAAAATTTTAAATTTTTCAAAATTCTAAAAATATTCCAAAAATTCTTTCAAAATCAAAAATTGAAAGTTTTTCAAAATTCCAAAAATATTTCAAAAACTATAACAAATTCAAACATTTCCATGTTCAATTATATTTAATTATATTTACGTAAACAAACAGCTAAATTTTTTTTTTCTAAAAATTATCTTAAAAAATAAATGAAAACATTTTTTTGACACACTTGACAATATTTTTTTGACAAACTTATAATGCAATAAAATTCTCAATAATAATAATTGCAAGTTCATTATACATTTCATTCATACAAATAACTAATTTGATTTTTTTTCTAAAAAAATAAATGAAAATCATTCTTTTGACACACTTGACATTAATTTTTTAACTTACTTATTATTCTCAATAATAATAATAAAATTTCATGTCGGACAAATAATTAATTTTATTTTTCCAAAAACTTGGGAAAAAAATAAATAAAATTCTTTTGACACACTTGACAAAATTTTTTTTACAAACTTATAATGTCATAATTCTTAATAATAATAAAATTTCATGTGAAACAAATAATTAATTTTATTTTTTTACAAAAAATTTGGTAAAAAAGTAAATAAAAATCTTTCTTTTGACACAGTTGACAACATTTTTTGACAAACTTATAATGCAATAATCTAGATTTTGGTCTCACATACCAACCGCGACCATTAAAATTTCTCCAAATTCAATGTTCCTCCTCGTAATCACTTAAAATGGACGTTTTTTTACGCAACAAATATACAAATTTCCTAGTTTTGACACACTTGACACTTGATTTTTTTGACACACTTCCGGTACAGTTATCGAGCACATCGTCCTTTCGGCTCTTCTCATTAGGTAAACCTATTTTTAGAAAAATATTTGAAATCCGTCCAGCGGTTTTCTAGATTTCGTAGGTTGTGACAGCCGGCAGACAAACATCAATTTTTTTTTTGCTTTTTTAGAATCAGTAGGTCCTTAAACGTCGAGAAATGCCAAAAAAAGTGGGGAGTAAGAATTTCACTTTTGACCCACGAATGTAATACTTAGGTCTTTCAAACTTTAACATAGTTTGATATCTCAGAGCCTTGAGATTTCAGTCCTTTCATATTTTTACCTATTTTCATAAATAAGGGGCCCTATTCCCGAACACATAAATGCTGTGTAGGCCGATTCATGTAGTTTGTTATACCCACCAAATTATATGTTAAACATGTATCTTTCACTATCATTCACGTATCATTCATTAAGATTCTAGTTAATTCATCCTATACATCCCATCCTTGAACTATCAACCTATATGTTGTGTCTTATCGTAATTTCAATTCAACAGATCACAATGTACATAAATAAAGATCAACGGGGCACATTGCAATAGTTGATTTGTTTAATTAACGTTTACATTAAATAAAAATCGACGGTGTACATTGCAATAGTTGACGTTTGCATTAAACAAAATTACCAATACAAAAGCGGAAAACGACTTTTCCTTTGTGAATTTTTTTTTATTGTATACACTATCTGATTACCATATATAAATGAAAAAAGATTGCAACAGATAGATTAAAAATCTCTTCTTACATTTTTTTTATGTAGTAAAACAAAACAACTAATGTTCATGTATCAACCAAAACTTGTTTTTTGTATTTTAAAAAGATTGTTCAGTTGGATTTAGAACTTAAAACTAGATCATTGTGATAAAGAAATTAAAAAAATTGTAAGTTCAAATTGAAATAAGAATGTTCTTAGCCATAATGGTATAAAAATATTCGATTTAATGTAAAATAAAGAAAGATCATATTGTGTGATTTTATTAAGTTTTATTGTTGAATATAATTAATAAAAAACACACAAAAAAAGAATGACATAGTTGAAGAAATGTTTTTATTTTTCATGTGAAAGTAGTTTTTGAATTGCTTAGGTTCATAATTAAAGTGATCTATACTTTTATTGAAAACCGTGAAATTGGTGAAATCAAAGTGTCGACGAAGCAAATTGCGTCTTTTGATTAGAAATAAATAATATATTCATTGAGGATGCTGATAGTTTGTTGATTTGGTATAATGTGCAGCGAGTTGATAATATTGATATGTTATATAGAGTTAAAAAGGAAATGTATGTACTATAAATGGAAATTATGCAACGCCGGATATATTGCAAGAGGGATTGTTTGGAAAGGTAAAGAGGAATGGAAATATAACGTTGGTTGAATTTCCGGATGTAGTTATCTTTGTGGATTAATCATTAGGCGGACCAACATTCAACAACAAATTAATGTAAGCTTAATATATTTTAATTTATTTATCCTATATAATTTATTGTTCTTGCATGATTTACAAATAAATTTATATGAAATTATTACTTTGTGTTAGGAAAATTTTGATTCATACCATTTTGTTAGAAAATTTTTAAATTAAATTGTATTAATGATAGTTTAGACATTTTTTTTTTTGTGTTTTAGTCCACGTTTTAGTCCTTACGTTTTTTAATAGTCAGAATACCTAAAACCCTTGGTAAATAGACATCGTAGGTGTCTATAAATATAGTCTCTTTCGATAAGTTAATTTGTCTAGATTGCATAATTCCATCTACATCCATAGGCTCTGGTCTTTGCCATATTGTGGTCTGGTTTGTCCATTGACTTCAAATATTTGGCAACATATGATTAGGGTAGTAAGCATTTTGCATAGGCCAATTTGGTGGAACTAATCTGAAGAAAGTTGGCTTATGTGGTTCCTGAGGGTTGTGAAGCAACTGATCCTCAGTTGCTTCACAACCTTCACAAACCTTCAGAAGGGTTGTCTAAATTGTTGTAATATATTTTGTCTAGGTGTTTGGAATGGAAGCGGTTGTTCAAGCTTGAACAAACTGAAGTTCCTGAAAAGAAAATATTTGATTATAATATAATTTAATTTAAAATTATTTGTTACATATTTTTTGTTTGTTTACCTTTTAGTTTAAATTATGTCAAAACTTTGACAATTCACAATGAATTAACACTTAATTAACATTTAAATGAAGGCATTCAATGTTATTATTGTTATTAAATAATGACTGCATTCATTATTCAATTTATTTTGTAAATTTGCTGCCATCTGGTGTTAAAGGATAAATGCTCCCAAACGAAACGAATTATAGGAGATGTTATGAGCAATATCAAATATGCAAATCGCTTCTATTTTTGCGATTGCCAGAAGCGTTTCAACAAAATTTATTAGCGAGCGTTACTTTAACACCAGGTGAATATTTATTTATATAATTTAATAACTATTTTTTTGCGAATTATAAATAAAAAATATTGTGAATAAAAGAAAAATTTATAAATAAACATTATAAACATTATTTTAAGAATATATATTTTATTTTATAATAAATATTAATGGTCAAAAAACTCTTTTATTATTAAAAACAATCTCATGTGAATTTTATTGTGCTACAAAAAATAAATTAATTTAAATAGACAGTTTTTCATGGTCCTTCGAGCCGGATATCAGTGGTAAATATCAAAATTAATCTTGCGAATATTGATTAATATACGCCATTTGTGATACACGCGATATATATGTGATATATTATAAATTTTACGCCACGATATCAAAATTATAATTATTTGTGATTCTACTGCACTCTGCGATAGCATTAGATCAATTTTTTGGCGATTGTGTTCTTTGACATTATTCTGAAATATATATAAAAATAAATAAAATTAGTGAATTAGTGCGATATTAGTGAATTTAATTTAATAGTGTTTAAAACAATTTTAGTGATATAAATAATATAATAAGTTAACATAAATTTAGAAAAGTGGTATATAGTAAAATGGCTGACACACGTGCACTTACGAGGGTACTTAATAGAGTAAAACAACTTGAAGCTTACTCAGCAAAAAATCTCTCAAATGAACCTTTGGAAACCATAAAGGCGAATATATCTCTATTGAAAGATGAATGGAATGACTATCAAGCCAAGACATATAGTGATACACCAGACACAATTGCATTGCAAGATCAACTCGAAACAAAATTTTTCAACATAAAGAGCAAGTTGATCACAGCAGAACTGAGTATGATCCCTTCATCTCTACATCCACCAGAGCTTGACTCAAGCCTTAGTGGATTGATGGCAAACCAACGATCATTTCTGCAAGAGGTAAGCAATATGAACAACAAAACCGAAAATGATGTTCGATTACCACGAGTGAACATACCGTTCTTTAGCGGAATGTATTCTGAGTTCTCCTCGTTTCGAGATCTATTTGAAGCGTCAATCCACAGCAATACAAAGATGTCGAAGGTACATAAACTACAATACCTCAAAGGTTTACTAAAAAGAGAAGCATATGCATTGATACGTCACGTTGCAATAACCGACGCTAACTACGAAGAAGCTTGGCAAATGATCATTAACCGGTATGATAAGAAGAAGCATCTCATAACAACGCTTTTAAAACAATTTATGGAACAGCCAACAATAACTCAAGTTTCGGCAAAATCACTGCACCATATGCATGATGTTTCTGACGAAGTGTTGAGAGGGATAAAGGTCTTAGGAGAAGAATACCAATCAAGAGACCCATGGTTAATATATATCCTTGTCAGTAAATTAGAAGCAAACATCAAACAAGCATGGGCTCAGCACAGTTATGGGATAGATTCACCAAAAATTGAACAATTTTTTGAGTTTCTCAAAAAACAAGGTGATACCTTAGAATGCTGCGAACCTTTAAAACGTCCCGCCCAACGTCATACTCAAAACTGTAATATCAAGGTAATGCATACGGCAACCAATATTGTATGCTGTCCGAAATGCAGTAGTGGACATTATTTAAGGAATTGCGATGAATTCATGAAGCTGTCTACACATGAAAGAAGAGGTTTTGTGGCTGATAATAAATTGTGTTTCATATGTCTCTATAAAAATCATCTATCGCAAAACTGTCGATCCCGATATAGATGTAGCATATGTAAGGCTAAACACCATACTTCTCTCCACCTAGAAAATAATCTGGCACCTTCACAAAAGGATGAAACTTTTAGCGAACCATCATCTAGTACTTCTGCAGCGAGTGAACAATTTGTTGAAACAAAAAGAATTTGCCATATCAGATCCATCAAAACGTTTACATCAATTTTACCTACTGCTGTGATTAAAGTTTTAGATGCAGCAAACAACTTTCAAAGATGTCGAGTGTTGTTAGACTCAGGCGCGCAAGCTTCATTTATTTCCGAATCATGCGCACAAAGGCTTCGATTACCGCGTACTCAAGCCAAAATAATAATAAAGGGTATTACTTCTGGACAGAAGTTTTAATATTAAAAAAATTAACAGGTTACTTACCATCTCGCAAAATAAATTCAACCGATTTATCAACCATTCAAAACTTACCATTGGCTGATCCACACTTTTCTGAGCCTCAAACGATTGACATCATTATCGGGGCAGATAAATTTTTCAGTATATTGAGAGAAGGATGTATAACTCAATTTAGTGACCGGTTGATAGCTCAAAATTCCATATTCGGATGGATCATATCGGGCGAGGCCAAAAACGAAGAAAATAATGCAGAAACAATTAGTCTAAGTTATCATATAGACATAGACCACACACTTAGAAGATTTTGGGAAATGGAAGAAATACTTACCGTTAAATCCTTATCTCAAGAGGAAAGCACATGTGAGGAACATTTTAAGAGTAGCACGATACGAGACGAAAACGGTAAGTACATTATAAAACTACCGTTCAAAAATCCTCGTGCCGTTTTAGGAAACTCATTACACATTGCTAAAAGAAGATTTTTCAACCTCGAAAAGAAATTCAATCGCAATCCAAGATTAAAAAATGAATACATTAAGGTGATGCGAGAATATATAACCTTAAATCACATGCAAGAAATTCCATACAAGGATCAAAGCACGCACGAAAATCAGGTTTATTATTTGCCTCATCATTCCGTTACCAAAGAGGAAAGCACTACAACCAAGTTGCGAGTCGTGTTTGATGGATCGTGTAAAACAGCTAATGGCATTTCCATTAATGAAGCGCTCATGATCGGCCCAACAATACAACCCACCTTGTGGACTACGCTGATGAAGTTTCGATACAATAAAATCGCAATTACAGCAGACATCGAAAAGATGTATCGGCAAGTTTTGGTGGACGAAAATGATAGGAACTTTCAACGGATTTTATGGCGAGAACACGAAGATGACAACATAAAACACTACAAACTCAACACGGTCACTTTCGGCATGTCCAGTTCAGCCTTTTTAGCAACCCGATCCCTGCAACAGGCCGCCTTCGATTGCGCGGAAACATATCCATTGATTTCAAATGAGATTTTAGAAAAATTTTATATCGACGACTATCTTTCAGGATCAAATAGTGTAGAGGAAGCGATATTTCTTAAGAATACCCTGAACAAAATACTAAAAGAGCGTGGATTTATGTTACGAAAATGGCGATCAAATATCAAAGAATTACTTGACTACCCTACAGAAAAGGAACAGTCTTTAGTGCCCACTGAAGATGGAGATTATAAGTCGAAGGTATTAGGTCTTCAATGGAATACTACAGGTGATCATCTATCTTTCAAATTTAATTTACCCATTGAAATTTACCCAACTAAACGATCACTACTATCTAACGCAGCTAAGGTTTTTGATCCACTCGGTTTAGTTTCACCATCAATAGTTATAGCGAAAATCCTTTACCAAAAGGTATGGTTGAGAAAACTAGACTGGGATGATAAGCTACCAGATGATATCTGCATTCTGTGGAACCAGCTAAAAATAGAACTGGGTCTACTAGAACAATTAAAAAATCAAGAGGTTCATCAATAAAAATAGTATGCAGTTGCATGGATTTTGCGATGCCAGCGAGAGGGCGTATGCTGCTGTAGTATACGGTCGTTACATAGATGAGAACGGACACATTCAAATTGAACTTCTAGCATCAAAAACCAAGGTTGCACCAATTCGGCAAATCTCTCTTCCTAGGTTAGAATTGTGTGGAGCTCACCTACTCGCAAAACTACTACAAGAAGTAAACAAGACTTACAAAGAAGAAAGAGAAATTATTGCCTGGTCGGACTCAACTATAGTATTAGCATGGCTTTCGGATCACCCGGTAAAATGGAAAACATTTGTCGCTAACAGGGTGTCAGAAATACAACAACTACTGCCAAGAAGCCATTGGAGACATGTAAAGTCAGAAGACAATCCAGCCGATTACGCATCCAGAGGAATTCTACCGTCTAAACTAATATTACTTCATCAGTGGTGGCATGGACCACCTTGGTTAGCGGCGAATTCATCAACATGGCCCATTATAACTAAGGAAGGATACTATAATGATACCGTATGCGAAAAGAAGAAGGAACAATCCATATCACTCTTTCAAATAAGCAAAACAGCAAATAATGATGGCGACACATTCGAGATGATATTAAACAAAGTATCTTCATTCAGCAAGGCGATCAGAATAATTTGTTTTATCAATCGTTTCATTCAAAGAGCCAGAAAAATAAATAAAAAAACCCAAACACTAGCACTAACAGTTAATGAAATAAAGGAGGCCACAGAAATGCTAGTGAAATGGGTACAAAAAGGTGCATTTTACAATGAAATTCAGACGTTGGTTAAAAACGGGGAATTAAATAAAAATAACAAGCTATCAAGTCTGACACCTTTCGTAGATAAAAATGGAATATTACGTGTTGGTGGTAGATTTAAGAATACCAACTATCTGTACGATTTCAAACACCCCATCATTCTACCAAAATCCCACATCCTTAGTAGAATGATTATTTCCTTCTTCCATATTAAATACCTCCATCCAGGCCCATCCCATACTTTCCATCTAATTCGTCAAACCTATTGGATTGTTCAAGGCAGATCTGTAGTAAGAAATGAAATTAATAAATGTATTCAGTGTTTTAAATCTAGAGCTACAACCTCAAAACAGCTTATGGGCGACTTACCATCCGTACGTGTAACACCAGCAAAGCCATTTGCTAATTGTGGTGTCGATTATGCTGGTCCCATCTTATTAGCCAGTAAACGAGGTCGAGGGGCAAAAGTAACAAAGGGTTATATCGCTATTTTTGTATGCATGGTAACTAAAGCGATCCACATAGAAGCGGTTACCGATCTCACAACTGAAGCCTTCATAGCTGCGCTTAAAAGATTTGCTGCACGAAGAAGCTCACCAAATAATATCTATTCAGATAATGGTTCCAATTTTATCGGAGCGGCAAGACATCTGAAAGAGAACCAAATAAATTGGCATCACATACCACCCTCTGCACCTAATTTTGGTGGACTTTGGGAATCAGCCGTTAAATCCACAAAAACTCATATCACCAGAGTTACAGCCAATTCCCACTTAACATACGAAGAAATGGCAACCTTGTTAAGTCAGATAGAATCGGTGCTTAATTCACGACCATTATGTCCAATGTCAGAAGATGATGACTCGTTCGAAGCACTTACTCCTGCTCATTTCCTCATTGGTTCATCTTTGGTATCAATACCAGATTATAATTTTGACGAATCAACAACGTCGAGATTATCAAAGTGGCAGCAAATCGAACAGCTACTGCAAAGTTTTTGGAAGCGGTTCCATTACGATTACATCAATAGCCTACAACAAAGAAATAAATGGAAAACGACTAAAGATAATATGAAGACTGGTGATTTAGTCTTGATTAAAAACGAAAACATACCTTCATGTAAATGGGCGATGGGAAGAATAATTGAAACGCATCCAGATGATTATGGGAATGTTCGTGTTGTCACTGTAAAAACGGCATCTAATATTATAAAAAGATCTATCACGAAGATTTGCAAATTACCTGTAGATAGTTGACGGACCGTCCACGGTCGTCAACGGGCCGGATTATGTTCAAGCTTGAACAAACTGAAGTTCCTGAAAAGAAAATATTTGATTATAATATAATTTAATTTAAAATTATTTGTTACATATTTTTTGTTTGTTTACCTTTTAGTTTAAATTATGTCAAAACTTTGACAATTCACAATGAATTAACACTTAATTAACATTTAAATGAAGGCATTCAATGTTATTATTGTTATTAAATAATGACTGCATTCATTATTCAATTTATTTTGTAAATTTGCTGCCATCTGGTGTTAAAGGATAAATGCTCCCAAACGAAACGAATTATAGGAGATGTTATGAGCAATATCAAATATGCAAATCGCTTCTATTTTTGCGATTGCCAGAAGCGTTTCAACAAAATTTATTAGCGAGCGTTACTTTAACACCAGGTGAATATTTATTTATATAATTTAATAACTATTTTTTTGCGAATTATAAATAAAAAATATTGTGAATAAAAGAAAAATTTATAAATAAACATTATAAACATTATTTTAAGAATATATATTTTATTTTATAATAAATATTAATGGTCAAAAAACTCTTTTATTATTAAAAACAATCTCATGTGAATTTTATTGTGCTACAAAAAATAAATTAATTTAAATAGACATTTTTTCAGCGGTTGTGGTCGTTGTACGTGTTGATACGCGTACTGTGTCCTCAAGTCGATATACAGACATAGATGTAATGCTTGAGGTTAATCAACTGGCTCTCTGATATTAAGAAAGTAGAGCAACCGAGAGTTGATCCTGGTGAACCAAAATCTGTATTACATAATTGTCATAAAAGGCTACGACCTTATTTAGTAGACTAGGTTAATATTTGACCTTGGCCTAGTTATTAGACTAGGTTAATATTTGACCTAGTTTTAGTTTCCTGTATTGGTAATTTCCTGAATTAGAATGTAGGTTATTGGTTTATTGTTGTTATTTGACATAGTTTTAGTTTCCTGTATTGGTAATTTCCTGAATTAGAATGTAGGTTATTGGTTTATTGTTATTTGTTGTTCTTCTGTGTGTCCAAGCCGGTTGATAAAGGCCTTGGAAGATCGTCAGGTAAACTAGGTTAGTATTTGACCTAGTTCTGGTTATCTGTATTGGTAATTTCTCGATTTAAAGTGTAGGTTAGTGATTTATTGTTGTTTGTTGTTATTGTGGATTTATTGTTGTTGCTAAAGGCCTAGGAAGGTCGGCAGATAAACTAGGTTAGTTCTTTTCCTGAATGTGAGTTCAAATTTTAAAATAAAACAATAAAATAATGGTACAAATGACAAATAAAATAATTTGTCATGTGTTTTTATTCATCTTTTCTTTTACATTTTTTGTTTTAAAACTAAAATAAATAAATGATTTTATGCACATAAATTTTTATTTGATTAACCAACCCTTATTAATTTATTAAACACTTTTTCTCTATGAGGTTTTTTTAGAACTGCAGAGATAATAGGTTCAATCTATCTCGATCACGTGCATATTCTTCATATTTTCCCTGTCGAGCTACTCTATATGCATAATCCCACACATACATAACGTAAAGATCTAATTTATTGTTAAAGGTAACTTTTTTTGTTTTAACATTATAGTACTTTTTCCTTACCAAGATGCATATAAATGTTAAGACAGTTTTTTAAAGCACATCTAAAACGATTATTTGAAAGATGTATCGGACACATTGATTTAAAATTTTCAATCTTTAATAACGATGGTATGGCAAGATTTTCTATTTTAAAACTCTCAATATACTTTTCAAGGAAAAGTTTTTTTTGTTCGCCTTTTACATAAATTTTTTCAGCTTGTTCTAAATAGTATTTAATAATTGATTTTTTATTCGCCTACATATTAAAGTGTTACTTTATTACTGTGATTTGCGGCTTTAAAGTATCACTTTTCAACTATTTATTTTGTTGTCATAGCTACGTCCAAAAAAGTAAAAAGCATTTGTATTTGTTTAAATTCTATGAAAAATAAAATTTTTTATCAAAGCAACCCTCAAATTCAAAATTTCATTATCCAATTAAAATAGTTGTTATCATTTGTTGTCATAGCTACACAATAATTTGGAAAAAATAATAAATATTTTTTCAAAGGTTACTTGTTCCACATATTTTTATTTGAAAATTTATGAAAATTTATATTTTTAATTTAGAATAAACAACTTTTCTTAAAATATTTTGCTTGCGGCGAATAAAAAATAGTATATGATGCACGGACGTAAGCTATTTTGGACTTAATGTGGGTGCAAATCTCGGCTAGCGCCTCGATTTGCAAACTCCACATCCGTCCAAAATCTTTAGCTTACGTCCTAGCATCATAATGTACTATTATATCCACATAATCACACTCAAAAAACGATATGTTTGCCTCAAACACTTTTTGCAGGAAACAAGAAAAGTGTTTGGGAGTATTGTTTGTGCCAAATAATATCATTGTTTAGGGAAAATATTATTTCTTTTTGCTGCAAATGCTCTTATATTTTGAAGCAAACAAAAATTGTTTAGAACAAACAAAATTGTTGTTTCCTATACACAAGAAATGTTTGTCATCAGTGATATAAAGCTTTTGTGGCAAACATTTATAACATAAAAAGTGTTTGCGAAATATACTATAATATTTAGTCCAAACAATAATTTGTATATACTACGAACGATACCATGTGATAAGTGTTTATCTCAAGTGACTTCAATATTTTTGAATCATCTGAATTTATAGGGTGTAAATGAAAAACAACTCAAATTTTTTAAATATTTTATATTTTTATTATAACGGGTTTTGTTTATTATTACATTATTACTATTTACAATGCTTTTAATTATTTTAATATTTTAATAATTTTTTATATAATCAATTATGAGTTTTTAATTTGCCAATTTCTCAAATGAAATGGATAGAAAATAAAAAATATGTATAGTTAAAAATACTTGCAAGTGTGGATTAATTGTCTCTTAAGATTGGCAGCATAAAAATTCAATTCATTCATTTTTAATTTTCAATACTGGCATATCTTTTTACTGATGAGTTACGAGCACTCCATGTTTTTATTTTATATTGTGTAGTTCAATCCATTTAAATTGCTGGCAATGCTCCAAATTAGAGGAAATGCTTCAAAATATTCCTTCTTCATGCGTTTATAGTAAACATGTAGATTTTATATAAAATACTATCCATTCATCTAACTTTGGCAAAATATGTGGTTGTATAGCCTACATTTAATTAATAAAATATATTGATAATAAATTCACACATAAACACAATAAAAATTTTTATCAAAATATGAACTCACCTAATTTTATACACTTTTATTTTACTATATCAGCAGCTCGTAAAACGTTTACAGAAATAATTATTTTAATAAGTTAAATAGCTTTAAATTATTAAATAGTTTTTGGAAACACTTTTTCCTTAAGCCGCAATTAGACTATTGCAGAACTCTGCAATATTTCTGCAATGGTAGTGTGTAAAATATTCATTGCAGAAAAGTTTGGCAATGAACTCATTTTAAAACATTGCAATGACTCATTGCAATGTTTTGCAATGAGTTAATTGCCAAACTTTTCTGCAATGAATATTTTACACACAACCATTGCACGACTATTGCAGAAATATTGCAGAGTTCTGCAATAGTCTAATTGCGGCTTTATACATTTTTTCAATTTTCACCAAAACATTTTTTGAAATAACAATTAATTTAAATTTTATTAAAACATATTAAATTTTAAAACCAAACTTCTTTACTTCATCATTTTAACAATACAAATGACAAAGAAATAAATACAATTTCATTAACTAAAAAGTTTACTCAAACGACAATTTTTTACTACAGACATTTGTTGTTTACGATAAACACTTCTTTACCATATAATTTAACCCCAAGAATCGAAGTGTTTGTAGCGAATGATTTCATTGTTTAGGAGAAACTATTTGTTTTGAGTCTTCAGTTTATTAGAGACAAACACCTGAAATGTTTGAACTGAACACTAAATTGTTTGTATCAGATAATTAAAAAATATTCTTTTTTCGTTCAAACAGTATTTTGAACGTATTGTTTGTAGCAAAAAATTTTGGTTTGTAATCAATAATAAATGTTTACTACAAAATATTTTTGTTTCTAGCAAACATAAGAAAGTTTGCCGCAAATATTTTTCAAACATTCTTTTTTTTCAGTGCAATGCATCCGCTATTCCAATTAAGTCCATTTATTTTATTGCCGCAATATCGGTTGCTATATTGTGCTTCTTGACTTAGTTCTTCTTCGTGGTAAGGTGGTTTGAAATGATAAAAGATAGGAATCAAACTTCCTTTTTCAAGTAAAACGAGTTCGTTGACAAAATATTGTTTATCATTTCCTCTTAGAAATTGGAGATCAACTATGAAAACACGTTTGGCCATTGTGAGACTATATAAGAGACTGTCTGTCCAATTTTCCAAGATTACTTTTATGCTTGACCTCTGTTTTGTATACATATAGATTTGTATAGTTAGATAGATACTCTTTGGCAAACCATGTTTTTTCATCCGTTTACTATGATGGTTGCCGGACCGTCTTGTTGTGGGAAAACGACTTTTATTTTTAATTTAATAAAACCAAAAAACAAATATATTCAACCTCCAATTGAGAAGATTATTTGGTGTAACCCCGATAAAGAAGCCGTCCCGAAAAATATCAAAGGACTTGAACATTATAATACTATTCCAGATTTTTGTGATAATCAAGATCCACTGTTAATTATAGTAGATGATATGATTTTAAATTCTCACGACAAGATTGTGTGCGAATTATTTACTAGAGGTTCGCACCATAGAAATTTATCTGTAATATTTGTAACTCAAAACGTTTTTTACCAGGGAAAATTTTCAAGAGATATTTCAAAAAAAAAAAAAAAAAAAAAAAAATTTAATCTAGTGTGCATCGCATCGGACGTTGTTTTTTCCGTTCACAATTTTCAATTTTTGTATTTGATATTAAAATAAATTTATATTTAATATTTTGTCTAATTATCCATTTTATATTATATGTTGGTTTTAATCATAAAAGATTAATTAAAATGTTATGCATACATTGTTCATCTAACATTACAAGAAAAAAATCTGGATTAAGCTGTTGTGTATGCGAAAATAGTTTTCATTCTAAATGTTTGAGCTTAACTAAAGATCAATTTGATCTTATAACTTCTGGTGCAATTAATGGTTGGATCTGCAGCACATGCATACCATTAAAATCAAGAAAATCAATTGCAGTTCCTGTTCCAACTATGGTTTCTGATGAATCTCAGAATGAAGCACATGATATAAAAACTGTGCTTACTAAAGTTAAAATGGATTTAGATGCAATAACTATTTCTAACAAATTATTTCAAGAAACTGTTGATTCATTCTCCAACCTAATTGACGGCTTCAATATTAAACTGGAGAATTTGGAGAAGAGAATGAAAATTCTTGAGCATACTGTGAGTGTTAATAAAAGTATTGATAATAAAGTAATATCGCTGGATAATAATGAACGCAGTTTTGACCTTGTTGTTCATGGCATTCCTTTTAAAGCTGATGAAGATTTATCTTATATTAAACAAAAACTTCTAGCTTACTATGAAGTTTCTTCAATTTCTAATAATATAAAAAGTATTTCAAGGTCTCTTAAAAGGAACTTGACAACTATTCCTGTAATTATATTAAAATGTGATGATATTTCGACAAAACAAAAAATTTTGGATGGCTTCAAAGCTAAAAAACTTTCAATGAAAAGAAACAGTATTATAAGTGATATTGGCTATGATTTATCAATTGATAATGGTCGTAACACCTTCTACATTTCTGAATATCTTAACCCTTACAAGCAACAACTACTTTTAAAAGCCAGAGAGTTATTAACTGATAAACTAGCTAAATATGTATGGGTTCAAAATGGCGATATCCTGGTTAGAAAGTTTGATAATGATAAAATCACTAAAATTACATCTGCTGAAATGATTCAAATTTTACGAGATAATTAATTTATTTCCTTTTTAATATTATTTAGTTTAGTGTTATTTTATTCCATTTTATAGATAGTTTTTATAATGTTATTATCAATTTACTACCAAAATGTTAATGGTCTTAGAAGCAAAACAAATGATTTTTTTAAAAACTTACTTGCATCTAATTATGATGTCATATGTCTTACTGAAACATACTTAAATGATAACATTTCTGATACTGAATTATTTTCTAATCATTACACAGTTTATAGAAGGGATAGAGATCTTAATCTTTTTCCTAATAAAAAAGATGGTGGGGGTTGTTTGATAGCAATTAATTCCAAGTTTCAAAGCTTTCATTTACCATTATGGGAAGTTTATTTGGAGGAGATATGGGTATGTCTTAAGTTTAAACACAAAAAATTATATTTGAACGTACCTTATATTTATCCTAATGCAACTATCTTGGATTATGATGGTTATTTTGAAAATACCAACAATGTTATAAATACACACAAAATTGATTCTAACTTTCTTATTGTTGGTGACTTCAATATACCTAATATTAAGTGGTCATTTGTTGCTGATATCTTGGAACCAAGCCTTTTAAGTGTCACTAGACCAGCTCAAGCACTTATCGAAACATTGAGTTTCACTGATATTACCCAATTCAATCATTTAACTAACAAATCTAATCGAATTTTAGACCTGGTTTTATCCAATTTGCATGTAAGCAATGTTACGGTAAGCAATCCTATGGATGTGATATCAAAAATTGATCAACATCATCCACCGATTGAAAGTTCAATGAATCTTAAAAAATTTGATCTCTTAAAAGCCGATGAATCTGTACGCTTTAATTTTTACAAAGGAAATTATGATGAAATTAACGTAGCTCTATCTGAAATTAATTGGTGTCATTTGTTTGGCACTAAAAATGTTGATCAGTCAGTTGATGCTTTTTATGATGTTCTTTATCAGTTAATCAATCAATTTGTCCCTAAATTCAAAACTAAATCTAGTAAATATCCCATCCGGTATTCAAAAAGTTTGTTAAAAATGATTGAATTTAAAAATCTAATTCATAAAAAGTTTAAAAAAACTGGTGATCTTGATTATTACAATATGTTTTCTTCTTTGCGGAGCTCTGTTAAAAGGGAAATTAATGTATGTTATGCAAATTATTTAAGTGATATTGAAAGTTCCATTTCGTCAGATCCTAAAAAGTTTTGGTCTTTTACAAAAAAATTAAAAAAAACTAATGCTATCCCAGCATCAATGCGTTTTAAAAACAAAGTAGAAAGTTCAACCAAGGGAATTGGTGATCTTTTTGCGACATATTTTCAATCTGTGTACACCAGTACGCCTCTTTATTCTACACCTACATTTGCTACAAGTAATATCTCTTTGGAGGATTCATTATTTTCTGTAACGGAAGAAGAAGTACTAGCGGTATTAAATAAACTTGATCTAAATAAAGGTTTTGGAGCTGATCTAATTCCTCCTATTTTCTTAAAAAACACTTTTGCATTGATCTGTCAGCCATTAACCATTCTATTTAATAAGTCTTTTGAAAATGATGTTTTTCCTATTAGATGGAAAATAGCTAAAATCATTCCAATTTTGAAAACTGGTGACAGTACTAATGTAGAAAATTATAGACCAATTGCAACATTGAATTGTTTCAGCAAAATTTTCGAAAGAATTGTTCACAATAAACTGTTTGACTTTACTAATATTAATATTATTAAAAACCAACACGGGTTTTTTAAGAGTAGGTCAACTCTTACTAATATGCTTAACTATACGGAATATATTTATGAATCGCTTGACTCTGGCGCTGGTGTTGATGTCATATATATGGAATTTTCAAAGGCCTTTGATAAAGTTAACCATAATATTCTCCTTCAAAAATTACGTAATTTCGGTCTGAATTTAAAGTTTATCAGGTGGGTTGAATCTTATCTAAAACAAAGATCTCAATTTGTATGCATTAATGACTCTGAATCATTTTCTTTCTGTCCTCATTCGGGTGTACCACAAGGTTCAATCTTGGGACCTTTATTGTTTATTTTGTTTATTAATGATATTTGCTTACGCTTGGATTGCAAAGCACTACTTTTTGCTGTGGATTTGAAAATATTTAAATCAATCAAATCCATAGCTGACTGTATAGTGCTTCAAAATAATCTTAATAAAATATATGAGTGGTGCAAAAGTAACGATCTATATCTCAACATTAACAAATGTTTTACCTTTAAGCTTAAGCCTAGATCTTTTCAATTACAATTCATTTATAATATTAACAATTTAACTCTATGTGAAAAACAAAGTATTCGTGATTTAGGCATTATTATGGATAACAAATTAAAATTTAATATACATATTCAAGACATTGTTAACAAAGCTTTCAAAATGCTTGGTTTTGTTATGCGAGTGTGTTCAAATTTTCGTTCGTCTAAAACACTTATTACAATCTTTAATTCAATAGTTCGTTCTTCATTAGAATATATCTCGCCGGTCTGGAATCCAAAATATCAAACTCATATTGATCATATTGAGAGGGTTCAAAGGAAATTTACTAGATTTCTGAACTTTAAATTAAGCTTCCCATATCAACCATACAAAGATAGATTAAAACGATATAATATATTATCATTGGAACAGAGACGTACTATTGCTGATCAAACAACCTTTTATAAAATTCTTAACCATAGTATTGAATCGGATTTGGCTAGTCTAATTCATTTGAATACTACACCTTGTTATAATACTAGGCATTCGTACACTCTGTATTATAATACTTTTCTAACTAATCTAAGAGTTCATTCACCGTTGATTAGATTTCAGTACAGCCACAACATTAAATTTAATCAAGTCAATTTGTTTTGCTCTAACTTAGTCCAGTTTAAAAAAAGCATTTTACAAATTGTTAAATTAAATTAAATTAATTTTATTTTCATATATATATTTTAAATTCTAATATTATTCATTTTATCTTGTGTTAAACATTCTTGGTTTATTACATTAACATTATCTTTTTATAAACTAAATTTAAACTTTTTATTGTAATTTTTTATATTATTTTTTAAATACTGTCTTTAATTTGTATTACTTTTAAATTTAAACTTTTTACTGTAATTTTTTATATAATTTTTTAATATTGTCTTTAATTTGTATTACTTCTATACTAGTATGTTATTGGATATATTTCCGTTTGCTAGTATTTAAATTGAAATAAATAAATAAATAAATAAGATATTAATGATATATTTAGATTAAGAAGTGACATATTTGGAAAAAAATTTTGTTTTTGTACAAAAGAGCAATTGGAGCAATTTGGTGAGGAATATGAAACGATTACAAACCAACCGTCATATATTGCACCTGTTAAAAAATTATAAGAGAAAGTTTCAAAAAGTTATAATAAAACAATGTGAGCCGAATGTAATTAAAACGATCTGTGAAATAGCGTTAAATATTTTAAAAGGTAACTGTCATTTGAATAAAAGAGCAACCAATTAACTAAAAAATTATAAAAAGGACTTGAGATCACGCATTTGCCGTAAGAAGTCGCTCACTAGTAAAAGAAAAATTATAATTCAACGTTGTGGATTTTTACCGGCTCTTCTCGAGGCAGTTTTATCAGGGGTGATTGGTCATTTTATAAAATGAATAAAACAACATTTAACAAAATGATAATATTAAAACCTGAAATATATGAAAAACTAAATCAAAATTCAGACGTTGAACTCAACGAGTTGGATAAAAAGATGAAAAAAATTTTATTAAACAAAAATTTGTCCGATATTCAGAAGTGGTATTTGTATCGTCAGAACCTATTTAAAATTAAAAACAAAAAAAGAGTGCTATCTAAACTTGAAGAGAAAAAAATTAAAATCATGGAACCTAAAAGTACCCAAACACGTTTCCGTACAAAACCCATATTTAGAGCGACAGACACCCTAAAATAATTTGTAAAATTGATGAAAATGTATTATTTAGCGAAATTTAATTTTATAAATTTGGAAAAAAAACATAAAATAGAAAATAATATAGACTTCTTATATCCTGTCGTATGGAGACAGCATATTTTTTTGAGAATCGTTCATAAAAATAAAAACTATCGGGATAGGCTGTTATTGATTATACCCAAAAAGCAAGGCAATAAGAAGCTAAGACGTTCTCGAGTTTTAATTGCAGGAATCAGTCAAAATTTTGCTTCGTTTTCAATATATATGTATTGAAAAAACTAAAAAGAGTGCATGTACACTAATATTTCAAAAATGCACCCTGTAATTTAAAAGTACTTCGCGGTTTTTATACCTAAACAACCCAGTAAACGATTCCTGCTATAAAAAATCCACGAACACCTTAGTTTCTTTCTACATGACACAATCAATAGTCCTAGAAAACAAAATTTATTTAAGAAAAGTATCATGTTCGTATAATTTTTTTAACCAAAACATGTTTTAAAAATTTAACCGACTTTTCAAAAGACAAACATTTTATCTTTTCTAGTAAACTCGGTATAAACTGATAGTAATAGGCCTATCTCACTCGCATCGGCTTGTATGTACATAGGGCACACCTGCAACTTGTCTGGCAACAGTATCGAAACTGTCTAGCTGCTAAAAAAAATCTTCTGATAGTTTCCCAAGTAACATATACATAAAATTCACCTTTTATACTATGACGTAAGTTTAATTACAATTTGTTGAAGTTTAAGGGTGTCTAGCAGGGGGTTGCCACTATACTAAGTGTCTGGCAATGAATGATGTGATTTCTAATCCTATCTCGAAGAGAATATAAAAACTGCACTTTATACTTTTATTACTTTTACGAATGATTGGAGATATTTTGTGCACCTTAGCTACTTTTTACCATGCCCAATCCACGATGATCCAAACTTCATAGTTGCTGATCGATCTAACCTATGTAGGGGACATGTGCAGGAAAACTTTCACCGTCTTTCTGGCTGTCGCGGGTTCTTGCCATACAAGTGGTCCATGGCCGTTTTATTTGAAACAATTTTGAAAATTCAAGCGCTACCATATCGAAAACTATTTGGAGCTCAAGAACCAACAAATATTTTTGACATTTCTGACGAGGTCCATCAGATCAAATAGGATGCATGCATCTGAATAGCACGTCTGTACTTAACCACAGGAGGATAGTGCGAATGTGGAAAGCTTTTAAAATGCCGTAGACGAGGTCAATGATTAACTACACATGACTTTATATGGTTAGGTATGACTGTAAACATATATTACAAGAACTTCAAGTATAATGTTCGTAAAAATGCAAATACAAGGAGTATTTGAAATAGATATTACATTACACTTCCAGTTTACAGTCTCTTTTATGATTGCAAGTTTTAAACCGAAGTATGCTGTAGTAAATAGTAATCAGGCGAGAAGAGAAGTTTTTATCTAGATTCTAGCTCCTTACCCCATATAGAAAAACTCAACAGATGATTTATCCGCTTATCTATCCATCCACCTTAAAAATGGAAAATATTATGAAATTAACAACAATTATATCTTTTCAGTATTTGGAGCTTAGATTCAACAAAAGTGTTCGCAATTTCACAACAGCAGTTTTTTTGTTATTATCTATGTTATCGCTTCCAGTGCATATGTATATGCCAGCTCTTGCTTTTTCTCAACTAATTGGAGTTAATATTTATTTATTTAATGGGATCGTATCCTGTGTGTGTGTATGTTACACATTGCTCGTAAGTATATTTAGATGTAAGTGTTTGACGGTTAAATTGCGCTTATTTTCAATTCATTTGTTCAGGGTGGAATAAAAGCTGTTGTGTGGACCGATATATTTCAAGTGTTAGTGATGCTGGGATCATCAACCGATGTATTGATCTTTGCTGTAAATAATATAGGTGACTTAGGTAAAGTTTGGGATATAGCTGACAAAGGAAATCGTTTAGAACTTTTCAATATATCACCGGACCTAACAACCCGACATACATTATTAAATACAGTTTTGAGCTATGCAATCTTATGGGCAGTAGAGATAGGATTAAGTCAAAGTTCTGTTCAACGCATTGTATCAGTTCCAACCCTACAAAAAGCGAGAAGGTAATAAAACAAAACATATTTGCATTTCTAATAAATTTTTTTTAGGACGTTATGGATTGTCTTCTTTGGATGTACTGTTTTTTTATCACTAAACAACTTTATAGGGGTAGTAATGTATTCAACATACGCCAGTTGTGATCCTGTGAAAGCCGGTGTACGTTATTGTTTGTATTATCCATTTTTTATGAAATATTTTGGTAATGAAGAAAATGAACGAGATTGGGAGTGAGAAAATTTCGTTTGATCTTTTGTTCAATATAAATTTTTAAAATTTGATTATTGAAATTTCTCCATTATATAGATTATTGAAAATCCTAGCAAGCTAGTTCCATATTTTGTTGATGATGTTGTTGGACATCTATCAGGAATGCAAGGGTTATTCATTTCATGTGTTTTCAGTGCTGCATTGAGGTACTATAGTTTTACAATAATCGCGATGTTGACTCGTCAACAACACAACACTATTTTTGTTTTATATTTTCAGTACACTATCAGCAAAATTAAATACTTTGTCAGCAGTTCTTTATTACGATTATGTTCGAAAAATGAAAATTTTAAATGACACAGATGAAAATGCAAAATTAATGATTAAAATTATTCTTGTAATAATTGGAGTGTACTCGACCGCCATGGTATTTATAGTTGAAAAGTTTAGTTTTATCTTACAACTGCAGATGTCAATTTTGGGCATTACACATGGAGCAACCTTTGGAATGTTTGTACTAGGAGCTCTATGGCCATATGCAAATACCAAAGGAGTTTTAATCGGTGGGATTGTAGGGTTAGGAGCTGTAACTTGGATTGTGGTAGGCGCCCAGTTGAACATACTAAATGGAAATGCTCTATCGAAAAATCTACCCGTTTCAATAGAAAATTGTGATGTAATGGGGATTAATGTTACAAATATATTACACAATCAAAACAACTCAGTTGTCAATAATGGAATGGAGAATGAATCATTTTCAATATATAACATTGGTTTTCCATGGTATTTAATCATAGGATCTTTTATAACAATAGTTGTGGGTATTATTGTCAGTTTTTTAACGGTAAGATCAAAGTAAATTGGATTCACATTTATATCCTCCAATCACTCAATGGATGTGTCCTAAAGGATTATTGAAAGAAGATGTCAGTTTGCCAGAAATGGAAAGATTTTTAGAAAATCAAAATTTAGAAGTTTGTGATAAGTAAAATAGACAAATAATAGTTTATTTATAAATGAAAGATCGAATCAAGACGCCAATAAAATAAGAAATTCAAACTGGCATTAATAAGGGCTCAGATCTAAGCCGGATACGGTTTTCCTCCTCAATTTGTAATGACTCTAAATATCCAGACCAAATCAGACAGTCCTATTAATACTGAATTAGTTCTAAATTTCTCAGCAAATTTTAAACAACCCTGTGTCAAAATTAGTGAAAAAATAAAAAATACGTATTCATTTCTTGATTATCCTATTAGCGAAGTTTCAAGAAAACCGGCAATGATCGGGTTCACATCATCGGTGTCTTGATTTTATTTTCCATCTATATGAATGTATGAGGAAATCAATATATTCGTTCATATCAATATATAAGTTAATAATAGTATTTTAATCTATCAGTGTGTAATGAAATGGTTTATTCTCAAGCAAAAGTTTAAAATTTGTGCGAGGCACGAACGAAAATTTTAAATTTGTGAGAGAATAAAATTCATTACACACGAATTGATTACACTACTTTATTCTCTGACAAAAAATTATGTATTATATAAAATAAAAACATTTTCTTCAATTAAAACAATAAATCTTTATTGTTTTAATTGATAAATCAAATTTCTGATTAAGACAAAGCTTGATGATAAAAAAAAACCCATCCCCAACAATCAACCAAATTCAACTAAACGAAATAAGAGAATTCAACCTAAAATTTGATTTTTGAACAAAACGTATCAAAGCTATTGTGATTATAATTTGAAAATAATTTTAATAAAATCAAAACAATTTGACCAATTGGAACCATGCCTATTGAATAATGATAATTTTTTTATGGGAACATTTTCATTAGACAATAAGTTAAGTTCATTAGGCTATAGGTTAGAAAACTATACAATAATACCTACTATTATAATGGAAAAAACATACAAATAAAGATGATATTGTTATATGAAAGAATAAAAAATATTTTTGAAAAGTATTGAGTTTACTATGATCTGAATAGACGCAGGTGGTGGAATAATGCAACAAAAAATAAATAGTATATTGTATATTAACAGCAGAAAGTACTACATTGCTGCTCAAGCATGAAAACCAGCAATCATGCTAGAGCAGCAATGTTACTTTCTGCTCATAGTATAAATACTATTTTTTCAACGACTGCCAACAAATACGATTAAAGTTGCCAAGGAGGCATTAATTTGTGGTTTAAAAAACGTATCGGATGTCAAGTTAAAATTTTTGGCTAATGGTAGCTGATGGTCTCCTAACCAAGCTAAATGATTCTGGCTTCAACACTATAGACTATGCCGACGACATGACAGTCATGGTTAGAGGAAAACATGACTCCACTGTCGCTGGACAAAATTCACATAGTTCTTAATTTTGTACAAAAGTGGTGCAACAGATTGGAACGGTCCATCAACCCGCAAAAACATTTATTGTCGTTTTTACTAAAAGAAGAAACTTTAATTTCATTTTTGATATTCTAAACGGCGATCTAATACAAACATCAAAAGAGTTTATATACTTAGGTATGATTCTGGATATAGTAGCAAACTTAGCTGGAACTCACACTTGAAATATATTTTCGCCAAGTCAAACAGAGTTTTCTTCACAAGCAAAAAGCTGATTGGGAAAACATGGCATCCCAGCACAAAAATGAAACTTTGATTGGACAAAAGTATTATAAAAGTAATTCTAACATATGCAGTTTTAACATTTGGTGGCGTAAAACTCGGTAAATTAATGCTCAAAGTCTGTTTACAAATATATAAAGGCTTGTGTGTCAGCAATGAAAATTCTTCTAAATCGTTTTCCATTGCACCTACATGTAAGGTTTAAGCCAGGTAATCTAACAAAACATCCTAAAGTCCTTACGCAATTACACGCTAAACTGCATGCGTTCTATATTTCGGATTGTATGCGAAAAACACACACTTTGATGTCAAAATTTTGTAATAGACACTTATCCGGCTAGTGTGATTACCAACAGGAGGAAATCGGAGGACTGCGCGCCTAGTGAGGGTATATTTTGACGAACGAAAGCCATGTATATAAGAGAATAAACGTTCCTCAACCCATACCAAATTAAACAGTATGCGCGCGTTTGAGACAGAGCAGACGGATAAAGACAAATTAAGTACAAGACCTTACAATCCCAGAATCCAAGACCGTCACATTCACACCAATACTGGTACTATATTAACGTAAAAAAAAAGTAAATATATGAGTCACTCACGCCATGAATGTAGAAGATCCAAGTCCGACCAAGGAATTTGTTGCACCAAATGAAAAGGCGATTGTTGAAAAATAATCATAAGATATATTAAATTGTTAAGCAATAACCATAAGGTAATAATCAGCAATAATCAGCCATAAACATAAAATAATATTCAGCAATAATCATAAATTGTTGGTAAAACGAATTACTTTAATTGAACGATCTTCTAAAAATATAATTTACTAAAGTAGACATATATGTATACTTAACAATACGATAGATCAAATACATCTGAAAAACAAAATGTTTTGAATAAATTATTATAGAAATTTAAAAAAAAATTGGTGGCTATAGAACTTTTGGAAAGTAATGATCGAAGGCAAAACTACTTGGATTAAACGATTTTTTGTAAATATATGTAGTTTTAGTTATGCAAATAATCTAGTACAAAAAATTTTGTATGTAATTCGGACATAAATTATCTTTTAGGTAGATTTCATATAAAAATCTACCTATTGCAATGGGCTTCATCTCGGAATTTCGGAAAAATTTTTGTGCCAAACGACTATATATGATAAGCGGAGACGAAAAAATAAAAAAAAAAAAATTCATTTATATATATATATATATATATATATATATATATATATATATATATATATATATATATATATATATATATATATATATATATATATATATATATATATATATATATATATATATATATATATATATATATATATATATATATATATATATATATATATATATATATATATATATATATATATATATATATATATATATATATATATATATATTAGACTGGTCGTTATAAACTAAATTTTCCGAGACGCCCCCTAGAAAAATTCTTTGTGGTCAAAAAACCACAACGGCATTATTTTTTTTTTTTTTAAATCAAAAGAACACGTGCCGCAAAATCGTCGAAGTTGATTTTTTGAAAACTTCGTAGACTTTTTCAAATATCTCATAAAATTTGCAGATGTCAAAAAAAATCACATAATCATTTTTGTAGGAAATTTAATTTTCTACAAAAAAGGTCCCAGTCATTTTTTCCCTATAACGTATAGTTCTCATGATATTTTGAAAATGAACTTGTCAGTTTTCGTAATTTTTAAAAAACAGAAAAAATAAAGATGTCGAAAAAGTCCTAATTTTCTTTTTATGCTGTAGAATGAAATGTATAAAAAAATAATCGTGACAAAAAAAATCAAAATTAGTACTTTTTCGTCGAAATTTTCATCACTTGGTTTTACGAGTTTCGAAGAATTTCAAGTTTTATTTCCAAATATCATCAGAAATATAGGTTTTAGGAAAAAAATGACTTGGACCTTTTTTGTGGAGAATTAAATTTCCTACAAAAAATAATATGTGTTTTTTTTTGACATCTGCATATTTTATGAGATATTAACAATTTTATCAAAAAATAAACTTCGATGATTTTGCGGCACGTGTTCTTTTGACTTAAAAAAAACAAAAATAATGCCGTTGTGGTTTTTTGACCACAAAGAATTTTTCTAGGGGGCGTCTCGCAAAATTTAGTTTTTAACGACCAGTCTAATATATATATATATATATATACACGATATGAGATATAACGAAAACGACCGGCACTCTCACGGTCGCATTTGTTGAGGGTGATCTAAAAAATTTTCTGTACATATGTGTTCTATTAATATCTCGGACGAGTTCGTGAATCAGCAAAATCCGACACGTGGTTAAGGAACTAGAGCCTTTTTTCTAAAAAAAATTGATTTTTTAAAACCGTTATAACGGCCGTTTGGATACTAATATTTTTAAAAAATTAATGAGTTTAGAATTTTTGGAATCCTTTTTATCAATTTGTTTTAAAAATAGACCTCTGCAGTTAGAGGTTCCTGAGTGAGCGGCTCCAACAAAAAAGTTTACAAAAAAAATTTTTTTTTTAAACAACCGGCACTCTCACGGTCGCATTTGTGAAGCCAGATCCAAAAACCTATTTTAAAAATGTGCGTTTTATTAATATCTTGGACGAGTTTGTAAATCAGCCAAATCCGACTCATGGTTAAGAAACTAGAGGCTTTATACTAGAAAAAAACTATGTTTTTTAGATCCGTTATAACGGCCGTTTAGATTCTAATATTTTTAAAAACTTCATAAATTTAGAATTTTTAAAACTTTTTTAATCAGTTTCTTTCAAAAAAAAGACCTCTGCAGTTGAAGGTTTCAGAGTGAGCGGCTCCAACAAAAAAGCTTGTAAAACACAAAATGCGTTTGAATCAACCGGCACTCTCACGGTCGCATTTGTGGAGCCAGATCAAAAAACCTTCCGTAAACATGTGTGTTTTATTAATATCTTGGACAAGTTCGTAAATCAGAAAAATCTGACACATGGTTAAATAACTAGGGGCTTTATACTAGAAAAAAAATTCGTTTTTTTAATCCGTTATAACGGCCGTTTGGATACTAATATTTTTAAAAACTTCATAAATTTAGAATCTGTGGAAACATTTTAATCCGTTTCTTATAAATATAAACCTCTGCAGTTCGAGGTTTTTGACTTGTTGGCTTCAACAAAAAAGTTTGCAACAATCCATAACTACAATTTACAAAAACCTTATAACAGTCAATGAAAAAAAAATAAAAATGTCTGAATAGAAGAAATTAATTTTTTTTCTTAGAAATAAACTATTTTGATATTTTGCAGTGATTGGACGACATATGATATAGCGTAGGCTTGTGTCATAAATTGTCACACACATGTTCTGTGGTAGATTTGATATTTTTTTGTTGCAAAATTGGATAGATATAGTTTTGCTTACATGTAGCTAATTTTCTTTTTTAAAATTTGTACAATATCTGTTTTAAATTAGTTTGTGTTGTTTAAACTAATCTGATACATCAGATTCTACTGGCACACAAAACTGTCTGATCTCGAAATCTACCTATTTCTAGCGGATATACGTGCCGCTTGTTTGAACAATTTCACTTTAAAAAACCTTCTTTACGCCCTTAATACATAAATAGCTATTACATAACCTATTATGTTTTTTGTTTGGATATGATTATTTTACTTTACATGATATCCATCTTCCGAAAATATAAATAATGTTCTGACTTCGTTTGAACAAGTTACAGTCCTAATATTATTTAGAGCAATTATGGATACCAAAATCAAGATCCGATGGATATAATATGGTTAAAATATTTATTATTGTTGATGTTTTATGTCTTTATACTTTACTTTACTTTTTAACTTGACAAGATGTTCTTTGCGTGGCTCCGAAGATCAAACTGGGATCCCTCTAATTTTATTTTTCTTAAGAAGGGTACAAAAATGTTGCCTTGCATTGAACAACAACAAAACATCTCTAGAATTTTAAAGGCAGAACTGAAAAAATGCAAAACCTTAAAAGTTTCGTCCACTCTCAGGTCAAAACTTAAATCAAGAATCGAAAACGCTATGAGTCTTAAAGTTCAACTGTACCTTAAAAATTGATTGAACGGTTAAAATTAATAAAGACTAGAGATGGCACCAAAAACTCAATAACTATTTATGAATCATCTAATAAAAGTGAATGACATTATCACCCTAAAAGACTTTCACCAATTGGGCAGATACAAATCGATGCTGCTCATTCTAAAATCAAAATACTGTTTGCTAACTTTACAAGAAACTCTTTTGTATTAATATCGTTTTACCCACTTTTATTTTTATTTATTGAATATTTTAGCATCAGAATAGTAATACTCAATGTAGGTCCAAATTTTACATGTTGCTTTTTTCCACCGAGCTTCAAATTTTTCAAATAATAAATTAAAATAAACAAAATGAGAACTATAATGACCCTTTTGTGCTTTATTTATAAATAAAGTACATAATGTTGTCGAATAGTTTATTAGGTTTACTAAAACAGCACTATTGTCTTATAATTATTAAATCAGATAAAAATATAAACAGTTTTTTACACAAGTTGTATATAAAGTTCAATTCTGCTCCCTTATTTGTGGGAGTGGATTGCATTTTTTACTCCCTAGGGAGTAAAAAATAACAAACCATGACAACAATGTAAGTTGTAAAGTTGAAAGTGTAGAAACTGAAATGTTTTACGATAAATTCAAACAATTTTGTATAAAAACCGCCGACTATGATCAAAAATAAAATTTATAATTTTCGTTCTCTTTAAATGATTAGTATTAGTTTTTAATATCATAATTATATTAAAGTCATGCAAAAAATAGTTTATACACTACACTACACCAAACACACCTCTGGAGTAAAACATGCACTTATCTCCCTTGATATATAGTCTACTATTCTATTTATTTGTTTTTTTTTAATATTGATGTTCATATCTTATATTAACGAACTACAGTTTTTCCAATTGTAATTCAGAAAGTGTCAACTTTATTTTAGAAAGCATCAAATGTAGTTTAGAATAGTCAATTTTAATTCTGAAAGTATCAATTGTAATTCAGAAAGTATCAATTGCATGTCAGAAAGCATCAATTGTAATTCGGAAAGTATCAGTTGTAATTCAGGTTAGTCAACTCCATTTCAGAAACATCAACATGTAATTCAGAAACAGTCAATTGTAATTCAGAAAGAAAACAATATTTATTAAAAGCGCAGTTTTATTCTATATAACTTGTTAATGTGTATATATAATTTTTAAAAAATCAAAATTTAATTTCAATTAAAATAAGAAATCAGAATTAAAAATATGTACTTTTGAAATAAATTAACGACCAACGGCCATGTCATCCATTGCCAAGGCAGTAGCTTGGTATATTAATATAATGGGTGGTATTCGTTTATTATTTTAAGTATGTTGAGGTTCCGCTTACTACACGTTAAACATCATATTATATGCGCTTGGAATATGATATGTTTTTATGAATATACTTTAATGCTGATAATGTTATTAAAGTATAGTGTAACCCTTATGGTCAATCACTACATTGGTGTACTGTGCAGTGCTGCACAGCACGAGCACAATCACCTCCTTCTATGTTGTTTTTGCCTGATCTATGATATTCTCCATGTAGATCAACCTTTGTTCCATTACCCATTACACCAGGTAGTGTAACTTCTGGTACACGAATGTTGCTTTTGGCATATATGATTTTGTTTTAGACCAAATATTCTCAATAGGATTTAACAGGGGCGAATATGGTCCTAGCCGCAAAAGAGATGCTGTCGTACCATTGATGACTCTTTCAAGTTGTGAATGCCAAGGTGCATTGTCTGCAACATCTGCCAGTTGGTTGCCCATTTCTTGCCACTTTTGCATTAGTAAAACTACGCATTCATTTGCTAACTGGGCTGTAAATGAACCTCTTCTGCGTTCCATGAATATTATACCTTTCGTAGAAATCGCTCCAATTAAATGTATATTTGGACCTCTTGATGCTGGAAGGTGTTGAACTGCTCTTTGTCCAGTTTTTGCACGACCTTTTGATCGACGGCAAAATATATTGAAATTGGTTTCATCCATCCATACAATTTGTTTTCCCTGCTGAATATACTGGTTCAATCGTTGGACATATTCAAATCGTTTCAGTTTATTCGCTTCTGAATTCATAGTTGTAGGTTCAACGTGTACTTGTGTTAATGTAAAAAGTCTGCCTTCCAAATAGTTACCTATAGTTGAAACAGACAGCAATTTGTTAAATTTCCTCATACATGTTTCTCTCAATTGTTTCAATGTAATGCCACAGTCTTCTTCTACCCATGAAACCATTAAATCAGATTCAGCCTCACTCAGAGTTTTTGGCTTTACCCCTCCTTTTGGTAACATTTTATCACGCCCTGATTTGATCCAGCGATATACAGTTATAGCTTGTTATTAAATTCTCGCTATATAATTTACTTCGTGTTCCAATAGATTCTTCAAAAATGATTCGATTCAAGTTTTAATTACTTCCTTTGTAGATTGATCTAGTAAGTGCCTTCTACGTAAAATAAACTTAACTCAGGATTTACAAACAAGTTTATTTTCGTTTAATTATTTTATTGCAAACACCTTCCAAAATTCGTAATTTAATATTCATAATGTTGAATCAAGTGTTGTAAAAATGATATATTAATAATTCATATATGTATTCTATATAAATTCTTTACATAGTGCCACAGCCATATTTTATTTTCAATTATTCTAAATTGATTCTAAACGAAATTCACTCAATTATTTTTGTTTTAATCAAACTAACAATTCGATCCTTTAGTTTTAAAAATTGCATTAAAAAGTAATATTATAAAATCTAGTTTTTAATGAAGAAGATTTTAAGAAATCAAAAAACAACTACGTATCTTTATAACTTTTTGTTCAATCAGAAACTCAACTTAATTTTATGAATTTGAATTAAATTTGAACAAAAGAATTTTGCTCAGACTACTTAAATTTAAATTAAAAAACAGTGTACTTTTTCAATCAATCAAAACTTATTGCCAACTTAATTTTGAAAAAGTTAAAGAAACAAAAAGGTGAAAATTTAAAGAAATAAAAAGGTGAAAACGCCACACAGTCTTGTAGTTAATTTCTAGCGTTTCAGTCAAAGCTATCCAATCATCCCCTCTCTTGGCACAATTTACTAGCCTTTCAGGATCTTTCTCATGATTTTTCTTATATTTTTTTCTTCCGATGGCATCTGTTGCAACCGTAGTAGTTCTACAGATAGGACAGTTTCTATCTACAACATTTATTAAAGGTTGAGCCCACTTTGTATGAAGTAAATGAAGACATGGCAGCAGTCGAATGATTGCGTTTCTTGTCATTGCAACTTGACAAATAGCGCAATTGTCTTTGAGCTCCATTCGGCATTCTTATATTGAAATTTACATTTTTGTATATATTTTTTGTATTTAACTCTTGAAGTTTTTAAATTAATGGTGTTTAAATGTTAAAACCCAATTCAAATGTTTAAGATTTTAAAATGAATTTAAATTTCAAGGGTTACCTAATGCAGTGGCGTAGCGACATACGGGTTTGTTCGGGTTTAAACCCCCCCATTGAAATTTTAAAGTTTCTGTAATCTAGAAGAATTGCTCTAATATTTTAATATTAAGATTTTTTCCCTGGTATCTTACGAATGAGTTGAACAGTTGCTTTCTTTTCGTTCCACAGAACCCCACCCTTTCTATGTTGTCATAGTGATAACACACATACTCACTAGCACACATACTTAACAAGTTGACTGCCATCTGCATGCCACGATGCGTACTATAAATGGTTCTATCAGATCGACCCCTTTTCCTTGGCCCCTGTGTTAAGCAATATCGCTTCACATGCACTCAGACGCTCGCATGCTCTCATGCGTGAACATTAAAAGGTAACCAACAACATCACGTTACCCTTGTACGAATATTACGGTGACCACACTCGTTGTCGATTGAAGTCAAGAAAGCCTCTACATAAAACTGTCAGCAACCTGCTGGCAACTAATTTTAATATCTTGGATGCCTGGGACACCTCCTGGCATTATTACAACACAACTGGCCTTTCTATTACTAACCCGACTTCTACCCAACCTGGATTCGATCTGCCACGTCATACCTGGACTACATTAAACCGAATAAGAACGAATCATGGACGTTGTGCTGATTCTTTCTACAAGTGGTGCATTTCAGAGTCCCCTGAGTGTAACTGCGGCGCTCCACAACAAACCATAAAACACATTGCAACTGTGTGTCCAATTCGACGGTACATGGGCAACATCTCAGACATCCATTTGGCAACTCCTGACGTAGTAGCATGGATAGACTCGCTCGATGTAAACATCTAATGTTCAAATGTACTGCCCAATGTTCAAATATTTTACTTTTTACTTTTTTACTCATAGACGCGCAATCAAATCGATTGTAAGTTCATTTAATGTGTATCCATGTTTTGTTTTAGGTGGATTTCATAGAAGAGTCTACCTATTTTAAGTTTAATTTTTAATAAGTCACAAAAAAAAACCATACGCTAAATAAAAAAAAAATAGTGGTACAATAATTTGGAAAAAATAACAAATATTATGTCAAAGGTAGCTTGTTCCACATATTTTTATTTCAAAATTTATGCAAATTTATAATTTTTTTCTATAGCAACTGTTAAAACGTGCTATTATCAACTAAAATTAGAGGGAAAAATAGCACTTTACCATCAAGGGTAGATAAAGTAGTACTTTAACAGCAAGGGTAGATAAAGTATTTTGCTGTTGATATTCTTCAAGTTTTTCCATTTTTGAAAGCACAGGTATTCTCTTTGATGTACCATCCGCGAGTTTTCAGGCAATTCAAAATTTTAGGCCATCTACGAATTGTCTCTGAAGCCTCCTCTTCCATATCAGAAGGCAGTTTTCTTCTGTAATATCGCACATATTGACAAACCCAAACTATCTAGTTACTTAGGTCTGAAAGACCTAAGTATTACATTCATGCGCCAAAAGTGAAATTCTTTCCCCCACTTTTTTTGGCATTTCTCGACGTTTTAGGACCTACTTATTCTAAAAAAGCATAAAAAATAAATGTATGTCTGTCTGCCGGCCGGCCGGCCGTCCGTCCGTCATTACCTACGCTGCAGGGAAAACCGCTGGAGGGATTTCAAAAATTTTTTTTCTAAAAATAGGTATACTCAAGGGAAAGGACGCTGTGTTCGATAACTGTACCGGAAGTGTGTCAAAAAATCATTATGTGTGTCAAAAATAGCAAATTTTCATATTTTTGGCTTAAAAAACGTTCATTTTAAGTGATTACGAGTAGGAAAATTAAATTTGGAGAAATCTTGATGGTAGGGATTGGTATGTGAGATCAAATACTAGATTATTGCATTATAAGTTTGTCAAAAAAATGTTGTCAAGTGTGTCAAAAGAAAGATTTTTATTTATTATTTTACCTAATTTTTTGGAAAAAAAATAAAATTAATTGTTTGTTTGAAATGAAGTTTTATTATTATTTTTGAGAATTATGGCATTATAAGTTTGTCAAAAAAATGTTGTCAAAAGATTTTGATTTAGGTTTTTACCCAATTTTTTGGAAAAAAGAAAATTGTTTCTTTGAAATGAAATTTTATTATTATTATTGAGAATTATGGCATTATAAGTTTGTCATAAAATGTTGTCAACTGTGTCAAAAGAAAGGTTTTTATTTATTTTTTACCCAATTTTTTAGAAAAAAATAAAATTAATAGTTTGTATGGCATGATATTTTATTATTATTATAGAGAATTATGGCATTATAAGTTTGTCAAAAAATAATGTCAAGTGTGTCAAAAAATGATTTCATTTATTTTTTTAGCCAATTTTTTGGAAAAAAAATGTAGCTGTTTTCATGACGTAAATGTAATTTGAAATGAAATTGGACATGGAATTTTTTTAATTTGTTATAGTTTTTGAAATATTTTTGGAATTTTGAAAAAGTTTGTATTTTTGATTTTGTAATAATTTTTGCAATATTTTTAGAATTTCGGCAAAAGTTTTAATTTTTGATTTTGTAAGAATTTTCGGAATATTTTTAGAATTTTGAAAAATTTTTAATTTTTGATATTGGGGCCTATTCAGTAAAATCTTCTATCGAAAGTTTATGTTATTCTTTTATTATTTGTATGAAATTTTATAACGGGAAAATAAAATTTCATACAAAAAATAAAAGAACAGCAGAAATTTTCGATAGAAGATTTTACTGAATAGGCCCCATTATCATAAGTTTAGGAATTTTGAAAAAATTTTCAATTTTTGATTTTGTAATAATTTTTGCAATATTTTTAGAATTTTGGAAAAGTTTGAATTTTTAAGAATTTTTGAAATATTATTGGAATTTAGAAAAAATTTAAATATTTGATTTTATTCTAATTTTTGGAATATTTTTGGAATTTTGAAAAAAGTTTGATTTTATTTAATTTAACATTATTTTTGGAATTTTGATTATAATTTTCCGGCAACGTATTGATGTTTCGTGTTAGTTTTGTAATAAATTTCTAAACAGAGATAAAAACAAACTTGTACTTTAACAAAGAGTTATGTTTGATATACATCGCTGCCCAAAACTAAAAACCATGTCCTCATAAAAGTTTTTTGCCGAAAACTATATTAAAATCCTTAACCCAGACCGATGTCTTGATATCTCAGAGCTGTGAGATTTCAGCCCCTCCATATTTTTTAAATTCAATTTTTGCAAAAAACAAAAAAAATTGATTTGTTTGTTTGTTTATAAAACTAAAAAAGTTATCAAAGCCTACCTATACTCATTTTTTCATGAAACTGTTTTTTTCCTGATATTTTTAAATTAAATTTATCATTGATTTTTCGGCATTTTTTGGTCTTCTTTAACAATTGCTATAGAAAAAAATGTTGTATTCCACACGACGATAAAATTTCATTATCTTCTCGATGCTGACGCCTCGACACTAAAATAGCTCTCGAAGATAAAGTGCAATTTTATCATCTTGTACAATAAATAACTATTAATTTAGAATAAACATACTTTTTTTAAATATTGTGCTTGCGGCGAATAAAAAATTGTATATGATGCACGGACGTAAGCTATTTTGGACTTAATGTGGATGTCAACTCCACATACGTCCAAAATCTTTAGCTTTACGTCCTAGCATCATAATGTACTATTCTGGCGTCTTTTATTTATGCCCACTGGTCTTCTATTTTGTCTACTATTCTTTCTTTATGAGTTCATCTGTAGCCCTATTCCTGTACATCGTGAAATAGGAATTGAGAAATAAATTACAGCAATTTTTTCATAACTAGTATTCCGTGCCGCGGAAAATAGCAATTTCGTATTAGAAAATTTTCTTTATTTCATTTATTGCACTTTTTTCTCAATTCCCAATTCCCAGGGAAATGCAGGAATAGACGTACTGGTATTCTTTTTATTTTAAATTACTTATTTGAACGAATCAGTACCTCGATTCTGGTTCCATGAGAAAAAATGAAGTGGAATAGAATTATTATTTATCTCGAATTTTGATTTCTCACTAAATAATTCAATTCCACTAATTGGTATTCTCGTTCTCTTTTCGAGATAGCCTTTTTAGTACAAGTTCTAAACTAGTACAAATTTTTGAAGATGGAATTCTTTTGTCAGTTTATTGACTTGTTTTTATTTGTGTTTCTTTCGATAGCTAGTTTACAAGTTCGCTATAGATTTTAGCTGTAAAATTGTTCTTCAGAATTTAATAAATAGTGTGTTTGAATAGTGTATTTTGCCACATCGCCCCATTTCCCTATTTCCGTCTACCTTATCTAATTTGCGAGAAGCATACAAAACAATATGTTTTGTATATAAATTAAATAAATAATTTAATTTTTCAGCAAACGGCTGTAAAGTTTAACTTTACTGCCACTAGGGAGTTAGCTAAAGTCTTACTTTTTAGCCTGACAGCAAAAGTAACGTCTGGCGACAGCAAAAGTAACGCCATTTTTATTTTATATTACGGAGGCTGTAAACTAGCATTTGGTATTTGTTAGTTTGTTATTTTTTCAAACATACTGTATAACCATGACAACAAAAAATAAGTTGATTCTCACATTATGAAATTTTGAAAAGCCTGCTTTGATAAAAAAAATTTTATTCATACAAATTTAAATGTTTTTTTCTCTTTTTAGGAAGTAATTATGACGGTACAAATTCATTTTTATAAAAAGTTTGATGTATTAATTTCATATTTATAAAAAATTTAAACGTTTGCCGAAAAAATGGTGTATTTAATTCGGAGCTAAAGTGACTTTTTGTGTTTCGTCTATAATTTTCAAACTATAGACTCAACACTATAGTCAAACTATAGACTCAACACAAAAAGTATCACTTTAGCTCCTAATTAAATAATGTACTATTTTCTAAAATAGTTATTGATAAATAATAAAATAAAATATCGTTAACTCCCACGCGCCAAATCCATATTTTCCTCTAAATAATTAATTAAAATTTCTTTTGGCATGATTACTTGAACTTAGGCACAAGCGGATTTTTTTTTAATTTTTTTAGGGTAATTTAAGTAAATGTAGTGAAAGGTACAGTTTTGATCTGTTTATCAAAGCGATGCGGTAGATCGCTGTTCGTGAAAAAAAAAATAGCGATCACCACTTTTGCTTTATTTACGCTGAACCTAGTAGACATAACCTCAAAAAAATGATTTGATCTAATGTTGTTTAACATATATGAACTTATGACGAGTTTTGTAACATAAAGTCACCTTTAAATTTTAATTTGAATTAGATTTTGTACAATAAACGTTATACAAAATTAATTAAAACATAAAATTTCGAATACGATTTTTGAAAAATGAAATTTGAACAAGATTATTCAGACGAAAATTTATCATTCTAGTGACTTTTTGATTCAAGCCATCTATTGTAAGTTTAAAATGTAAATAAATGTAAATAGCTAAGACACTTTTTTTAAACATAAAAACATTATAATTTAATCTTTTGTAAATATGTATCATTTTATGAAAAATTACTTAAAATTACAATAAATAAAATATTCCTCATTAAAACTAAATTATTTTATTTATATCCGTGAAATATAAAATACATAGCAAATATTCTAATCCATCAATTAACATTTTTTGTTTCTCTTCATTGTACAACACATCCAAAAGTTCAATTACATTTTTATGTTTTAATATGCGATGTAGCTGTATCTCTTTCCTTTCATTTTGTTCCACATTTTTAATCCGACGCAATTTTCTTTTTGTCAATATCTAAAGGACATAATACAAAAATATTAGCAATTCGTACATAACCAAACAATTTAGATTTACCTTCACAGCTCTTCTGCTTAACGTTTCAGAGTCTAATACTTCCTTCACTTTTCCGTAAGATACTTTTAATATATCCCCCATTACATATTTTCCAACTCTTAATGTGGTAAATCAATTAACACTAAGCTTACACTAGTATCTAATAGGTACATCATTGAATAATACATTTTTTGTTTCCTTTATTGTACAACACATCCAAAAGTTCAATTACATTTTTATGTTTTAAGATGCGATGTAGCTGTATCTCTTTCCTAAAATTTTGTTCCACATTTGGAATCCGACGCAATTTTCTTTTTGCCAATATCTAAAGGACATAATACAAAAATATTAGCAATTCGTACATAACCAAACAATTTAGATTTACCTTCACAGTTCTTCTGCTTAACGTTTCATAGTCTAATACTTCCTTCACTTTTCCGTAAGATCCTTCTAATATATCCCCCATTTCATATTTTCCAACCATTTTACATTTCTTCTTTATATATTACATCAGCGCTATCTACTCGATTGAACATTATCGGTCCCTGGATCAATAGATAAATCCAATTTATCAATCTCCTCATCATCAAGCCATGTCACATTTTGTTGTTGACATAAATTATTACAATTATTAACAAATTTATTTTCGTATGTTATCGTATGAAAACGTTTTGTACATTTAATATACACATATCTGAATTTGACTCCATTGTAAATTTATAAAAACATATTTTACTCAATTAGAACATACATTGTCCAATTAATTTAAATTTATTAATAAATAAATAAACAAATAAAATATTTAATTCTTTTGTTGTTTATCTTTTTAACAATAATAAAAATTTACAAAAAAAAATTGCGAACAAATGTCAACCGGTTGATAGAAAATTTAATGTTTTTGTGTTGGTATCAATGTGTTCTAAAATATGGACAATTTTTGGCTTCATACATTTTTTAGTTTCGAAAGTTTAAAATTTTTATTTCGAAAAAGACAAACGTTTTAATATTTTTTTGAATATTATCAATCTAGACGGTATGTTTACCTAATATATGTTAAGACTGCATTCCAATTGATGCTAATTTTTACTAAATGTGGTAAATCAATTAACACTAAGCTTACACTAGTATCTAATAGGTACATCATTGAATAAATATCTATGGAAGAGTAACTGCAGTCTTCCCCGAATTTTTGAATAGAAGAGCTTTCGAGTTTCGAATAAAAGATCCAGTTCTTATATTTGAATGCGTGATAAATTTTTTTCAGTTCTGTACATATATTTTATTAAAATTCAGGGTAAATATAAGCCCACAAAAAATCTTTTAATTTAGTCTGATTTTTGCTAAGACAAGTCTTTTAAAAAGGAATGTATTTGGTTTGTATGTTGACATAAAAATACATTATAATTACATATCTTGCGGATTATTGGGTATGTTGTTTTTATAAACGCAGAAAAATTGGAAATAATTCAATCAATCGTTAAAGTTGGTATACAAATAAATCGATGACAAACATTCAAATTGCTTATATCAAAATGAAATAATTACCTATTATTAATATTATTATTTATTTCATTATAATCCAAGCTCATAAAATTTATTATTTACTACAAAAAATCGTGATATCAGCTACAAAAAACATCAAAAATGTAAATTTTAGTTCGTGAAAAAGGTGCAGTTTAAATTTTAACAGTCAAAACTATCTGTTCAGTACAAAAAGAAGTGATATCCTGTGTCAAGTAGAAACGAGTGTAAAACAAAACATTTCCTAATAATTAGGTGTTCTACATGTTTGAAATACTTACTTTGTCTCTCGGATTAGAGATTATAATTAGAAACAACTTCAACTAACTAGGTATTAAAACAAAAGTTTCTAGTAAAAGTAAAAGTACAAAATAATATTTATTTATTTATTTATATTCGAAAGCAAATATGGAATGCGATATTTATACGATCGACTGAATCGAGAGAAGTGCGGAACCATCACGAAACCTCAGGACTAACAGATTATAACTTTAATGAAATTCTGTTCAAATAACATGTTCTTAATCTACAAACTAGGGTCTGCAGTATAAAATACTATCTAATAAATTAGCTTGCATTTCTTTTATAGAATTTACATTTTGTATATAATATTTCTCATTAAATAAAAGTCTTAGCTATCACTGAGGTTTCGTGATGGTTCTGCACTTCTCTCGATTCAGTCGATCGTATAAATATCGCATTCCATATTTGCTTTCGAATATAAATAAATAAATAAATATTATTTTGTACTTTTACTTTTACTAGAAACTTTTGTTTTAATACCTAGTTAGTTGAAGTTGTTTCTAATTATAATCTCTAATCCGAGAGACAAAGTAAGTATTTCAAACATGTAGAACACCTAATTATTAGGAAATGTTTTGTTTTACACTCGTTTCTACTTGACACAGGATATCACTTCTTTTTGTACTGAACAGATAGTTTTGACTATTAAAATTTAAACTGCACCTTTTTCACGAACTAAAATTTACATTTTTGATGTTTTTTGTAGCTCTTATATACACATAAGAAATCGGGATAGTAAATATTGTAGAAGGAACATATTTGAATAACATCGTATCAAAAAAGTGTAATTTTGTGATTCTATACAAATAGAAAAAAATCTTGGCGCCTAAGTAGATATCTTTTTGATTTATCGTAACTTTTTTCGACATTTTTTTCTCCATTTGTGTGGGTCTATACAAAATTTCAAAGCAAATAATCGCATTTCGTCTATAAATTCGTTGACGAGATAATTTGACAGTTCATCCCACAAATGCGGAATTTATTTTCTCATTCCACTGAATCTGAATGCAAAAATCCCATTTAGTACGAAATCTCATTCCACAAAATAATTCCATACAACCAAAATCTAGCTACTAGCTACTTTTTTTTTCGTTACTTCAAACATTTATTGTTCAGTGTTAATTTCAATTTGAAGAGAGAAGTTGTGTTCTTGCGTCTTTAAATTTTACAAATAGATTTAGATTTTACATAGGTTACAAGATAAGAAATCTTTTTCTTTAAAATAAATTATTTAATGCAAAATAATTTAAGATAGTTAAAAATAATCATTAATCTACTTTTTAAAAAATCATTAATTAAAAAAATTAAAATTAAGGAAACATTAAAATGAAGTATATATTATTGTAATGAATTATTAATATAACTAATTAATTGGTTTATTGGGTTAAACTATTAAGTCTTATAAAATAATTCTTGACCCCCCCCAATGGAAAATTCTGGCTACGCCACTGACCTAATGTATATATATAATATCGTCATGTCGACAAATTTCAAGCAAAATCTCGCCTCCTTTGATTAAATTTCACAAAATTTTAAAACAATTATTTTAATTTCAATACTTTTATTGTATTTAAAAGATTTTCAATTTATTATTCATACGAACCTAGATTATAGCAATGGAGAAACATTGGATATCAAAGGCATAGTTCTATTAAATTCTAGATGTTATTTGATCGTATATTTACTTTATACGAAAGACAATGTTACTGTACATTAAACTATAGTTCTATCGAACTATAGTTCTAACTATAGTTCTATCCTTATGAATGAACATAACGAAGACAGTTTTCGAAATCGACAAGAATGTTATTAAATTAAGAAAAGATGTTGAAACATAAGGTGACTTCATAGATTGAAGAAGACAGAAAGAAGAAATATGATATTATAGAATTACGTCCCCTTGAACAATTACCAGTTCCTTCTAGAGTTTGCAAAAAAACCGGATTTTTATAAACCGCGGCTTCAGGTTTTCAATTCCTAGAAACCTGCGGTTACGGTTCGGTTTTCGGTTTTTGGTTTTTACTAAAATGTACTCAATTCAATGCAAAGATATTTACTTGAATTAATATATTTCTTCTTGTATCAAATAAGATTAGTTTTAAGTGAATGATCGCTAAGGCGAGATCTTAATTTACGACTAAAATTATCGGAAACCGAAAAATCGGGCTCAAATTCGGTGGGAGGATTACGCCTTTATTAAAAATTGCCTGTCTTATGAAATTTGACCTTGTAATATCTCTAATAGAAAAACCATCTTTTGTGGCCAATTCTCCAACAATCTAGAGAAGCGTTGTTCATAAAATAAACTAATGTTTTTTGTGAGAGTTTCTAATTAGATTTATTGAAGCAACATTTGTGTCAGCATCGTGTGGTCTTTTGCAAGAAATTTTATGAACATTTCGCATGTGGTTGATTATTGCAGACGTAGAATTCTTAGAATTGTTCACGCATCTGATCCACTTTTCTTACATTTAGCTCTATTGTTGGCATTGTTCGTAGATTAAATTTTTGTAAAATATTCCCAAACTGCTGTTGATGATGATGACATATTTTTTTTTTGAATATTGTTTCTTTGCAATTTCAACTGCGAATTACTATTAAAGTGTAAAAGTAAATTATTTCATATTTTTTCGTTATTATTAACAACAGTTTATTAATTACCTATTATTTTTACAGTATATTACTTATACTTATATTATTAGTCAACCCAATCAACAAATTCAAATTTAGCGATAAACAAAGTTATTTCTTTTGTTGATTTTGTGTTTGGCACAATATGAAACGAAATGAAGATCACAAATGAATTACTACTTTGATTCAAAATTAAAGTAGCTATTATAAATTATTACTTAGTTGTTATATCTTAACTCTTAAACCGATTCATATAAATATTTTTGTAGCAAGCAGACGTGTTTTGTTTTGCTCCAAAAAATTTACGGTTTTATAAAGTGTATTTCACAGTTTCTTAATTTTCAAAGGTATATTTCACAGTCTTTTAATTTTCAAAGGGTATATTAAAGTGTGGTAACTAAAATATAGTGAAATGTCGTGTGATAAATGTGAAAAAAGATTTTTGAGAAATGACTCTAAATTAATATGTAACGGGTTTTGTAAAAAATCATTTTGCAATGACTGCTTAAAGTTTAATCAAGCAGATTATGATTTGATTAATCGTAATAAAAACATTGGTTTTACATGTACCGAGTGCTTGGATAATTTTAATGATATGAAATTGAAATATGATAAAGTATTAGAATTAATCCTAGATAATAAAATGTCTTTTCTTGAAATGTTTGAAGAAAATATTAAGGAGGTCATGGAAAAAATCGATGAATCGAACAAAAATATTATTAAAGAGGTCAATGATACTAAAAATGAAATAAATTTAAAACCAGTTAGAGAAAAAAGTTCTACTTTGTCGTATGCCGATACTGTAAAATTACCACTAATAATTAAACCAAAAAAAAAATCAAGAGAGCAAAAGAACAAAGGATGATATTAAAAAAAATATTGATGTTTGTAATATACCAGTAAAAATTAATAATATTTATGAGCGAAAAAATGGATCTATTTCAATTTGTTGTTCAAATAATGAATCTCTGGAAAAACTAGAGAGTGAAATAAAAAATAAAATGAGTGCTCAGTACGACATCCTCATTCCAAAAATAAACAATCCAAAAATCATTGTTTGTGGAATGGATGATAAATTGACTGAAGATAATATTGTTAACTCAATAAAAATTCAAAATAAAATTGAGTGTAAATATATTAAATGTTTAAAAGTATTTCCATCTTTTAAAAACAAAAAGGTACATAACGCTATTGTGGAATTAGACGGTGATGCTTTTAAAAACGTTATCGAAAAAGAGAAACTATTAATTGGATGGAATAGTTGTAGAGTGTTTGAAAAAATAAGTATTCTAAGATGCTACCGGTGTCTGGGATTTAATCATAAGGCAGAACAATGTTCAGAAGAGTCTCGTTGTCATAAGTGTTGTGAAAGTGGCCACAGTCAAGAAAATTGTAATTGCAACATAACAAAATGTGTGAATTGTACAAAAGCTAAATCTAGTCTGCGTTTGAGTGATGAACAATGTGATGTTTTTCACAGTTCCTTAAGCTCTGAGTGTAATGTTTATAAACGAAAATTGAAACAGCAAGCAAACAGAGTTTATTATTAGCAACTAAAATTCTTGAAGTTTATAGAATGTATATATTTAAACATACAAGGTCTTACAAATAATTTTGCTGAACTTGAAGCTATTTTAGTAGGGAATACTTTCGATTTTATTTGTTTGTCAGAAACGCACTTAACTGATGCAGATGTTGATCTGTTGGTACAAATTAATAATTATAATTTAATTAGAATCAATAGTCATTCGCGTCATACTGGTGGTGTGGCGTTCTATATAAAAAGCTGTTGGAATGTAGAGCTAATAAAGAGTGCAGCATATAATAATGAATCATGGTGGCTGCTTGTAAAAGTTAGTCTGGCAGATGTATGTTTTTATTTGGCTGGTTTATATAGATCACCTAAACCATTAAACATGAATGCTGAATTCTTTAGTTATTTTAGTTCACTTTTGGAAGAATTAGGCGAATTTAGTGATAATTCAATAATTTTTGGTGACTTTAACATAAATTGGTTTAATGATAACAATCACAAATTAAAAATGAAAGAAATTATGGATGACAACGCTTTCAAACAGTTAATAGCGGAACCTACAAGAATTAGCAATACATCTTCTACCTTAATTGATTGGGTGGTAACAAACTTGTATAGCAACATCAAAGTAGAGATGGACTTTAATTTAAAAATAAGTGATCACGAAACTTTTAAAATAAAAATTAATCTCAAAAATGATATTGATACTAACCCAAAAACTTTTAAATATTTAAATTATAATGAAAATTCCTTTCTTTCGAAAATATGCTCAAGTGACGTAATGACAATTTATTTTGCTGAGTGCAACATAAAAGCAGAAAAATTTTCTAATGGTTTACGTAAGGTAGCTAACAGTTTTGTAAAAGAAAAAAAATTAATTTTATTAGAAAATGCTTGGTTTAATGATGATCTAAAGTTACTAAAAATTAAAAAAATTGAGCAATATAAACGCGCAACTTGGATTAAAAGTAAAAATGAATGGCAGAACTATAGAAATTTAAGAAATGAGTATAAAAATAAAATAAATCTAGCGAAAAACAAATTTATTCAAAATAAAATTGAAATGTCTCAAGATCAAAACCAAATGTGGTTAAATATAAAGTCGTATGTTTTAAAAGATCAAAAGTCGGATATTAGTGAAATATTATTTCTTAATGAAGTAATTAAGGACAAAACAGAAATTGCAAATAAATTTAATAAATATTTCATTGATAGTATAAAAGATATTAATGGAAGTATACCGTTAAAACCTTATATTAACTTAATTGAAGATAGTGATACTAATTTTAAATTTGAGTTACTAACATTAAATGAATTAGAAACAATTTTAAAAACAATTAATAAAAAAAAAGACTTTAATTTTATAAATAGTGAAATGTTATTAGATTCTTTTAAACTTATTGGTCCAAATTTACTATCAATTATAAATAAATCGCTTGAAACAGGAGTTTTTCCCGAAATATGGAAAATCTCTTTAGTGGTGCCAATTGCAAAAGTGAAGGATACAAAGGAGCCCCATGAATTTCGTCCAGTCAACATGATTGCTATTGAGGCAAAAGTATTGGAAAAAGTTGTCAACAACCAACTGGTGAGATATTTTGAAAATAATAATTTAATTTCTGATTACCAATCAGGCTTTCGTAAGGACCATAGCTGTGAATCTCTTATAAATTTAGTGGTTACAAACTGGAAAACTGCTATTCATGATAATCAAGTCATAGTTGGTGTTTTTTTGGATTTGAGGCGTGCTTTTGAAACCGTTGACCGAAATATTCTCATTCAAAAGTTGCAAGCGTATGGGGTAGAAGAGAAAGAACTACAGTGGTTTGTATCCTATTTAAGTAATAGGAAACAAAAAACAAAGATTAGCGATGCTGTGTCAGATGCCATTGATGTTCAGCTTGGTGTTCCTCAGGGAACCGTTCTTGGAGTGCTGCTTTTTCTTATTTATATAAATGATATGGAAAAGGCCAGAAGTATAGCAAAGCTAGTTCTTTTTGCCGATGATGCATTAATTTATATAATTGGTGATAGTGTTGAAGAATGTGTTAGGCAGATCAATATCGACCTAGAAAATCTGAGTGATTGGTTTAAAATGAATAAACTTAAATTAAATGTAGACAAAACGAAATGTATGATTATTAATAGTAATATTAGAAATGATATTGTAATAGATGGTCATAAATTAGAGGTAGTTAAAGAAATAAAATACTTAGGTGTAATTATTGATAGTAATTTAAGTTTTAAAAATCATGTTAATTATGTATGTAAAAAAGTAGCCAAAAAAGTTTATTTTTTTTCAAAATTTCGTTGCAAATTGGGCTTTTCTACAGCTGTAAAAATATATAATGTTATGATTAAGCCACAGTTTGAGTATTGCTCTACTATTCTGTTTACTTGTACGAAAGAAATGTTAAATAAGTTACAAAAATTGCAAAACAAATGTATGAGAATTATTTTAAAAGTTAGTAAATATACGTCAATTAAATTTATGTTAAGTGCCTTAAAATGGCTTAATGTACATCAAAGAATTGAATATAATGTTTTGGTAATAGTTTTTAAAATGAAAAATGGAATTTATCCAAAATATCTTTGTGATAAATTAGTATATGTAAAGGATGTTCATGAGTATAATTTACGAAATACTAGTGGTTTTAGGCTTAAATGTTATAATAAAGAAAAGACTAAACAAATGCTCATGTATAATGGGCTTAAATTATTCAATGAGTTACCAAATGAAATTAAAACTGAAACAAGAATTAATTTGTATAAAAAAAAAATTATTAATTTTATTAGAACTAAATAATATTTTTTCTATATGTTTGTAAAATTGTAAAAAAAATAGTTTTTTAACTAAATAAATAAATAAATAAATAAAATAAATAAATAAATTACTGCTAGCATCCTCTTTGAATCAGTAGACAACACATAAATTAAATTTAGACAGAAAATATAGAAAATATTTAACGGTTTACCGAACCGTGCAAACTCTAGTTCCTTCTCATATAAATCTCCATCTTTTGGGGAAGTTTAAAAAAAATTACTTCATTAAAGAAAACTGTTGTATCCCAACAGACATAAATTCTGTTGTACGAATAGAAGAAGTAAAAATTTTTGCTGGAGATGACAAGCCGGAAGTTGAGAAAAAGAACTGTTAAAAATTATATTTTAAACATATATACCATAGTTTAGTCAAAATCCATTATAAGAAACTGATGTTATTGAAATTTGAAATAAACAGATGCTAAAGTTGATCAACATCTTCTCACACTAATTGAAACTATTCTCATAAGTCTCATCATAATCATTCCCGAATACATAAATATGAAGTTAACCAATATTATGAAATTCGTATTACATAATATCAAACTGATATTAACTGGTTACTGATATTGCCCTATTTCCGGATACCCAATTACGCCAATGAAATCTTTCTCATATTGATTGAAACCTTTTGCCAACGTGATGAAAATCGGTTTGTAACTGTAGGCTATAGTATAGAAACTTTAAAATAATTCAAAAATAAATTTTAACTGGAAGTAACAAATCAGAAGTTGGAACGCAGATATATATGAAATTGTACTATGTAAAAATAAGATTAAAAGCCAGTATAAGAAATAATTCAAGATTCAAAGTAACAGGTGTTCAGGAGACTCCCCTTCATTTTGTTCGGTTTTGAAATGAATCCAGATATTTCGAAGCTAACACAGAGCGTTTTTGTCAAATTAAAGTAAACAACTAGAGTGCTTTCTGAATTACAATTGCCGCTTTCTGAATTATAATTGCTGTTTTCTGAATTGCAATTGCCTAATTTAAATTACATTTGATACTTTCTGAAATGCACTTGCCGTTTTCTGAATTGCAACTGACTAATCTGCATTACAATGGCTGTTTTCTGAATTTCAGTTTACCAATCTGATTTACAATTGATGCTTTCTGAATTACAATTGACTAATCTGAATTACAATTGATACTTTCTGAATTACAAATGACTAATCTGAATTACAGTTTATACTTTCTGAATTACAAATGGAAAAGGTGTAGTAGTCCTCTGTTAAACGTTTGTATGAAATCAAAAGCGCTATTGTTTTCCTTTTAAGCAAAGAGAATATTTTTCTATGATAGCATATAGAAATTCTATTTTCATCACGCTTAATTTCTTATGAAAATGAGTTCTTTTTCAACTACAGTGTAAAAAGAATAACAAATTGTAGTTGCTATGGCTTTTCATATAATCTTACAAAGTTTTTTAAACAAAGCAACCATGAAAAAATAGAATATGAATTTTTAATTAGATGTTGTCAAAAACTTATTTTATAATTTAAAGTAAATATCGATAATATATACTATCATAGAAAAAATTGCATTTCCTGCGCGAGATAAAAACGTTTTTCGTTCGTAAACATGTCTCACATCAAATGTTTACTTGCGAAAAAACAATGTTTTCATCTCTTGTAGAAAAATATACTATTTTCTTTTCTTTAATGCTTTTTCATTTATTGATTAATTATTTAAATTTTGCAACAAAGAATTGTTCCTAATATTGGGTGTATCATATATTCTGTATTCTATCTTCTATATTCTCAATAGGATATTTTGTAAAACAAAAGAATAATTTTAGTCAATCACATTTAAGGAGTTTAAAAACAACGCATAGTACTCAAACTTTACCGATCGCATCATTACTTCCGTATCAAAATATCAGGAAAGTTTCGCTCAAACATTTAAAAATAGTATATTTTCCTACAAGAGATGAAAACATTGTTTTTTTCGTGAGTAAACATTTGAACGAGATGCGCTAGCGTCGAGTGAGACATGTTTACGAACGAAAAACGTTTTTATCTCGCGTAGGAAATGCAATTTTTTCTATGATAGTAATATATAATCGATATTTACTATAAATTATAAAGTTAGAAATCGACAACAAAACATTCAAAATTCATATTCTATTTTTTCATGGTTACGTTGTTTAAAATACTTTGTAAAATTATATGAAAAACCATAGCAACTATAATTTGTTATTTTTTTTTCACTAGTGAGTTTACTTTTCGCATAGAAAAATGTCTATACATATACTTATGCTTTTTTCAAAGACTAATTTCCAAAAAATGGATTAATACTTTCGTATTTTCGTACCATATATGACCACACTGAAATTGAAACGATCTTTGATAGTAGATAATACACCAAGGGAGAGAAGTGCATGTTTTTATCCCGAGGTGAGTTTGGATCCCGAGGACAAAGCCTGAGAGCTTCATATCACTCAGGGAGATGACATGCTTTCTCTCGAGGTGTAAATAATATTTTTTGCACATTAACAATATAATTATGTAATTAAAAACTAAATCTAATCATTTAAAGAGAACGAAATTTATAATTTCTAATGTTCATCAACGTAGGCGGTGTTTATACAAATTTGTTTGAATTTAGCGTAAAAAAGTTCTGTTTCCATGAAACTTTTCATTGTTGTTATGGTTTGTTATTTTTTATCCCCAGGGAGTAAAAGAAGCAATCCGCTACCGCAAAACAGGGAGCGGAATTGAACTTTATATACAACTCGTGCAAAAATGAATTTTATAGAAGATCTGATATAATATTTTTAATTTTGAAAATTATTTTGAATTAATTTTGGAAAATTGCTGCCCGTTTCAAGAAAATTTGTAAAGGTACAAAGTCTGTCACGTGTACCACGTCGGGCTTACAAAACCAGTTTCAGTAAATCCTGCCAAAAATGTGAATTTGACAAACCCGGCTTTGTCCCAATTAAAACCGGTTTTAAAAACAGATAAACAAAACTAGTTATTTTATCATGTAGTATTATTCAAATTTAAATTTGAAAAATTTATGAAATTTGTAATCATTCCTTTACTCCTGTAATGGTGTAACGGCACCTCTTATGGATAGAGCTACCGGCTACGCCAATGGTAATGGTTTAGAGGTACCTCTGATGATAGGAGAGATACCAGCTGCACCAATTGTGATGGGTCTCGACTACCGGTTGGCACGTTTTCAGTAGTTTCAATACCCTGTTACCTCTTCCAGGTGCTTGTTTACCACTTATTTTATTTAGGAGTAAAAACTCTTACCTGGTTGGTTGGTTGAACTTCTGGGTCGATGGTTCTCAGTTGGTTTACCAAAAGAAAGATTTCTTTTTCTATTTCACTGTTTTATTTCACTTGAAAGAACACAATTTTTTCTAGATTCTTAATTTTTCCAATGGGAAAATTGATTTTATGACAATTTTATATTCAACACAATTTTTCTCAATTTTAATTTTCCGATGGGAAAATTGATTTTTTAATGATTTTATATTCAACGCAATTTTTCTCAATTTTAATTTTCCAATGGGAAAATTGATTTTATAATGATTTTATATTCAACACAATTTTTCTCAATTTCAATTTTCCACTGGGAAAACTGATTTTTATAATGATTTTATATTTAACACAAATTTTTGATTTTTTAATTTTTCAATGGGAAAATTGATTTTATAATGATTTTATATTTAACACAATTTTTCTTAATTTCAATTTTCCAATGGGAAAATTGATTTTATAATGATTTTATATTCAACACAAATTTTCTCAATTTCAATTTTCCAATGGGAAAATTGATTTTATAATGATTTTATATTTAACACAAATTTTTGATTTTTTAATTTTCCAATGGGAAAATTGATTTTATAATGATTTTATTTTTAACACAAATTTTTGATTTTTTATTCACACACAGATTTCTCTTGATTTTCACTAGGTTTCAAAAAAGCCGTAACCAAACTTTACGCGACGCCCGGGTTATGTTAAAATTAATACTGACTGACTGACCGATTTCGGGGTCTAAGAGGTTAGACCCCCGAAGGGAGAGATTCTCGTGATCTCTTTTTCGATTTTAAAATTGTACTGACTGTTTCGTTAGATTTTTTGGTGTGTTTTATAATAAAAGCTAAGTTTTATTAGCCAATCAAAACTTACAATTTAATTAATAATTTTTCTATAAAAAAAATGTAGTATTTGCTATTTTTTCCTAAGTAAATATAATTTCATAGTTTTATTAGATTTTTGTTTATTTGGTTTGAATTTCAACTTCCGTTTCGAATATTATTGAATATGAATTTTTGTATGAAAATAAGTAAAATAATGTCGTTTATTAAGTTTATTTCATTAGAATTTGCTTATCGGTTGTAATACCACGAGTCATTGAAATTTTTTCGAAAATTTTTTGATTTTACGAATTAAATTATTTAGCAACACTGCGAATCAAAGCGCACAATAAACCACGAGTCCGAAGGACGAGTGGTTTAAGTAGTGGTTTGATTGAGCAGTGTTGCTTAAAAATAATTTAATGAGTAAAATTGAAAAATTTTCTAAAAAATTTCAATGAAGAGTGGTATTTAATGAGATAATTTTTTTTAATTATAATTTTCATTAAAAGATATTAGTTTCTAAATAAAATTTTTCTACAAATTATTCAATAGTACAAAATTATGTAAAAATGCAATTCACAAATATTAAAAATGTTCGCTTCATTCACAAATGGTTGCATGTTTATGTTTATTTGCCAAAAATAAATTACAAATTTATAACAGTTATGCGCCTACTAAGATAAAATTATATTTCATTTTGTTAGAAGAAAAAATGACAACAAAGAATTTTCATAACGACAAAGCAAAATTATCGACGACAAGAAGAATTGCCGACAGTTAAAGCAAAGCCTACTGTTTAAATATCAAAGTTTGTATGAATGAAAAATAAAATTTCTGACAGCAAAAAAAAATTATCGATGAAATTCGTTTGGTAAAATATTTTTGTTGTAATGTGGAAATATCTATGGGTTTAACTTTGTTGCTAGCAATGTTCGAATATTTGAACGAACTGTGGGAACTGCCTAATTTGCAATTTTGAATGGAAATTCTTTTGTATCCAAACTTTGTTGCTAAGTTAATTTGTTGAAGTTATGGATTTTGCTTAAGTTAGGCTTTTTGTATTAGAGTAAATATTGAGTAATATTGTGAAATTGTTTGTATGGTTTCTTGGTATTATGAAATAGTTAGTTTTGTGGTGAAATTAAGTTTGGAATAGATTTTGTTGATATTCATGATATCGATAATTTAATACAATGTTTGGATGAGAATAGGGTTTTGGGTGTTATATGGGATTGGATGTTGTATCTTTTAGATGAAATTGGGGTTTTGGGTGTTGTATGTGATTAGATGTGGTATCGTTTAGATGAAAAATAGGGGTTTTGGGTGTTGTATAAGATTATATGTGGTTTCGATATGAACTTTATTGAGTGGGTTTGGAGATCTATTGCTTCATATGTATATTCCTAGTTTAGGAATACTACACTCCGATACTACTCAAAAACCTCTTCATTTAGCGTTTCGAGAAAATATTTCAAAATCACATATTCATATTTCTTTCAAAATTCCAAACTTATTGTACAAATTAAATAAAATCTCTTATAAGCTCTTATAAGTCTGGAAACAGATATAGGATGGATATTATTGCTCTACAAAAAATTAGACAGCCGATAATCGGAAAACAAGATTTGGATAGTCACTCTCTATACTGTAGTGGTCATCCTTCTCGAAGAGAATTTGGTACTGGCTTTCTTGTTGGTGCACGCATACAAGAAGCCGTGATGAAATTCATCCCGGTCAGTGAGAGGATCTGCTACCTACGTGTACGTGGTACATATAACAATATTTCTCTTATTGCCGTGCATGCACCTACTGGAGCTAAGACCGTCGACGAGAAGGATAATTTTTACATAGCACTGGAAGAAATTATGAAACAAACACCCACACGCGACTTCATTATGGTTCTTGGTGACTTGAATGGACAGGTTGGAGGAGATATCTCTTATGGAAATGTGGTGGGTCCCAACAGCCTGCATCTGAATTCGAATGATAATGGTGAGAGAATGACTGAGTTTGCATTATCAAATAATTTGAGAATTGCCGGTACGTTCTTTCCGCATCGATTGATTCATAAACAGACTTGGGTCTCACCGAATGGAAACACTCGAAATCATTTTGATCACGTTCTAGTAACAGCACGTTTCTTTACGAGCGTTCGGGATGTGCGATCCTTTAGAGGTGCATACATTGGAAGTGATCACTTCCTTGTATGTGCAACGATAAGGTTCCACTTCGCAAATCCAGGCATTCCAAAATTCAATCAACGGAAACGTTTTAACATCTCATCATTAAAGAATACTGAAACAGAAGAGAGATATCAAATCCATATTGCCGAAACATTGGAGAAATCAGAAATCATTAATGGAGACGTCGATAAGTCATGGTATTTGCTCAAAGATGCTGTTTTAAGCGCTGCTGAGAGAATACTTGGACGACCACAGAACCACTCCCAGAAGCCATGGATGGATCAAGCATGCCTTGACGCAATTCAATACAAAAGAGATTGCTACCTGAAGTGTCTACAAGGACGCAACACCAGGTCCACGAAGGAGAACTATAAACTGGCAAGACAAGCCGTTACAAATCTATGTAGACGAACGAAGAGAGAACGGTGGAAGAGACAGTGTGAGGAGATTGAAAGCTTCAATAAAGAACATCAATCGCGTAACTTCTTTCAACAGGTTAAAACCTTAAAGAAGGGCCCTCAAACTAGATCGACTGGTATTCAAAATGAAGATGGGGAGCTACAAGTAGACCTTAAAAATATTTTAGATACCTGGGCCGCTTATTTTGAGAATCTTCTCAACTTAAGTGACCAGCAACAAGTCGGGCGACGAGCAAAGCTTATTCGTGCATCAAAGGTTCATGTAGACGAACCACCAAAAGAGGAATTCGATGCGGCGCTGTCAAAATTAAAATGCGATAAAGCACCTGGTATCGACGATATAACATGCGAAATGATTGTACATGGTGGCGAAACTCTATCTTTAAGATTGTTTAAACTTGTTCAAATGATCTGGAGGACTGAAACCATGCCACAGGACTGGAACACAGCTATGCTGATACCAATCCATAAAAAAGATAATCGCCTACAGTGTGCAAACTACAGAGGAATCGCTCTCCTCTGCACAGCATATAAGATCTTTCCCTACATTTTGCTATTCAAAATCAATCCTTTTGCTGAACAACTGTTTGGAGAATATCAGTGTGGTTTTCAGCGGGTCCGAGGTACCACCGATGTACTTTTCTCGATAAGGATGATTTTGGAAAAGTGTCGAGAGTTCAACATACCTGTGCACCAACTTTTCATTGATTTCCGGCAGGCCTACGACTCTCTCGAACGAGAGACTCTATGGTCTGCTCTGGTGTCAATGGGAATTCCTGGTTAGCTGGTATCACTATGCAAAATGACAGTACAGAACTCTCAATGCTGTGTACGAGTAGAGAACGAAATATCAAAGTTTTTTAAAGTCGACTCCGGTTTAAGACAAGGTGATGCTATCTCTCCTATACTTTTTAATCTAGCCTTGGAATATGTGTTCCGTCAAAAAAAACTACCAACTAATAACAATATCTTGTCAATAAACTCAGTACAGATGATTGTCTACGCTGATGATGTTATCCTCCTCGGCCGAAGTGAAGCTGTTATGAGTGAGACTTTTAAGTCGATTGTGAGTGGTGCTAGGAAAATTGGTCTGCAAATTAACTACAATAAAACCAAACATATGAATGTTTCAAGAGGGGCTGAGAAGAAAGATTTGATGTGCGGCGATGAACGAATTGAGGGAGTTGAATCTTTTAAATATTTGGGCTCAATGCTTGACTCAAACAACAGCATACTTACAGATATTCAAGCTCGAATAGCTGCAGGTAATCGAACTTTCTACTCAATTAAACCTCTCCTTGGATCACCGTATGTATCAACTAACACCAAGCTCAAGTTATACAAGACATTGATTAGACCGGTTGTGATGTATGGGTCACAAACGTGGACCCTTACACAAAATGACGAATCACATTTATCTGTATTTGAGCGTAAGATCGTACGCTACATTTTTGGTCCACTTAAGACAGACGATGGGGAGTATAGAACCCGGTATAACTTTGAGATCAGAGACCTCCTTGAGGGGACGTAATTGTAACGATCTGAAATTGTTCATGATCACACAAATGGTTATCTTGAATGATAACACACATTGAACATTGTATTTTTTTTTATCGTTAACAGAATCTCTAAATTAGACTGGATGGTGGGCAGCACATTTCCTGGCTAGGTTACAGTCGCTGAGGTGGGTTCTTTCCACCGTCCAATTTAGAGCTTGAAAGTGCTGCGAACATGAACGATAAAACCAGATTTGACGACAAATTATAAAGTTATAATTGAATGTACATATTTCTCTCAAAACAACACATGACTGATGCTAAACAATATCACTAGAAAGAATTACATTTGCCTGGGTTCATTAACCACTTACCTTTGGTTGATATTCATTTAATTCATTTAATCGAGTGATCTGATCTTAATGATCACCCAAACATACCCTCCCATACCAATATTGATTTTCCTGAACGCGGAAAACCCCAGACTATAATGAAACTTTGAGTAGCCTAAATCACTTAATGACGTAAACTATTTAGTGCATTCTGTTATTCATTTCACTCACTGAATTATAATTACCGTTGACCCCGACGTACACATATGAAAAATTTATGCTGAAATAAAATTGCAGTTATAAATAGAAAATCAGAATCCAACAGTTGAACAAAAACATACGCAAGAAATATATATAGGGAATAGAAAATATTTATTTAAAACAATGCGTTTGTTTCCATATAAAGGTATATATACCTTAATTTATCTCACATAAAAATTTTAAATAAAGCTTTAGCGTAAATTAATAAATTTGTAAATATTTTGTGATTCATTAAAAAATAAATAAATATAAATAAATAAATCAATAATAAATGGATAATTAAGTTAATAAATAAATAAATTAATAAATAAATAAATTAACAAATAAGTAAGGGTTTATAAATATATATGTATGTGCATGCTTTATGAGAAGAAATAATAATAACTTTGTATTGGAAACCGTATAAGACAATACGACTGGTTTCACAATTATTAATACAAGAATTCCTTAAAACTAACTTTCATACAACTTTCATACAACTTAACACTAGAACAAATTTTACTAAAACTAAACTTCTACACTGCGGCTTTATTTGTAATTCGATTTAATTTTCCTTTTGGGTCTCTTATCAGTATCACGTATAACTTAAATTTGATTGTTAATTATGCAGCATGAACCGTACGCTATATATTGTGATACAGCTTTCATTAGCGTAGCGGTTTATCAATGAGTGGCTTATTGACCTTTCGAGTTTTTGCAAACGAAATTCTTATATATATGTAAAATAAATTATTAGCACAGAAAGCTTACACGCCGACTTTGTTTCCGATTGAATTTGATTTACAATTCTTGTATATAAAATGAACTTTATATATGTATATAGCTAAGAAGCACCACGTTTTAAATAGAAATTGTATTTTAACTTAATACTTATTTTAAAACTTACGTATTTTTAAGTTAAGGTTGGTGTCTAAGTTTGGTGTCGTGCTTCACGTGGGCTTCTATTTAAAAGAAAAATGAAAACACCAGTTTATAAAAAGGAAATCAAACTAACAAAAGGTTGAGTTTTAAATCGACCAGTGACTGTACATACCTAGGCAAAAAAAATTTTATAACAAACACTTTGCTTCTAAATAAATAATTGAAGCCAATAATAAACTAAAACACCAATCGTCACTTTTACTTTAATTAAGGTCTTAACACGACCACCTTTTAAATTAAACTAATTGTTCAATTAATGTAAGATGACGATGATGGTTATCCCAAAAATTTAAATTATTTTAAATGCAATTTAAATAAGTTGAAAAACTCGAATCTTCCGCTATGAAAATTTATAAAAAAAACAATCATATGGTTTTGTTCAACAAATGGATTTTATATAGTGCGTGCATGTAAAGTTGGTAAAGCAAATTAAAAAAAAATACAAATTCAGATTTTGGGGCTTTGTGCAGCCATACAAATGCTACACTCGTGGGAACGACCCACCCCATGAGAAAAGTCTCAAACGCCGGGCATTAATAATAAATATTGCTTAAGTGCAAAAATAAAAAAAAATCTCTTGCTTACTAAGTGTAGGTGTAAATACAAACTATAACTCTCTCACCGAATATCCTTAACGTGGTATATTCCCAATGATTTACCAGAATCGTTTACCATTTCATAAGAAACGTTGCCAAGTTTCCTTAAAACTGTTGCAGGTATGAACTTCATTGCTAATTTGCCAGAGAAATGGTTTGCAGCATTACTTTGGACGAAATTCCGAATAAACACCTTTTCGCCTACTTTGAAATTTCTTGCCCTCGCGCGAAGATTATAATGTATGCTATTTTGTTCATGTGCCTTTTTTAACTGGGCTAAAACTACCTTTTGAGCAACGGTTAAGCGGTCAGCATTATCGGATATGTGTAAGTGGTTGTCCTGAAGACTTTCCAAATCCTTCAGCAGCGCATATCTTGAACCATGAAGTATTTTGTGTTGTCCAAAGACTAGATAATGCGGAGAAAAGGTGGTTGATAGATGAACTGTATGACGTAGAGCACCAGCGATTTCATCCACATGTAGATCCCAACACTGATGATCATCTCTTAAGTAACATCTCACTGCTGAAAGAATTGATCTATTAACTCTTTCAGAAGTATTCGCTTGTGGTGAGTATTTTGGAGTTAGTTCGTGCCTTATACCGTACTTCGACATTAAATCTTTAAACGATCCTGAGACGAATTGTGGTCCATTGTCAGAGAGTATCGCTTCCGGCACTCCAAACAGATGAAAAACTTTATTCTCTAAACATTCAGTCACCTTTGACGTAGTTGCAGACCTAAATGCGTAAAGAATAGGAAATCGGCTATATTGGTCGAGAACGATGAACAAATGTGTGCTTCCATTTTTAGTTCTTGGATACGGACCGAGAAAGTCGATGAAGAGTCTTTGAAATGGCCTGTAGACTTCAATTTGTTTACCCATTTCAGGTCTTGTAGAAAAATTCACTGCTTTGCTACATTTACAGGTTTTACAGTTGGCAATATAATCCTTAGTTTGAGATATCATAGATGGTCAAAAATAATGACGCTTCAAAAGTTCGGTCGTTTTTGCAACTCCTTGATGTGCAGCCGATGGTGGGTTGTGTGCTCTCTTAATCAGTTCATGGGTTATGGATTCAGGAACTACTAGTTTCTAGACTGGTATGTCAGTTTCAGAATTCTGTGTTGCATGTACATATATCCGTCCCTGAATCACCTTGAAGGATCTGGTAGCTTGACTATTTTGCTGTACGGCAGTTATTCTATCTAAATATTTTTGGTCAGTAAACGCAGCAGAGTTCAAATCAAGATGTAAAATTTCGTCATCCTCTGGCTCAAGTGCATCAACATTAACTCTTGATAAACTATCCGGAACTACGTTTAAAGTGCCTTTCCTGTATTCAATTTTGAAGTCAGATGCCTGAAGTTTTATAGACCATCGTGCTAGCCGACCAGACAGCTCTTTTTATTCCATCAATTATCGTAAACTGGAGTGATCAGTTATGATTGTGAAGGGGTATCCTTCAATGTAAGGTCTAAATTTTTTAACGCTCATCACCGCTGCGAGACACTCCAATTCTGTAATGCTGTAATTTTTTTGTGCTTTATTCAGTTTGTGAGATATAAAAGCGATAGGATGCTCTTCACCATCATTTGTTTTCTGAAATAGAACACTTCCAATACCTGTTGAGGATGCATCACACTGTACGTAGAAATGTTTCGTGAAGTCTGGGTTTACCAGAACTGGTGCTGTTATGAGTGCTCTTTTGAGTTCTTGAAACGCGTTTTGAGAATCTGTGTTCCAAACTTGCTTGGATCCTTTTTTCAACAGATCACTAATCGGTGCTGTAACGGTAGAATAATTTTGAATAAAACGTCGGTACCAGCCGGTCATTCCCAGAAACCGCCGTATTTGTTTGGGTGTTTTAGGAATATGGTATTCCTCTATAGCGCGAACTTTCTCGGGATCTACTCTGAGGCATCCCTCGCCGATCACATAACCGAGATACTTTGTCTCCTTCAAAGCAAACTTACTTTTTTCCACATTTATGGTTAGATTTGCTGACCTTAGTAATCTAGCCACTTCAGATAAAAGTGATGCATGTTCAGCGAACGTTTCTGCAACAACAAGTAAGTCGTCAAGGTAGTCAAAGACCCGATCATGTAACTGGTGAGGTATAACCTTATGCATAAGCCGACACATCGTTTGAGCTGCATTACACAACTCAAACGGCATAAGGGTAAATTGGTAGAGAGGTCGTCCTGGGACAGTAAACGCTGTCTTATCTCTTGATGAGGGATCAAGGGGGATTTGCCAAAAGGCATCTTTAAGGTCAATCGAACTTATATAGCGAGTTTTATCAAGACGACCCAACAACCCTTCAATTATTGGTAGAGGATACGCGTCCTTTACTGTCACTGCGTTTACTTGTCTTGCATCAAGACATAGACGAACCTTCCCGTTCAATTTTTTTACTATTGTGACTGGTGATGACCAAGAACTGGTGCTTTCCTCTATGACATTTAAGGACAACATTCGGTCTAGTTCTCGGTATATGTCTTGTTGAACTTTCGGTGATACGGGGTAATACCGTTGTTTTACGGGACTAGGTTGTCCTACGTCTATCTTGTGGGACAGAAGCTGCGTTCTTCCTAAGCCTAATCTTTCACACGATGGGAACTGTTTAAGAATATCTGTTAAGATAGTTTGTTGTTCATTAGTAAGGATATGTTTTTTATCATCATTCATGATATCTGGTTGTAAATATTTATGATCAAGTTCGTTTACTATTAAGGGTACTAACCCAAAGAGGTTCCAAAAATCAATACCTAAATACAATGTTTGGGTTAAATTTGGAGCAATGTGGAAGCGCATCTTCCTTGTTTTACCACCATAGGAAACATTGGTTATTACATGGCCTAAAATTGCTTGTTTCTCACCACTAGCAGTTGATAAGGATGTTGGCAAGCTATGCATTTGAATTTTATTGTCTTGTAGGAATTGTTCCGATCCGTACCCTAACACTGAAATGCTCGCGCCGCTGTCTAAAAGACCCCTATAAGGAATACCATTTATAAGGATTGTAGCATATGGCCTTGAATCTTCATTTTTTGACAAACATGATTCCGCAATAATTTTTTTAATCTCTCTGCGGGTTTTAAAATAACGAAGAGAACGGTTAAGAGAAGAAAGTTTGCAGTGGGGTTGCGAGTAATTTAGGTTGTCTGATATATCAGTTAACATTGATCTCGTTCGCGTCTTATTATCCGATTGAATTCCGGATCGGTATTCGTTGGTGCTTCTTCCACATTGACCACGGGGATTTGTGATTGGTAAGATTGGGATTTCAAAGGCCCCAAATTCCTGAAACCCCTTTGAAAGTTTTCCAACCTCCTAGGTTGTTGGCAAGATTTGCAGTTCCATTTAATTGTGTTCTGTTCTCCACATCCATAGCAAAATTGATGGCTTATAGGCACAGGACAGTTTTTGAAATAATGACCAGTACTTCTACAATTCCAACATAAGATTGTTTTCGTAGAACTATTATTAGAAATAGGTTTCGCGTGTTTATTCCAAGTTACAGCACATACAGAATTAGGAGCTGAAGACAACTCAGAAAAATTACCTGGATTTAAGCTTAATTCACTCTCATTTAGATCTACTCCAATTTCACTCATTTGACGTTTCGTTTGATATGCCATTTCCGGAACCCAACCTATTCTTGACCATGTATCCTCTACAGCTACTGCACGGTTTACTAAAGTTGCAATATCAAAAAATGTTTGTCCAGCAAATTCAGCTTGCAGGCCAGGTCTCATATTGCGGATCAATAAATTTTTAATGTCTCGATCTGCCATAGGGTATTGTAATGGCAGTGTTAGTGATAGAATTTCATGATAGTAATCAAGAAATGGTTCTTTAAATTTCTGTTTACGGCGTTCTAGGGTCTGCTTAATATCCTCATCGGTACGCCTGTCCTGAAAGCGATGAATCAAACTTTCACGAAGCTGAGCCCATCCTACATTTCGGTTTCTTTCCCGGTAAAGCCAATACCATTCCAAGGCATTATCTCTAAGCAACACGTTCACGGTATTAACTAATGATTCTATGCTAAGATGGTTTGATGTGGCCATGCTTTCTACTCTATATAGAAAACGCTCTACTGATACTCCTCCAGATTCACCAGAAAAAAATATGTTCCATGTCCCAGCCGATCTCTTTTATAGTTGTAACCATTCCCATCCCGCACTTGTCCGTCATCTTGATTTTGTATTACATCATAGTTAAAAATTGCTGCTGAGATTGCTGTGGTGGTGGTGGGACCGATGGGTTATACATGGGTAAGGATGTTTCTGTTCTTGTGGCTTTATCATTGCCATTAAGTGAGCATCTGGCTTTATTAACCATTTCATTCGTCAACAAAGCTCCATTTGTTCCAGGAAGTCGTTCCAACCCCAGTTTTTTCAAAACCAATTCTACTAATTCATTTACGTTATCTTGATTTCCGTTAGGATTAGTAAACTTTACATAATTGTTCTGCTCTTGTATTGGCATCTCTGTCCTATTAGTGTTGACGTTTGATGAAGACTGATGTTTCGTTGAGGCATAATTGCACCTATCTTGACCACTATCTGAGTTGCTATCATTTATGCAGACAATGCTTCTCCGGTTGTATTGTTGGGACTTCCCCATACTCCTGCCAGTTGAAGGACCAGCTCCAGTTTGCATCGGATTGCTAATGTTGTTGGCTAGTGTGTTGCGTTCTTCATCTTCATGATTACCAACATCTTGATTATCATCAACTTCATCTAGGTCAGGAGTCACAATTTCTCTCAATGAGGTTTCAGCTTCTGGTACTGTTATTTGTCTATTTTGCAGGTCACTTATACAATCGATAAACTTGTTGCAGGATATTAAAATCCGTTCTGTTGTGGCTGCCACAGATTTTGAAGCGTTTATTCTCTGTAGGCGATTCTTTACATGTACAAGCGTCGTTAAAATAGCATTTATTTTGTCCAAGTCCGTGGTATCACATGCATCCATATATGTTTCTATTTGCCTCTGAACTTTCTTCAACTTCACCGTGCAGAACGTAACTTCACGTTTTGGGTTTTTAGCTGCTTGACGGTGAGGATCTTTTGGAGACACTGAACTGCCATCTGCCTCCTTTGCTAATTCAATTTTAAGCATACTCATCTTCTTCGGTATTGGACCTTCTATGTTTCTTAACTGACATTCAATTGAAAGTTCATCACAATCCAAATATTGAACGTCCATTTTAAAGTGGTATTTTATAAGGAATATACAGCCAAAAATATCAGTAAAAATAAATAATAATCGTTGAGTAAAAGTACAATTATTATATTGAATATCAAAAAAAATTTTAAATTACACTTATTCACCGTAGTAATTGCACACGGTATACAAAACAAACAAAAATCAGAATTCTATTCAAGGACTTTAATTCAATGCATAAGTGATTTAGGTACTCTCAGCTTCCATTATTTTGAATTAACTGAACATCAACAGAAATGGTTAGTAGACCCTACTACTTGAAATAAATTGTTGTGATATGTACGTTAACAAACCATTTTTGAAACGAAAAGAAAACAGTTTATGAAACCTTTATAAAATATGCACTCAAATAAGGTATGTGAACACCAACGCTTAACAGCGGAAAACATATATCTAAAGGCATTACTAATCGGAATTAACATTCTTGCATCAGTTTCACTATCGATACTCAGAAACCCTAAAGGCGATAAGTCAAAATGAAACAATACAAGATGATGAACTCTACAGAAAATATGATTTTAACTAGGTAAGTTGAACATCACTAACTCAAAGAGGGATGAGATACCACCCCAACATTTTAGTATAATAAAATGGAAATAGCAATGTAATTACCGATAATTACTTTTAATAAAAAAAATTAAACTAACAAGAAAAAATATTGAATTTCCTTTCGAACTTCAAAAACATTTTCAAACAAAGAAGAATAATAATGTTTTGAGATTTCGGCTAAACTGGTTTTAACTATTTTGGTGATTATGTGATAAAGAGTGAGCTATGCTCGTCGAATTACTTGGGCGCCACTGTAACGATCTGAAATTGTTCATGATCACACAAATGGTTATCTTGAATGATAACACACATTGAACATTGTATTTTTTTTTTATCGTTAACAGAATCTCTAAATTAGACTGGATGGTGGGCAGCACATTTCCTGGCTAGGTTACAGTCGCTGAGGTGGGTTCTTTCCACCGTCCAATTTAGAGCTTGAAAGTGCTGCGAACATGAACGATAAAACCAGATTTGACGAAAAATTATAAAGTTATAATTGAATGTACATATTTCTCTCAAAACAACACATGACTGATGCTAAACAATATCACTAGAAAGAATTACATTTGCCTGGGTTCATTAACCACTTACCTTTGGTTGATATTCATTTAATTCATTTAATCGAGTGATCTGATCTTAATGATCACCCAAACATACCCTCCCATACCAATATTGATTTTCCTGAACGCGGAAAACCCCAGACTATAATGAAACTTTGAGTAGCCTAAATCACTTAATGACGTAAACTATTTAGTGCATTCTGTTATTCATTTCACTCACTGAATTATAATTACCGTTGACCCCGACGTACACATATGAAAAATTTATGCTGAAATAAAATTGCAGTTATAAATAGAAAATCAGAATCCAACAGTTGAACAAAAACATGCACAAGAAATATATATAGGGAATAGAAAATATTTATTTAAAACAATGCGTTTGTTTCCATATAAAGGTATATATACCTTAATTTATCTCACATAAAAATTTTAAATAAAGCTTTAGCGTAAATTAATAAATTTGTAAATATTTTGTGATTCATTAAAAAATAAATAAATATAAATAAATAAATCAATAATAAATGGATAATTAAGTTAATAAATAAATAAATTAATAAATAAATAAATTAACAAATAAGTAAGGGTTTATAAATATATATGTATGTGCATGCTTTATGAGAAGAAATAATAATAACTTTGTATTGGAAACCGTATAAGACAATACGACTGGTTTCACAATTATTAATACAAGAATTCCTTAAAACTAACTTTCATACAACTTTCATACAACTTAACACTAGAACAAATTTTACTAAAACTAAACTTCTACACTGCGGCTTTATTTGTAATTCGATTTAATTTTCCTTTTGGGTCTCTTATCAGTATCACGTATAACTTAAATTTGATTGTTAATTATGCAGCATGAACCGTACGCTATATATTGTGATACAGCTTTCATTAGCGTAGCGGTTTATCAATGAGTGGCTTATTGACCTTTCGAGTTTTTGCAAACGAAATTCTTATATATATGTAAAATAAATTATTAGCACAGAAAGCTTACACGCCGACTTTGTTTCCGATTGAATTTGATTTACAATTCTTGTATATAAAATGAACTTTATATATGTATATAGCCAAGAAGCACCACGTTTTAAATAGAAATTGTATTTTAACTTAATACTTATTTTAAAACTTACGTATTTTTAAGTTAAGGTTGGTGTCTAAGTTTGGTGTCGTGCTTCACGTGGGCTTCTATTTAAAAGAAAAATGAAAACACCAGTTTATAAAAAGGAAATCAAACTAACAAAAGGTTGAGTTTTAAATCGACCAGTGACTGTACATACCTAGGCAAAAAAAATTTTATAACAAACACTTTGCTTCTAAATAAATAATTGAAGCCAATAATAAACTAAAACACCAATCGTCACTTTTACTTTAATTAAGGTCTTAACACGACCACCTTTTAAATTAAACTAATTGTTCAATTAATGTAAGATGACGATGATGGTTATCCCAAAAATTTAAATTATTTTAAATGCAATTTAAATAAGTTGAAAAACTCGAATCTTCCGCTATGAAAATTTATAAAAAAAACAATCATATGGTTTTGTTCAACAAATGGATTTTATATAGTGCGTGCATGTAAAGTTGGTAAAGCAAATTAAAAAAAAATACAAATTCAGATTTTGGGGCTTTGTGCAGCCATACAAATGCTACATAATAAACGACCTTAAAAAAATCGGCTGCCATGGTAATTATGTCGCTGTTGCGAATGACCGTGGTGAATATTCAAAGCTGATTAACCTGGCAACGCTCCTACATGGAGCATGAACGCCTTAAACAAAAAAAAAAAATAACAAACTCAAAAACTAACTTTTACCAAACTTGTAAAAATTATAATAAAATCAAAAATTTAAAATTTTTTAAAATTATAAAAATATTCCTATAATTCTTACAAAATCAAAAATTGAAACTTTTTTCAGAATTCTAAATATTATAATAAAATCAAAAATTTTAAATTTTTCAAAATTCTTACAAAATCAAAAATGGAAAATTTTTTCAAAATTCTAAAAATATATATAAAATTCAAATATTTTTTAATAAAAATATTCCAAAAATTAAAATAAAATCAAATATTTAAACTTTTTCTAAATTCCAATAATATTTCAAAAATTCTTAACAATTCAAATATTTCAACTTTTTTCTATAATTCTAAAAATATTGCAAAAATTATAACAATATCCAAATTGAAACTATTTCCAAATTATAATAAAATCAAATATTTAAAATTTTTCAAAATTCTAAAAATATTCCAAAAATTCTTACAAAATCAAAAATTGAAACGTTTTTCAAATTCTAAAAATATATATATAAAATTCAAAAACTCTAATTTTTTTCAAAATTCTAAAAATATTCCAAAAATTAGAATAAAATCAAATATTTAAACTTTTTCTAAATTCTAAAAATGTTCCAAAAATTCTTTCAAAATCAAAAATTGAAACTTTTTCATAATTCCAAATATATTTCAAAAAAACTATAACAAATTCAAAAATTTCCATGTTCAATTATATTTACGTAAGCAAACAGCTAAATTTTTTTTTTCCAAAAAATTATCTAGATTATCTAAATTATTGATTATCTAATTATTAATGAAATTTTTTTGACACACTTGACATTATTTTTGTGACAAACTTATAATGCCATAATTCTCAATAGTAATAATAAAATTTCATGTCAAATAAATAATTAATTTTATTTTTTTCCAAAAAATTGGATAAAAAATAAATAAAAATCTTTCTTTTGACACACTTGACAACATTTTTTTGACAAACTTATAATGCAAGAATCTAGATTTTGGTCTCACATACCAATCCCGACCATCAAAATTTCTTCAAATTCAATGTTCCTACTTGTAATCACTTAAAATGAAAGTTTTTTAATCAAAAAATATGCAAATTTCCTTGTTTTGACATACTTGACGATTTTTTTGACACACTTCCGGTACAATTACCGAACAAATCGTCCTTTCGGCTTCTCCCCTTCCCCCGAGCAAACAAACCTATTTATAGGAAAAAAATTTTTGAAATCCGTCCAGCGGTTTTCTAGATTTCGTAGGCCGGCAGACATACATACATTTTTTTGCGTTTTTAGAATCAGTAGGTCCTAAAACGACGAGAAATAAATCCCAAAAAAGTGGAATAGAAATTTCTCTTTTAGCTCATGAATGCAATACTTAGGTCTTTCAGACCGAAGTAAAGGCCTGCTTTACGAACAATTTTTGAATCGTAGAAGTGCATTTTACGGTTTACTCGTACAAAAAACTAATTTCAGACTTCCAATTCTTAAAATACTTATTTACACCTTTAAATAAGCCTGTTTTCAACAGCTTACTTAGTACTTAAATATAAATTCAATGAGGATCCATTGCCTCCTCTATAAATCCGCCACTGAAAGCATATCAGTATGACTGTTAATAAACCAAAATAAGATGACATTTATTGTGGTCAGTGGAATACTCTATGTTTATTATTCATCTTTTCTTTATTGCAATTTACTATATTTAAAGACAATGACCACTAATGACATATTAAAAACAATGACCAGCGTTTATTTTAAAGAAAATGGGCTTTGAGATGTTAGATGAGAGCAATCTGTACGTGAAGCATGAACGACGATTGGCTCATAAATTTTTATCACATGTTAATAGTAATTTTTAATTGTCTTTGTGGTTTCAATTTTATTCTAAAATATTTATTTTCTATGAACTATTCTAGCTTTTTTCATCCCCACCTAATATTTCCTATACGCTTCATTTAATTGACTAAAAGCCACAATATTAAAAATCAAATAATAATATTCATTTTAATAATTTTGTATCAACAGATATGTTGTTCGATTTGTGTTGTTTTTTAAAATAATTAAATTTGAATTATGAATATAACTGAGTTCGCAACCGAAAGCCATCATTCTGGAAATTTTGGAATTATGGATTACATTATATTTATAGTTACGTTGGCCATTTCATCATTAATTGGAATTTATTTTGGGTTCTTTGACAAAAAATCATCTAAATCCACTGATGATTACTTACTGGGTGGTAGGCGAATGCAAGTCTTTCCAATTGCTTTGTCGTTAATAGCTAGGTAAATGTTTTATTTTTGAAAACAACAATTAAAAACTAGAAGTTATTCTGATTCTTAATTATTTAATTACAGTCAACTATCAGCAACTACGATTCTTGCAACTCCGGTTGAGATGTATACATTTGGAACACAACACTCTGTTGTTGGTCCAACTTTTATTCTTTCAGTTTTATTCCTCAATTACATTATTTTTCCTCTTTATTATCAAAATAATATCACAAACTGTTATAAGGTAAGCAAAATTCGTAAATGATACAAGTAATATTGAAAACAGTACAAGCCGATTGTAAAAACTTCAAAGAACAAAATTAGTGAAAACTTTGGTTTACTGTGCATCAAAGTGAAACTGAATCTGAATAACAATAGAAAAAATAAGAGAGGTTCTAATATGAAAAATGTTGGTGTTTTTTCTAATTTTGTATTTTTAAATAGTTTGATTAAAAAAATAGTACATTATGGATTTTGGACGGATATGGAGTCCAAAATAGCTTACGTCCGTGCATCATATACTATTTTTTATTTGCCGCAAGTAAAATATTTGAAGAAAAGTTGTTTATTCTAAATTAAAATTATAAATTTTCGTAAATCTTAAAATAAAAATATGTGGGACAAGTAACCTTTGACAAAATATTTATTATTTTTTCCAAATTATTGTGTAGCTATACAACTATTTTAATTGGATAATGAAATTTTGAATTTGAGGGTTGCTTTGATAAAAAATTTTATTTTTCATAGAATTTAAACAAATACGAATGCTTTTTTGGACGTAGCTGTGACAACAAAATAAATAGTTGAAAAGTGATATTTTAAAGCCGCAAATCACAGTAATAAAGTAACATTTTAATATGTAGGCGAATAAAAACTAATAATAGTACCTTAAAGATTGTAAAGCTACAGATTGTGGACGTATGTGGAGTTTGCAAATCGAGGCGCTAGCCGAGGTAACGCTTTTACAGTTAATGTAAGCCTTAAAGAGTACTCCAAAATGGCTGTGGGTAAATATGTCTGGATACCGCTTTTTATTTGATCACGTGGAAGCAGATCCATTGATTTCAATACTTAATTAGTTAACTTTATTGTAAGTGCTCAGTTTCCCTTTTTTATTTTATCCTAGGGCTGTTACTCATGGCCAACATAGAAAGAAGACATATAATAGTCAGATATAATAATTGATACCGATTTTACCTGGTAAATGGCAATAATGCCAGAAAATCATAAATTATTTCATTTTTGTTTTATAGTGTTTTTTTGTAAACGTTGTCCATCAAAAAGTTTTTCAAACAACTTTTCGATGTCGAAACTCCAACGTTGAAAGTCGTGAATTCGTGAATGGTAAGATCCGAACGGGATGAGTTCGATAACGGAAACTGAAAGTCGCTGGAGTAATTGGAAGAGCTAGGCCAGCTTGTTTTAGTTGTAATTATAGAACATAAGTATCTAAACAAATGAAAAAATTCTCTGGGAAGTTTTCTGGACTAATAAATATTATTTACATGGGTATATACGACGTCGTTTTTTGGAAAAGTTGAAATTGTTGAACGCTAAATGAAGAGGTTTTTGAGAAGTCTCCAAGTGTGTCCTTACTTTTTTTATTTCATTATGTTAATATATGATATATTATAGTTTCCCGACAACGTGTTGATATTTCGTCCTTATTTTGTGATACATTTTTTTCTACTCCTATCACAGTAAATTATGAATTACATCACACTATCCATGACATGTAAATTGATTATTTCAAATAGCGTGCGGTAAGTAAAAAAAAGCGTGCGGTAATGGATTTTCATATATATATTACCGCACGCTTTTAATAAAAAGAAAAATTTTTATTTAAAGAAAAATTTGATTTTTAAAAATTAAATATTTCAATTCATTTTGACACAGAATAATGCAAAGCCTACCACAATTTGTAAACTATTTGCATTTAATTTATAATTAATAGTTCATTTTTTCAAGTAATTATATACGTTTGGGCATTAAAACAAAGTCGTAGAAAAAGTATATAACAGATCTCGAGTTGTAAAGCATTTTCCATGCTCGTGAAGATACTGCACTCGACGCTACACGTCTCGTGCGCAAAATTTTCCCTCGCTTGTAAAATGCTATTTACAAATCTAGATATGTAATATACTATTTTCCATGCTTGTGAAGATACTGCACTCGACGCGCGTCTCGTGCGCAATATTTTCCCTCGCATGTAAAATGCTGTTTACAACTCTAGATATGTAATATACTATTATCCGAAATAAATTACATGTAGTTTTGCAAAGATTTTTGCGGTTTATATATGCATATATGCCCAATACTAATACAAATGTCTTATAAAAGTTTTTTGACCGAAAGTTGAATAATAAAACTTTAACACAGTTTGATATCTCAGAGCCTTGAGATTTCAGTCTTTCCATATTTTTTTACCTATTTTCATAAATATGGGGCCCTATTCCCGAACACATAAATGTAATCACAATATTGTCAATTTAGACAATATTGTTACAAGTTTATAGATAGCCTAGTTACTAGTTTATAGACAGCCTTTGATAAATGAAAAATACGGCTTCAAGTAGAATTTTTTTAAATATAGACCAAAATAAACCAAATTAAAAAGGGTCGAGTCAAAATGTCGCAAAATTTTGCTGAACTTGACTGAAATTGCTTTTTAAAAAGTTCATTTAATAATAAAATATTTGATATTTAACATAAAAAAAAATCTGAATCTAAAAATCGCCATTTTTATAATTTTCCTTCAGAACAAAAAAAACTGATTCCCGACAGTCATATGCACAACGAATTTTATCTCTAAAACAAAAAATGATGCTAGTCCTAAACTTTCACAAGTTGTTAGATATAAAATAAGCTTCAATTTAGTTTAAAAAAAAAAAAAAGGCTATGCCATCTTTTTTTCAATTACACCGTTTTTTTCTTATGTTACACCGTTAAAAATTATTTCAAAAAATTAACAGTGTACATTTTTAAAAACTTTGTTCAAATACCTATTCAACGACATATCATTTATGAAAATCGATTGAGTAGTTTTTCTACAATCGCTCGTCAAAATGCACTCACATCACAAAATAACAAAAATTGAGGGGCACCCTGTGAAGACCCCTGGTCGAAAAAAAAAATTCTAAGAGAACTTGTATTTTATATTTATCAAAGACTATCTTTAAACAAAAAATAATCAAAATTAAAAGAAGTCAAGTCAAAACGTTGTTGAATCTTCGTGAAATTGCTCACATATACTATTGATTTATACGATGAACCTTTTATTTTTTATGTGTCTACGGTCTGGCAATATAAACTCTTTACAACACAACTTTATGCCAATCATTTTGATATTGTGCTCTTTACATTCACGGAACCCTTGGCGAGCGAATTTTCGCACTTGTCTGACTTTTTATATTACATTTGATCAATTTTTTGTACGTTGATAAATATTTTAAATTCTGAACTTCAATTATGCAAATAATTAAATATTGTAGATCAGAAAAGCGAATCAAAAATTGTCTAAAATTTGTATGTAATTTTTGTTTGTTTTATATGTGACTACAATAAAAAATTAATTTTGACTAGCTACGCGCTAGCTTGACTGACTAGCGCATCTATTAACTGATGAATGTATTATAAACTATCATGAATATATGACGAAGAGCTTTGAACAAAAGTAATGTATGGAATACTTTAATTTTTATACTCATTATTTACATTTTAAGGACATTTTTCCATATAAAAATGACAAAAATGTGTTATATGTCCTCGATTATAATGGTATATTTTGTATAAGCAAAATTCTGACGCGTGAAATGGATCATTCAGACCTTTTGGACTTTCATATAAATGCATCACCAAGTAAATAAAAATTAACTATAATAAATAAAAAAAAGTGTACGAATTTATTTCAAAAATTTCACATTTTCTAAATATATTGTAAAGATTATGGAGTGTGATGTAAACAAATTAACTGTAGATTTTTATTACTAGAAAGTGGTTCCACTAACGCAATGTAATTGAAAAACACCTAAATAAATATCTAAAGATAACAAAACCAAATAAGACGCAACAGGAAATTAAGTAATTTTATCTAATAGAAAAATAAAGTAAAAACTACGCAGTAGTAATTTAACAGTGGTACAGTATTGTTATATAAAATAGTCATACATAATTTTTACAATGTGAAGAAAATATTAGCAACTGAATATTATAAAAGTAAAATTTTTATAAAATCGATAAAGAAAGAGGAATAATACTAGAAGAAATATTTTGTAGTAAGGTACAGGGACGAATAATATTTATAACACATAGCTAACCCATTGTTTAGTGCACCAAATTTAAAGGTTTAACCGAATACAAACATTGGCAATATAATAAAAATGAAAAAAACCATTAAAAAAATTATCATTAAATATGAAAATAAAAACAACATTCCATAAAATAATAAGAAATAACATTCATATATAAAAATAAAGTTAAAGTAAATAAATAATCACATATGTTCACTTGTTAGGGATTTCGGACTTTTTATAAAATTTCACTCTCACCCTGGTTGGTCTAACAAATCATCAAAATATGCTTACCATACTAACGTGTTCCAGTTATATGAGAGGCGCTTAAGATTGATTTCATCAGTCTGCGGTTACCCAACTGCGGTTTGTTTTAGTTTGCCCCTTCCCCATTAATTTTTCTCCCTTCCAACCCATTACATTGGTATGAAAAGCTATAGCAATTTTTCTAAACCATTTTTAACTATTTTTTGAATTTCCCCAATAGCAAATGTTGACATCCTAGTACCTGAAATTGAATACTGTTGCTTGGGGGCACTTTCCAGTAAGAGCATTAGATATTTTTTGTGTTTATTTTTGTTAGCGGAAACTGATGAGTGTAAAATGCGATAATGACTCAAATCTACCATCAGTTTCAAGTTGCTTTAAAGGGCTCCCAAGCATGGGACTTCGTTCCCCATACGGGTGCAAGTGACAATAGTTAAAATCGATAATATAATACTTCATCATCTTCTTTTTCTTTTTTGTTTATACAACTTGCTATCTATTGCTGTCAATTCAACTATTTCTTTTAGGATTTGCGGATTCGGTCTCCTCGGTTAAGTAACAAGTAGTGCCCAACTATGTTATCACTTTTCTCAGCTACCTGAGCTTTGTCACGACCAACTCCTATCAACGAAAATATTCAAAAACATTTTATTTTTTTATACAAAAACAGTATTCCTTTTTAACTCCTTTTATTACAACAACATTTGTTGTGACTTAAAACAAGATTTGTTTCACAATTCTAAATGATTCATCCCACATTTAAGTGAATCACTATATAAATTAAATATTTAATTCATTACATCATTATAGTTATATATAACATTAAATTCAAACAGCTGACCCGAAGATCTTTTATTCTTGTAGTTAATAATACGAATTTTGGGTAATCCTATCTATACTATGTGTTTTTTTTTGTAATATAATAAAAGGTATTCTGATGATCTAGATAATAATCTAGATATTACTTGCTCTGTGGCGAACATTTAAATTAAAAATTTTAATTATAGCAGGCATTGTTTTTATCGTTGAAAATTTTCTGAAAAACAAATTAGTTTTATTCGTTATTTTCGTGATTTTAAAAAAAGTTTTTGTATAATAAGTTTTTTTAAATTTTATTTTTCAAAATTATAAATTTTAAATAATATAATCAATGTTAACGGTAAATATTAAAGTCAGAATTTAATCAAATAAATTTATGGAAATCAAATCCAGACAATTCGTTAATTAATTATAATGAGAAAGCAGAACAAGTGTCCATGTCAATTATTTCAAGTTCTTCAGTATCTTTAACTTCAACCATTTCCCAATTTCCATTACATAGATCCTGCCATTTTTTAAGATGAATAATTTAGAAAAAGATATGAATGAATTGAGTGATTCGATAACTGCAGTTGAAGATGATATTAAAAAATGCCAGGCAATGCAACATTTAGTTCTATCATCGATTGGTGATAGTGCTGAACATCAAATTCTCCATATATTAGATAAAATATCTACATTAACACCTCCGGATCGGTTACTTCTGTACCTGAGAATGCCAGATAGTATATAGGGTCAATGCTATAGCTGCAACTCACAGGAAATATCTTGTTCTGCGTTCGATTTCATTTTGAATGAAAAGAAATAAACAATAAACGAAGATTTTTGAATAGAAATATCCAACAAGATCAGGAGCTTGCCCAAAGCACATTTTTCTGATTTAATTAGCCCAGTGGCGTAGCCAGAATTTTCCATTGGTGTGGGGGGGGGGGGGGGGGGGGTCAAGAATTATTTTTTAAGACTGTATAGTTTAACCCAATAAACTAATTAATTAGTTATATTAATAATTCATTGCAATAATATATGGGTAATTATTCAAAACGTCAAATTATCAGTCCCCTGGCGTGTCCCACCTTGAAATTCAAAGCTGGTAAACTAAATAATCAATGATTCTAAGTGTGTAACACAAATTTACTCTGTAGTAATAATTTTGAATAATGGTGCTTTAATAATGTGTAAATAATCATAACATAACTCTATATTTCATATTAGATATATCCTATTAAAGTTTGTCCCACCAATTTGTTATTATTCTCCTGCCCAATCAAAACACATTGAAAATATTGGAAATTCATATTTCTATCAAGTTATCGCTCGTCACAGGAATTAATTAAAGTTCAATAAATATAATGTTGCAAGTGTTTTACTTAGTCCGAGGTTTTATCATTCAAAACAGTCATCATTAGTAGCAAGATCGTGTGTTGTCCAGTCAAATTATCAGTCCCCTGGCAAGCATTTTCGTAAAAAGTATTTTAATTACAGGTAATTTTGTAATTTTATGCGTCGTGAATATGAATTGCCTTGGTATAGAATCCGTTTATTTTTTTGTTTTAGACGTAATTTTGTCATTTTTAAGCGAAATACTGATAAATTATCAGTCCCCTGTTCTCAGTCCCCTGGAAGATTTAAATGCGGGCAGACTTAGTTAAATGTTTATTTCGGATTTTGAGATAATATTTAGACAATTTTGAGTTAATTTAGGATTAAGAAGGATATTTTTTAATTTTGACTTGTATTTTTGTGTTTTTTTTTTTTTTTTGTTTTTTTTTTATTTTTTTTTTTTTTTTGACTGGCCACATTCAGAAACGTTGAAAGAACATCATCAACTTTAACTAAAACTAGTTGCCAGAACTTATACGCAAAAAACATGTCGTGCCGTAATTAGCTCCATTTTCTTCCTTCGTGTGTAGAACTACCCATATACTTCATTTTAATGTTTTCTTAATTTTAATTTTTTTAATTAATGATTTTTTAAAAAGTAGATTAATGATTATTTTTAACTATCTTAAATTATTTTACATTGAATAATTAATTTTAAAGAAAAAGATTTCTTACCTTGTAAACTATGTAAAATCTAAATCTATTTGTAAAATTTAAAGACGCAAGAACACAACTTCTCTCTTCAAATTGAAATTAACACTGAGCAATAAATGTTTCAAGTAACGAAAAAAAAGTAGCTAGTAGCTAGATTTTGGTTGTATGGAATTATTTCGTGGAACGAGATTTCTAAATGGGGTTTTTGCATTCAGATTCAGTGAAATGAGAAAATAAATTCCGCATTTGTGGGATGAACTGTCAAATTATCTCGTCAACGAATTTATAGACGAAATGCGATTATTTGCTTTGAAATTTTGTATAGACCCACAAAAATGGAGAAAAAATGTCGAAAAAAGTTACGATAAATCAAAAAGATATCTACTTAGGCGCCAAGATTTTTTTCTATTTGATATAGAATCACAAAATTACACTTTTTTGATACGATGTTATTCAAATATGTTCCTTCTACAAAATTTACTATCCCGATTTCCTATGTGTATATAAGATATACAGATCAAAACGTTCCCTTTTACTACATTTACTTAAATTACCCTAAAAAAATTTTAAAAAAATCCGCTTGCGCCTAAGTTCAAGTAATCATGCCAAATGAAATTTTACTTAATTATTAAGAGGAGAATATGGATTTGGCGCGTGGGAGTTAACGATATTTTATTTTATTATTTATCAATAACTAATTTAGAAAAATTAAATTATTTATTTAATTTATATACAAAACATATTGTTTAGTATGCTTCTCGCAGATTTGATAAGACAGACGGAAATAAGAAAATGGGACGATGTGGCAAAATACACTATTCAAACACACTATTTACTAAATTTTGAAAAACAATTTGACAGCTAAAATCTATAGCGAACTTGTAAACTAGCTATCGAAAGAAACACAAATAAAAACAAGTCAATAAACTGACAAAAGAATTCCATCTTCAAAAATTTGTACTAGCTTAGAACTTGTACTAAAAAGGCTATCTCGAAAAGAGAACGAGAATACCAATTAGTGGAATTGAATTATTTAGTGAGAAATCAAAATTCGAGATAAATAATAATTCTATTCCACTTCATTTTTTCTCATGGAACCAGAATCGAGGTACTGATTCGTTCAAATAAGTAATTTAACATAAAAAGAATACCAGTTCGTCTATTCCTGCATTTCCCTGGGAATTGGGAATTGAGAAAAAAGTGCAATGAATGAAATAAAGAAAATTTTCTAATACGAAATTGCTATTTCCCGCGGCACGGAATACTAGTTATGAAAAAATTGCTGTAATTTATTTCTCAATTCCTATTTCACGATGTACAGGAATAGGGCTACCGATGTACTCATAAAGAAAGAATAGTAGACAAAATAGTAGACCAGTGGGCATAAATAAAAGACGCAGTGGGCATAAATAAAAGAATAGTACATTATGATGCTAGGACGTAAAGCTAAAGATTTTGGACGTATGTGGAGTTTGCATCCACATTAAGTCCAAAATAGCTTACGTCCGTGCATCATATACTATTTTTTATTCGCCGCAAGCACAATATTTAAAAAAAAAATGTTTATTCTAAATTAATAGTTATTTATTGTACAAGATGATAAAATTGCACATTATCTTCGAGAGCTATTTTAGCGTCGAGGCGTCAGCATCGAGAAGATAATGAAATTTTATCGTCGTGTGGAATACAACATTTTTTTCTATATCAATTGTTGAAGAAGACCAAAAAATGCCGAAAAATCAATGATAAATTTAATTTAAAAGTATCAGGAAAAAAACAGTTTCACGAAAAAATGAGTATAGGTAGGCTTTGATAACTTTTTTATTTTTATAAACAAACAAACAAATCAAATTTTTTTGTTTTTTGCAAAAATTGAATTTGAAAACTAGATAGTTTGGATTTGTCAATATGTGCGATATTATAGAAAAAAACTGCCTTCTAATATGAAAGAGGAGGCTTCAGACACAATTCGTAGATGGCCTGAAATTTTGAATTGCCTGAAAACTCGCGGATGGTACATCAAAGAGAATACCTGTGCTTTCAAAAATAGAAAAACGTGAAGAATATCAACAGCAAAATACTTTATCTATTCTGTTAAAGTACTACTTTATCTACCCTTGATGGTAAAGTGCTATTTTTCCCTCTAATTTTAGTTGATAATAGCACGTTTTAACAGTTGCTATAGAAAAAAATTATAAATTTGCATAAATTTTGAAATAAAAATATGTGGAACAAGCTACCTTTGACATAATATTTGTTATTTTTTCCAAATTATTGTATCACTATTTTTTTTTTCATTTAGCGTATGGTTTTTTTTTTAAATTAAACTTAAAATAGGTAGACTCTTCTATGAAATCCACCTAAAACAAAACATGGATACACATTAAATGAACTTACAATCGATTTGATTGCGCGTCTATGAGTAAAAAAGTAAAAAGTAAAATATTTGAACATTGGGCAGTACATTTGAACATTAGATGTTTACGTCGTGCGAGTCTATCCATGCTACTACGTCAGAAGTTGCCAAATAGATGTCTGAGATGTCGTCATTGTACCGTCGAATTCGACACACAGTTGCAATGTGTTTTATGGTTTGTTGTGGAGTTCGCAGTTACACTCAGGGGACTCTGAAATGCCCCACTTGTAGAAAGAATAAGAACAACGTCCATGATTCGTTCTTATTCGGATGATTGTAGTCCAGGTATGATGTGGCAGATCGAAACCAGGTTGGGTAGAAGTCGGGTTAGTAATATTAGTTGTATTGTAATAATGCCAGGAGGTGTCCCAGGCATCCAAGATATTAAAATTGGTTGCCAGCAGGTTGCTGACAGTTTTATGTAGAGGCTTTTTTGACTTCAATCGACAACGAGTGTGGTCACCGTAATATTCATGCAATGGTAACGTGATTTTGTTGGTTACCTTTTATTGTTCACGCATGAGAGCATGCGAGCGTCTGAGCTGAGTGCATGTGGAGCGATATTGCTTAACACAGGGGCCAAGGAAAAGGGGTGGATCTGATAGTACCATTTAAAGTACGTATCATGGCATGCAGCTGGCAGTCAACTTTTTGAGAATGTGTGCTAGTGAGTATGTGTGTTATCACTATGACAACATAGAAAGGGTGGGGTTCTGTGGAATGAAAAGAAAGCAACTGTTCAATTCATTCGTAAGATACCAGGAAAAAAATCTTAATATTAGAATATTAGAGCAATTCTTCTAGATTACAGAAACTTTAAAATTTCAATGGGGGGGGGTTTAAACCCGAACAAACCCGTATGTCGCTACGCCACTGAATTAGCCTATTTTTCTATTTTTAACTCCTGAAGAATTAACTGGTATTTTATTTTCTGCTAAAAAGATTGAGATATAGAGAAACTGCAAAATCGGAGATAGTGCCTCTACCGGATTTTTTAAAAGCTTTGGAATGACAGTATAATTTTGTAAACAAGATTACTTTGATATTGTTGGTGTTAATAATTTTTATATTAATTTTTCATATATTTTATTCAAAAATGCAAAGATCCGGTAACACGATATGTTGTGTTGTAGGTTGTTGTAATACCTATGGTAATACAACAGCTTTAGTTAAATTATATTCCTTTCCCGCAAGGCCCCATGAACTGGAACGTAGGAAATTTGGATAAATTCAATTAATCGTTTGAAGTAAGTATAAAAATAAATCAATGACAATAAATCAAAATGTAAATCTGCATTTATAGCAACGATGGTACGTTGTGGCAACCAAATAAGAGTTCGAGAATTTGCAGTGAGCATTTTGTTGGAGGATCAAAATCTGGAGATCCAAGACATCCATCTTTTAATCCAACACTTTTCCCATGCCAATATAAAAGAAAGGCATACTCCAATGCTGATATTGTCCGATTTAATAGGTGGAAAAAACGGAAAACTGAATCAGTATTACTAACTCAAAGTTCGACTGAAATGTCATGTTCAAATAACCTTACGGTTGAAAGTGATGCGGTAAAAAAATATGACAAAGAAATTCAGGTAGTGTCATTTGAAAAAATAGAAAGTCCTTTCGATTTTTTTTGTCAATTTAACTGTGAACCAAATACTGTTTCAACTCAAGCTTTTATATCACCTTCAAGCTTTGTCGGAAGCAGCTGCATTTCAAAAAAAGATCAAATGGTGGGAACTGATCCAATCCTTTCACCAAATTTTAATAGTTATCCATCTATTAAAGGCAGTAAGCAATTAAAATCATTAACCGGAGTAAGAGAAGAAGTGTTTAAATTATTATTTGATATGTTGCCAGTTTTTAAATGCAACAAAGTAAGTGCGGAAAGTCGACTCCTAATCTGTTTAATGAAAATTAAAACTGGATTACCTTTTGATGCTATTGCACCACTGTTTAATGTGGACTCGACTACTATTGTACGTATTTTTCACGAGATACTTGTAATTTTATCAAACAAAACAAAGAATTTTGTTTTTTGGCCGAGCAAAGAAGCAGTCCAGTTGACTATGCCACCAGCATTTAAATTACACTACCCAAATTGTAGAGTAATAATTGACTGCACGGAAATCCGTACGGAACAACCTGGGCCGATAAAAATACGAAATCATTTGTATTCCAGTTATAAATCTGGGTATACTATAAAATTTTTAGTTGGTATAACACCCTCAGGAATGATTTCGTTTAAGTCGCAATGTTGTGGAGGTAGAGCAAGTGACCCTTTTATAACCAATGATAGTGGTTTTTTGAAGCTATTGGAGCCAGGTGATGTAATTATGGCAGACAAAGGATTTCCACACATACAAAGTTCAATCAGTATTCCGAATGCAATTGTTGTAACACCTCCATTTTTGCATGCTGGAAAATTGACTGATGAGGAAATTACCGAGACGTTCAATATTGCGAGTGTCCGAATTCATGTTGAAAGGTGTATTTCTAGAATTAAAATCTACAACATTTTGAATAAAATAAGTACTGACCTTTTGTACTACATAGATGATATTGTGCATTTGTGCTGTGTACTCACAAATTTACAAACTCCTATAATAAAAACTTAAAACAAAACTTAATTATCATTAATTTTACGTTTTATTTATTTAATCCAAATTCATGAAATAATTTTTCTAAATAAACATTTATATGAAAATTTTCTAATTTGGGGAAGTATGTTAGTAAAAAATCTTCATCTCTAGCTATTTCTATCAATAAACAGTCTTGATTCGGACTGTATATAAAAAAATCACATTTTTTTAATCCAGTACAATACATTTGTAACTGGATTTGAGTATAGTAACAATGCGTTTCTTTTAATATCAGGTTATTATTTTCATTGAACCTTAAGTAGCCTAATTTTATTTTTCCATCATTATCAACCAATGGCGAATCTCTTAATGTAATAGGACATTTGACTTCTAGGGTCTTTACAATTTTCCCATCTACAATAATTATTCCATCAGGACTAGCACATAACCATTCTTGGTATGGATGAATAACCAGACCACATTCTTCAACTTGGTATCCAGTTGCATTTTTATACATAGTCCGAGCTGCGTTTTCATTATTTAAACCGTAATCTAAATTTTGCAATCTCTTCATTTGCTTTGGATTTAACATTTTGCTGGCAAGTTCTTCAAATTTCGACCTACGAGTTTTAACTTGATGTGCCGTGGAAGATGTAATTTTGGTAATACGTTCAGTATGCCATATCTCACATTCAGCCTGATTATATGTTTTGGAACATATATTAGCCAATTCGTTGATATTCCGTTTAACATTATTTTGATAAAACGTTTCGTGATTTTCGTTACGAAAATTGTTGTTAGTGGAATAAATGTTTGTTGAAGAATGCTGTGTTATAATTTGATTATAAATACACAAAGATATTGCGCTACAAGCTATTTCAACTACTACATTTACCAATTCATTTAAAATTCCATTTATGATTTGTGTTGTCTCGGTAGCACTCATTGCATAAAGGATATTGGCAAGTGGACAAGAAAAATTTAGACATGGTAGAACCACCGGTTCTAATGGTTTGTTATATGTTTTAGGACGAATAAGTTCACATATCTTTCTACCTTTCTTATACTCCTCTGCAAGTGAAGAAACTGATGGTATGTTCCATTCACATCTTCTACTTGTTTTGCAGTTAGCAGTTTCATTATTAACAAAAATAATTACTGCAGCTGTATGTTTGCAGCATTGTTGGCTTGATCCAGCATGACATTCGCAATTACTATGAAGTAAATTACGTTGTAAGTCAACCTAAAAACAGTAAATCGATCAATAGCTAGTTTCTTACTGCAATTTTTAAAATAGATTACTAACATTTATTGTTACGTTGAAATGGCATTTTATGTTAGTCTGACGAATAACTTGCGCTCTAATTACGGACTTATCAATAAATTGCCGTTCTTCGACATTTTTTACGTGCCCACTCTCATATAGGTTTTTACCCTTAGTTTCCGCAGACAAACGTAAATTGTTGGCTGTAATTTGCTGGAAGCCACTTTTCAACACAATCACTTCCATTTAAATTTTGAATAGGAAAAAAAAATACAAAATAAATTTAAAATATTTTATTTTAATCCCTTACAAACAATATAATACAATTAAGATTTATTGATTCTTTAAAATTTTTATGCTTAACTTTTAGTTTTCACTTTTTAAATTAACGAAATTTTAACAGCCAATTTGTATCAACGAAAAACTAGATGTCATTCGTGAAGTATTTTTATTTGTCACCATGGGCGCTAGTATCGTATTTTCATTTGTCGAAGTTTCTCTATAAATTTGCTGTTTTGAAAATCAAAAAAAAATTAGACAGATTCTGTTAGTTATTAAAGTTTGTTAATCACCTACCTGCTTAATCAAAAGTAATAAAAGAAAATTTAAATATATAAATATTAAAATATAAAAAAAAATTGTTTTTTGTACATTGATGGTGGTAGTGAAAGAAAACAGAGTTATCAATATAACCAACCTTAAATGTGTCGTAATGTGGAATCCCGTTACGGGTGATTAAAGAATAGAGAATGTTTACTATTATCTAAATTTATGAACCAACAACCGTAAATGTTGCAACAAATTAATAACGTTTTTCCAGTATAGTGGCATTTTTGAACCTTTCTGTAGTTATGGACAAGATTCCAATCCACTATCAACAGCTATGGATGAGATTCAGCGTAGAACTTTAATTAAAATAACAGTATTCATATATTCGTTCTCTTTGGTTGGACGCAAAAGCATGTCTGAGTAGGGCTTGTAAATCGGATAAAACTAAACCGGTTACCCGGGTTTTTATTGATTTTTACAAACCGTACAAAAACCGGGTTTGTCCTGAAAACCGGGTTTTTCTGTAAACATCGAAAGTTCATTTTATTGTTTTCTTCTAGAAAGTATATTTAGTTTTTCGTATTTTGGATGCAATATATTCTATAGATTCATTAATTAAAAATCGTATAGAAATGGATCGCATTTCTGTATAAAAATATTCGTTACCTACAGTATAGTTGTTAACATCGTATACGTATACGTTGCCCAAATGTAAAAGACTTTAATATCTTCGCTTGCGGATTTACCGTCCGTAACTTTATTTTAGTTGTTTATATTAAATTCTTAGGTATACACTTTTCAATAAAGTATTCGAACATAACATTTTTATCAACGATCTGCACTTTTTCTCTGCAGTCTTTTATCGGAAGAAATTTTCAAAACATTTTGCAATTTATGTTTTGATTTTTGGGGTAGTAGATTTTTTTTAGTTTCCATTGTTGTTTTCATTATACTTAAAATATTTATTTTGTTTTCCATGACTTAATTAACTTATTTCAATAGAATGTTAGCCTGATTTAAGCATTTTTTTTAATTTTCAATAAAGGAATGAATACTTCATTTTAATCTTTTAGGAACATTCAAGGTTAATAAAACTTTAGTTTAAGAAACTGTTTTAATTAATTCCAATGAAGCATGCAAACAAATATTGTGCGCAACTCGTAAGAAAACACATATTTCGGTATTCGGTGCATATCAAATCATCACACCTCATCCGGAAAAATCTTTCTTTTCTAAACGCAATAATAACTTTCTACTGTTTTTCATGCAGAATTAAATATTATCAATATTGTCTTATAATAATTTATTGTTTATTGACAACAATTTTTAAAAATTATTAATTTTTTTAGATAAATAGTTCTCACTCCTAAATCGAAATAAATATTTTAGAGAGCATTCACGAAGGTGAAGTCGAACTAATGACATCCGTATCTGGGTTCCTTATTACAACAACTTCAACATTCTATTTCTGCGGTATTACATGGTTCTAACGAATGTTCAAACCATAGTAATTTTGAGTAGTTCTTCCAAAATGAAATTAAAATGTTTTGCGTTACTAAGGAAAAAATCGACAAAATCAAAAACTTATTCAACGCTCTGGCATCAATTCAACCCACTTCAACAGACAGTGAGAGAGTCTATTCGATCGCAGGTAATTTCTGTACTAGATTACGTTCATCTGTGAAATTTAACCTGTAGACGCATTAATTTTTCTTAAATATTGGGCCATATGTATAAAACCTAGTAACTAGGTTTTTTAAGTGTTTACTAGTTTTCGTATGCATAAAAAAGTATTAGAAACTTTACTTTACTAGCTTGCTAAAAAAAAACATCGAATTGTTTTGTTTTTGAGTGTTTACTATGTTTGGTATGCATAAAAACCAAAGTTTGGATTTATGGTGGTATATACTATATTCAAACCTAGTGTCTTATTTACCACACTAAAACTATTACTAGGTTGTTAATTTATAGTATTTTCTTTTTGAGATGTGATATGAATTCGAAAACAAGACAAATGTATTGAATTTATTGGTTTTTTTATTCTGATTTGGAAGATGAAATATGTTTTCGTGCATGTAAAGTTTACAAATTGCGTAAACCGGGTGAAGGAACAGTAAATTTTAGACACCTTTAGAAATAGTAAACTTTTAAGACATAGTAATTTACTCTTCTTGAAATAACTGAAGCAGAATCGACCCAATCTTCAGAGTAAAGTAATTAATATTAACAACTCGGAATCATTGAGATGCAATACCTATAACGAATGGTGTCACTTACAGACTTGTTGTTCGTTCATAATGCTTCTTACTTCTGGTTCAATGTACGTTTTTTTTCCAAATTTTATGTGCTTATACACTTTGGCTTTTAAATAATCGTTCAAGTGTCGGCGGAATGCGGAACGTGCAAAATGATTAGCAAATAAGATGGATCAAGGTTTAACGTGACCCATGTCAATAAGAAGTGATTTACGTAAAAATTTTAAGTCAAAATTGTCACATACAAAATATGCCTACATGCTGATATATCCGAGAAAAAAAATCATAAAGTTTTAAAACTGCGTGAAAACTGTGTTTTTTTTTGCCTACAGTGCCTCTAGCACTCACATCGATACTACTTCCATCACGCGGTAAGAATTAATTGAAAGTGTATATTTTGAAATAAATTTAAAAAAACTTTTTAAAAAAAAATAGAACCGACTTCAGAAAAAACAAAAGAGGCACAAAAAAGTGAAAAATAACTCAATTGTTGCTTTTAGAAACAAAAATACGTTACATTTTGATTAATTTAATTTAATTATACCTTACATATAGACAAAAAAATTACGCTATTATACAAAGTTACTATATTAAAATAGTTACTTTTTATAATAATCATTATAGTTATTATAGTTGTTATAATAGTTATTATATTTTAAAAGTTATTTGTAGTACAAAACTGTTGGAAATCGGTGACAAGCCCGAGACATATTAGTCAGTTTTTCGTCAATGTGGCACCGACTTCGAACAGTTTTGTACTACAAATAACTTTTAAAATATAATAACTATTATAACAACTATAATAACTATAATGATTATAATAAAAAGTAACTATTTTAATATAGTAACTTTGTATAATAGCGTAATTTTTTTGTCTATAGTAAGGTATAATTAAATTAAATTAATCAAAATGTAATATTTTTGTTTCTAAAAGCAACAATTGAGTTATTTTTCACTTTTTTGTGCCTCTTTTGTTTTTTCTGAAGTCGGTTCTATTTTTTTTTAAAAAGTTTTTTTATTTTTTTATTTTTAGTGTAGTCATAAAGCAAATGTCGGATAGAAAGCGTTCTAAAAGTAATAACTTCAAATGCTGGAAAAACTTTCATCAGTGACAATCTATTTATTATGGTTTTGCGATTTTTTGCACAAACGGCATACATATTTCCCGTGATAGAAAATTATTTACGATAACCTTGACAAGTATAGCAATATAATACTGCCCAAAATATCCAAACAGATTAATATGTTTTGACGAAATCAGCGAAAACGCATTAAAAATATGGTTTTTTCTAATTTTCTGAATAACGGTATTTTTCACATCAAAGAAACAATTATGAGACCCTCTTAGAATAAACTCAAATAGAATAAAATTTAAAACATCTAAATCGAACGAGCCGTTTTTGAGAAATCGGTGTACTACATATAAAAAAAAAGTCCGAGCGGCAGGTATATCCGCTAGAAATAGGTAGATTTTGGGATCAGACAGTTATGTGTGCAATTAGAATCGGATTTATCAGATTACTTTATAAAAAACACTAATTAAAAACAGAAGTATTAAACAAACTTTAAAAATAAACATTATTTTATACAGTTTTTGGGCTCTAGGCACTCAACTTGTACCCCGATATGGCCAATTGTCAAACATATTCAGGAGACTGTTTGCCGCAACATAGCCAGAAAACATTTTTAGCGTAAGTAAAAAATGCGACCGTGAGAGTGCCGCTAAATGCCGTTGTACTTCACACAGTTTATTGCAGATAGCTAAAGAACCTTTTATTGCAGATGTCTGGCTTTTTAAAAAATGATAGAAATATGTTCAAATAATTAATATTTATAAATTTTGTTTACATATTTTGCCCCAAACGGCCGTTATAACGCTTTGTTTTTGACAGTTTTAAGGCTCTAGACTCTTAACCTGTACACCGATATGGCCAGTTGTCGAACTTATCCAAGAGATTGTTTGCCGCAACACGCTCAGAAAAAATTTTTGGTCTACGTCGAAAAATGCGACCGCTAAATTCCGTTATACCTCATATCGTTATATATATATATTTATATATATATATATATATATATATATATATATATATATATATATATATATATATATATATATATATATATATATATATATATATATATATATATATATATATATATATATATATATATATATATATATATATATATATATATATATATATATATATATATATATATATATATATAATTTTTTTTTTTGTTTTTCCGTCTCCGCTTTACATATATAGTCGTTTGGCATCAAAATTTTTCCGAAATTCCGAGATGACGGCCAGTGCAATAGGTAGATTTTTATATGAAATCTACCTAAAACCTACAGTGAAACACAGAACCTCCTGCTTTTTTGAAGTCGGTTAAAAAGTAACTATTTAATATAGTAACTTTTTTAATAGCGTAAATTTTTTGTCTATAGTAAAGCATAATTAAATTAAATTAATCAAAATGTAACGTATTTTTGTCTATAAAAGATATAATTGAGTTATTTTTCACTTGTTTGTGCCTCTTTTGTTTTTTCTGAAGTCGGTTCGGTTCTATTTCTTTTCAAAACGGTTTTTTATTTTTTTTATTTTTAGTGAAGTCATAAATCAAATGTCGGCTAGAAAGCGTTTTAAAAGTAATAACTTCAAATACCGGAAAAACTTTCATCAGTGACAATCTATTAATTATGGTTTTATGATTTTTTGCACAAACGGCATGCACATTACCCGTCATAGAAAATTATTTACGATAACCTCGACAAGTATAGCAATATAATACTGCCCACAACAAACAAACAGAATAATATGTTTTGACGAAATCAACGAAAATGCATAAAAAGTATGGTTTTTTCCAATTTTCTGAATAACGGTATTTTTCACATCATAAAAAAAATTATGGGACCCTCTGTGAATAAACCCAACTAGAACACAATTTAAATCATCCAAATCGAACGAGCCGTTTTTGAGAAATCGGTGTACATACATAAAAAAAAACCCTACAGTGAAACACAGAACCTCCTTCTTTTTGGAAGTCGGTTAAAAAATCGGAAAATCGATTTTTAATTGTTTAAAAATTAAAACTAAGGCAGAAAGCTACCCTTAAAATTTTGAACAAATATTTTTGTCATGTGAAAATCGTGAATATTTCTAACGCATTGATATTTTTTAAAAAAAATTTACTACGAATAAAAAGATATACGTATTCGAGGATTACTCGATATATACGTGTTCGAAGATTTTTTTTTAGAAAATATAGCGGTTCCAAATATCGAGGATTTCGTGATTTTTGGCTAGTCGAGTTATTTTTAAATATTCATAAATTCGGTTCTATTATAGATAGAAACTTCTAGTTTGTTGTATGTTAAAGTTAAAAGATTTATCAGAGCTTTGCAGTTTTCAATAATTGTACAATACCGACGTTTTATACCAGAATTTGATTATATTGCTAAAGGCCTACATAAGCTTCCAAGAAAAAATAAAGCATTTGAGTAGACCGAAAAGCAAGACGATGCGATTATGGAACTTCAATTAAGAAACATTTCCACAAACTCTTGTAATTCCATTTGAGTAGTGATCATGGAGCATTGAGTTGTTTATTACAATTTAAATACCCGGCGGGGTAGAGAACACGATGGATCAAACGCTTACAGGCTTATGATTTTGACGTTAAACATCGAACAGGAACTGCACATGGAAATGTAACGAATGCCAGGTAGAATGCAAGCACTGTAACCGGGCTGAAAGCTAGGAAAACATTATTGACGTGAGGCTTACGTAAGTGAAAAAGGAGAAAAACCTAGACAGTGTCATATTGGTCATAATGGAACAGCCTCTGTAAGTTCTAAGCGTACAGTTAAAGAATCAATGTTAGTAGTAAATGCCTCAAGTTTTTGAAGAAATATTATGGAGAAACCAGTGGCGGTCACCTGGGTATTAACAAAACCCTTGACAAAGTACGACGTAGATTTTATTGGTCTGGAGCATGTCAATTGGTAGTAGAATGGTGTCGTGGAGTAGCTACTGCAAAAGGACCTATACGAAGAAGTTATGGTAATATGAGGCAGTATAATATGGGAGCGCCATTTGAGAAAATTGCAATGAATGTAGCTGGACCATATCCGGCTACTGATAGCATCAACAAATATTTGCTAGTCATAATGCATTATTTTAGCAAGTGGCCAGAGGTGTGGGTCCAATACCAATCAGGAATCAAGAACCATAATTACTGAAGCAGCAATAAGCAATTAGATTCAAACAGAACAAGAAAGGACTTTTGAATCTACAATATTTCAAAATCTACCAGATGCTTGGAATCAATAAATCCAGAACAACTGCTTCATATCCCTACTGGGTTGAAGCATTAGAAATTGCAGTCCAGCAATTAGTAGGCCAGCTGTCAAACAGAACGGCTGTGTATTTTTTCGATCAACAATTTTTTTCAAAAAATAATAATAATAATTAAATTTCATTAATAATTCATTTATATTTCTTTTATATTTTTTTTATTACTTTTTTTATTAGTAAATAATACTAATTCTTACTATTTATCTTTTTTAATTTTAGGTAAGGAAAATAATCTATTTGGAAAAATTAATTGATGAACTGAATTTAACAAGAAAAACATCAACAAAAATTTAGATCCATAGATTCAAGAAATTCAGGAAAATAAAAATAAGATAAGCGTTTTAATATAATATTTAGTTTTTATTCATATTTATTAACAATTTAGTGTAAAATTGTTGTACATAATCTATTAAATTGGAATTGTTTATTGTAAACATAATACAGTAAGCAATTTGAAATATTCGTGAACGGTAAGGTACAATAATTGTTTATTGTTGACTTATGTAGAATTGTAGTTATTTTATTAGTTTCGTAGTTAGTTTTCTTGTGGTCTTGTTGACTCAATAACAGGTTTTAAGTACACTTTATGTATAGTTTCCTGTCTTTGAGTTACATCTTGTTTTGATGTTTCTAAAATAATATTTTGTTTACAATTTCATAATTTTAATTGTCGATTTTAACAGTGAACCTAGACTTAGATTCAGGTTGTCCAGCTGTTGAAGTAGTCAATTTCAATTTCAATTTGAGTTTGTTTGTTTTCGCATTACTGTGGTTTTCGTATGTATGTTTTTCATTGATATTTTTCTGAGTTAAAATGGCAAAATTGTCTATCAGCTATGCGAACATAAGAGGATTGAATATAAACCTTAATTCAGTCCATCTTTTTCTTGAAACCATGAAACCTGATATTTTGTTTTTAACGGAAACGATTATCAGTGCGCGTGCTGTGACCTTAGATAAAAACAGATACCTTTGTCCCAATTATGAACTTGAATCCTCTTTCTACATTAAGCATGGAGTTTGTGCTTATATTAGGGATACTATACCATATGTGAGATTAAATAAATTTGAATTAAATGCAAAATTTCACAATATGGTGTCACTAAAAATTAGTTGCCCAAGTCAAACGCTGTTTGTCTTTGGACTTTACCGTTCACCTAATTCACCTGAGAACTCTAATTTATTTCATGACTTATCTGAGAAGATAGATAGGTTGGTTGAGTATCCTAATGCAAAGTTTATAGTTCTTGGAGATTTTAATGTCCACAATAAAGAATGGCTTACACACAGTTCTAAAACTGACGAGGTTGGTAGACAGGCTGAGTTGTTTGCTCTTTATCACAATTTTACTCAAATAATAGACCTGCCAACCAGAGTTCCTGACATTCCTGGTCAAAGTAGTAATTTACTTGATTTATTTTTGACAAACGATCCATATCTGGTTCAATTTAAAATATCAGAACCATTGGGTGGTTCAGATCATAATTTGATCTCCACACAACTAAATATACAAATTCCAAAACAATTTAAAGCGAATCCTCGCAATGTTTGGGATTACAAAGCTGCGGATTGGCAAGGACTTAAAAGTTTTTTTAGATGTTTTCCTTGGAAACGCTATTGCCTTACCGGCCAAGACCCAGACATAGCTGCATCAAATTTTTCTGAAACTGTAATTGATGGTATGCACAGATTTATTCCTAATAAATTGATCATTCCAAAAACTGATCTATGGTTTTCTAGTAAATGCAAAAAAGCTATAAAAGATAAAAAAAAAGCTTTTCGAAAGTTTAATCAAAACAAAACCGATGAAAACCTTAGACAGTACCGTAAAGAGAGAAATTTATGTCGTAAGTTAATAGATGAAGAGAAACATCTATTTAATAGGAAAAAAGCATCTAAATTCGCAGAACATCCCACTGGTTCACGCAATTTCTATAAAGCCGCAAAGGCTGTCCAAAGCAACTTTTGTAAATCTTCCCTACCGCCTCTTGTTAATAGAGATGTCCCTATCATTGATCCAAAAGAGAAAGCTAATTTGCTTGGGCATTATTTCTCTTTAAATTCTACTTTAAAAGAACCTAATTTCCAACCTAAACCTATTTCTAAAGTTTCTTATAAAATGAGGCGGATAATTTTTCGGAAAAACATTGTTCGAAAAATGCTTTTAAAAATCAATACTAACAAGGCAACAGGCCCTGATTTTATTCCTCCGATTATACTTAAAACGTTTGCTGGGGAGCTAGCACCAATCCTCACTAAAATCTTCTATTTGTCATATAAGAAAGGAATTTTTCCTGAAATTTGGAAAATGGCTAGTGTACAGCCAGTTTCAAAAAAGGGCAGTAAGACTGATCCTACGAATTACAGACCCATTTCAATTTTATCGGTAGTTGCTAAAATTTTTGAGAAATATGTCAATTTTAATTTAATGAGCTTCTTAGAGTCTTCCAAATTAATTAATGAGAGACAATATGGATTTCGAAAAGCAAGAGCGACGGGAGATTTGCTGTCTTTTGTCACTCATATCTGGAACAAGTCGCTTGAAAACTTTGGAGAAACATTCGGTGTTGCTCTTGATATTTCCAAGGCATTTGACAAAGTTTGGCATAACAACCTTATATGCAAATTGAGATCCTATGGTTTAGACGAGCAGCTTATATCTTGGACACAGAGCTTTATATCTGATCGAAAATTTCTGGTCAATGTTGACGGTGTATCATCGAATACTTTTTCAACTAATGCAGGAGTTCCTCAGGGTTCCGCTTTGTCACCAACTCTTTTTCTTATCTATATTAATGATTTGTTGGACTCAACGGTTCATCCTATACATAGTTTTGCTGATGACAGCACGCTTCATGCGTCATATGAAGCACCTAAATTATATACACCCTTAGCGCTTAGTGAGTGTAGATCAAAGTTGATAGATTCCCTTAACACTGATCTTAAAACAATTATGGATTGGGGTATTGCTAACAGTGTTGAATTCAATACAAGCAAAACACAGGTTTGTCATTTTTCTAGGATAACGACACCCAATCCTTTTCCATTAACGTTTGGCCCCAAAAATCTTTTAGAGAATGAGTCTGTCAGACTTCTAGGAGTTGAGATTGAAAATAATATGAAGTGGAATTCTCATATTTTTAATCTGGCTAAGAATGCTGTTCAAAAGTTAGGATTTTTGGGGCGATGTCGTAAGTTTTTCGATAGCGAACAACTTCTTTTAGTTTATAAATCTTTTATACGTCCCTGCATGGAATACTGTTCTCACATATGGGGTGGAGCTTACTTGAGTAGTCTCAACTGCCTTGATTCTGTACACCGTAGAGCTATTAAACTCATTGGTAACCCAAGTCTTACTAACGGTCTTGATTCCTTGCAGCACAGAAGAAATGTTGCTGATTTGACTATATTTTATAAATATATTATGGATGAACGAGCTTCTGAAGAGATCAAATCGATTTTACCTAAATCAGCAAACCTTTCGCGTCACACCAGAGCAAACGTAGCAGCGCATCCCTTTACAGTTCAAATAATTAGGTGTAGAACTGTAGCCTTCCAACGTGACTTTTTCAACAGAGTCTCTCATCTTTGGAATGCCTTACCTTCCTGGGTTTTTCCTGATGAATTTAATCCTCAAGGCTTTAAAGTTAACGTTCATAAATTTCTCAGAGAATCTTAATTTTTATTCCATTCTTATCCCTAGTTGGCATGGTATCTTCGGATATTCAGAGACGTTAATTTATAATTTATTATAATTAACACTAAACATGCCTAACTTTGAATAAAAAAAAAAAAAAAAAAAAAGCATATGATCACACCGTACATTAAGATCGGTCTGATCACCGAGATGTAAAATCATTGGGATATGTGAGGTGCAAGATTCCACATTTTTCCATGGCTTTTTTACATGAGTATAGATAGTGCTACTGTATCTTTTTTGGCTCTTTCTGTGATATTTGATTTCCAGGTGAGTCCACCTAGGTATTCAGCACGTACATAGGTATTTTGCTAGTTCTTCAAGTGCAAGATCGCTTCCCTCCAGAGCAATGGAGCCAATATCAGGGATCCTCTGCTTCCTGGTACAAAGAATCACTACCATTTTTGCAGGATTATTTTCTAACCCACATTTTTGGGCTATGTCAATGTTATTGTAAGAGTAGTTGGGACTGGCTCGTCTAATGTACTTTGATTAGAATCGCCACTTGATTATTTTATTCAATGCCAACCCCCACATGTTATTCGTTAAAGAAACCTAAATGGCAACGTGACGGAGATTTATATCAAGATAAAGATATGAAAGTCAAAGACGTAAAACAAAATAAAATCAAGCAAAACAAAGATTCAAATTTATTTTAAGCCCTTTAAGTCTATAAAAGCATAAAAATTCTAAAATTTTCATAAGAACTACTCTAATATAAGAACTACTCTAATATAAGAACACCTCAAACTCATCTTCTTTTCTCCCGCTCTAGTGTGGCTCAAACCACATTCAATTTTTTAAGTTTTCGCACTTGAGAAGCTCTAGATTGTTTTCGAAAGCATAGTTCTTAAACAGCAAAAGTTCTTTTCGTTTATCGTTCTCAAGACTGTCATTCTAGCTTTACCAGACTAAAGAAACTTTTTTCGCTAATTTTGAAGTTTTAAATCCCCTTGTGTCCTTAACATATTCAATAGCAACAGAAATAAAAGCCGGATACCAACTTATAACAGGAAAAATACTAAACCTAACAATAGCATTTCCATATAGTTTAACTGTAACGAATACAAATTAATCCAGATATAAATATTAATGCTGAGAACTACATGTTATTTCAAGAATTATGATAGAACAGAGGAGTAATTCTTGTATTCAATAGTCATTAGTAATGTCAACTATTTAGTTTACACACATTTGGTTATACCCCTGGCAGCCTGTTGCATCAAAACAAATGTTTCTAGCATAATTCGTTATACTCATCGCCAAGGCATACCATCGCTAGTAAGAGGAGCGCCTTCGATTATCACACATTTGTAATAAGCTCATTAAATAAGACAAAACAGAGTGTTGCTTGAGCGGTGGAACCAATGATTCATCGCAAAAATAAAAGACTGTGTAAGCCGCAGTTCCAAATCAGAAACGTAATAAAAACGATTCACGGCATGCCCACGACTAATAATAAGAGGTACGCCAACGAATTCAATCAGTTCATTTTACACCCCAAAACATTGGAAAAACGTATAGGAAAATCTCAAAAACAATACACAAATTGCCATCAGATAGCTGAAAGCAATCTACGAAAGATTACGTATCAAATCTACGAAAACCTTCAAAGCTCTTATGACAAATAGTCTATCGCCAATTGTTCTGAAAAGAAATTGGGCTGCATCTTCATTTTTGCATGTCTGACTATAATGAAAGAACAAACATAAAAGGTTTCGAAGTTTTAGAAGAAATTTTTACTTAAATACGGGTTCTGAATAAAGAATTTTTTTCTTCAATAAAGCAACTTATTTCACTTCCATCCATGTAAACAAACACAAAAATATAAAATAAAATGAATATTTTAATATTGAATTTCTTCTTATAATTATTAACATAAAATTCTACAAATACACTAAATAAATAGATAAACTGGAAATATATACGAAGATAACAAATAAGTTATTTATTTGACAACTCAAAAAAGTTTGTTATTTAAATACCTAGTAAACGCCATAGCAACAACCTAGTGCGATGTTTTTTAATCTATACTCCTAGTTTAGTTCATACTCAAACCAATTTTTTACTATACTAGCCATTTTGTATTAAACTAGGTAGTAAAGTTTAACTAGTGTTTACTAGTTTTCATACATATCGCTCATTGTTTCAAGTTTGTTTTATTTGATAACAAAAAAAGTAAAAATTATTAGAAAAAAAATCAAGCGGCAGTTGTCTTAGAACTTTACATTTTCAAGTTATTTATACATCTTCCTTTGTAATATTTTCAGTTAGGTTAGAAACGAATGATCATCTTATCTATAGACATAATGAGGCATATACACCTCAAGCAGTCCACAGCCGTATCATTTGAACCAACACTTCTCAAGGACCAACAAATATTTTTGACACTTCTGCTGAGGTCCATCAGATCAAATAGCAATGCATGCATCTGAATAGCACGTCTATATTGAACCACAGTAGGATGGTGCCCATGTGGAAAAGCTTTTCAAATGCCGTAGACGAGATGAATGATTAATTAAACATTCATCTATAGTTAAGAAATTGAAAACGGTATGACTTTAGGTGGTTAGGTAAACATTTATTAGAAGTACAATGTCCGTTAAAATGCAAATACAAGGCGTATTTGAAATAGATATTACATTACACTTCCAGATTACATTTTCTTTTATGATTTGCAAGTTTCAAACCTAAACATGCTGTAGTAAATACTAATCAGGCGAGAAGAGAAGGTTTTATTTAGATTCTAGTTCCTTATCCCATATAGAAAAACTCAACAAATGATTTATCCACTTATTTTCAATCCATCCACCTTAAAAATGGAAAATATTATGAAATTAACAACAATTATATCTTTTCAGTATTTGGAGCTTAGATTCAACAAAAGTGTTCGCAATTTCACAACAGCAGTTTTTTTGTTATCATCTATGTTATCGCTTCCAGTGCATATGTATATGCCAGCTCTTGCTTTTTCTCAACTAATTGAAGTTAATATTTATTTATTTAATGGGATCATATCCTGTGTGTGTGTATGTTACACATTGCTCGTAAGTATATTTAGATGTAAGTGTTTGTCGGTTAAATTAAGCTTATTTTCAATTCATTTGTTCAGGGTGGAATAAAAGCTGTTGTGTGGACCGATGTATTTCAAGTGTTAGTGATGCTGGGATCATCAATTGTTGTATTGATCTTTGCTGTAAATAATATAGGTGACTTGGGTAAAGTTTGGGGTATAGCTGATAAAGGAAATCGCTTAGAATTTTTCAATATATCAACTGACTTAACCACTCGACATACTTTTTTAAATACAGTTTTGAGCTATATCGTTTTATGGGCAGTAGAGATAGGATTAAGTCAAAGTTCTGTTCAACGCATTGTATCAGTTCCAACCCTACAAAAAGCGAGAAGGTAATAAAAACAAAACATATTTGCATTTCTAATAAATATTTTTTAGGACTTTATGGATTGTCTTCTTTGGATGTATTGTTATTTTATCACTAAACAACTTTATAGGGGTAGTAATGTATTCAACATACGCCAGCTGTGATCCTGTGAAAGCCGGTGTACGTTATTGTTTGTATTATCCATTTTTTATGAAATATTTTGGTAATGAAGAAAATGAACGAGATTGGGAGTGAGAAAATTTCGTTTGATCTTTTGTTCAATATAAATTTTTAAAATTTGATTATTGAAATTTCTCCATTATATAGATTATTGAAAATCCTAGCAAGCTAGTTCCTTATTTTGTTGATGATGTTGTTGGGCATCTATCAGGAATGCAAGGGTTATTCATTTCATGTGTTTTCAGTGCTGCATTGAGGTACTATAGTTTTACAATAATCGCAATGTTGACTCGTCAATAATATAACCCTTTTTTTTAATATTTTCAGTACACTATCAGCAAAATTAAATACTTTGTCAGCAGTTTTTTATTACGATTATGTTCGAAAAATGAAAATTTTAAAAGACACAGATGAAAATGCAAAATTAATGATTAAAATTATTCTTGTTATAATTGGAGTGTACTCGACCGCCATGGTATTTATAGTTGATAAATTTAGTTTTTTATTACAACTGCATGTGTCAATTTTGGGCATTACACATGGAACAATATTTGGAATGTTTCTATTAGGAGCTCTTTGGCCATATGCAAATGCCAAAGGAGTTTTAACCAGTGGGATTGTGGCGTTAGGAGCTGTAACTTGGATTGTGGTAGGCGCCCAGTTGAACATACTGAATGGAAATGCTCTTTCGAAAACTCTACCCGTTTCAATAGAAAATTGTGATGCAATGGGGATTAATGTTACAAATATATTACACAATCAAAACAACTCAGTTATCAATAGTGGAATGGAAAATGAATCATTTTCAATATATAACATTGGTTTTCCATGGTATTTTATTATAGGTTCTTTTATAACAATAGTTGTGGGTATTTTTGTCAGTTTTTTAATGGGAGGCAAAGATCAAAGTAAATTGGATTCACATTTATATCCTCCGATCACTCAATGGATGTGTCCTAAAGGATTATTGAAAGAAGATGTCAGTTTGCCGGAAATGGAAAGATTTTTAAAAAATCAAAATTTAGAAGTTTGTGATCAGTAAAATAGACAATTAATAGTTTCTTTTTAGATGAAAGATCGAATCAAGACGCCAATAAACTAAGAAATCCCAACTGGCATTATATAAGGACTCAGAGCTAAGCCGGATACGGTTTTCCCCACCACTGATAGTAAGGACTCCAACTATCCAGACCAAATCAGACAGTATTAAGACTGGATTAGTTCTAAATTTCCCAACAAATTTCAAACAACCCTTTGTCAAAATTAGTGAAAAAATAAAAAATACGTATTCATTTCTTGATTATCCTAACTATTAGCGAAGTTTCAAGAAAATCCGCAATCATCGGGTTCACATCATCGGTGTCTTGATTTTATTTTCCATCTATATGAATGTATGAGGAAATCAATATATTAAATATCATTTTTAGAAGAGTTTTGTGTAATAAAAAAAAGTTAATAAAAAATATTTTTGAAACCTATTGAGTTTACTATGATCTTATGTGCTGGAGACTAATGTGCTGGAATAATGCAATAAAAAATAAAAAAAATTTCTTGTCGTTCTTAGCATTTCATAAAGTTTTGGGTGAATAAAACAGCTCTCTGTTTGCGTCCAAAACTGTTTGTTTAAAAATTTGTTGAATGTCAAGTGTAACAGTAAGAAAGTGTTTATGAATAATTACCAACAAGTTTTGGTAACATGGATATGCAGAGCTTCTTCCATCATATTTTAGACAAAGAGGTAGCTATGGTTTTTGCAGAGAAATAAGTTATAACAAATCATGGCAAATGACATATAAACTGAAAGAAAAGACTAAAACTAAAACATGGTACAAATCTAACAAAACATGGTACAATTAATGAAATTTAACAACCTATAATAACTTAAAAAAGTTTATAAGTCTCATCTCACAATATTTTATTAGATTGAGTTCTTATTACATATTTATGATAGCATTACTTTCCATCCGAGTGATGGAATTCATTGAATTCATTGAATTAAATGTTATTAGTTCTTAAATGAAATTTATTTCATAGATCGACTAAGATTTCAGAAGGATGTTTTCACACAGTTCATTCGTGTTAAACCAATTAAAAAATCTGGAAGGGCTGAAATCAAAGACTTCGGTTTTGGTTTTGGTTTAGGATTTTGATATAGTTTTCGGCATAAAACTTTTATGAGGACATTGTTTTTAGTTTTGGGCAGCGATGTATATCAAACATAACTCTATATTAAAGTTTATGTATTTTTTTATCTCTATTTAGAAATTTATTACAAAACTAACACGAAACATTGTAAGGATTCAGCTGCAATCAAAACTTCATTCGAAAAAACTATTATGTTTGAAAAGTTGCCTTAGTTTTTGAAAATAAAAATTAAAAAAACAGTTGGCGAGAAAAATGGAAAAACAAAAAACGGGAGGTTCGTGAAAAATGTTGAAGAGAAAAGTTTGTAACAATCGACTATTTCGAATATTTCTCTAAAAGTAGGAATATTCTTATATAAAGCTTTTCGCTAATAATTTGCAAATTTGCTGCAGCTCGGGTTTTATCTTTCTAGAAGGAAACAGGCATAAAAGTTTTTATGTACGCTACAAGTTAGTCAATAATATTTTAACGTTTAATTTTAGTTTCAAGATTTTATTAAAATTTTTATCTATGCGATAGCAATGGATGTAACCATTATGTAGTTACAATTATAAGACACTAGAAATTAATGTATTCAATTGAATAGAATGAAAAATTGCTTTGAAAAGCGAAAGATCCGTAACAAATGTTTTATCTCAATTCCGGTCGGGAATTGAACCGGCGTCCTTCTGATCAGAGTTTATGGTTAACCATTTAACCAACTCGACCAGCGACGAGATAAAAATTGTTTTTGTTTCATTTAAAACGTATAACTTATAACAACAGAATTAATTAAATCCAAACGGCAGAGCCGAATAACGTAGTTTTTTATACCATCCACTACCAATCACAGTAACGGTCCTGTTAGTTCATCCAATACAACCAACTCTAGTATATGTTCTCTTCGAAAGCAACAACAATTAATGAATAAAGATGACTTGGATAATTTACACATATACTATCAAAACGTTCGGGGTATACGCACGAAAAGTTCAAAATTTTATATGCAAGCTCTCGCTACAAATTGTGACGTCATTGCATTAACTGAAACATGGTTGAACGCTACACACAAATCTGAGGAATATTTCGGTAACGATTATGTAGTATATCGACGTGATCGATCACAACTGAACAGCAATGCTTCAATTGGTGGTGGGGTGCTGCTTGCTATATCTTCAAAAATTCATAGTGAACAGCTAAATATAGTTGGTTTTGATCATTTGGAATTCGTTTGTATAAAATTATCATTTAACAAAATCAATTTTCACATTTATTGTTTGTATATTCCACCTAATGCACAAATTAATATATTTCAGGATCATATCGATGCAATTAAAACAATCCAATATAACATGAATGAATCATTAATTGTTCTTGGTGATTTCAATTTACCATCGATTACGTGGGTTGGAAATGAGGATGACAACGACTACCTACCAACAAATGTTAGATCAGAAGCTGGCATGTACACATGTGACTCGTTATTACAAGAAGGACTTCGTCAAATAAATAATATCCAAAACATTGCTGGTAATACGTTGGATCTGGTTTTTGTTAGTGAAACAAATTCAGCAAGCATCTTTGAATCGACGCAGCCACTCTCAAAAATTGATAGTTTTCACAAACCATTCGAATTGATGGTTGAGTGTTTACAACAAGATAACAATCAACTAAACGAACGAATAACTACATACTGCTTTAATAAAACTAATTTTGACGCACTAAACACATATCTAAATGGTATTGACTTTGCAAGCATTCTTGGGGATTTGTCAACGAATGAAGCAACTGAGAAATTTTATGACATTTTAACAAACGGATTTGAATTATTCGTTCCAAAACGGTCATACACACCTACGAAACATCCACCTTGGTATAACAAACAACTAAAAGCGCTGAAAAATCGTAAAGATAAAGAGCATAAAAAGTGGAAAAAAACAGGCGACCCGAGTTCATATATCACTATAAGAAATCAATTCGATACCTTAAATCAACTCTTGTATGATGCATACATGGAAAAAATACAAGAGGATTTCATCCATAATCCAAAACATATATGGAATTATGTGAATATGAAAAAGAAGAGCGATGGATATCCAAGGAAAATGCATTATAATAATAAAGTATCGTCCAATGATAGCGAATCTGCTGTGTTGTTTGCTGAATTTTTTAACAACGTTTATACTTGTGATCAAAACGAAGACGTTGACGTAGATGAAATATTGAACAACTGCCCAGTGGAGGACATTATTGAATTTAGTGCACTTGAAGTTTTTGATGAACTTTAGGAAAGGGAAAGGAAAGGGTCCTGACAATATTCACCTAATTATTCTGGGAAATTGCGCCAGTGGACTGTCACTTCCACTACAAATCATATTCAACAAATCGCTGCTAAATGGTGAATACCCAAACAAATGGAAAACGTCATACATCACGCCACTACACAAAAATAATTCAAAAACTTCAGTGGAAAATTACCGTGGTGTTGCCATACTACCTACTTTTGGCAAATTTTTCGAATACATGGTATATAAGCGAATCCGCTCATCAATAGACGCTGTTATATCGGGAAAACAACATGGGTTTTCTTCTAATCGTTCAACAAGCACAAATCTGGTGGAATTCACACATTACGTGAAAAACGAGATGTCTAATGGTAATCAAATTGATGTATTTTACTCTGATTTGTGTAAAGCGTTTGACCGCGTTAATCAATCGATTCTGATATCAAAAATCATAGAACATGGATTTAGTAAAAATCTGGCAAAATGGATCTGGTCATTTTTAACCGATCGATATTAATATGTAAAAATTGGTAACGTTTGTTCTTCAAAATTCCGGGTTTCTTCTGGTGTATCACAAGGTAGTCACCTGGCACCATGCCTATTTCTTATATATATAAACGATATTACCGAAATATTTAATGATGTACAAGTTTCACTTTTTGCTGACGATCTAAAATTATATACAATTGTAAATAATCAGTCGGACGCGGAAAAATTCCAACTGGCCATCAATAAATTCACCAGATACTGTAAAAATAACGATCTCAGTCCAAACATCGATAAATGCGTCATTATGTCGTATTACAGAAAAAGGCTGGCATTTACAACTAATTATTACATCGGCAATAAACAACTAAAACGTGTCAACGAGTTTAATGATTTGGGCTTACTCTTCGATCAAAAAGTCGATCTAACAAAGCACATCGAAATGAAAATAGCTAAATCATATGCGATGTTTGGATTTATACGTCGCGTCTGTACAAACATGTTCAATCCAATGGCGATAAAATCTTTATACTTTGCATTTGTTCGATCACATTTGGAATATGCAAATGTCATCTGGCATCCATATTACCAAGTTCACAGCGACAAAATAGAAATGCTTCAAACAAAATTTACATCGTACGCACTTACTCATCTTCGTTTGCATGATCATAATCGACCATTACCACCATACACAACCAGATGTGAAATGCTCAATTTAGACACTTTGAACAGGAGGAGAATAAACTCTTGTATATTCTTTATTTATGATATTTTAACTGGCAAAATTATTTTACCGTCAATAAATCTGCAAATTAATAATACTACTAGAACACTACGTCGCAACAATATGTTTTATATTAAACCACAACGCACAAATTATGCTACCGACGAACCAGTAAATCGCATGTGTAAATACTTCAATGTTATCCAAGAACAATACACTGAATCAGTTTCAAGAACATCATTCCGAAAACAGATAAAAGAGATAAAAGAAGCACATTTTAATACGTTGCATCGATATAACTAATAATGTTAAGAGCGGTTGTAGTCAAGTTATATTTCATAATCTTCTTACATTTTTTTATTCTTTCTTTGGAAATTGTAACCCATTAATTTATATGTACAGCTTGTCAATAAGCGGTGTTAAATAAATAAATAAATAAATAAATAAAAGTATTCGTAGAATAAAAAAATAAGACAAAAATTGACACTAAAAATGAATTAAAAATAATTGTGATGTTAAGTCGATCGTCCAAAAACAAATTTTTATCTCGTCGCTCGTCGAGTTGGTTAAATGGTTAACCATAAGCTCTGGTCAGAAACTCTGATCTCTGGGTTCGATTCCCCAACAGACCGGGATTGAGATAAAACATTTGTTACAGATCTTTCACTTTTCAAAGCAATTTTTCATTCTATTCAATTGAATACATTTAAATTCAATTGTGTCGACTGTCGGCACTTATATGAATACATTTATTTCTAGTGTCTTATAATTCTAATTTTAGTTTGGATGTATTACATGTAGAGCAATACAGCTGTTCAAATTTATTGAGTTTTAGAAAAGTTGTTTGATCAGATGAAATATAGAAGTTTAAATGTATAATTTTTTAACGAGGAGGAAACAAGAAAAAAGAAACAAAACACTGAAAGATTTTACATATATTCCGAATCAAATCGATCAAAAGATCATTATGTAAATTTAAATCAACTAATTAGGTTGTTGTGATAAAAAAAAGGTATTTATTCATATTGAATTATTAATAATTATAATTTTTTACAATAATTTCTCTGATAATAGAGGTACAATTATTTTGTTATTTTTATTTGGTCAACAATACATTTCCAATCAGAAGTGAATAAGAGAAGAATCGAATCGAAAAAGTGAATTTAATCCGTTCATATTGAATAATTCATTACATACAAAATTTTTGAGTTGTGTGTATAGAGCAAGCTTTTGAAATTTGTGGAGAAAAAGTTTTGATATGTTGAAGGATGGAAATTAAAATAATTTAAAGAAACTAAGAAAAAATCTTACTGCTAAACCTGTGTTCTTAAAGTGTTTTTTTTTTGTGTTCTCATTTGATTTGATTTATTTTGTAAAATTAACTGGTATCAATTTTTAAAATCAAACAAGTGATCCAAACAAATTTCAACATTTTTAATTGGCTTTGAACAACATTTTTTTGTATATAAATAAATATGAGCGTGTTTGTTGTTTTACCATTCCAGTTATTGAAACAAATTGAATTGATGGTGGCTGAGAAAAATAAGGCAATGGATGAATATTAACTGGATACCAGAAATTGTGTTCAAAAAGGTGAAAATAACTCATCTAAAGTTCTTCGCATGATATTCACCGAGAAGTTGAATATAAAAAGTATGTTGAGCTAAATTTGTATATTAGCGCCTACAAATATAGTTCGTCATCAATATTTAAACGTGATAGTTTTATTTCACCGCGCAACATAAATATATATACAAATTACTGTTTGATACACCATAGTATTTTTATTGCAACATAAAGAGTTGATTTGATAGATATGTTTCTTATATTTATGATTGTATTGCTGGTTCACCTTTTGCTTTTGTTCATCTTGAAGTGATTAACATAGGATATTGTATTCTACAAAGCGTCTATTGATGACGCTTCAGATTTTTGAATAAGTGAATTATGGGGTGCAATTTGTAACAGCCTACAATCAACATATGTTATACAGGACTGGATTTGGAAGAAAACAATTAATTAATATAAGCTTTTGATTTAATTTATATAATTTTTGTTAATTTTTTTTGAACTGTTACATTATTTTTCTGTTAGCTAGTTCTACAATCTATAAATTGTTTCTATTAAATTTTTTTTGTGAAATATAAGAGATTGGGTCAGGGTTTCCGAATAATTTTTATAAAAGTCCAATCTCTATACGTGGCGCCGAACAAAAACCGATTATATAACGGCAACCCGTTATATAATATGCAATAAAATTTCATATTTTAAAATTTTTTTGATATTTTAATATTTCGAAACTGTTTTGATATTTTTTTTGAATTTTTAATATCCGCATATTACGATTTTTTTTGGTTATTGTAATATGTTGGATGTTTTAATACCTATATCAATTTTATAATTTATTGAATTTTTTTCTGCTATTTTGGACGTATCAATAATAGTAGGTTTTGTAAAGAGGCCGGATATGGGGACTGGGACTCGTGGTCTACCCTCAGAAACGATATTAGCATTAAGTTTTTTTTTTTTTTTCTTATTTTTGTTATTAATATTAGTTTAGGGAGCTCCCGCGTCTGGTTAGTCAGATGTTTAGGCTGAATCTTAACCAGATGCTGAGTCTCTTTCATCATTCGGGAGGATACTAGGATGTAGATTTTAGGATCTTAGACCTATATTCATTCTAGACCTACGTGTCGTTGCTGGGGAGAGATCGCGAGTTCGATCTTTCTGTTCGGTCCTTCTTCTGCAATTACTTTAGTTTTTCGTACAGTTTTTTGTTTACGGTTCTGACCTGGGAAGTATCTTATATTTTAAAAAAATAGATAAATAAAATAAATCAAATGAAAAAAATTCTTTCTTGTTATTAGATAAATGCAATAATTTTTTTTATTAATGTATAATTTTTTTTTTTAAGATAAATAAAATTTTTTAATTAGAAAATTTAATAAGTAAATAATTAATTTTTTTTGATAAGTAAATAAATTTTTTAGATAAGTTATTTATATAAACAAATACTTTTAAAATTAAATAAATAAATTTTTTTAAAATAATAAATAAAATAAATAAATAGAATTTCAAAATAAATAAATAAAATAGAAAAATTTTAATTAATAAAAAATAAATAATTAAATTTTATATATGCAAATAGGTATATTTTTTAGTACAGTGGAGTTTTTCAGTTTTTGTTTCTTTTGACGTGAATTTTGTATTTTCTGCTTCATTACCTGTATCATCTCAAACAGTTCTTTTTATAATTGAAAAAGGAACCTAATTTATTATAATTCATCATACGTTTATAAATATTAAAAATCATCAAAGCAATTTTTTAAGTAAGCCGCAATTGTCGATGCAGGTTCGTTCTTCTTACAGAAATGACCAAGGAACATCATTATAACTGTAGAACTGTGCATGTCGGGGTGAAGAAAACTTTGAGGGTATTCGTCGCCTATAAAGGTAACAAACCAGATATTGTGTCGTCAAATGCAATCTCGGTTTGTCTCTGATCGACCATGGCAGTGTACATATTTATATTAAATTTTCGGGTGCGTATCCCAGATCAAATTCGGGAATACGGTAAACTTGATTGTCCTTGATCATTTGTTAGGATTTGTGTTACTCAAATATCCAAGAGATGCAATCTCACCTTCTGTGAATGCATTTTAAAGAATGAAATCTTGTAAACATATTGGCAATTTTCATTGTCTGTTCTTCTAGAATAAACAGCAGATAGTGATGGTAGCTCTATCATCACTATCTTCGTTTCTCCTAGTTTTGTTACGATTGACTATTTCGAATATTTGTCTAAAAGTAGGAGTATTCTTATAAAAAGATTTCCGCTAATAATTTGCCAATTTGTTGCAACTCGGACTTTATTTTTCTAGAAAGAAACAGGCATAAAATTTTTTATGTATGCTAAAAGTTGGTCAATGATATTTTAACGTTTAATTTTAGTTCATTGGTCTCAATAATAATTAATGATACTGTTTGGGTGTATTACATGTAGAGTAATACAGCTGTTTAAATTTATTGAGATTTAAAGAAAGAATAAAAAATAGTATATGATGCTCGGACGTAAGCCGCGACTGGCGCCTCGATTCGCAAACTCCACATACGTCCAAAAACCTTAGCTTTACGTCCTTGCATCATAATGTACTATTGGTTTGTTAGTATTTTAATATACAATTAAAATTAAATAAATTTGTTTGGTTTCTAAAGAAATTTAGAAAAAAAATAACAAGCAAAAAATTACTTTAATTGAACAATCTTCTAATAGTACATTATGATGCAAGGACGAAAAGCTAAAGATTTTGGACAAATGAGGAGTTTGCAAGTCGAGGCCCCAGCCGCAAGCAAAGTATTTAAAAAAAAACTTAATCAAAGCTATAAATTTGCATACATTTTGAAATAAAAATATATTGAACAAGTAACCTTTGACAAAATATTTGTTATTTTTTCAAAATAATTGTATAACTATGACAACAAATAATAACAATAATTTTAATTGGATTATGAAATTTTGAATTTAAAGGTTGCTTTGATAAACATTTATATTTTTTATAACATTTAAACAAATAAAAATGTTTTTTACTTTTTTGGACGTAACTATGACAACAAAATATATGGTTAAAAAGCGATACTTTACGGCCGCAAATCATAGCAATAAAGTATCAATCTATTATGTAGGCAAATAAAAAATTATATTTTACTAGTGTAGACAAATCTGTACTTAACAATGCGATAGATCAAATACAACTGAAAAACAAAACGTTTTAAATAAATTATTATAGAAATTTAAAAAAAAAAAATTGGTTGCAATAGAAATTTAGAAAAATAATTATCAAACGCAAAACCACTTGGATTAAACGATTTTTTGTAAATATAGGTATGTAGTTTTATTTATGCAAATAACACAGAATCATACTAATACAAAAATTTTGTATGTAATTCGAACATAAATTATCTTTTTTGCTTTCGAGTGTTTGTTGCCCTCGGCTGACGCCTCAAGCAACAATTTCACTCTAAAAAACCTACTTTACACCCGCTATTACATAACCTATTATGTTTTTTTGTTTGGATATGATTATTTTACTTTACATGATATCCATCTTTCAAAAATATAAATAATGTTCTGACTACGTTTGAACAAGTCATAGTCCTAATATTATTTAGAGCAATTATGGATACCAAAATCAAGATCGGATGGATATTATATGATTAAAATGTTTATTATTGTTGATGTTTTATGTCTTTATACTTTACTTTACTTTTTAACTTGACAAGATATTCTTTGCGTGGCTCCGAAGATCAAACTGGGAGCCCTCTAATTTTATTTTTCTTAAGAAGGATACAAAAGTGTTGCCTTGTATTGAACGACAACATAACATTTCTAGAATTTTAAGGGCACAACTGCAAAAATGCAAAACCTTAAAAGTTTCGTCCACTCTCAGGTCAAAACTTAAATCAAGAATCGAAAACGCTATGAGTCTTAAAGTTCAACTGTACCTTAAAAATTGATTGAACGGTTAAAATTAATAAAGACTAGATATGGCACCAAAAACTCAATAACTATTTATGAATCATCTAATAAAAGTGAATGACATTATCACCCTAAAAGGCTTTCACCATTTGGTAGATACAAATCGATTCTAAAATACTTCTATCAAAATACTGTTTACTAATTTTACAAGAAATTCTTTTGTATTAATTTCGCTTTACCCACTTTTATTTTTATTCATTGAATATTTTAGAATCAGTTTACTATTCAATGTAAGTCCAAATTTTACATTTTGCTATTTTCCACCGAGCTTCAATCTTTCAAATCTTATATATTAATACGCTAGATTAAAACTTTGTGGAGCATTAGGCTTTTTTATTCGCAGATGGATTCATTTGAAATTTTCACAGCTAACTGATATTAGTGTAACCTATAGTCGGATCCGGATTCAAACAAATCGGATCATAAATAAAAAAGTTATTATATACGGAAAACTTTTTCTATACATATGCATTATAAGTTTACATCCATCTTTCTTTTTGCTTTAAAACAATGCTTTAAAATTTTTCTTTTTTATATATTAACTATCGAACCGAACAACGAATAACAAAAACGAATTTATTTTATATTTTAGTCGTCTTTTATCTTTCAAGAAGGACGGTTTTCGATATTTTTCGATTATTTTGTTTTTTATTGATATAAAGATTTTTGAGATATTTTGATATTTGAGTTATTTCATATTATTGATATATTGATATATTTATTTATTTCGATGCCAAGACTACGTCGTAAACGTCGTTTGGATGTGAGTGGTACATCGAGTCGTCGGAATAAAAGAGATTATATGCGTAATATGCGTAATAATGTTGATTTTATGAATGATGAAATGAATGGTAATAATGATGGAATGAATGCTGAAGCTGATGTTGTTGTGAATGATGAAGTGAATGTTGATGATATGAATGGTGTCATGAACGGTGTCATGAATGGTGTCATGAATGTTGCGAATGATTTAGAATTGAATGTGGTGAATGATGAAATTCCCTTTGTAATTTTGAGAGATTCGTTCAAGTGTGCTTTGAATGTGACTCCAGGTAACTTTGATTCGTATGTTTGTGGTGCTTTGGATATGAGTTGTCATTTTTGTCATGCTAAACATTTTGCAAGAGAAGTTACTTCAAATAATAATGAAGCGTTTTCTTTGTGTTGCCATAAAGGCAAAGTCAATTTACCTCCTCTTTCTGAAAATGCATTTTTCTCTAATATTTTCGAAGGATTGAATTCAAATGATAATGCTATAAAAAAACGTTCTAAAAGTTTTCTTTCAAATATTCGTTCCTATAATTCGGCATTTGCAATGATCAGTTCTGAATGTAATATAGCGGATTCTACTGCACGTGGTATTTATCATTTTAAAATTTATAATATTTTTTATCATCGTACTGGTGCTTTAATTCCTGCTTATGGTCGACCTCCAATGTATGCACAATTATATTTTTATGATGTTGATACTGCTGCTAATATGAGAATGAATAGAAATACCAATGTATGTGAAATTTTTCTTATGCGTGAGATAGGTTTTGAGTTAGATCGTGTGAATCCTTTTGTTCGTTCTTTCAAATCAATGCATGAATTTTGTGAAAGACCTGAGAATGTTACTGCTGATGTGTCAATGGTTATAAAAGTTAACAGAGAATGTGATATTCGTCGTTTTAATGATGCTGTTCAAACTGATGTGGCTGCTATTTTTAAAAATGATGATGGTGAACCACCTTTTGAAAGAAATATGATTGTTTTTTCAAAAAATGCAAATGAAATTCGTTCTGTTTCTGTCCTTGATTCTTCTTTGGATCCTTTAGCTTATCCTTTGTTGTTTCCAAATGGTGATACTGGGTGGCACGTTAATATTCCACATAATTTAGTTTCAACTTCACGTGCTAATGTGTCACGTACAAAAGTTACAATGTTGCAATATGCATCTTATCGCCTTGCTATACGTGATGGTTTTAGTCTTTTGCATCGTTCTCAAAAATTATTTCTTCAATGGATTGTTGATATGTATGTTCGTATCGAAGGTACACGGCTTCATTACATTCGTTCAAATCAATCTGCTCTTCGTGCTGATTTGTACAATAATTTAACAGATTTCTTGCATCAAAATCGCAATGGCGATGATAATATGCAAGTAGTTGGTCGTAAAGTAATTTTGCCATCTTCTTTCACCGGTTCACTACGTAACATGTATCAAAATTACTTGGATGCAATGTCTATTGTACAACATTTCGGTAAACCTTCTTTATTTATAACAATGACATGTAATCCTCAATGGCCAGAAATTGTTGATAATTTGAGTAATTATGAGTCTTCGAATTTTCGTCCTGATATTGTTGTGCGTGTGTTTAAAGTGAAACTTAAAGAGCTCATAGATTGTTTAATGAAAAAAAAGATTTTCGGTTCTGTCAAAGCACTTATATATACCATTGAATTTCAAAAACGTGGTCTTCCGCATGCCCATATTTTGTTAAATTTATCAGATGAAGATAGAATTGATGGAAATGAAATGATTAATAAATTTGTATGTACTGAAATCCCTGATCCCATTCTTTTTCCTAAATTACATGAATATGTGAAACGTCATATGATGCATGGACCATGTGGTGCTCTAAATCCCAATTCTGTTTGTATGAGAGATGGTAAATGTAGTAAGAATTTTCCAAAACCTTTTTCTGAAAATACTAAAGAATCTGTGAATGGTTATCCTTTGTATCGTCGACGTGATAATGGTATGAGTGTTGATGTACGTGGTGCATCTCTTGATAATAGATATGTTGTTCCATATAATCCTTATCTTCTTGCAAAATTCAATTGTCATATTAACGTTGAAATATGTACGACTGTTAAAAGTGTGAAATATGTTTACAAGTATGTATATAAAGGGTATGATTCTGCCAATGTTGAATTGAGAGTGAATGGAGAGAATGCAGTGAATAATGATGATGCGATTGTGGGAAATGAAATTCAAGATTTTTTGAATGGACGGTATGTTGGTTCGACTGAAGCTGCTTGGCGCATATTTGAATTTCCAATGCATTTTCAATCTCATACAATTATTCGACTTGATTGTCATTTGCCTAATAGACAAAATGTTTATATCAGGAATGGTAATGTGGCTGGTGCAGTCGCAAATGTATCAAGAACAAAATTGTTAGCATTTTTCCATTTGAATTCCATTGATAATTTAGCTAATGAGTTTTTGTATACAGAATTACCATTACATTATGTTTGGCATGATCAAAGTAAATCGTGGAAAAGAAGACAACGTGGGGCTGATAAAGTTGTTGCTCGATTATATATGGTTTCTTCAAAAGATATAGAATTGTTTCATATGCGTTTACTTCTGTTGCATGTTCGTGGTCCAAAATCTTTTTCTGATCTACGTATGTATGAAGGTGTTGAGTACCCTACTTTTGTTGCAGCATGTGAAGCTCGAGGTATTGCAACAAATGATAATGAATGGCGTGAATGTTTACTTGAAGCTTCAGAAATTCAATCACCAAAACAGTTTCGTCAATTATTTGCATTTATCTGTGGTTTGAATGTTCCTCCGAATGCTTTAGCTTTATGGATTGAATTTAGAAATAGTATGATTGAAGACTTTTTACGAAATTACGATGAAGATGTGTCAATTAATCGAGCCTTGATTGAAATTAATGAAATTCTTCTTACACATAATACTTCATGTGGTGATCTTGGTCTTCCGATTCCACAATATAACTTACAGATTGGCGATGTAGGTCATTTTGATATTGAAGAAGAAGCTATAGTTTTCGATAGAATGTATGAAAATGCAAATAATGAGCAACGTAGTGTGATTGATATTGTTTTGCGTGAAGCTCAATTCCATGATACTGGAAGTAATGTTTTTTTCTTGAGAGCTCATGCAGGTTGTGGCAAAACTTTTGTTCAAACGGCAATCATTCATAAATTTAATTCATTAAATCTTTCGTGTATTGTAACTGCCTTCAGTGGTATTGCATCAACTCTTTTGATTGGGGGGCGAACTTTGCATAATGTTTTCAAATTACCAATTCCATTATTAGAGAATTCAATGCCAAATATAACTCCAAACAGTGTACATGGCACATATATTAATAATGCATCAATCATTATTATAGATGAAATTTCAATGTGTTCTATTCATGCTTTAAAATTAATTGATCGTTTGTTAAGAGATTTGACTCCAAACGAAGAAAATAAAAATAAACTGTTTGCAGGTAAAACTCTTTTACTGAGCGGTGACTTTCGCCAAATTCTTCCAGTTATACCGCATGGCTCACGTTCTATTTTAATTGAAAATTGTATTACATCTTGGCAAGAATTTATTAACTTTAAAATTTTGAAATTAAATCAAAACATGAGAGCTCTCCCTCATGAAATTGAATTTGTAGAATTTCTTAGAAGACTCGGTAATGGTGATATGCAAAGTTTTCCACAGTTTGGTTCAGATATCATTGAAATTCCTCATAATTTGATTGGCAATCCAGACAATATTATTGAAGACATTTTTGGAAATATTTCTGATACTATTTTATCTGATGACATTTTGAGTTCCGTCATTTTAGCCCCCAAAAACAATGATTGCAATGAAATCAATTCTAAAATCTTGAGTATTATGCCAGGAGAGGAGAAAGCATATTTTAGTTTTGATAAAGTTGTTTGTGATGACATTCGTGAGCAGAACAATTTTCCAATAGAATTTTTAAATAAATTGAGTGTAGGAGGTTTGCCACCTCATAAATTAAATTTGAAAGTGAATTGCATTGTTCTCCTCATACGTAATTTAAATACAGGTCAAGCATTAGTAAATGGAACACGAATGCGTGTAAAAGTTATGCACCGAAATTCAATAGATTGTGAAGTTTTGACTGGTGTCATGCGAGGTGTACGCATTCTAATTCCACGCATTCATTTGACTTATTCTGGAACTCTTCTTCCATTTAAATTTCAAAGAACTCAATTCCCTATTATTCCTGCTTTTGCTATGACTATTAATAAATCTCAAGGTCAGACATTCAACAGAGTTGCCATTTTACTTAAAGAACCTGTATTCACACATGGTCAATTGTATGTTGCTGCAAGTAGAGTGCGTGCGTTTGAATGTTTGAAATTTTATATTTATGATACATCTGACCAAGGTCATTTGTTCAAAGATGATAGAGTTTTCACAAAAAATATCGTCTTCCCAGAAGTCATTGTTACCTGATTTCCTCTCACTTTTCTCAAAAACCTTTTCCTCTTTTATGAGTACTAGGAGGGCCCGGCGTGCTTCGCTACGCTTATAAATAAAGTTTTTGCGTAGACATTTTGTTGACGTAGAAGCAATGATTTCAAAAAGTGGTAATGAGAAATGCTACCATATAATTTTTAATTTTTCTTTTTAAATATATGAATGAAAAATAATTAGAACTCTAGCTGATCAGTTCGGATATATGAAAAATTAGCGAAGCTTACTTGAAAACTTATTTGATCGCTAATTTTTCATATGCTAATTTTTCATACGAAGCTTACTTGAAAACTTATTTGATCGCTAATTTTCATATATCCGAACTGATCAGCTAGAGTTCTGATTATTTTTCATTCATATATTTAAAAAGAAAAATTAAAAATTATATGGTAGCATTTCTCATTACCACTTTTTGAAATCATTGCTTCTACGTCAACAAAATGTCTACGCAAAAACTTTATTTATAAGCGTAGCGAGGCACGCCGGGCCCTCCTAGTAAGAAATAAAAATAAACAAAATGAGACTTATAATGACCATTTTGTGCTTTATTTATGAATAAAGTTCATAATGTTGTCGGTTAGTTTATTAGGTTTACTAAAACAGCACTATGGCCTTAAAATTATTAAATCAGATAAAGATATAAACAGTGTTTTACATGAGTTGTACATATAGTTCAATTCTGCTCTCTTATTTGCGTGAGCGGATTGCATTTGCTACTTCCTAGGGAGTAAAAAATAACAAACCAAGACAACAATGAAAGTTTTCATAGAAACAAAAATGTTTTACTATAAATTCACACAATTTTGTATAAAAACCGTCGACTATGATGAACATTAAAATTTATAATTTTCGTTCTCTTTAAATGATTAGTATTAGTTTTTAATATCATAACTATACTGAAGTCGTGCAAAAAATAGTTTATACACCACACATCCGGAGAGAGCATGTCAGCTCCCGTAGTGATATGAAGACCTCAGGCTTCGTCTTCTGTCTCTAAACACATGGAGTAAAACATGCACTTCTATCCCTTGATGTATAATCTAACATTCTATTTATTTGTTTTTTTAATATTGATGTTCATGTTTTATATTAACGAGCTAGTAGTTCTCTGTTAAACGTTTGTATGAAATCAAAAGCGCTATTGTTTTCCTTTTATGCAAAGAGAATATTTTCTTTTCTTTAATGTTTTTTCATTTATTGACTAATAATTTAAATTTGGCAACAAAGAACTGTTCCTAACATTGGGTTGATTATATATTCTATATTAGTATTCTATATTAGTATTCTAGTATTAGTATTCTATATTATCTTCTATATTCTCAACAGGATATTTTGTAAACCAAAAGAATAAATTTAGTCAATCACATTTAAGTAGTTTAAAAACAACGCATAGTACTCAAACTTCACCAATTGCAACATTACTTCCGTATAAAAATATCAGGAAAGTTTCGCTCAAACATTTCAAAAATGTCTATTATATATTATATATATCTATTATACTAATGATTTTTCAAAGACTAATTTCCAACAAATGGATTAAAACTTTCGTACCAAAAATGACCACACTGAAATTGAAACGATGTTTGATAGTAGATTATACACCAAGGGAGAGAAGTGCATATTTTTCTCTCGAGGTGTGTTTGGAGCCCGAAGGCGAAGTTTGAGGGCTACATATCACTGAGGGAGATGACATGCTCTCTCCCGAGGTGTATATACTATTTTTGGACGTTAACAATATAATTATGTAATTAAAAACTAAATCTAATCATTTAAAGAGAATGAAATTTATAATTTCTAATGTTCATCAATGTAGGCGGCTTTTATACAAATTTTGTTTGAATTTATCGTAAAAAATTTCGGGAGCGGAATTGATACTTTGTATACAACTCGTGCAAAAATGAAATTTATGGAAGAGCTGATATAATATTTTTAATTTTGAAAATTATTTTGAATTAATTTTGGAAAATTGCTGCCCGTTTAGAGAAAATTTGTAAACGTGCAAAGTTTATCACGTGTGCCACGTCGGGCTTACAAAACAAGTTTTGGTAAATCCGGCCAAAAACGTGAATTTGAGAAAACCGGTTTCGTCCCAATTAAAACCGGTTTTAAAAATAGATAAACAAAAATAGTAATTTATATCATGTAGGCCTTGTAATATTTTTCAAATTTAAATTTGATAAATTTATGAAATTTGTAATCATTCCGAGTCGAACTTTAACTACGATTAAAGTAGTAGACACTCTCAAATGAAGCTATTTTATTTAGTTCTTTTCATCCTTAATTGCATTCAAATAAGAACTTTTTATTCCCGCTAGACTTATCAACTCCAACAAAATCTAAAAATATACTACTTAAAATCTAATTACAATCTCAAAATAGCTATTTATATATTAAGGGAGCTAAGCATTTCTTTTCCGCTTGAGAGTGTAATTGTTGCTCGAGGCGTTACCAGAGAGAAACAATCACTCGAAAGCTAAAATAGTACATTATGATGCAAGGACGTATGTGGAGTTTACACCCACATTAAGTCCAAAATAGCTTACGTTCGAGCGTCATATACTAATTTTTATTCGCCACTAGCAAAATATTTAAAAAAATTGTTTTTTCTAAATCAAAGTTATAGTTTTGCATAAATTTTGAAATGAAAATATTTGAGCAAGTAACCTTTGACAAAATATTTGTTATTTTTTTCAAAATAATTGAATAACTATGACAACAAGTAATAGCAATAATTTTAATTGGATTATAATATTGTAACGTTTCTTAGCCGAGTTACAATTATTTAGTTCGATCACTAAATCAGGAAATTTAAAACACAATGGATTTTCTACAGTGCCGTTACTACGGTACGGCCCACCCGGCCCTGGGCCGGGGGCCCACCATAAAACACTCATAAAAATATGAAAATGAACACTTCAAATAATAAATTTAAAAAACAACAATGCAATTTTTTTTACTGGGCCAATTCCAAAAATTCATTTTTTGTAACTAAGTTGCAAAATCTACGCTTTTTCGTCCGTCATTTTAGTAATTAAATGAGCTTTATTTAAGCATTAATCTAGTACATTAGTCAGATTCATTAAAGTACTAATTGTAGTTGTTTAATATTTTATTAAAGCATTAATAATAATGGTTTAATGATTCATTAAAGTACTTATACTTTAATGAATCATTAAACCATTATTATTAATGCTTTAATAAACTATTAAACAACTACAATTAGTACTTTAATGAATCTGACCAAATTTACTAGAGTAATGCTTAAATAAAGCTATCAAATTCGTGAATGATTTCATATCCACGCTGGCGTTCAAATAAACCATAGTTCTTAGTTTAGAGTACTCGCACCACGATGTTGAAGGTTTCATGGATCCTAGTTTTCTTACAAAATAGGCCAGCATGACCATGTCATTGATTGTTGTAGTTTTTGATTCTTTGAACCACTCATAAAAATTTTTGTATGAAGTTTCGTACGCCAATTTTTCCGGTACGATTGTAGAAATAGCTTCATTTGCTGCTTTTTCTATATCTGACGTTACAAAATCATCATCACTTGAACTCATCTTGATATTTTTCACAATTGGCAGTATGAAAACTAAACGAAAACTAAGGCTACATACTCCTTATAAGATAAAATTGGTTTGCTCAAAACGTACTAGATACAAATACAATTTTTTTAGTTGTATTTTTTACAAAAATTTAATTTTGCAGCTTCGTTACAAAAAATCTTGTTTGAAACACGTTGCTAAATTAGTTGTTTTAAGCACTCGATGTATTGTCAACCTCGGCTTCGCCTCGGTTGCCAATTTCACATATCGTGCTTAATACAACCTAATTTAGCAACTTGTTGCATATATAGCTATTAAAAAATCACAAAAAGACATTATAATTTATATCAGAAAATCTTTGAATATTGAATATATTAGAAAATATTTCCCGTTATATCTCTTATTGAGGATAACACTTATTATTCAAAAGAATTTAATTAATATGTTTCCAAACATAGAAAGAGCATTTAAAATTTTTTTAACCATTAAGGTCATTAATTGTTCAGGAGAACAGTCTTTTTAGGCGATGAAATACATAAAAAATGATTTGCGAAACAGCATGCCGCAGGAGCGACTGAATTCCCTTGCGTTGATGTGCATAGAAAGTGATTTATTAAAATCTATAGAATTTGAAGATGTTGTAGATAAATTTGTTGACAAAAAAGTGAGGAGAAAAAATATTTAAATAAAATGAACATTATAATAAACCTCAAAAACCCGTAAGTAATTATGCTTTTTAATTTAATTTAGACTGGGTTCCAATTAGCTGCTAAATTGTACGAAACTGCTAAATCTAAATTTAGTTTTACAAAATTACCGAATTTTAATTCAAATTAATATAATCAAGTTGTCAGATATTGTTTAACGTATGAATTTCTTCCAAATTATTTAGAAAAAAAATGTCGATTTAGTCAAATAAAATAGTTGACTAAATTGATTTAGCACGTTTAGTACAATTAAGCATCAATTGGAACGCAGTCTTATTGTTAATTTTCGAAAAGGCCCCCTAGAATTAGTGGGCCTGGGGCCCCCAAATACATTGGGACGGCACTGATTTTCTAAACGTTATAATTTTATGCGTTCAAGATTTTACAGTAAAAATATTTCTCCTACTACTATTCCCCTTTTAGTTCTTCTTGTACTAACAATATTTCACCACTTATAATTCCTTTATACTTGTTCACAATATCACTTACAATAACTTTCTACTTATAACACTGTTAATTTTAACTCGCCTATATCACTGCTAATATTTTTATACTTTTTGTATCGCTAACAATTTTTATACTGCTCCTATCCTCAAAAAAAACACCTCTTATATATACTACAAGAAATAGCCTCGATGGTACTGTAATGTTCTAGATGAACACACCCTTTTTTCCCTTCCTTTATTTCAACAATAAGACGATCTTCAAATATTGCGATCTTCAATACCTAGGTGTGAAATCTATTCTTTTCAATTGTTTTTCGTTAACCATTCCTTATTCGATAAAACAAAACTTCCTATTAAATGTTTATTTTGGTTGCATTGTTATCTTTTATTGATTTTTATATTTGTAGAACTAACGAGAATTTTCTTGAGAGTTCTATTGTTGTTGTGTTCTATCATCTTCCATAATCGTCACAATATTTTGAATTTGAAGGTTGCTTTGATAAAAATTTGTATTTTTTTAGAATTTAAACAAATACAAATGTTTTTTACTTTTTTGGACTTAACTATGACAACATAATATATGGTTAAAAAGTGACACTTTACGGCAGCAAATCATAGCAATAAAGAACCACTTTAATATGTAGGCGAATAAAAAGATACTTTATGTCCGAATTGCATACAACATTTTTTGTACGAGTAAGATTCTGTATTATTTGCATAAATAAAAATACATATATTTACACAAAATAGTAAACTATTTTTTAAGAAAATTATGTTTTTAACTACCAAGAAACTGACTTGAGAAATCGTCATTATTTACTCCAAATGAGAAGTAATTTTTCTCAACCTAGGTCAATAATAATAACAAAAAATTACCAAGGTTAGTCAATAATGACAAAATATGAAGGGGCTGAAATCTCACAGCTCTGAGATATCAAGTCTTCGGTCTGGGTTAGGGATTTTTATATAATTTTTCGCAAAAAACTTTTATGAGGACATGGTTTTTAGTTTTGGGCAGCGATGTATATCAAACATAACTTTTTGTTAAAGTACATGTATTTTTTATCTTTGTTTAGATATCTATTACAAAACTAACACGAAACATCAATACGTTGTTGGAAAATTATAACAGATCATAAATTAACATAATTTAGTGAAAATATTATACACTCAGCAAACTACTCAAAAGCTCTCCATTTAGCGTTCCGAGAAAATATTTCAAAATCACATATTCATATTTCTTTCAAAATTCCAAAAATATTGTAAAAATTAAATAAAATCAAAAATTCAAACTTTTTTCAAACAAAATTCTAAAAATATTTCAAAAATTATTACAAAATCAAAGATTAAAACTTTTGCAAAAACTCTAAAAATACTGCATACAGTATAACAAACTCAAAAATTGAAACTTTTTCCAAAGTTATAAAAATTATAATATAATAAAACATTTTAAATTTTTTCAAAATTCTAAACATATTCCAAAAAATCTTACAAAATCAAAAATTGAAACTATTTTCAAAATTCTAAAAATATGTATATATAAAATTCAAAAATTCTATTTATTTTTTTTCAAAATTCTAAAAACATTCCAAAAATTAGAATAAAATCAAAAATGTAAACTTTTTCTACATTTTAATAATATTCCATAAACTCTTAAATATTCAAAAATTTAAACTTTTTCCAAAATTCTAAAAATATTCCAAAAATTATAACAATATCAAAAATTGAAACTTTTTCAAAATTATGATAAAATCTAAACATTAAAATTTTTCAAACTTCTAAAATATTGCAAAAATTTTAACAAAAACAAAAGTTAAAACTTTTTCCAAAATTCTAAAAATATTGCAAAAATTATTACGAAATCAAAAATACAAACTTTTTTCAAAATTCCAAAAATATTTCAAAAACTATAACAAATTCAAAAATGTCCATGTCCAAATTCATGTTAAATTACATTTACGTCATAAAAACAGCTAAATTTTTTTTCCAAAATATTGGCTAAAAAATAAATGAAATCATTTTTTGACACACGACATTATTTTTTTGACAAACTTATAATGCCATAATTCTCTATAATAATAATAATATTTCATGTCATACAAATTATTAATTTTATTTTTTTCCAAAATATTGAGTAAATAAATGAATAAAAATCTTTATTTTAACAAAGTTGACAACATTTTTTTGAAAAACTTATAATGCCATAATTCTCAATAATATTAATAAAATTTCATGTCATACAAATTATTAATTTTATTTTTTTCCAAGAAATTGGGTAAAAAAATAAATAAAATCTTTATTTTGACACACTTGACAACATTTTTTTGACAAACTTATAATTCCATAACTCTCAATAATATTAAAAAAATTTCATTTCAAACAAATGATTTATTTTATTTTTTTCCAAAAACTAGGGTAAAAAAATAAATAAAAATCTTTCTTTCGACACACTTGACAACATTTTTTTGACAAACTTATAATGCAATAATCTAGTTTTTGATCTCACATACCAATCGCTTTCATCAAGATTTTTCCAAATTCAATGTTCCTACTCGTAATCACTTAAAATGAACGTTTTTTAAGCCAAAAGTATGAAAATTTGCTGTTTTTGACACACTAAATGATTTTTTGACACACTTCCGGTACAGTTATCGAACACAGCGTCCTCTCGGACCTGTCCCTTGAGTATTCTTATTTTTAGAAAGAAAAATTTTTGAAATCCCTCTAGCGGTTTTCCTTGCAGCGTAGGTAATGACGGCCGGCAGACAGACAAACATTTTTTTTTTGCTTATTTTAGAATAAGTAGGTCCTAGAACGTCGAGAAATGCCAAAAAAGTGGGGGTAAGAATTTCACTTTTGGCTCATGAATGTAATACTTAGGTCTTTCAGACCGAAGTAATTTTGAACAAACGAACAAAAAAAACACAAAAAAATAATAATTTCATTCCTTGTTGCGTTTTATTTGTATGAAACTAAACTTCCAGGCTACTTGATATTTTAAGATATTTAAAAAATGAAATGGAAAAATACTAATGTCAAAATCTAATCAAAGCAAATATGATAATTAGTGTTAGTAGTTAAAAAATTCTATATATACCTCGATTGAGAAGACTAATATAGACCT
>OY856188.1:81682620-81849859 GCA_963693315.1 Diogma glabrata
CCTAAAAGCAGCTGAATATAATGGAGTGATGAATAAAATTTGTACTGAGATTTCTGAGAATCGTAAACTCATCGAAAGTTTAACGGAAAAAGTTAATAGTTCTCAGCAACAATACCAAAAACTAATACAACAGCAAGCCCAGTCCCTACTCTCCGAAACTCATGTAAATAACGGATTAAATATACCCATGTCCAATCATTTTCCACTGTTGGTTCCTAGTTGTGAACCCATTAGCAACCAAAAACGTAAAATTCATGTAAGTACTATAATTGGTACTGGTGACGCCAATGAATTATTAAAAACAGTATCAATACCCCAAAAAGAATATTTGTACGCTGGCGGTTTTGATCCGACTACTATTGCTGCCAGTATTAAATTGCATTTTGCATGTATTCTCGAAGCTGATTCTGCGGAGAACTTAGAATGCTGGCCTTTGGTTCCAAGAGGAAAAGAGCTAGCCACTTTGAACTATATTTCCTTTAAAGTGGGTGTTGCAGCTGAAAGTTTGGATATCGTTCTACATCGAGCTCGTTGGCCTACTAACACCATTTTACGCCCTTTTATTCAAACTTCAAAAAATTTAAGGCATGTTCAGTTGTCGACAGAAACGAACCTTCAATAAATCCTTAAATAAATTTGGGAAATCCTACCCATAGCAGCTTGCAACAAACCAAAAACATTTTGATACATCATTTTAATAAATCAGATAACATTTAGTCAATAGACCCCTCACTTTAGTTTTCTTTAAACCTCTACATGCATAACTGTAGCGGAATAAGATCTAAATCCAAGAACATTTTTTTATCAATCTTGAGCAACGACTATGATATCATATTGCTATCAGAGACCTGGCTTACAACATCTTTTAACACTGAAGAATATTTTCCGGCTTCATATACCGTTTTTCGTCAGGATCGTCATTCTTCCGGTTCAAATACAACTGCCAAGGGAGGTGGATTAATTACTGCTGTAAAAAGGAATTTAAGCTTGAATTTGTATGCGCAACTGTTGAAACGGCCAAGCTTCTTTTATTAAGGTCAAATGTGGTAGTGGATGGATATTTATGGTCAATATATATATATATATATATATATATATATATATATATATATATATATATATATATATATATATATATATATATATATATATATATATATATATATATATATATATATATATATATATATATATGTATATATATATATATATATATATATATATATATATATATATATATATATATATATATATATATATACATATATATATATATATATATATATATATATATATATATATATATATATATATATATATACATATATGTATATATATATATATATATATATATATATATATATATATATATATATATATATATTTATATATATATATATATATATATATATATATATATATATATATATATATATATATATATATATATATATATATATATATATATATATATATATATATATATATATATATATATATATATAATATATATATATATATATATATATATATATATATATATATATATATATATATATATATATATATATATATATATATATATATAAATATATATTCCTTGTAATAGCTCTGATGCAATATACAGTTCTTTGGTTGCATATATTTCTAACTTTATAATACCATTAGTAAGCAGTGAAGATCATATATTGTTTGCTGGCAATTTTAATCTTCCAAAAATTCACTGGGAAACTCGGGAAGGTGAACTGTATCCTGTATTTGGTTCCGTTAACGCTAATTTTAACACCTTTATTGACAGTTTTTCTGGATTTGGTGTCACACAGTACAGCAACATAAAAAATTCAAACGAACGTTTTTTGAATTTAGTTTTTTGTTCAACGTTAGCCATTGAGATAGTTCCCTGCGATGATTTAGCTTTGAAAACTAGTATTATCACACACCGTTGAATATTAAATTATATATATATATATATATATATATATATATATATATATATATATATATATATATATATATATATATATATATATATATATATATATATATATATATATATATATATATATATATATATATATATATATATATATATATATATATATATATATATATATATATATCAATCTGCGCTTTCAATGATTTTAAATGTTGTGACTTTGTATACGATTTTAATAAAACTGACATTATATAGTTCAAGATTTTATTAAGAGTTTTAGCAATGGATCTAACCATTATGTAGTTTAGAATTCTAAGACACTAGAAATGAATGTATTCAATTGAATAGAATGAAAAATTGCTTTGAAAAGTGAAAGATCCGTAACAAAAGTTTTATCTCAATTCCGGTCGGTTCGGGAATCGAACCGGCGTCTCTCTGATCAAAGTTTATATGGTTAACCATTTAACCAACTCGAGCAGCGACGAGATCTCGAATTTTTCATTCTATTCAATTTATATAGTTGAATAGTTTTCTTTGCAATACAGATTGGAATTCACTATTTAGTTGTTGTGATTTGGCAACTACCGTCTCACGTTTCGAATATATCTTGCAGTATGGAATAGAAATGTTTGTTCCAAGAAAGGAAGTCAAACGTAAGAGCTATGAACCTTGGTATAATAAACCACTAATTTCTTTGGAAAATCGTCGAATTAAAGCTCATAGGAAATTTAAACGAAGCAATGACCCACAAGACTATTTAATATATAGTCAGCTAAAAACGAGTTTCAAAATTTTAAATAAATTTTTGTACGCTATCTACATTTTAGAAATAGAACAGAATATACGCGGTGATCTAGAGTGTTTTTTTAGATATTTGGATTCAAAACAAAAAGGAAATGGTTTACCGAATTCTATGTGTTTCAAAGGGACTTCGTTAACAGGACCACAAGAAATAAGTGAAGCATTTGCTGAGTTTTTCAAGAGTGTCTGTGATCAATCATCCAACATATCAGCAGAGTTTGACACGGATAATAAATTCATCTTTAATGTTTTTCAGCTTACCCTTGAAGAAGTATACAAAGGTCTATTGGAACTTGATAGTAAAAAAAGGTGCTGCAGCCAAATTCTGTAATTGTGAAGCGGTGAAGTGATAAGTTTTTTAATTAAAAGAAACGAAGAAATTTTTATCACTTCACCGCTTCACAGTTATAGAATTTGGCTGCAGGTCCTGACATTATTTCACCCATACTTTTTAAAGAATGCAGTTCTTCTCTAAGCCAGCCTTTAACTCATATTTTTAATCTGAGTCTACAAGAAGAATGCTTTCCTGATTCTTGGAAAACCTCTTTCATTCGACCGATAGTCAAATACGGTAGTAAATGTGATGTAAAAAATTATCGTGGTGTAGCTATATCTTCTGTAATGCCCAAACTTTTTGAAAAGTTGGTTAAATGTCGTTTGGAGTTTCACCTGAAAAATGTAATATCAACTGCACAGCATGGATTTGTTCAAGGACGATCTACCATCACTAACTTAATGCTTCTCTGTAACCATCTATTTGATGATGCTGAAAATGGTTATCAGACCGATGTAATGTACAGGAATTTTTCCAGGGCGTTTGATCGCGTAGATTGTAAAATGCTTCTTTGAAAGTTGGCTGAGTACAACTCTGAGTGTATTCATATTTGCACAAAAGAAAGCAATTTGTTAAAATTGGAGACTTCACGTCGTCTACTTTTGAAATAATATCTGGAGTACCTCAAGGTAGCCATATTAGACCATTTTTATTTATTCTATTTATTAATGACGTAAGGCAATGTTTTGAATTTGCGAAATGCTTAATATATGCCGATGATTTGAAAATTTATGCAAGTATTAAAACGATAGCTGATGCGGAAAGTTTTCAAAATGATGTTGACAATTTCTGCGACTGGACATGGGAAAATAAATTATCTTTAAACGTGGCTAAATGCAGAGTTATCTCATTTTCTAAAAAAAAGAGCATCATAGAGTACATAATATACGAAGAACAAGTGAACAGAGTTAATAACTTTCGAGATTTGGGAGTCATATTCTGCCATGATTTGTCATTTAACATACATATTGACAGCATCATTAGTAAGGCAAACGCAATGTTGGGTTTCATCAAGAGAAATACAAAAGATTTTGTTGACCCAAATACATTAAAACTGTTGTTTACTTGTTACGTACGCTCAAACTTAGAATATGCATCCATCATTTGGTTTCCGAACTACAAACTGCACTCCAATAGAATTGAGAGTATCCAGAAACAATTTTTAATTTATGATCTACGAAATTTACCACCCGATCGAGAAGGATATATTAGGGAGCCTTACAACAACCGACAATGGTTCTTGGTTTGCATAGTCTGGAACGTCGACGAGAGGCTGCGTGTGCGGTCTTTGCTCACGATGTACTGTGCATCCGTATTGATTGATCTTGTTCCTGATCTTCTCTAATTGTTTTACTTAAGTGTTCCTGTACGACGTCTACGACCAAGAAATTGTATTTTACATGTACCGCTGAGCCATTCAAATTATGCAATGTTTGAACCAATTCTAAAATGCGTAAAGGCTCTTAATAAATTCAATGATGTATTTGATTTAACAGTCCACGAGATAATTTTAGATCTAGAATTTTTACTTTGTAATACATTTTATTTAGAGAGTAAGTTATGTTTTAAAAAACAATAAATAATAATTTTCAAATTGTATATACTGCAGAAAATAAATAAATAAATAAATAAATAAATAATTAAATAAATAAATAAATAAATAAATAAATAATTATAAAGTTATTTTAACTTAGTAAAAGTTCATATGTGTGTTAAAATATAACAAACATGCGTTAACTTAATTAAGAAATAGCTCAACATTTGGTTTAAATGAACTATAACGCATAGTTTAAGAATGGTTAGTTTAAACAGACCACATTTTTAAAATTCGTTAAAAATAACGTTAAAAATAGTTTAATACAAACTAACATTTTTTAACTACACATAAGTGAAATTGACTAAAAAATTTGTTAAGTTAAATGATTAGCAAATGTCAAAATAACAAAGCAATTACTGATGTCATATATAGTTGAAATTGACCAGGGGGTCAATTCTAACTTAATGAGGTGACTCAGTCATATGACTGTTAAAAAAATCCAACTCACAGAGAGTCACTCATTTATTCGAACTCAAAATTCTATGTTTTGCGATTCTAAGTAAAAAAGTGAGTGACTTCAAATCAATTTTCATAGAATGACTGTTTGACATTTAAAAAATTTTGTTACTGTCCGTTTTATGAAAATTTGTGTTTCTTTATGGTTCATAATTTTAACTTTGATAAAAAATGGATATTCTTATTAGACGCCAAATAAGAGAAAACCATAGAAATTTTGTTCGGTAAGATTAAAAACATATATTTCTCGATATAAACTGAACATACGTTCTACGCTTTTTATTTTAGAAATAAAATACGACAAAGACGAAGGGAAATTAGGGAGCGCACAGATCCGTTCGAAGATTGCACAGATGAGGAATTCATGCGACTGTTTAGATTGAACAAATCAATATGCCGCCAATTAATTAATCTTATAAAACCACACATAAGGCAACGGCGTCAAACGCATGGTCTTAGCACACAAACAAAAATTCTATGTGCCTTGCGATTTTTAGCTACAGGTAAATATGTTACGCATTTTTTCCATAAAAATACAGAATAAATGTTATAATAACTCTGAACTTACAGGATCATATCAACGGCCAGTGGGACAAGATATTTTCATAAGCATTTCACAAACAATGGTTTCTCGTTGTGTAAACGAAGTCTGTGAAGCTATTAATAGAAACCTTAAACATTATATTCAGTTTCCACAAACAACTGAAGCAAGAAATACTATAAAGAGAAAGTAATTAAAATTTATAAATTCAATATTGATTACTCTACGTTTTAAATTAAATCAATTTTTTAATCTGATAAATGAATTTAATAATGTTTTATATCAAGTATATGGTGATACTTATTCTATCATCAACTTATACCACCATGAAACCAATGGGAAAAATAGCAAACTTAATATCATGTTTGATATCTCAATTTTTTGTTCACAATCCTTCTTTTATTCAAGAATATAAACTAGTTCGCTTGATAACCAAAAAACATTACTTATTTACTTTTCTTTTTTCAAGATGTTATAATATTCATGGAATGCCTGGCGTTATTGGGCTGGTAGATGGAACTCACATTCTCATTAGAAAACCGGAAAGGAACATAGAGCATGTCTATTTTGCTATACGGAAAAATAGTCACTCTAAAAATGTTCAAATTGTAATAAGCAATTTACCTGAGAAAGTCAAGAGTGATTCTACAATTTTTTTGTTTATAGGTATGTGATGCAGATTTTAAGATCCTCGCCATAAACGCGCGGTACGGCGGTTCAGCTCATGATGCCTATATATGGAAAAATTCACATTTGAGTTACATGCTGAGAGATGAATATGACGCAAGTTCGACAAATTGCCTCTTGGGTAGTTAACTTATTTTCTTTTAAATATTCTTTTGAATTGTATTTTTATTTTATACGGAATAGGTGACAGTGGTTATGGGTTACAACCATGGTTAATGACTCCATATAGCCATCCAGAGACTGACTCTCAAACACGATTCAATGTTTCTCACAAAAAAACTGGGAGAATTGTTGAATGCTGCATAGGAATTCTAAAAAGTCGTTTTCGATGGTCTCTCTCGTCAAAGAATTTTAATGTATACTCCTCAACGATCCGGCAGTATAATTAATGCATGCGCTATCATTCATAATATTATGTTGACAGAAAATTATGCTTTGCCGTCGGATAACGAAATATCAATGGAGATGGATGATGAAGAAGAATTTTGATCCACAATATAATATAGACGATCAAGTATCAAATATAAGAAATACAGAAAATTTTTTAATAGTAGGCAGGAGATTACGGGACCAAATTGCTTCTCAATTTTAATAGTTTTGTACATTTCAATAAATTTCAAATGAATATGATAAAACTAATACTTTCTTTAATTCATTAGTTAAATTTATAACTCATTAAATAAAATAGTAACGCAATAATAAGTAAAAGTAATAATAGGTAAAACATTATTTGCAAACGCAAGCCAAATTGTCCTTTTGAATTTGGAGCATTTCTTCCATTATTTCTAATTTCCGTCGTTTTAGTCGCAAAATCTCCTCTATGTATTTGTTTTCACAGCTGCAAATTGTTTTTGCATTTGGTATTTCAATTTTTCTCTTGCGTTTCTGTGGCAGGCTCGATGGAGTTCGAATGTTATTTATCACAGAGGAGGTAGCATCTGTAGTTTTTACTCCCAGTTCCTCTGTCAAACCATCTCCATCCACGGTATCGTATGTGATAATACCTACCACCTTGCTTTCTACTTCATCCAACTCTAAAATAGGATCTGTTCCATTAATGCCCGATCTGTTCATTTCCCATTTAATTTTGGAAAATTTAGTACGAACACGATTGCTGCAATAATAAACACACAATTAGTGGTTAAATATTCTAATCAACTAATTTAGCTTACCGCAAATCCTCCCAATATTTTTTCCAAATTGGTCCAGTCTTATGAGCCCCTCCCATTGCATTTATAAGGCATGCTACATCCTCCCATTGCTCTACAAGCTTACCTTTTCCATCCTCTGCAGATGAAAATTGGTTTCGAGCCAACTCCAAATGGTCCTCTAAATAATCAATTAGAGCAACTTTTTGGCTGTTTGTTAGCTAATTTTCTTTTAAATTTATCGTTTGACATTTTTAATATATAACGGTCACAGCTTTTTTTTAAATGACTTTTTTGACATTTCAAACGAGTTTTGCAAAGGTCATACGACCCAGATAGAATCGATATTTATGACTTCATTTTCGAAATTTCGAAATTAAAGTCATATGACTTGAAGTCATAAAGTTAGAATTGATCCCCAGGGGGTCAATTCTAACTTAATGAGGTGACTCAGTCATTTGACTGTTAAAAAAATCCAACTCAAAGAGAGTCACTCATTTATTCGAACTCAAAATTCTATGTTTTGCGATTCTAAGTAAAAAAGTGAGTGACTTCAAATCAATTTTCATAGAATGACTGTTTGACATTTAAAAAATTTTGTTACTGTCCGTGTTATGAAAATTTGTGTTTCTTTATGGTTCATAATTTTAACTTTGATAAAAAATGGATATTCTTATTAGACGCCAAATAAGAGAAAACCATAGAAATTTTGTTCGGTAAGATTAAAAATATATATTTCTCGATTTAAACTGAACATACGTTCTACGCTTTTTATTTTAGAAATAAAATACGACAAAGACGAAGGGAAATTAGGGAGCGCACAGATCCGTTCGAAGATTGCACAGATGAGGAATTCGTGCGACTGTTTAGATTGAACAAATCAATATGCCGCCAATTAATTAATCTTATAAAACCACACATAAGGCAACGGCGTCAAACGCATGGTCTTAGCACACAAACAAAAATTCTATGTGCCTTGCGATTTTTAGCTACAGGTAAATATGTTACGCATTTTTTCCATAAAAATACAGAATAAATGTTATAATAACTCTGAACTTACAGGATCATATCAACGGCCAGTGGGATAAGATATTTTCATAAGCATTTCACAAACAATGGTTTCTCGTTGTGTAAACGAAGTCTGTGAAGCTATTAATAGAAACCTTAAACATTATATTCAGTTTCCACAAACAACTGAAGCAAGAAATACTATAAAGAGAAAGTAATTAAAATTTATAAATTCAATATTGATTACTCTACGTTTTAAATTAAATCAATTTTTTAATCTGATAAATGAATTTAATAATGTTTTATATCAAGTATATGGTGATACTTATTCTATCATCAACTTATACCACCATGAAACCAATGGGAAAAATGGCAAACTTAATATCATGTTTGATATCTAAATTTTTTGTTCACAATCCTTCTTTTATTCAAGAATATAAACTAGTTCGCTTGATAACCAAAAAACATTACTTACTTTTCTTTTTACAAGATTTTATAATATTCATGGAATGCCTGGCGTTATTGGGCTGGTAGATGGAACTCACATTCTCATTAGAAAACCGGAAAGGAACATAGAGCATGTCTATTTTGCTATACGGAAAAATAGTCACTCTAAAAATGTTCAAATTGTAATAAGCAATTTACCTGAGAAAGTCAAGACTGATTGTACAATTTTTTTGTTTATAGGTATGTGATGCAGATTTTAAGATCCTCGCCATAAACGCGCGGTACGGTGGTTCAGCTCATGATGCCTATATATGGAAAAATTCACATTTGAGTTACATGCTGAGAGATGAATATGACGCAAGTTCGACAAATTGCCTCTTGGGTAGTTAACTTATTTTCTTTTAAATATTCTTTTGAATTGTATTTTTATTTTATACGGAATAGGTGACAGTGGTTATGGGTTACAACCATGGTTAATGACTCCATATAGCCATCCAGAGACTGACTCTCAAACACGATTCAATGTTTCTCACAGAAAAACTAGGAGAATTGTTGAAGCTGCATAGGAATTCTAAAAAGTCGTTTTCGATGTCTCTCTCGTCAAAGAATTTTAATGTATACTCCTTAACGATCCGGCAGTATAATTAATGCATGCGCTATCATGCATAATATTATGTTGACAGAAAATTATACTTTGCCGTCGGATAACGAAATATCAATGAAGATGGATGATGAAGAAGATGATATAGATCCACAATATAATATAGACGATCAAGTATCAAATATAAGAAATACAGAAAATTTTTTAATAGTAGGCAGGTCCCGTAATCACCAAATTGCTTCTCAATTTTAATAGTTTTGTACATTTCAATAAATTTCAAATGAATACGATAAAACTAATAGTTTCTTTAATTCATTAGTTAAATCTATAACTCATTAAATAAAATAGTAACGCAATAATAAGTAAAAGTAATAATAGGTAAAACATTATTTGCAAACGCAAGCCAAATTGTCCTTTTGAATTTGGAGCATTTCTTCCATTATTTCTAATTTCCGTCGTTTTAGTCGCAAAATCTCCTCTATGTATTTGTTTTCACAGCTGCAAATTGTTTTTGCATTTGGCATTTCAATTTTTCTCTTGCGTTTCTGCGGCAGGCTCGATGGAGTTCGAATGTTATTTATAACAGAGGAGGTAGCATCTGTAGTTTTTACTCCCAGTTCCTCTGTTAAACCATCTCCATCCACGGCATTGTATGTGATAATACCTACCACCTTGCTTTCTACTTCATCCAACTCTTACTTTCCTGGGTTTTCCCTGATGAATTTAATCCTCAAGGCTTTAAAGTTAACGTTCATAAATTTCTCAGAGAATCTTAATTTGCATTCCATTCTTATCCCTAGTTGGCATGGTATCTTCGGATATTCAGAGACGTTAATTTATAATTTATTATAATTAACACTAAACATGCCTAACTTTGAATAAAAAAAAAAAAAAAACTCTAAAATAGGATCTGTTCCATTAATGCCCGATCTGTTCATTTCCCATTTAATTTTGGAAAATTTAGTACCAACACGATTGCTGCAATAATAAACACACAATTAGTGGTTAAATATTCTAATCAACTAATTTAGCTTACCGCAAATCCTCCCAATATTTTTTCCAAATTGGTCCAGTCTTATGAGCCCCTCCCATTGCATTTATAAGGTATGCTACATCCTCCCATTGCTCTGCAAGCTTACCTTTTCCATCTTCTGCAGATGAAAATTGGTTTCGAGCCAACTGAAATGGTCCTCTAAATAATCAATTAGAGCAACCTTTTGGCTGTTTGTAGGCGCTTTAGCTAATTTTCTTTTAAATTTATCGTTCGACATTTTTAATATATAACGGTCACAGCTTTTTTTTAAATGACTTTTTTGACATTTCAAATGAGTTTTGCAAAGGTCATACGACCCAGATAGAATCGATATTTATGACTTCATTTTCGAAATTTCAAAATTAAAGTCATATGACTTGAAGTCATAAAGTTAGAATTGACCCCCAGATGCATAGTTCTAATTTACTAAGCAAAAGCAACTGTTAAAGTAACCTAGCAAAATTAATAATATTAAACTTGCGCTTAGCTGGTTGAAAAACAACGTTAAATATGTTTTTTGGTTACAATTACCCAGAAATTTTTTTCAGTGTACAAAAAGCAATCAGTGTGTAATTTTGACTGTTTTTGGTATGACATAGTTTCCTGTGTATAGCGGTATAGCCCGTATCTGGTGCAACTATTAATTGTGCCGTTCACTGCACAGACCGACTAACTCCACTTTTTGGAAAATTTTAAATTTAAATGTCAAAGTACTTGCTATAGTCATAACTTTCTATGTTAAAAACAACTTTCCTGAATAATTAAGATAAACACCATTAAAAGTCAAAATTTGTCTGACCATTAAAAAATAGCTATTAAAAACCTGACATTAAAAACTAATAATATCTATTATACTAATTAAATTACTACTATAATAGCTAATTGATATACTTAGTAGCCAAAATTAAATAAATTATGTTTATAATAACATTCCTGAATGATAAAGATTAACACTACTAAATATCGAAATTTATTTGACCTTTGAAAAAACTCAATTTTCTCAACATTTTGTTTTATGGAGTTAATCGTGTTGTGCAGTGAACGGCTCAATTAAGTCTTACAGATTAAAATAATTTAATCTAAAGGTTCAAACACAATAGATCCGTTCCGTTCCGTTCGTTTTTTATCCGCCTCAATCCGTTCGTTTTGTAAAACACAATACAACCGCTCCGTCTTTAACTATATCCAAAAACTTATATTTTATTTATATTTATATTTTTTTGAATTATTTTATAGATCTGCTAAATTATATGCATATTTTTTGAAATTTGTTAAAATCTGCTCATTTATATAAATATATAGAAAAAATAAACAATATTTGAGTTTATGTCTTCCGTAAAAGTTTGAATTTGTGCTTAGTGTCCGTTCCGCTTTTTTCCCCTCCGTTCATTGTGTTTTAATTTCCGTTTTACATTTAAACTGACAGTTCAAATATAACGGAGCGGACGGAACGGATCTATTGTGTTTGCACCTTAAAGATAGTCCAAAATTAAATTTTATTTCTAACAACAAACATCTCCAAAGCCAACTAATCCAAATTTTAATTAAAACCTTACTAGAAATAGTAATCATCAAGCAATATTAACATTTTTTCGTATGACAAAATTTCTCGTAGCCCGTGTGGTGTTCGAATAGTAATTAACACTAAGTTTACACCATGGTAGAATAATAGAATAATAGCAAATAGCTATTAAACTATTACGGTATAAACGGATAGAATAATACCTTTTCACTTTGACAGATAGTTATTTGATATTTCGCTTTTGATTGATAGTATAATAGTATATTCAAAAAAAATTGTAACGGTCAAAATGTTAAATGTAATAGACAATTTCAGGCGATTGTAAAAAATGTGCAACACCAAAATCACTTAAAATTTAGTTTTTATTTTAAATTAATAATAGTATTATAATTTTTTGTTGAAATACTTTTAGATTGATAAGATTTTATATTCAAATTTGAAATACGGTAGCCGTATTCTATCTGTCAATATTATTCTGAGCGTTTATACCACAGATAGCATAATATTATTTTGTGGTATAAACGCTCAATGTATCTATAGTTTAATAGCAAAAAACTATTATTCTATTAAACTATCGGATGTATAAACTTAGTAATAGTCTTTAAGACCGAAAAAATATAATCTAATTGACTCAAATTGCAATTTTGTTTCTAATAATAAACATTATCAAAGCCTACTAAATCAAATTTTAATCAAAATCGTGCTACAACCGTACATGACATAATTTCCCGTGGTGGCCGTGTATATTGCGAATAGAAATAGAAAAAAACCGTGTTACGGGTATCACCTGTGCCACACCTGTGTGGTTGGCCGTGCCACACCCGTGTGACTACCCGTTCTTCACCCGTGTAACTACCCGTGTGACACCCGTGGAACACCCGTGTGGTGCGTGTCGCTCAACTATTTAACCGTTTTTCATTATATTTATTTATGTATTTTAAATTATTATTATTATCAACTATTTATTTCAATCAACCACTTTATTAATATTATAAACGATTGCTAATCATATCAATTATTGAATTACAAACAATTAGTTATATGATTATAATTATGACTAAAATCAAAAATATTATCGTAATTTTTATATTAATTAAATTTTGATTGGTTTAATATTAATGTAAGTTGTTATGTGTGTTGAGTGGCCTAGTGAGCTTTTATGAGGACATTGTTTTAAGTTTTTAGCAGCGATGTATATTAAATAAAAACATGATAATTAAAAAACTATTAAATTTAATTCCACAATAATTTTTATTATTTTTTTTAAATAAAAACTTCTTTGTAAAAGCAGTAAAAGCACATGTATTTAATCTCTTCTTAAAGTTTATTACAAAATCACGAAACATTAAATTCGCCATCTAACTCTATCTACAGACGTATTAAAGTATTAAAGTAAATTAAAAAAAAATCAATCTGAAATAAAAAAGTCCAAGCGGCACGTATATCCGCTAGAAATAGGTAGATTTCGAGATCAGACAGTTTTGTGTGCCAGTAGAATCTGATGTATCAGATTAGCTTAAACAAAACAAACTAATTTGAAACAGATATCGAACAAATTTTAAAAAGAAAATTAGCTACCTATAAGCAAAATTATATCTATCCAATTTTGCAACAAACAAATTTCAAATCTACCACAGAACATGTGTGTGACAATTTATGACACAAACCTACTTTATATCATATGTCGTGCAATTGCTGCAAAATATCAAAATAGTTTATTTCTAAGAAAAAAAAATTAATTTTTTCTATTCAAATCTTTTATTTTTTTGACTGTTATAAGGTTGACATGGACTGTTATAAGGTTCTTGGAAATTGTAGTTGGGGATATTGTTGCAAACTTTTTTGTTGAAGCCAACAAGTCAAAAACCTCTAACTGCAGAGGCTTATATTTATAAGAAACGGATTAAAATGTTTCCACAGATTCTAAATTTATGAAGATTTTAAAAATATTAGTATCCAAACGGCCGTTATAACGGATTAAAAAAACACTTTTTTTTTTAGTATAAAGCTTCTAGTTCCTTAACCATGTGTCAGATTTTTCTGATTTACGAACTTGTCCAAGATATTAATAAAACACACATTTTTAAGAAAGGTTTTTTGGTCTGGCTCCATAAATGCAATCGTGAGAGCGCCGGTTAATTCAAACGCATTTTGTGTTTTACAAGCTTTTTTGTTGGAGCCACTCTTTCAGAAACCTTCAACTGCAGAGGTCTTTTTTTGAAATAAACTGATTCAAAAGGTTTCAAAGATTCTAAATTTATGAAGTTTTTAAAATCATTAGGATCCAAACGGCTGTTATAACGGATCTAAAAAACAGAGTTTTTTCTAGTATAAAGCCTCTAGTTTCTTAACCATGTGTTGGATTGAGATGATTTACGAACTTGTCCAAGATATTAATAAAGCGCCCATTTTTAGAAAAGGTTTTTTGATCTGGCTCTACAAATGCGACCGTGAGAGTGCCGGTTGTAAAAAAAAATTTTTTTTGCAAACTTTTTTGTTGGAGTCGCTCACTCAGGAACCTCTAATTGCAGAGGTCTATTTTTAAAACAAATTGATAAAAAAGATTCCAAAAATTCTAAATTTGTTAATTTTTTTAAAATATAAGTATCCAAATGGCCGTTATAACGGTTTTAAAAAATCAATTTTTTTTCAGAAAAAAGCCTCTAGTTTCTTAACCACGTGTCGGATTTGGCTGATTCACGAACTTGTCCAAGATATTATTAGAACTAATAAGTATGGAAATTTTTTTGATCCACCTCAACAAATGCGACCGTGAGAGTGCCGGTCGTTTTCGATATATCTCATATCGTTTATATATATATATATATATATATATATATATATATATATATATATATATATATATATATATATATATATATATATATATATATATATATATATATATATATATATATATATCAGTGATGGGTAATGACGTGTCGCAAAGAGTTTGTTACGTGACGTGTCGCAAAAGCGTCGCAAATGTCGCAAATGCGTCGCAAACTTTGACAGCTAGTTTCTCGTGTTTTTGTATTCAAACCAAACCCAATTTTTTAGTTCGAAATAATTTTTTTTTCTGTGTTGAGTAATAAGTTAAAGTACCACACTTTTAGATAAAAATAATTTTATAAAAATATTTAAATACTCAAAACGACGAGAAAATAGAAATGTGGCTTCATGCGATTTTTGCAGAAATATGATTAAAATACCGCTATAAAAAGATTAGCAGCTCACAGGTGATTTATTGAGTTTTTATCTCATTTATTACAACTCTATATAAGTAACCAATATTTTGTATATTTAAATGGGTTACATATGCACAAAAATAATTCAAATCATTGATGACAATAGCAAAAACCCTAAAGCAGCCGCAATGGAATTACAAATTGAAACGGATTGTGAATCTGAACGACAAAATATTGAGTTGCAAATTGTCGATTAATTGACTGGTTGCGTAGCATCAGTATGCCACTTTCTATTTGTGTTGTTTTTGGAATATAGAGTTTTTTTTTATTTTAGACTAGTTGAAGTCTCTTGTAGTGTACAATATGACTGGATTCATATGGACTGCAATCTTCCATGGAATATATGAACAATCACACTAAATTTAAAAAACAACAGAAAATAGATGAAGGTTTTATGGACAAAATTTCATCTGAAGGAATTAAAAAATAAATAAATATTTGTGAAATTTTTTTAAATCCAATAATCCCTTTGTGTTGTGGAATCTGACCACTCTAAAATTCATTAAAAAATCTTCGTTCATCATATGTTCCACTCACGTGAAAAACTCTATCTACCACAATATTAGAGACTGTATTCAAAAGCGGAATAAAATAAGCAAAAACTCTGTTCTACTAATAGATGGATGGAAAAATACCACAATTAACACTAAAAACGATCGGTATGATCGGTATTTGAAACACTTGTTGTAGTTCTTATACGGCAAATATAATCTATATGCTAATCTATGATCTATATGCTAACTTGTTAAAAATATGTGATATTATTTAATAGTAAAAATATATTTGAATAAAACCTCTTTAATTTTAAATTTAAATTCTAACAAAGGAAATTACAAATAGTGATTTTACATGACAAAATAACAACGTCGCAAACGTAACAAATGACGTCGCAAAAGCAGAGTAACAAATACGTTTGCGACGCGTCGAAAACGTAATTTGCGACGTAACGTTTGCGACCTACCCATCTCTGATATATATATATATATATATATATATATATATATATATATATATATATATATATATATATATATATATATATATATATATATATATATATATATATATATATATATATATATGTATATATATATATATATATATATATATATATATATATATATATATATATATATATATATATATATATATATATATATATATATATATATATATATATATATATTTGGCCCAAAAATTTTTCCGAAATTCCGAGATGAAGCCCATTGCAATAGGTAGATTTTTAAATGAAATCTACCTAAAAGATCGATATTGCTATAAGTATTCGGGATTAGCATTTCCAACTGAGCAGCAATAGTATTTACTCAAACTATAACTTAAAATTTTAAGTGCTATCCAACGAATCAAAGTACCTGTAAAAACGAAAAGAGTTTCATTTTGTTCACAGCCACATAAACTATTCAATAAATAAACCAAAGATCCGACTACATTCCCAAACGATGCTTAGTTCACGTGTTTGAAGTGTATTGTGAAAAAAATCGTGTTCAATATTCATTCTAGATTAAAAAATTTAAGTTTTCCTATTCCCACCTAATTTGATTTTTCCTGCATTTAATTTTCTATTCAACCGGAAAATGTATAAACTCATTTCAATAGTTTTGAATCACTAACGATAGTTTATTATTATATTATTAATTTATTTTCCAATGTTTAATTTTTGAATTAAAATAATTGTTTGTCTATAATGAATCTAACTGAGAGCCCAAGCGACAGCCAACATGCTGGAAATTTTGGAATCATTGATTATTTTATGTTTATAGCAACTTTATCTGTTTCTTCATTGATTGGAATTTATTTTGGATTCTTTGAAAAAAAGTCATCGAAATCAACAGATGATTACTTAATGGGTGGGAGACAAATGCAAGTCTTTCCTATTGCTATGTCATTAATAGCCAGGTAAATATTTTGTGATATGAAATATTTCAAACAGAAAAAGAAAATTGTTTTGGTTCGAAATTATTTGATTACAGTTATTTATCAGCAACTACTTTTCTTGGAGCTCCAGTTGAGATGTACACTTTTGGAACCCAATACTCAATTGTTGGTCCAAATATATTTTTTGTTGTTTTATTCATTAATTTTATTGTCATTCCGGTTTACTACAAAAACAATATCACAAATTGTTATAAGGTAAGCAAATTTGCATTTGGTACATGTTTTAATAATGACAGTAATTTAGACATTAAAGGCATTGTACCAAAAACCAAACCGTATAAAACTCACACGAAACTCGCAACAAACACTCAAAAGCAAAAAAGATAATTTATACCCGAATTACATACAAGATTTTTTGTACGAGTGAGATTCTGTATTATTTGAATAAATAAAAATGCATATATTTACACAAAATAGTAAAATATTTTTTGAGAAAATTGTTTAATCCAAGGAGTTTTTCTCCATATTTTCCTAAATTTCTATAGCAACCAATTTTTTCTTTAAATTTCGTTTCATCTCATTTTGTTTTTCAGTTGTATATATACTAAAGATCAATAGTATTGCAAACACAGTATACATATGTTTTGTAAAATATTTTTTGAGAAAATTGTCAAATGCAAGTAATTTTTTGTTTGCTTTTTTTTCTAATTTTTTTTAACAACCTTATTTATTGAATGTTATAATTGTATATTAAATTACTAACAAACTAAAAAATGTTTATATTAAACAATTTGCTCATAAACATTTTCACAAAACAAGATTTACATAGGATCTTTTCAAGATCTTTGCAAGATCATACAAGATTTACGTAAGATACTAAAAAAAATTTACTACAAGAATTTTTGCCAGGGTAGGAACTTACATGATCATGATTATTTATTGTAGAGAATTGGAACAAGAAGTTTACAAGATAATACAAGATCTTACAAGATTCACAAAGGAAAGTTCATGTTAGATCCTAACGTTCATGTTTTTTTTTTTTTTTTTTTTTTTTAATAAAATGTGATGTGTAGTAGGCATTACAATATGTGTCACAACAACACATAAAAACCTTTTAAGACCAAGGTCCCACAACAACATGCGTTCTAAGGATGTTAATGGACGCAAATCTGTTTTTTTTTGTTTTTTTTAATATTTTTTGTTAAATAATGGATGACTAAACCATAAATCCTATCACATATAAAATATGACATAGGCCAATATTTCGTGATAGGATAGGGAAAATAAAAATAAAATAAGAGATAAAAAGCAAATTTGTTTTAAAAATTTGCAGGAACAAAACTAAAATTGGTTTGCCAATAGTCCAGCTAATGGCATAATCCTTGATTATGGGACGCAGTATATTTTTCAATGATTAAAGCTCAGATATATAGTTATGTGAAAGCTCGTTTCTTCGAGCAAGCTACAGCGTTCCAGCATCAAGGAATATTCATTAGCTAAGATTGAGAGTGCTACCGTTGACTGAATACAGTTCATCCGCCAGCACCCCTAAGATATCACCTTGGCTAGTGATATCTCACTGCTATTGCCAGTGGTATGTGATATCTCACGTTAACTCATGTGCCAATAACAGGGACTGGAGTGCGCGGGGTTGTCACACCCGTGGATCAAAATATAGAAAAAAATTAACAAATTAATAAAAAGTTTTCGGTCCACCAGAAGACTGGGGACGCATGACGCAACAGATGCATCACAGGTGCTTTTAAGATATCTCGCAATAAATTCTGCTCCTATCTTGGCACCACTCTCCGGTATTGGCATGCATTCAACCATGTAGTCCAACATCTCCGTGTCCAACTCTTTGATTTTCCACCCATTTTGCTGCGCCTTCCGCTTGACTTGGCGCCTTTCAAACCGCTGTGGGGGTTGGGTTTCAAATATAATAGCACGATGATCACTATGCGTATACAAATCAGACACCCTCCATTGTGCTCCTCTCGAGAGTGTCCCACTTGCAAAAGTGATATCGATAATTGAACTTGCTTCTACTTTATTATATGTCTCTGTGGTACCATGGTTGAGCAGTACCAGATCAAGTCTGGCAAATGCCTCAAGTAATGCTTTACCTCTAGGGTTAGTACGTTTACTTCCTCATTCAACGGCCCAAGCGTTAAAATCACCCGCAAATACGATGGGTGATTTACCTCTGACGTCTGTTACTAGTCGGTCAAGTGTCTCTTCGAATTCGTCCAGTGGGGTGCTTGGAGGAATGTAGCAGCTGTAGAAGTGGACACCTTTGATTTTGGCATAGACAAAACTCTCATGCTGACGACTAGATCTGCGTTCAAAAGGGAGAGCATTGCAGGTCCAGATAGCAGCTTTGCTCGTCCTGTCTTCAACCCAGTTCAAATCGCCAACAGGGGATCGATATTGTTTGCAAATCAATGCCACGTCCACTTGCTGATCTCTAACGGTTTGTGTCAGTAGGTCCTGTGCCGCCTCGCAGTGGTTAAGATTTATCTGGACACACTTAACCATGACGGGCAGAAGTCGGCTTTAGCGCTCTTTTGTAGGCTGGACATCTACTGCCTCCTGTAGAATGCCCATTAGTCCCTGTGGTTCCCGGCAGGCAAAGAGCACATTTTGGGGGCTCTTTGCATCCTTTTGATTTATGTCCTGTTCCTCCGCATCTAAAACATATCCCCGTTCGATCCACATCACTTTTACATTGCCTTGCTACATGACCGTAATCAAGGCATCTGAAACAGCGTGTTGGAGTGATTCGCTCGCGCAGTCTGCATCTTACCCATCCTATTCGGATGTGTCCAGACGCAACGAGCGCATGCGCTGATCGTTCAGGGAGGCTGATTAGTGCCGTCTGAGTCCTGTGTGAGTGTGTGTGTGTGTGTGTTTTTTTTTTTTTTGTTTTACGTAGGAAGATGGAAAGTTTCATAAAGGTCAGGAACCCGACTTTCCCAACATTACACGCGGATTTTTACCGGGTAAAACCATCTCCCTTGCTCTTGTTGTCCTGTTGTATCCCTGCGGTACCACCAATTAAGGCATTCCTTCGCAGGGCAGGGGTTGAGTGTAGTACTCTCTCGATTATGTGTTGTCGTGGTTTCGCTGTGTAGTGTTGAGCATGACTGCTCTTCGTTCGTCTTGTCTCAGTCGTTTCATCATACTTGTGATGATCTCATTCGCTATGTCCCAGTTGTCTTTTGAGCTCAGCATAAATTGCATGAGGCTATGCGGAGTGATTGACTCTCCCATATGCTGCTCAATAAGTCTTCTCGAATGTGCAAACCTTCCGCATTCGATTAGCACGTGCTCAGCGTTCTCGGCCTTACCCTCACAGTAGAGACAGTATGGATCCGTTACGTGCTTATACTTGTATAAGTACTCACGGAAGCATCCATGGCCTGAGATCATTTGCGTCAAATGATGGTTGACATCACCGTGTTTTCTTGATGTCCATGTTTTTATGTCATCACATAGGTCCATCGTCCGTTGGTGGAAGCTTCCCATTTCGCTTGCCATTCTATATGACTGTCCATGTTGAAGTCTTCACGTGTTCGTCGGTCCCTATCATTTCGTGTTGCTATACGCAGAGCCGATACCTCTTTTGCTGCAATATCAATCGGCATCCTACTCGCAATAACATTTACAGCCTCGTCAGACACCGTGCGAAAAGCACAGCAAATGCGCAACGATGTCAGTCTGTAGGCCGTTTTGATAGGTCTAACATAAAATGGCGTTTCCACCGCTGAGGCCCATATGGGTGCCGCATACATCAATATTGATGTGGTAACGCTACCGAGAAGCTGTCTGATCGGTTGTCTAGGGCCGCCAATGTTTGGCATTAGCCTTGCAAGAGCAGCCCCCACTCGTTTGGCTTTGTCACCAGCGTACATCAAGTGGTCTCTAAAGTTGAGTCTGTGGTCTAGAACGACCCCAAGATACTTCAGGTGCTGGCCAGATTTTATGATCTGTCCACCAACCTGGATATCGATACTTTCCACCACTTTTCTGCTACTCATTAGTACGGCTTCCGTTTTGTGATCGGCCAACTCTAGTCCTTTGCTGTTCAGCCATGCTCTAACGCTGGTTATGGTCTGGTTACAGTTGCTCGTAATGTCCGTAAGGTTTTTGGCTACGACAACTATGGCAATGTCGTCTGCATAGCCGATAATCGTTGTTTGTGCCGGCACACGTACTCTGAGAACACCATCGTACATGATGTTCCACAGCAGGGGTCCAAGGACCGATCCTTGGGGTACTCCTCCTGTTATATTGTACTTCTTAGGACCTGTTTCGGTATCATAGACCAGAGTTCTTCCCATGAAGTAGCTGGCTATTATACGTAGCAGGTAGTCAGGTACATGCAATTCGTCTAGGGCTCTCATGATTTGGTTCCAGTTGGCAGAGTTAAAGGCGTTTTTAACATCCAGAGTGACAACAGCACAATACTGTTTATCACCTTCTAGCCATCTTTTACCACTCAAAGCTTTATGCGCTATCTCACATACTGCAGATATTGCATCAACGGTAGAGCGCTTCTTTCTGAAACCAAACTGCCGGTTAGAAACCCAACTGCCCCACTCGCCTTCAGTATGTTGCTCAAGTCGAGTACCAATAATTCTCTCAAAGATCTTTCCAGTTGTGTCCAGCATGCACAGTGGGCGGTAGGACGAGGGTTCTTCTGGTGGCTTGACACCTTTCGGTATAAGCACAAGGCGTTGGCGCTTCCATTCCTCAGGAAATATCCCTTCTTTTAGGCACGCAGTATATATATTTTCGAATACATTCGGCTTCTTCTTTATCGCCTTTATGTGTGTGTGTGTGTGTGTGTGTGTGTGTGTGTGTGTGTGTGTGTGTGTGTGTGTGTGTGTGTGTGTGTCTGTGTGTTTTTTTTTTTGTTTTACGTAGGAAGATGGAAAGTTTCAAAAAGGTCAGGCACCCGACTTTCCCAACATTACACGCGGATTTTTACCGGGTAAAACCATCTCCCTTGCTCTTGTTGTCCTGTTGTATCCCTGCGGTACCACCAATTAAGGCATTCCTTCGCAGGGCAGGGGTTGAGTGTAGTACTCTCTCGATTATGTGTTGTCGTGGTTTCGCTGTGTAGTGTTGAGCATGGCTGCTCTTCGTTCGTCTTGTCTCAGTCGTTTCATCATACTTGTGATGATCTCATTCGCTATGTCCTAGTTGTCTTTTGAGCTCAGCATAAATTGCATGAGGCTATGCGGAGTGATTGACTCTTCCATATGCTGCTCAATAAGTCTTCTCGAATGTGCAAACCTTCCGCATTCGATTAGCACGTGCTCAGCGTTCTCGGCCTTACCCTCACAGTAGAGACAGTATGGATCCGTTACGTGCTTATACTTGTATAAGTACTCACGGAAGCATCCATGGCCTGAGATCATTTGCGTCAAATGATGGTTGACATCACCGTGTTTTCTTGATGTCCATGTTTTTATGTCAGGGATCATCACATAGGTCCATCGTCCGTTAGTGGAAGCTTCCCATTTCGCTTGCCATTCTATATGACTGTCCATGTTGAAGTCTTCACGTGTTCGTCGGTCCCTATCATTTCGTGTTGCTATACGCAGAGCCGATACCTCTTTTGCTGCAATATCAATCGGCATCCTACTCGCAATAACATTTACAGCCTCGTCAGACACCGTGCGAAAAGCACAGCAAATGCGCAACGATGTCAGTCTGTAGGCCGTTTTGATAGGTCTAACATAAGATGGCGTTTCCACCGCTGAGGCCCATATGGGTGCCGCATACATCAATATTGATGTGGTAACGCTACCGAGAAGCTGTCTGATCGGTTGTCTAGGGCCGCCAATGTTTGGCATTAGCCTTGCAAGATCAGCCCCCACTCGTTTGGCCTTGTCACCAGCGTACATCAAGTGGTCTCTAAAGTTGAGTCTGTGGTCTAGAACGACTCCAAGATACTTCAGGTGCTGGCCAGATTTTATGATCTGTCCACCAACCTGGATATCGATACTTTCCACCACTTTTCTGCTACTCATTAGTACGGCTTCCGTTTTGTGATCGGCCAACTCTAGTCCTTTGCTGTTCAGCCATGTTCTAACGCTGGTTATGGTCTGGTTACAGTTGCTCGTAATGTCCGTAAGGTTTTTGGCTACGACAACTATGGCAATGTCGTCTGCATAGCCGATAATCGTTGTTTGTGCCGGCACACGTACTCTGAGAACACCATCGTACATGATGTTCCACAGCAGGGGTCCAAGGACCGATCCTTGGGGTACTCCTCCTGTTATATTGTACTTCTTAGGACCTGTTTCGGTATCATAGACCAGAGTTCTTCCCATGAAGTAGCTGGCTATTATACGTAGCAGGTAGTCAGGTACATGCAATTCGTCTAGGGCTCTCATGATTTGGTTCCAGTTGGCAGAGTTAAAGGCGTTTTTAACATCCAGAGTGACAACAGCACAATACTGTTTATCACCTTCTAGCCATCTTTTACCACTCAAAGCTTTATGCGCTATCTCACATACGCGCTATCTCACATACAAAGATCTTTCCAGTTGTGTCCAGCATGCACAGTGGCGGTAGGACGAGGGTTCTTCTGGTGGCTCGTCACCTTTCGGAATAAGCACAAGGCGTTTGCGCTTCCATTCCTCAGGAAATATCCCTTCTTTTAGGCACGCAGTGTAGATATTTTCAAATACATTTGGCTTCTTCTTTATCGCTGTTTTTAAGACGATATTTGGGATGCCGTCTAGAGCGGGCGTGCTATTAACGGATAATCTGAGCAACGCGTTTAGGACCTCTTCGGTGGTGACAGCCGAAATTGAATTTTCGTCAATTTGCAGCTCACGAGGTAGGGAGAAGTCAACGGTGTGTGGAAAAAGGCTGGACACCATTTCAGCCATTATATCTGGGCACACTGGTGCAGCTGATTGAACACCCTTGAGTTTAGTAAGCACAATTTTGTACGCACTTCCCCATGGGTTATTCTGAACTTCATCTATAAGACACTGGAATGATCTGCTCTTACTATTAGCAATTGCTTTCCGCAATTCTTTCCGCTTTTCGCGAAAATCATTTTGGAACTGCTCATAGTGCTCATGATTTCTCCTTCGTGTACATTTCCTCTGGAGTTTGAGGCACTCTTTTCTCAGACGGGCAATGTTTTCGGTCCACCAGAAGACTGGGGACCGTCCATTACCGTTGCTTTTACGCGGCATAGATGCATCACAGGTGCTTTTAAGATATCTCGCAATAAATTCTGCTCCTATCTTGGCACCATTCTCCGGTATTGGCATGCATTCAACCATGTAGTCCAACATCTCCGTGTCCAACTCTTTGATTTTCCACCCATTTTGCTGCGCCTTCCGCTTGACTTGGCGCCTTTCAAACCGCTGTGGGGGTTGGGTTTCAAATATAATAGCACGATGATCACTATGCGTATACAAATCAGACACCCTCCATTGTGATCCTCTCGAGAGTGTCCCACTTGCAAAAGTGATATCGATAATTGAACTTGCTTCTCCTTTATTATATGTCTCTGTGGTACCATGGTTGAGCAGTACCAGATCAAGTCTGGCAAATGCCTCAAGTAATGCCCTACCTCTAGGGTTAGTACGTTTACTTCCCCATTCAACGGCCCAAGCGTTAAAATCACCCGCAATTACGATGAGTGACTTACCTCTGACGTCTGTTACTAGTCGGTCAAGTGTTTCTTCGAATTCGTCCAGTGGGGTGCTAGGAGGAATGTAGCAGCTGTAGAAGTGGACACCTTTGATTTTGGCATAGACAAAACTCTCATGCTGACGACTAGATCTGCGTTCAAAAGGGAGAGCATTGCAGGTCCAGATAGCATAAGCTTGCCAGATCGCCCGGCTAAAGCCGGACTCGCCCGGCTTTTTTTGGTAAAACTTGGCTGAAAAATCGCCCGGTCCGGACGCCCGGATTTCTAAACAAAAACCGGAAATCGCCCGGATTTTTCTAACATTTGTTCATTGAAAAAAAAATATATATATAATATTAATTCGTTTTATAGTCAAAATTTCAATAATCTGTATCTTTCTTATTCAAATATGTTTCACATGTTAAATCGTGTTATTTTCAATGTTTCATATGAAAATATATAAACAATTGACATCATTTCAACGTTTTATAATTTATATATTGAGCTCTCGTTCATTCAATCGTTTGCTGCAAATCGTGAAGTTTGGTTTAGTTATATCAGCGGCCAATACGACAACTGAGCGCGTATTTTCTCACATCAATGACATTTGGACAAAAGAAAAAGGCAAATTGACACTGGAAAACGTTAGGGCACAATTGATGGTAAAATTCAACTGGAAGGAGACATGTCCAGAGTTTTATACAAAAATAAAAGAAGATGCTGGTTTTCTCCAAAAAGTTGCTGGAAGAGAAAAATACAAAATGAGAGCTGATAGTTTGTTTGGTACTCAAGAGAGTGGATAGTCATCGACTTCGATGGAGATTGATTGAATACAATGTTGACAATTTAAGCATAGAACTCTTTCTGTAATAAACAAAATTAAAAATATTATTAACAAAATATATTTCAACATTTCAAAGCAATAAAGAGTTTTCAAAGGTTATTTATGAAAAAATATAGTCTTTTTGTTTACTTCTTTTCTGTGCGATTTTTAAAAATTTTGTATTTCGCCCGGATTTCGCCCGGCTTTTCAAATGGAAATTTTGACACTTGTCGCCCGGATTTTGCCCGGATTTATAAAAAAACCGCCCGGATTTTCCGGCCCGGAATACCTCCAAAAAAAATCTGGCAAGCTTAAGATAGCAGCTTTGCTCGTCCTGTCTTCAACCCAGTTCGCATCGCCAACAGGGGCCTTATGCTGTTCGCAAATCAATGCCACGTCCACTTTCTGGTGTGTGTGTGTGTGTGTGTGTGTGTGTGTGTGTGTGTGTGTGTGTGTGTGTGTGTGTGTGTATGTGTGTGTGTGTATGTGTGTGTGTGTGTGTGTGTGTGTGTGTGTGTGTGTGTGTGTGTGTGTGTGTGTGTGTGTGTGTGTGTGTGTGTCTGTGTGTGTGTGTGTGTGTGTGTGTGTGTGTGTGTGTGTGTGTGTGTGTGTGTGTGTGTGTGTGTGTGTGTGTGTGTGTGTGTGTGTGTGTGTGTGTGTGTGTGTGTGTGTGTGTGTGTGTGTGTGTTTTTTTTTGTTTTTCGTAGGAAGATGAAACGTTTCAAAAATCCACCTGGAACCCGACTTTCCAGGCGACCGCGGGTTCTTACCGGGTAAAAACATCTCCCTTGCTCTTGTAGTCCTGTTGTATCCCTGCGGTACCACCAATTAAGGCATTCCTTCGCAGGGCAGGGGTTGAGTGTAGTACTCTCTCGATTATTATGTGTTGTCGTGGTTTCGCTGTGTAGTGTTGAGCATGGCTGCTCTTCGTTCGTCTTGTCTCAGTCGTTTCATCATACTTGTGATGATCTCATTCGCTATGTCCCAGTTGCCTTTTGAGCTCAGCATAAATTGCATGAGGCTAAGCGGAGTGATTGACTCTCCCATATGCTGCTCAATAAGTCTTCTCGAATGAGCAAACCTTCCGCATTCGATTAGCACGTGCTCAGCGTTCTCGGCCTTACCCTCACAGTAGAGACAGTATGGATCCGTTACGTGCTTATACTTGTATAAGTACTCACGGAAGCATCCATGGCCTGAGATCATTTGCGTCAAATGATGGTTGACATCACCGTGTTTTCTTGATGTCCATGTTTTTATGTCAGGGATCATCACATAAGTCCATCGTCCGTTGGTGGAAGCTTCCCATTTCGCTTGCGATTCTATATGACTGTCCATGTTGAAGTCTTCACGTGTTCGTCGCTCCCTATCATTTCGTGTTGCTTTACGCAGAGCCGATACCTCTTTTGCTGCAATATCAATCGGCATCCTACTCGCAATAACATTTACAGCCTCGTCAGACACCGTGCGAAAAGCACAGCAAATGCGCAACGATGTCAGTCTGTAGGCCGTTTTGATAGGTCTAACATAAGATGGCGTTTCCACCGCTGAGGCCCATATGGGTGCCGCATACATCAATATTGATGTGGTAACGCTACCGAGAAGCTGTCTGATTGGTTGTCTAGGGCCGCCAATGTTTGGCATTAGCCTTGCAAGAGCAGCCCCCACTCGTTTGGCTTTGTCACCAGCGTACATCAAGTGGTCTCTAAAGTTGAGTCTGTGGTCTAGAACGACTCCAAGATACTTCAGGTGCTGGCCAGATTTTATGATCTGTCCACCCACCTGGATATCGATACCTTCCACCACTTTTCTGCTACTCATTAGTACGGCTTCCGTTTTGTGATCGGCCAACTCTAGTCCTTTGCTGTTCAGCCATGCTCTAACGCTGGTTATGGTCTGGTTACAGTTGCTCGTAATGTCCGTAAGGTTTTTGGCTACGACAACTATGGCAATGTCGTCTGCATAGCCGATAATCGTTGTTTGTGCCGGCACACGTACTCTGAGAACACCATCGTACATGATGTTCCACAGCAGGGGTCCAAGGACCGATCCTTGGGGTACTCCTCCTGTTATATTGTACTTCTTAGGACCTGTTTCGGTATCATAGACCAGAGTTCTTCCCGTTAAGTAGCTGGCTATTATACGTAGCAGGTAGTCAGGTACATGCAGTTCGTCTAGGGCTCTCATGATTTGGTTCCAGTTGGCAGAGTTAAAGGCGTTTTTAACATTCAGAGTGATAACAGCACAATACTGTTTATCACCTTCTAGCCATCTTTTACCACTCAAAGCTTTATGCGCTATCTCACATACTGCAGATATTGCATCAACGGTAGAGCGCTTCTTTCTGAAACCAAACTGCCGGTCAGAAACCCAACTGCCCCACTCGCCTTCAGTATGTTGCTCAAGTCGAGTACCAATAATTCTCTCAAAGATCTTTCCAGTTGTGTCCAGCATGCACAGTGGGCGGTAGGACGAGGCTTCTTCTGGTGGCTTGTCACCTTTCGATATAAGCACAAGGCGTTTGCGCTTCCATTCCTCAGGAAATATCCCTTCTTTTAGGCACGCAGTGTAGATATTTTCAAATACATTCGGCTTCTTCTTTATCGCTGTTTTTAAGACGATATTTGGGATGCCGTCTAGAGCGGGCGTGCTATTAACGGATAATCTGAGCAACGCGTTTAGGACCTCTTCGGTGGTGACAGCCGAAATTGAATTTTCGTCAATTTGCAGCTCACGAGGTAGGGAGAAGTCAACGTGGTGTGGAAAAAGGCCGGACACAATTTCAGCCATTATATCTGGGCACACTGGTGCAGCTGATTGAACACCCTTGAGTTTAGTAAGCACAATTTTGTACGCACTTCCCCATGGGTTATTCTGAACTTCATCTATAAGACACTGGATTGATCTGCTCTTACTATTAGCAATTGCTTTCCGCAATTCTTTCCGCTTTTCGCGAAAATCATTTTGGAACTGCCCATAGTGCTCATGATTTCTCCTTCGTGTACATTTCCTCCGGAGTTTGAGGCACTCTTTTCTCAGACGGGCAATGTTTTCGGTCCACCAGAAGACTGGGGACCGTCCATTACCGTTGCTTTTACGCGGCATAGATGCATCACAGGTGCTTTTAAGATATCTCGCAATAAATTCTGCTCCTATCTTGGCACCACTCTCCGGTATTGGCATGCATTCAACCATGTAGTCCAACATCTCCGTGTCTAACTCTTTGATTTTCCACCCATTTTGCTGCGCCTTCCGCTTGACTTGGCGCCTTTCAAACCGCTGTGGGGGTTGGGTTTCAAATATAATAGCACGATGATCACTATGCGTATACAAATCAGACACCCTCCATTGTGCTCCTCTCGAGAGTGTCCCACTTGCAAAAGTGATATCGATAATTGAACTTGCTTCTCCTTTATTATATGTCTCTGTGGTACCATGGTTGAGCAGTACCAGATCAAGTCTGGCAAATACCTCAAGTAATGCCCTACCTCTCGGGTTAGTACGTTTACTTCCCCATTCAACGGCCCAAGCGTTAAAATCACCCGCAATTACGATGGGTGATTTACCTCTGACGTCTGTTACTAGTCGGTCAAGTGTCTCTTCGAATTCGTCCAGTGGGGTGCTAGGAGGAATGTAGCAGCTGTAGAAGTGGACACCTTTGATTTTGGCATAGACAAAACTCTCATGCTGACGACTAGATCTGCGTTCAAAAGGGAGAGCATTGCAGGTCCAGATAGCAGCTTTGCTCTCCTGTCTTCAACCCAGTTCGAATCGTCAACAGGGGTTCGATATTGTTCGCAAATCAATGCCACGTCCACTTGCTGATCTCTAACGGTTTGTGTCAGTAGGTCCTGTGCCGCCTCGCAATGGTTAAGATTTATCTGGATACACTTAACCGTGACGGGCAGAAGTCGGCTTTAGCGCTCTTTTGTAGGCTGGACATCTACTGCCTCCTGTAGAATGCACATTAGTCCCTGTGGTTCCCGGCAGGCAAAGAGCACATTTTGGGGGCTCTTTGCATCGTTTTGATTTATTTCCTGTTCCTCCGCATCTAAAACATATCCCCGTTCGATCCACATCACTTTTACATTGCCTTGCTACATGACCGTAATCAAGGGATCTGAAACAGCGTGTTGGAGTGATTCGCTCGCGCAGTCTGCATCTTACCCATCCTATTCGGATGTGTCCAGACGCAACGAGCGCATGCGCTGATCGTTCAGGGAGGCTGATTAGTGCCGTCTGAGTCCCGTCTCGTAATGTCCTTAACGATTTGATTGCATTTGTTTGGACAGACCCAATTGTAGGAAATTCTGCCTGGATTGCAATGCAAATATCTTCTCTCGTTGTGATCTCGTCTAAGTCGCGACACTCTATAAGAGTTTCTTGGTACACCGACCTAACACTCGCCGAGTCTCTGAGTGCTAGCTCTGCGTGCTCTTTAAGCTTTTGATTGTGTTCGCCTTTTTTAAGTTCAAGAAGCAGCTCGCCTTTAGCTGTCTTCCTAATCTTGGTGACACAATCCCCGAGCTCTTTTAGTTCCGGGTTCTCTTTCATTTCTTTGAGCATTTGCGCATAACTTTTTTCACCGGACCTAGATATTATTAAAGCATCCGACCGTGGTGCTCTTTTCGTAGGTTTGCGTGATTCGTTTCGCGTAGGCTCAACAGGACGCGTTTTTTTTCTCCTCTTTTTCCGTTTTCTCACGTGTTGCCACTCCGTTTCGGATGCTTCCACAGGGAGCGCGTTTTGATTCGAGGGCTCGACCTGCTGTTCATTTGACCTGATCACGCTCTGCTCGGATCTTGATCTTTGTTCTTTCAAGATCCTTCTTCCGGTTTTAGTTTTTTTCGGTGAGGGCAGCTGTCCTTTCATGTCCTCACCATTTCCACTTCGTCGTCTTTTTGATTTTTCATCGACGCTTGGTTTTAAGGTCGGTGAAGTTTGACACACTTTGTTCACTTGTGGCCTGACGCTTTGGACAACAGTGAGGTCATTCACAGCCGATTTGTGCAACTGTTCGATTTCGTTCACAAGGTTCCTAAACGTTAGATTTATGGACCGTGTGCTCGACATCATTTTTTGCAGCTGCTCAATTTTACAGCTGACTACCAATAAGGTTTCTATGCCATTGCTATAGACACCCTGTGTACCTCCTACTGGTATCACCTGGTTTGTCGCTGGTTGTTTTGGTGTAACTGCCTTCATCGTGACGTTTGATGGTGATCCACTGACGTTTATTGTTTTCGCGTTACCTAGATCCGGGCGCTCGGTAGCATTTTGCGGTGCATTTCTCGCAGCAGATGGTACAGGAGGCACTTTTGGCACCATTTTATTGTTATTGGCTTGCAATCCAGCGGAAGTGCATGGACTGTCGCTCAAACTATTGCTTCGTTTTAATGGTGACCTAGCCATCTTACTGCTCCTGGCAAACACCTGCTCTGGCTTCTTCTTGTCACTTGTATCCAAGCTGATACAGCGGCCAAGTTTGCCACCACTGTATCATTGCAGTCGCTGGATATCGACGACTGGGAGCCTGCTTGCTCACTCACTGCAGTCGCCGGCACTGGGGTACCTAATCCCTGCACCGTAAGTCTTGATCCTAAATGACCCTCCATGTTGTTTTATTTTCGGAGTTTTTCTTCTCTTAGCATTTTATACCTACTGCCAGGTGGAAATAACCAGCCGCTTCTAACATGAAGACAGACGCTGACCAGTGAGCCGCCCACTGTGGGACAGACGCTCGTGGATTTATGTTGCGCTCTTGGTCGGGGACTGCTTATTGGCGTACTCGCAGCTCACCTGCATACATCATGTCAGTATGTAGGCCGTTCACTATCCGCCACCTGTGACCCCCACAGTAGCCTGAAGCTCAGCCCTGTGCCATTGTGTGTGTGTGTGTGTGTGTTTTTTTTTTGTTTTACGTAGGAAGATGGAAAGTTTCAAAAAGGTCAGGAACCCGACTTTCCCAACATTACACGCGGATTTTTACCGGGTAAAACCATCTCCCTTGCTCTTGTTGTCCTGTTGTATCCCTGCGGTACCACCAATTAAGGCATTCCTTCGCAGGGCAGGGGTTGAGTGTAGTACTCTCTCGATTATGTGTTGTCGTGGTTTCGCTGTGTAGTGTTGAGCATGGCTGCTCTTCGTTCGTCTTGTCTCAGTCGTTTCATCATACTTGTGATGATCTCATTCGCTATGTCCCAGTTGTCTTTTGAGCTCAGCATAAATTGCATGAGGCTATGCGGAGTGATTGACTCTCCCATATGCTGCTCAATAAGTCTTCTCGAATGTGCAAACCTTCCGCATTCGATTAGCACGTGCTCAGCGTTCTCGGCCTTACCCTCACAGTAGAGACAGTATGGATCCGTTACGTGCTTATACTTGTATAAGTACTCACGGAAACATCCATGGCCTGAGATCATTTGCGTCAAATGATGGTTGATATCACCGTGTTTTCTTGATGTCCATGTTTTTATGTCAGGGATCATCACAAAGGTCCATCGTCCGTTGGTGGAAGCTTCCCATTTCGCTTGCCATTCTATATGACTGTCCATGTTGAAGTCTTCACGTGTTCGTCGGTCCCTATCATTTCGTGTTGCTATACGCAGAGCCGATACCTCTTTTGCTGCAATATCAATCGGCATCCTACTCGCAATAACATTTACAGCCTCGTCAGACACCGTGCGAAAAGCACAGCAAATGCGCAACGATGTCAGTCTGTAGGCCGTTTTGATAGGTCTAACATAAGATGGCGTTTCCACCGCTGAGGCCCATATGGGTGCCGCATACATCAATATTGATGTGGTAACGCTACCGAGAAGCTGTCTGATCGGTTGTCTAGGGCCGCCAATGTTTGGCATTAGCCTTGCAAGAGCAGCCCCCACTCGTTTGGCCTTGTCACCAGCGTACATCAAGTGGTCTCTAAAGTTGAGTCTGTGGTCTAGAACGACTCCAAGATACTTCAGGTGCTGGCCAGATTTTATGATCTGTCCACCAACCTTGATATCGATACTTTCCACCACTTTTCTGCTACTCATTAGTACGGCTTCCGTTTTGTGATCGGCCAACTCTAGTCCTTTGCTGTTCAGCCATGCTCTAACGCTGGTTATGGTCTGGTTACAGTTGCTCGTAATGTCCGTAAGGTTTTTGGCTACGACAACTATGGCAATGTCGTCTGCATAGCCGATAATCGTTGTTTGTGTCGGCACACGTACTCTGAGAACACCATCGTACATGATGTTCCACAGCAGGGGTCCAAGGACCGATCCTTGGGGTACTCCTCCTGTTATATTGTACTTCTTAGGACCTGTTTCGGTATCATAGACCAGAGTTCTTCCCGTGAAGTAGCTGGCTATTATACGTAGCAGGTAGTGTGTGTGTGTGTGTGTGTGTGTGTGTGTGTGTGTGTGTGTGTGTGTGTGTGTGTGTGTGTGTGTGTGTGTGTGTGTGTGTGTGTGTGTGTGTGTGTGTGTGTGTGTGTGTGTGTGTGTGTGTGTGTGTGTGTGTGTGTGTGTGTGTGTGTGTGTGTGTGTGTGTGTGTGTGTGTGTGTGTGTGTGTATATGTGTGTGTGTGTGTGTGTGTGTGTGTGTGTGTGTGTGTGTGTGTGTGTGTGTGTGTGTGTGTGTGTGTGTGTGTGTGTGTGTGTGTGTGTGTGTGTGTGTGTGTGTGTGTGTGTGTGTGTGTGTGTGTGTGTGTGTGTGTTTTTTTTTTTTGTTTTACGTTGGAAGATGGAAAGTTTCAAAAAGGTCAGGAACCCGACTTTCCCAACATTACACGCGGATTTTTACCGGGTAAAACCATCTCCCTTGCTCTTGTTGTCCTGTTGTAACCCTGCGGTACCACCAATTAAGGCATTCCTTCGCAGGGCAGGGGTTGAGTGTAGTACTCTCTCGATTATGTGTTGTCGTGGTTTCGCTGTGTAGTGTTGAGCATGGCTGCTCCTCGTTCGTCTTGTCTCAGTCGTTTCATCATACTTGTGATGATCTCATTCGCTATGTCCCAGTTGTCTTTTGAGCTCAGCATAAATTGCATGAGGCTATGCGGAGTGATTGACTCTCCCATATGCTGCTCAATAAGTCTTCTCGAATGTGCAAACCTTCCGCATTCGATTAGCACGTGCTCAGCGTTCTCGGCCTTACCCTCACAGTAGAGACAGTATGGATCCGTTACGTGCTTATACTTGTATAAGTACTCACGGAAGCATCCATGGCCTGAGATCATTTGCGTCAAATGATGGTTGACATCACCGTGTTTTCTTGATGTCCATGTTTTTATGTCAGGGATCATCACATAGGTCCATCGTCCGTTAGTGGAAGCTTCCCATTTCGCTTGCCATTCTATATGACTGTCCATGTTGAAGTCTTCACGTGTTCGTCGGTCCCTATCATTTCGTGTTGCTATACGCAGAGCCGATACCTCTTTTGCTGCAATATCAATCGGCATCCTACTCGCAATAACATTTACAGCCTCGTCAGACACCGTGCGAAAAGCACAGCAAATGCGCAACGATGTCAGTCTGTAGGCCGTTTTGATAGGTCTAACATAAAATGGCGTTTCCACCGCTGAGGCCCATATGGGTGCCGCATACATCAATATTGATGTGGTAACGCTACCGAGAAGCTGTCTGATCGGTTGTCTAGGGCCGCCAATGTTTGGCATTAGCCTTGCAAGAGCAGCCCCCACTCGTTTGGCTTTGTCACCAGCGTACATCAAGTGGTCTCTAAAGTTGAGTCTGTGGTCTAGAACGACTCCAAGATACTTCAGGTGCTGGCCAGATTTTATGATCTGTCCACCAACCTGGATATCGATACTTTCCACCACTTTTCTGCTACTCATTAGTACGGCTTCCGTTTTGTGATCGGCCAACTCTAGTCCTTTGCTGTTCAGCCATGCTCTAACGCTGGTTATGGTCTGGTTACAGTTGCTCGTAATGTCCGTAAGGTTTTTGGCTACGACAACTATGGCAATGTCGTCTGCATAGCCGATAATCGTTGTTTGTGCCGGCACACGTACTCTGAGAACACCATCGTACATGATGTTCCACAGCAGGGGTCCAAGGACCGATCCTTGGGGTACTCCTCCTGTTATATTGTACTTCTTAGGACCTGTTTCGGTATCATAGACCAGAGTTCTTCCCGTGAAGTAGCTGGCTATTATACGTAGCAGGTAGTCAGGTACATGCAATTCGTCTAGGGCTCTCATGATTTGGTTCCAGTTGGCAGAGTTAAAGGCGTTTTTAACATCCAGAGTGACAACAGCACAATACTGTTTATCACCTTCTAGCCATCTTTTACCACTCAAAGCTTTATGCGCTATCTCACATACTACAGATATTGCATCAACGGTAGAGCGCTTCTTTCTGAAACCAAACTGCCGGTCAGAAACCCAACTGCCCCACTCGCCTTCAGTATGTTGCTCAAGTCGAGTACCAATAATTCTCTCAAAGATCTTTCCAGTTGTGTCCAGCATGCACAGTGGGCGGTAGGACGAGGGTTCTTCTGGTGGCTTGTCACCTTTCGGTATAAGCACAAGGCGTTGGCGCTTCCATTCCTCAGGAAATATCCCTTCTTTTAGGCACGCAGTGTATATATTTTCGAATACATTCGGCTTCTTCTTTATCGCCTTTATGTGTGTGTGTGTGTGTGTGTGTGTGTGTGTGTGTGTGTGTGTGTGTGTGTGTGTGTGTGTGTGTGTGTGTGTGTGTGTGTGTGTGTGTGTGTGTGTGTGTGTGTGTGTGTCTGTGTGTTTTTTTTTTTTGTTTTACGTAGGAAGATGGAAAGTTTCAAAAAGGTCAGGCACCCGACTTTCCCAACATTACACGCGGATTTTTACCGGGTAAAACCATCTCCCTTGCTCTTGTTGTCCTGTTGTAACCCTGCGGTACCACCAATTAAGGCATTCCTTCGCAGGGCAGGGGTTGAGTGTAGTACTCTCTCGATTATGTGTTGTCGTGGTTTCGCTGTGTAGTGTTGAGCATGGCTGCTCTTCGTTCGTCTTGGCTCAGTCGTTTCATCATACTTGTGATGATCTCATTCGCTATGTCCCAGTTGTCTTTTGAGCTCAGCATAAATTGCATGAGGCTATGCGGAGTGATTGACTCTCCCATATGCTGCTCAATAAGTCTTCTCGAATGTGCAAACCTTCCGCATTCGATTAGCACGTGCTCAGCGTTCTCGGCCTTACCCTCACAGTAGAGACAGTATGGATCCGTTACGTGCTTATACTTGTATAAGTACTCACGGAAGCATCCATGGCCTGAGATAATTTGCGTCAAATGATGGTTGACATCACCGTGTTTTCTTGATGTCCATGTTTTTATGTCAGGGATCATCACATAGGTCTATCGTCCGTTAGTGGAAGCTTCCCATTTCGCTTGCCATTCTATATGACTGTCCATGTTGAAGTCTTCACGTGTTCGTCGGTCCCTATCATTTCGTGTTGCTATACGCAGAGCCGATACCTCTTTTGCTGCAATATCAATCGGCATCCTACTCGCAATAACATTTACAGCCTCGTCAGACACCGTGCGAAAAGCACAGCAAATGCGCAACAGTCTGTAGGCCGTTTTGATAGGTCTAACATAAAATGGCGTTTCCACCGCTGAGGCCCATATGGGTGCCGCATACATCAATATTGATGTGGTAACGCTACCGAGAAGCTGTCTGATCGGTTGTCTAGGGCCGCCAATGTTTGGCATTAGCCTTGCAAGAGCAGCCCCCACTCGTTTGGCCTTGTCACCAGCTGATGTACGCTGGTCTCTAAAGTTGAGTCTGTGGTCTAGAACGACTCCAAGATACTTCAGGTGCTGGCCAGATTTTATGATCTGTCCACCAACCTGGATATCGATACTTTCCACCACTTTTCTGCTACTCATTAGTACGGCTTCCGTTTTGTGATCGGCCAACTCTAGTCCTTTGCTGTTCAGCCATGTTCTAACGCTGGTTATGGTCTGGTTACAGTTGCTCGTAATGTCCGTAAGGTTTTTGGCTACGACAACTATGGCAATGTCGTCTGCATAGCCGATAATCGTTGTTTGTGCCGGCACACGTACTCTGAGAACACCATCGTACATGATGTTCCACAGCAGGGGTCCAAGGACCGATCCTTGGGGTACTCCTCCTGTTATATTGTACTTCTTAGGCCCTGTTTCGGTATCATAGACCAGAGTTCTTCCCGTGAAGTAGCTGGCTATTATACGTAGCAGGTAGTGTGTGTGTGTGTGTGTGTGTGTGTTTTTTTTTTTTTGTTTTTCGTAGGAAGATGAAACGTTTCAAAAATCCACCTGGAACCCGACTTTCCAGGCGACCGCGGGTTCTTACCGGGTAAAAACATCTCCCTTGCTCTTGTAGTCCTGTTGTATCCCTGCGGTACCACCAATTAAGGCATTCCTTCGCAGGGCAGGGGTTCAGTGTAGTACTCTCTCGATTATTATGTGTTGTCGTGGTTTCGCTGTGTAGTGTGGAGCATGGCTGCTCTTCGTTCGTCTTGTCTCAGTCGTTTCATCATACTTGTGATGATCTCATTCGCTATGTCCCAGTTGTCTTTTGAGCTCAGCATAAATTGTATGAGGCTATGCGGAGTGATTGACTCTCCCATATGCTGCTCAATAAGTCTTCTCGAATGTGCAAACCTTCCGCATTCGATTAGCACGTGCTCAGCGTTCTCGGCCTTACCCTCACAGTAGAGACAGTATGGATCCGTTACGTGCTTATACTTGTATAAGTACTCACGGAAACATCCATGGCCTGAGATCATTTGCGTCAAATGATGATTGACATCACCGTGTTTTCTTGATGTCCATGTTTTTATGTCAGGGATCATCACAAAGGTCCATCGTCCGTTGGTGGAAGCTTCCCATTTCGCTTGCCATTCTATATGACTGTCCATGTTGAAATCTTCACGTGTTCGTCGGTCCCTATCATTTCGTGTTGCTATACGCAGAGCCGATACCTCTTTTGCTGCAATATCAATCGGCATCCTACTCGCAATAACATTTACAGCCTCGTCAGACACCGTGCGAAAAGCACAGCAAATGCGCAACGATGTCAGTCTGTAGGCCGTTTTGATAGGTCTAACATAAGATGGCGTTTCCACCGCTGAGGCCCATATGGGTGCCGCATACATCAATATTGATGTGGTAACGCTACCGAGAAGCTGTCTGATCGGTTGTCTGGGGCCGCCAATGTTTGGCATTAGCCTTGCAAGAGCAGCCCCCACTCGTTTGGCCTTGTCACCAGCGTACATCAAGTGGTCTCTAAAGTTGAGTCTGTGGTCTAGAACGACTCCAAGATACTTCAGGTGCTGGCCAGATTTTATGATCTGTCCACCAACCTGGATATCGATACTTTCCACCACTTTTCTGCTACTCATTAGTACGGCTTCCGTTTTGTGATCGGCCAACTCTAGTCCTTTGCTGTTCAGCCATGCTCTAACGCTGGTTATGGTCTGGTTACAGTTGCTCGTAATGTCCGTAAGGTTTTTGGCTACGACAACTATGGCAATGTCGTCTGCATAGCCGATAATCGTTGTTTGTGCCGGCACACGTACTCTGAGAACACCATCGTACATGATGTTCCACAGCAGGGGTCCAAGGACCGATCCTTGGGGTACTCCTCCTGTTATATTGTACTTCTTAGGACCTGTTTCGGTATCATAGACCAGAGTTCTTCCCGTGAAGTAGCTGGCTATTATACGTAGCAGGTAGTCAGGTACATGCAGTTCGTCTAGGGCTCTCATGATTTGGTTCCAGTTGGCAGAGTTAAAGGCGTTTTTAACATCCAGAGTGACAACAGCACAATACTGTTTATCACCTTCTAGCCATCTTTTACCACTCAAAGCTTTATGCGCTATCTCACATACTGCAGATATTGCATCAACGGTAGAGCGCTTCTTTCTGAAACCAAACTGCCGGTCAGAAAGGCCCCACTCGCCTTCAGTATGTTGCTCAAGTCGAGTATCAATAATTCTCTCAAAGATCTTTCCAGTTGTGTCCAGCATGCACAGTGGGCGGTAGGACGAGGGTTCTTCTGGTGGCTTGTCACCTTTCGGTATAAGCACAAGGCGTTGGCGCTTCCATTCCTCAGGAAATATCCCTTCTTTTAGGCACGCAGTGTAGATATTTTCGAATACATTCGGCTTCTTCTTTATCGCTGTTTTTAAGACGATATTTGGGATGCCGTCTAGACCGGGCGTGCTATTAACGGATAATCTGAGCAACGCGTTTAGGACCTCTTCGGTGGTGACAGCCGAAATTGAATTTTCGTCAATTTGCAGCTCACGAGGTAGGGAGAAGTCAACGTGGTGTGGAAAAAGGCCGGACACAATTTCAGCCATTATATCTGGGCACACTGGTGCAGCTGATTGAACACCCTTGAGTTTAGTAAGCACAATTTTGTACGCACTTCCCCAGGGGTTATTCTGAACTTCATCTATAAGACACTGGAATGATCTGCTCTTACTATTAGCAATTGCTTTCCGCAATTCTTTCCGCTTTTCGCGAAAATCATTTTGGAACTGCTCATAGTGCTCATGATTTCTCCTTCGTGTACATTTCCTCCGGAGTTTGAGGCACTCTTTTCTCAGACGGGCAATGTTTTCGGTCCACCAGAAGACTGGGGACCGTCCATTACCGTTGCTTTTACGCGGCATAGATGCATCACAGGTGCTTTTAAGATATCTCGCAATAAATTCTGCTCCTATCTTGGCACCACTCTCCGGTATTGGCATGCATTCAACCATGTAGTCCAACATCTCCGTGTCCAACTCTTTGATTTTCCACCCATTTTGCTGCGCCTTCCGCTTGACTTGGCGCCTTTCAAACCGCTGTGGGGGTTGGGTTTCAAATATAATAGCACGATGATCACTATGCGTATACAAATCAGACACCCTGCATTGTGCTCCTCTCGAGAGTGTCCCACTTGCAAAAGTGATATCGATAATTGAACTTGCTTCTCCTTTATTATATGTCTCTGTGGTACCATGGTTGAGCAGTACCAGATCAAGTCTGGCAAATGCCTCAAGTAATGCCCTACCTCTAGGGTTAGTACGTTTACTTCCCCATTCAACGGCCCAAGCGTTAAAATCACCCGCAATTACGATGGGTGATTTACCTCTGACGTCTGTTACTAGTCGGTCAAGTGTCTCTTCGAATTCGTCCAGTGGGGTGCTAGGAGGAATGTAGCAGCTGTAGAAGTGGACACCTTTGATTTTGGCATAGACAAAACTCTCATGCTGACGACTAGATCTGCGTTCAAAAGGGAGAGCATTGCAGGTCCAGATAGCAGCTTTGCTCGTCCTGTCTTCAACCCAGTTCGCATCGCGTGTGTGTGTGTGTGTGTGTGTGTGTGTGTGTGTGTGTGTGTGTGTGTGTGTGTGTGTGTGTGTGTGTGTGTGTGTGTGTGTGTGTGTGTGTGTGTGTGTGTGTGTGTGTGTGTGTGTGTGTGTGTGTGTGTGTGTGTGTGTGTGTGTGTGTGTGTGTGTGTGTGTGTGTGTGTGTGTGTGTGTGTGTGTGTGTGTGTGTGTGTGTGTGTGTGTGTGTGTGTGTGTGTGTGTGTGTGTGTGTGTGTGTGTGTGTGTGTGTGTGTGTGTGTGTGTGTGTGTGTGTGTGTGTGTGTGTGTGTGTGTGTGTGTGTGTATGTGTGTGTGTGTGTGTGTGTGTTTTTTTTTTTTTTGTTTTACGTTGGAAGATGGAAAGTTTCAAAAAGGTCAGGAACCCGACTTTCCCAACATTACACGCGGATTTTTACCGGGTAAAACCATCTCCCTTGCTCTTGTTGTCCTGTTGTAACCCTGCGGTACCACCAATTAAGGCATTCCTTCGCAGGGCAGGGGTTGAGTGTAGTACTCTCTCGATTATGTGTTGTCGTGGTTTCGCTGTGTAGTGTTGAGCATGGCTGCTCTTCGTTCGTCTTGTCTCAGTCGTTTCATCATACTTGTGATGATCTCATTCGCTATGTCCCAGTTGTCTTTTGAGCTCAGCATAAATTGCATGAGGCTGTTATGCCGCAATCTGGGCTATTATCTAACCAGTAGTATTTATAAGAGAGTCTACACCCTACTCCAGAACGAGTTCAGGTTCTGTATTGGTAGACTGAAGGAAATGTATGCCTTGGTAGTGAGATTTAACGGTCAACGAACAGTCAAGGATACATTTTCTTCAGTCGCCACACTGTTCTATTTCTTCTCTCCCTTATAAACCCACTACTTGGTAATCTTCAGTTTAACATCCGTAACTACATAAAACAGCAACTTAGTTCAACAAAAATACATTACATAATGAACCAGTATCAAAACCATTAATTAATCGCGTTGCTAAAACAACACGTCGTGTTGATTCAGTATCAATTTCTATTAACAAAACTATCAGTCTCACAATTAACATTGCTTAAATTCGTAAACATTCTTCTACTTTGTTTTCATCAAACAAAAAAATAAAACTCATGTAGTTGTGGTTGCATTTTTCATTTTTCGTTGATGCTATCAGACACAATCTCATCATCATCTGTTTGAATAAACTGTTAATAAATTGTTGCACTTCGTGGTTATTGTTATTTCGTTTTCTCTATAATCTTTAATAACTGAAAACAAAACAAACTCGAATTATATGTTGTCGATCCTTCTTTCTTTTTTTATAATTGGTTGACGATTTCGTTCTAAAAAACCGATTAAATTCCTTTGTTTGGGAAAATAAAAACAACAGAAGGAAATGTACAAATTTTTTGAATGGTCATCTCCTTCGCTCCCCTTCGTTTAGATTATTTAAACAAAGCATTTTTGATTATTAGGTCAGTATGATTTTATCTACAAAATCATGTTAAAACTTAAAAAGTTCGGTTACGATTTTTAAATCGCAAAATTTATACATAAAATTAAAATAAAAAATAAAACTCAAAATTGGCAGTCGCGGTTGTGATTTTCAGGAATAAATTAAATATCGAGGTCATTCGAGGATGCGGTTACGCATCTTTAAGAAAACTGTCTTTCTTACTGAGTTTAGTTTGTTTTAACGTTAATAGTATAAATTGAAACAAAAATGAAAATTGAAAAAAAAGAAAATGTGATCAAGTTTTATCATGAACGTAAATTATATTAATTTTTCGATATGTATATGTAAAAGATAAGAAAAAAATATTTATATTTGAATCTGATTAAAAAGAAAAAAAATTGTGATTAAACAAAATTTTGTGTTTATGTGAAGATTTGATGAAAGCACTGCGCATCTTCTATATGGAGATTAAAATAGGTGAAATTAAGATTACCGTATCAAAATTCTTAAACAACAAATGGATAAAAACGCATATGGAAGACCATCATCTAGTGCAAGGTGTAGAAAAAGGTTTTGAAAGGCAAAAGAATATTGAAGTGTACCAGCGCATAAGGAATTAGCTATAAGCGACATACAACGATCAAAACAACCACAAACATCCTGCAGCATAATTAATAAAGGTATTTTTATGTCCTTTTGTTTATATTCTTTGAATTTGATTTAAATTATTGTTTTAGACCTAATGGTCTGCTAAAGTAGTTTTGTGTATTAGAGATTTTTCCGCGGTAGAGTCCGCGCATGGTTTAGTCCGCTTATTCATGTATCATTTTTAGAATGTTTATAAAAAACCCTTGGATAAATGGATGCCTAAGCATCTATTATTTAAATTGTAAAGTCCAGGCTTTTCACATGGCGCCGAAACAGGGACAAAACATACAACAGAAAATACTGTTGTATGTATAAATTTAAATACATGATATTCCTGTTTTTGCAAATATTTTTGGAATATCGGTTTTCTTTGTGTTGAATTTGAGGAATTTATATTCTTCGATATAAATTTTATAAATCTTGTAAATATATTTCAATATAAAATTTATCAATATAAATTTGATAAATATAATTATTTTTTGAAATTTTATAAATACAAAGAAAAAATGTTAAAAATGTTAATTATGAATGTTTTTGATATTTTAAAATTTTTTGATATTCTTACATTATTCGAATAATACGGTTTTTTGTGATAGCGTTAGTATACGTTTTTTTTTGATTCGGATATTGTAATTTGTGATAATTTTGTTGCATCTGTTGGTCGATATATATATCTATGGTTGTATTATTATATCCCTATGGTGTTTTTTTATATACCTTTTATATTTTTATATATATATATATATATATATATATATATATATATATATATATATATATATATATATATATATATATATATATATATATATATATATATATATATACGATCGTATTTCGATATATCTTTATTTTATGATGCAACAAAGAAATTTTTACAACGTTTTGATCTAAATAAAATATGGGTATCTCTAAGAAAGAGTCCAAGGAGGCTTAACCTTCTTAACATGTATCGTTGGTTGAAGATCGCCTCTGTCTTTTGGCATGCGATCACCAAGTGGATTAAATTTTTATAATAGTAAATTTCAATTAGTTTTCCTTCCGAGACTGAATACAGCTTCACTGGTCGAGTGTTTATGCGGAAGAGAAGGGATGCCTGTCAGTCCTACGGACAGCCAGGATCGCTTCTACAATGCTAAGCACTCCTCCATACAAGTGAAGTTGTATCCAGATCTCCACCCTGTTTGGAAGAACAAACGTTCAACCCAGCCTCCCTTCACAATTTCAATGGACCTAGCAAATCCATCCAACATCGCGTTTCAATAGTAAATTCGGTCTTGTACTGAAATCGGATCTGGAGACTAGTACTCTATACTGGTCTACTCCCAACAAACGATATTAGTCTTAATTGTTTTTCTTATATTTTTCTTAGTTTTAAGGATGAATGAACTCAGCATATGATTTTTGTAGATAACAGATATTTAGGCTGAATCTTTAAACAATGCTGAATTCATTTTCATCACGCGGGAGGGTACTAGAATGTAGATTTTAGGATTTTTAGGCCTATTTTTGTTCTAGACCTCACATGTCGTTTCTGGGAAGAGATCGCGAGTTCGATTTTCCACTTCGAATCTTCTTTACAATTCCTTTTAAAAATTTTTTGATTATACAGTCAATCGGTGTGGGCTTTGCCCAGGAAAAATCTCTAACAATTATAAATACACAAATAAATAAACATATTCTATAATTAAATATATTTTGAATAAATAAATAAATAATTCTCTTATTTTTCTAAATAAATAAATATTTTCATAATTAATTTAATATTTCTTCTAAATAAATATTTTTTCAAATAAATAAATAAATATTATTATAGCTTCTTATAAATATTTTTATAAATAAATATTTTTCATTTTTTTTATAAATAAATATATATATATTTTTAAATAAATAAAAATATTCTTAAATAAACATAACATCAAGAAAAATAAATAAATATTTTTACCATCTTATGCAATAAGTAAATCAAGGTGTACAAGTTGCAACAAAATAAATAGAATTTTAAGTAAATCAATACCATATGCTTGCTCAATACTAAATAAATAATATTTTTTCCTAGATATAAATTAAAATCTTTAAGATTTATAATTTTCTCTGTAAAACGAGGGGTAAAGGAGTTGATCATTCGAAGCATTTGTATATTTCTTTCTGCTGTTGTGAGTCGCGGTGTTCACGATTTCTGTCGGTTTACAATTTTTATTGCATTTTACAATTTTTTTTACGGGTGTTGTGTGTTTTTTGACATTTTTGCGCGGAAAAACATTTCAGGGGGTCACAATCATTATCGTCTGTTGTTGGTTTTGTTGAGTTGCAATTTTTTTTATATTTTTTGTCCTTCTTTTCATAAAATCTGACAACAAAAGAAAATGTCAGAGGTGCCGATAGACCATCCGTTTTACGGTCTCGAGTTGTGCGAGTTATGGGTCGAGTGCTTCCTTCGGGACATCCAATACAACAGCGAAGGGTGGATACAACAGTTAAGTGATGCTGCGAGAAGTGCAACAGCACCAATAGTACAAACACACGCAGCTAATACGAAGGAAGAAAGTGAACTGATTCTGGCAGCAGCTCTGTTTCTGGCTCGCGAAGTAAGGAGTTTAGTGGCTCCAGTGCCACCAAACACACTAAAGGGATTGTTAAATCGTATTACCCATTACGTGGACCGAAATAACCGCCTAAGATACATGGAAGAGTTAAAAGATGCTACCGAATACGCAGCCAGGTCATTGTCTGAAACTTTCAGGACCATCACTGCACTGATAATGGGACCAGAAGGAGGGGTCTTAAGAAAAGATGTACCAGCACCTGCAAATCTTGACGAATCATTTCAAGGTGTATTCGCGAGATCAACTCCAAATCATATGGAACCACTAGGTGACCTGATTGATAATATGACGGGCCGTCAACGAAGACCGCGTCTTCCACAACCAGCCAATGAGGTACAGCAGGAACAGCTTGGACCAGCAATACCACTGGAAGAGCTATTCAATGACATCAGAATAGCTCCACCACCATACCGATCGGCTAGGGTCTCAGCAGTACCAGCATACATACAACCGCATGAAGGGTACCAACCACACAGGTATTTGAGTCAATTCTATACGAATTGGCTCCCCTACTTCTCTGGTGACGGGTCCTCACCCGATGCTCATGAATTCTTTCATTTGGTTGAGGTGGCTGCACGAAGGGATCGGGTGACCTTTGACGATTTAAAGTCAATCGTTCCCCGATATCTCCGTGGAGCCGCTGAAAAACATTACATAAATCTAACATATGAGTATCGAGTGGTGACCTATCCCATATTGAGAGAAGCATTAGTTAACACGTTCGGTACCCTTACAGATGATAAGACGGTTTTGAAAGTACTGCTGAGCCGTAGACAAAAACATAAAGAGAGTGTCTATGACTACATAATTGGTATGAACAACTTAAATAGTAGACTGATCCGGCCTTATAATCCACGAGAATTAATAGAGATAGTTCGAGACGGTTTGTCTGCAGAATTAAGAAGTGTAACAATGATAGCTGAGTTTGCATCACTTGAAGACCTGCGTGTGATGTGCCAAAAATTTGAAAAATTTTGGGCATCATCACCCGTAGCGTCAAGGACAGGAGGGCAACCTCTGCTACCACCAACGAGAACAGCTGGTCAATACCGGATCAGTGAAGTCACACCTTCAGATGAAGATGAAACAGGTCCATCTAATTATCAACCAGGTCCATCAAAATACATTACAGGTCCTTCAAATTATCAAATAGTTCCAGCAAACTACTCAACTTATGTAGATGCCTACAGCGCACCACCAAAAATACTAGCCAGACCAACAAATGCTAATAGGTCAATACTACCACCACCGCCACCTAGAACTGAACACCAAATTTGTAGCCGGTGTAAAGATATTGGTCACACGATATACAACTGTCCTCAAAAGCCGTACTGCTATCGATGTGGTAAGGCTGACACCATCTCTCCACGATGTACTAATTGTCATCCACCGCTTCATTTAAACTCTCGGGCGGGAGTACAGAATTCGCGAACTGTGCCCCCAAACCCATCTTCGAGTCCGCGAGGTCATCTGAGAGATGCGTCAACCACCACCGAAGAAGAAGATCTTTCGCCACCACAGTACCAAAAATAAGTAAATCTGTTCAAACTTCAACACCATTACTGATACGTCAGAAAAAAAGATCTCAAAAGCGTATTGAACGCTCGCGCGTTTACTTTAGAAAAAGGAAACTTCTCAATAAAGCGTGTGTCTCTTCGATCATTTATCGGGAAAATGATCCTAGACCACACCTTTATATAAACATTTTTAATAAAAAAGTTTATGGACTTTTAGATAGTGGAGCCTCTATCAGTATTCTGGGAAGAAATTCCCTAGAATTATTAAGAAACGCCGGCATAACCTATCACAAAATGTTTTCTGCCATCCATGAAATCCATTATGAAAAAGAATTCTTTATTAGATGTGATGCAAGCATCACAGGTGTAGGAAGTGTATTGTATCAGCTGGATGATGAAGGCCATGAGTGTCCGATAGCATTCATGTCTAAAAAGCTGAATAAAGCCCAAAGGAATTATTCAGTGTCTGAGCTTGAGTGTCTTGCAGCAATTCTCAGCGTGAAGAAATTCAGAGCCTACGTGGAGGGTCATAAATTTACAATTGTGACCGATCATTCAAGTCTAAAGTGGTTAATGTCACAAAAAGATTTGAGTGGTCGGTTAGCTAGATGGAGTTTAAAGCTTCAACACATGGATTTTTCTATTGTACATAGTAAAGGGACCCAAAACGTAGTACCTGATGCTCTGTCTCGTATATATGACGACACGTCTGAAGAATTTGCTGAAGCGCTCGCTCATACTGACGACACTATTAAATCAGATGATGAATGTTATCGGCACCATGAATACACAAACATGATAGCCAAAGTACAATTGTCTCCTCAGGATTTTCCAATGGTGAAACAATTGGATGGTAAGCTATACATGCGCACAGAACCTAAAGCTGATGCAGTACCTAACGATTTGCCTGTGTGGAAACTTTGGATACCGAAACCTTTAACTACTAAATTGATCAAGGAACATCACGACAACTGTATAGCTGCTCATGGAGGGGTAAAGAAGACCTTGGTGGGTCTTCGGCGTCTCTACTACTGGCCGGGCATGGCATCTCAAGTTCATGACTATGTCGTGTCTTGCGATGTTTGCAAACAATCGAAGGCAACAAATCAGATATTGCGTCCACCAATGCAATCCCGATTTATAACAGATAGACCATGGCAGCGTATATATATTGATTTTTTGGGTCCGTATCCCAGATCAAAATCTGGGAATACTGTTCTTCTGATTGTACTTGATCATTTGTCAAAATTTGTATTAATTAAACCACTCAGAAATGCTACTTCACCTTCTGTGAATACATTTTTGAGAAATGAAGTTTTTCTAACATACGGTGTTCCAGAGTTTCTCCACAGCGACAATGGTAAACAATTTACTAGTAATTCTTTTCAAAAACTGTTGTCAGAATTCAACATTTCACATATTAAAACTGGAGTCTACAGTCCTCAGAGCAACGCTTCGGAAAGGGTGAATAGGTCAATATTAGCTGCGATCAGATCTTACATTAAAGGTATGCATAATACGTGGGATTCGCATCTGGGAGATATAGCTTTTGCACTGCGTTCTGTAGTACATAGCACAACACTTCATTCTCCGTATTACGTGTTGTTTGGTCAACACCCTATATCAGATGGCAAGACCTACACAACTCTTCGAACTTTACATAGTCTGGGTGAACCAATAGATATGGACATGGATCATACAGATCAATTAGCAATCGTCAGAGCTCGCATTAAGAAATATATGGACACAGCTTTCGCAAAGTCCCAACAACATTATAATCTACGGACGCGACCTCGTACATTTGAAATACAACAACGAGTCTTGGTACGACAACATCACCTAAGTGATGCAGCAAACAAGTTTTCGGCCGAGCTGGCTCCGAAATTCCTACCAGCCATAATAACAAGCAGGGTTGGTAATGTGTTGTACAAGTGTACAAATTTGGATGGTAAGCCCATTGGAACTTTCCATGCCAAAGATATAAGAATTTAAAAATTTTAAAATTTAATATAGATCCCTGTTAACTTATTTTTCTTGTATTAGTTTTTTTATCTTTATCAATTTATTAATTATTATTAATATTTTTATTATTATTCTTTATATTAGTGCTTTGATTTATTAAAATTTCTGACCTTGGTTGTTCTAATAAATCATCCACTATGCTTAACATATTAACGTTTTCGTGTTAGATGTGGGCCGCTTAAGACTTTGTCTGCGGTTATCTGACTCTACTTTGTATTAGCTTACCCTCCCCATTCATTTTTTTATTAACTTTCAAAAATTTTTACTATTTTTCTAAATAGCTTTCATCGCTAGCAATAGTAATGTTGTCTCTCATTACCTGAAATTGAATTTTGGTACTTGAGGGCACTGTTCAGTAAGCGTATTAGGTAGTTCTTTTTTTTCATTAGTTTTAGTTTTTTTTGGGAAATTTGATGTGCGTAGAAAGAGATTTTTAGGCTCATATCTGTCATCAGTTCCACATACAATTACTGAACAGGGCTCTCAAGTATGGAATTTCGGTGGATGGTCATGATGGTCAACATTTTATTTCCTTATATTGCAATAAAACTCACCTTTAAATAAATATTTTCATTAACCTGCATCTAAGGCTTGACACACTTGTGCATACGTTACCAACTCTGTGCTGATCCTTGGGTCTTGTTGTCTGCTGGAACTCGGCATGTCTCAATTGGGGAACTTTTACAGCGAGACATGACAGTTTACACGATATCATTAATGCAGCTGATCAACAAAACTCTGGCGTTCTACAATCAAGAATTTGGATGCAATAGTCATTAAGTCAACATAAATAAAACAATTTTTTTTTTGAAACATCTATAATTCACAACTCTTTTATAATGGATATACAACATCAGTAATTCTAAACATCTTTATTTTTCATCATGGTTACTCAACATCTACAATGCGTACTTTCTTTCATCATTTAGCGTCATGCAAAAATTCTAAACATCTGGTTGTCTTGGGAGAGGCACTCGACTCATCAATTCGTATACCTAGTATCGGTAAATAATGGTGATTGCGTTATATTTTCTTTCCTTAATCTTCACAAAAAGCATTTCACTGTTGAATGCTTGTTTGATATCGGTTCAGGAAATTGTCTGTTATGCCGCAATCTGGGCTATTATCTAACCAGTAGTATTTATAAGAGAGTCTACACCCTACTCCAGAACGAGTTCAGGTTCTGTATTGGTAGACTGAAGGAAATGTATGCCTTGGTAGTGAGATTTAACGGTCAACGAACAGTCAAGGATACATTTTCTTCAGTCGCCACACTGTTCTATTTCTTCTCTCCCTTATAAGCCCACTACTTGGTAATCTTCAGTTTAACATCCGTAACTACATAAAACAGCAACTTAGTTCAACAAAAATACATTACATAATGAACCAGTATCAAAACCATTAATTAATCGCGTTGCTAAAACAACACGTCGTGTTGATTCAGTATCAATTTCTATTAACAAAACTATCAGTTTCACAATTAACATTGCTTAAATTCGTAAACATTCTTCTACTTTGTTTTCATCAAACAAAAAAATAAAACTCATGTAGTTGTGGTTGCATTTTTCATTTTTCGTTGATGCTATCAGACACAATCTCATCATCATCTGTTTGAATAAACTGTTAATAAACTGTTGCACTTCGTGGTTATTGTTATTTCGTTTTCTCTATAATCTTTAATAACTGAAAACAAAACAAACTCGAATTATATGTTGTCGATCCTTCTTTCTTTTTTTATAATTGGTTGACGATTTCGTTCTAAAAAACCGATTAAATTCCTTTGTTTGGGAAAATAAAAACAACAGAAGGAAATGTACAAATTTTTTGAATGGTCATCTCCTTCGCTCCCCTTCGTTTAGATTATTTAAACAAAGCATTTTTGATTATTAGGTCAGTATGATTTTATCTACAAAATCATGTTAAAACTTAAAAAGTTCGGTTACGATTTTTAAATCGCAAAATTTAAACATAAAATTAAAATAAAAAATAAAACTCAAAATTGGCAGTCGCGGTTGTGATTTTCAGGAATAAATTAAATATCGAGGTCATTCGAGGATGCGGTTACGCATCTTTAAGAAAACTGTCTTTCTTACTGAGTTTAGTTTGTTTTAACGTTAATTGTATAAATTGAAACAAAAATGAAAATTGAAAAAAAAGAAAATGTGATCAAGTTTTATCATGAACGTAAATTATATTAATTTTTCGATATGTATATGTAAAAGATAAGAAAAAAATATTTATATTTGAATCTGATTAAAAAGAAAAAAAATTGTGATTAAACAAAATTTTGTGTTTATGTGAAGATTTGATGAAAGCACTGCGCATCTTCTATATGGAGATTAAAATAGGTGAAATTAAGATTACCGTATCAAAATTCTTAAACAACAAATGGATAAAAACGCATATGGAAGACCATCATCTAGTGCAAGCTGTAGAAAAAGGTTTTGAAAGGCAAAAGAATATTGAAGTGTACCAGCGCATAAGGAATTAGCTATAAGCGACATACAACGATCAAAACAACCACAAACATCCTGCAGCATAATTAATAAAGGTATTTTTATGTCCTTTTGTTTATATTCTTTGAATTTGATTTAAATTATTGTTTTAGACCTAATGGTCTGCTAAAGTAGTTTTGTGTATTAGAGATTTTTCCGCGGTAGAGTCCGCGCATGGTTTAGTCCGCTTATTCATGTATCATTTTTAGAATGTTTATAAAAAACCCTTGGATAAATGGATGCCTAAGCATCTATTATTTAAATTGTAAAGTCCAGGCTTTTCAAGGCTATGCGGAGTGATTGACTCTTCCATATGCTGCTCAATAAGTCTTCTCGAATGTGCAAACCTTCCGCATTCGATTAGCACGTGCTCAGCGTTCTCGGCCTTACCCTCACAGTAGAGACAGTATGGATCCGTTACGTGCTTATACTTGTATAAGTACTCACGGAAGCATCCATGGCCTGAGATCATTTGCGTCAAATGATGGTTGACATCACCGTGTTTTCTTGATGTCCATGTTTTTATGTCAGGGATCATCACATAGGTCCATCGTCCGTTAGTGGAAGCTTCCCATTTCGCTTGCCATTCTATATGACTGTCCATGTTGAAGTCTTCACGTGTTCGTCGGTCCCTATCATTTCGTGTTGCTATACGCAGAGCCGATACCTCTTTTGCTGCAATATCAATCGGCATCCTACTCGCAATAACATTTACAGCCTCGTCAGACACCGTGCGAAAAGCACAGCAAATGCGCAACGATGTCAGTCTGTAGGCCGTTTTGATAGGTCTAACATAAGATGGCGTTTCCACCGCTGAGGCCTATATGGGTGCCGCATACATCAATATTGATGTGGTAACGCTACCGAGAAGCTGTCTGATCGGTTGTCTAGGGCCGCCAATGTTTGGCATTAGCCTTGCAAGAGCAGCCCCCACTCGTTTGGCCTTGTCACCAGCGTACATCAAGTGGTCTCTAAAGTTGAGTCTGTGGTCTAGAACGACTCCAAGATACTTCAGGTGCTGGCCAGATTTTATGATCTGTCCACCAACCTGGATATCGATACTTTCCACCACTTTTCTGCTACTCATTAGTACGGCTTCCGTTTTGTGATCGGCCAACTCTAGTCCTTTGCTGTTCAGCCATGTTCTAACGCTGGTTATGGTCTGGTTACAGTTGCTCGTAATGTCCGTAAGGTTTTTGGCTACGACAACTATGGCAATGTCGTCTGCATAGCCGATAATCGTTGTTTGTGCTGGCACACGTACTCTGAGAACACCATCGTACATGATGTTCCACAGCAGGGGTCCAAGGACCGATCCTTGGGGTACTCCTCCTGTTATATTGTACTTCTTAGGACCTGTTTCGGTATCATAGACCAGAGTTCTTCCCGTGAAGTAGCTGGCTATTATACGTAGCAGGTAGTGTGTGTGTGTGTGTGTGTGTGTGTGTGTGTGTGTGTGTGTGTGTGTGTGTGTGTGTGTGTGTGTGTGTGTGTGTGTGTGTGTGTGTGTGTGTGTGTGTGTGTGTGTGTGTGTGTGTGTGTGTGTGTGTGTGTGTGTGTGTGTGTGTGTGTGTGTGTGTGTGTGTGTGTGTGTGTGTGTGTGTGTGTGTGTGTGTGTGTGTGTGTGTGTGTGTGTGTGTGTGTGTGTGTGTGTGTGTGTGTGTGTGTGTGTGTGTGTGTGTGTGTATGTGTGTGTGTGTGTGTGTGTGTGTGTGTGTGTGTTTTTTTTTTTTTTTTTGTTTTACGTTGGAAGATGGAAAGTTTCAAAAAGGTCAGGAACCCGACTTTCCCAACATTACACGCGGATTTTTACCGGGTAAAACCATCTCCCTTGCTCTTGTTGTCCTGTTGTAACCCTGCGGTACCACCAATTAAGGCATTCCTTCGCAGGGCAGGGGTTGAGTGTAGTACTCTCTCGATTATGTGTTGTCGTGGTTTCGCTGTGTAGTGTTGAGCATGGCTGCTCTTCGTTCGTCTTGTCTCAGTCGTTTCATCATACTTGTGATGATCTCATTCGCTATGTCCCAGTTGTCTTTTGAGCTCAGCATAAATTGCATGAGGCTATGCGGAGTGATTGACTCTCCCATATGCTGCTCAATAAGTCTTCTCGAATGTGCAAACCTTCCGCATTCGATTAGCACGTGCTCAGCGTTCTCGGCCTTACCCTCACAGTAGAGACAGTATGGATCCGTTACGTGCTTATACTTGTATAAGTACTCACGGAAGCATCCATGGCCTGAGATCATTTGCGTCAAATGATGGTTGACATCACCGTGTTTTCTTGATGTCCATGTTTTTATGTCAGGGATCATCACATAGGTCCATCGTCCGTTAGTGGAAGCTTCCCATTTCGCTTGCCATTCTATATGACTGTCCATGTTGAAGTCTTCACGTGTTCGTCGGTCCCTATCATTTCGTGTTGCTATACGCAGAGCCGATACCTCTTTTGCTGCAATATCAATCGGCATCCTACTCGCAATAACATTTACAGCCTCGTCAGACACCGTGCAAAAAGCACAGCAAATGCGCAACGATGTCAGTCTGTAGGCCGTTTTGATAGGTCTAACATAAAATGGCGTTTCCACCGCTGAGGCCCATATGGGTGCCGCATACATCAATATTGATGTGGTAACGCTACCGAGAAGCTGTCTGATCGGTTGTCTAGGGCCGCCAATGTTTGGCATTAGCCTTGCAGAGCAGCCCCCACTCGTTTGGCTTTGTCACCAGCGTACATCAAGTGGTCTCTAAAGTTGAGTCTGTGGTCTAGAACGACTCCAAGATACTTCAGGTGCTGGCCAGATTTTATGATCTGTCCACCAACCTGGATATCGATACTTTCCACCACTTTTCTGCTACTCATTAGTACGGCTTCCGTTTTGTGATCGGCCAACTCTAGTCCTTTGCTGTTCAGCCATGCTCTAACGCTGGTTATGGTCTGGTTACAGTTGCTCGTAATGTCCGTAAGGTTTTTGGCTACGACAACTATGGCAATGTCGTCTGCATAGCCGATAATCGTTGTTTGTGCCGGCACACGTACTCTGAGAACACCATCGTACATGATGTTCCACAGCAGGGGTCCAAGGACCGATCCTTGGGGTACTCCTCCTGTTATATTGTACTTCTTAGGACCTGTTTCGGTATCATAGACCAGAGTTCTTCCCGTGAAGTAGCTGGCTATTATACGTAGCAGGTAGTCAGGTACATGCAATTCGTCTAGGGCTCTCATGATTTGGTTCCAGTTGGCAGAGTTAAAGGCGTTTTTAACATCCAGAGTGACAACAGCACAATACTGTTTATCACCTTCTAGCCATCTTTTACCACTCAAAGCTTTATGCGCTATCTCACATACTGCAGATATTGCATCAACGGTAGAGCGCTTCTTTCTGAAACCAAACTGCCGGTCAGAAACCCAACTGCTCCACTCGCCTTCAGTATGTTGCTCAAGTCGAGTACCAATAATTCTCTCAAAGATCTTTCCAGTTGTGTCCAGCATGCACAGTGGGTGGTAGGACGAGGGTTCTTCTGGTGGCTTGTCACCTTTCGGTATAAGCACAAGGCGTTGGCGCTTCCATTCCTCAGGAAATATCCCTTCTTTTAGGCACGCAGTGTAGATATTTTCGAATACATTCGGCTTCTTCTTTATCGCCTTTATGTGTGTGTGTGTGTGTGTGTGTGTGTGTGTTTTTTTTTTTTTTTTTGTTTTACATAGGAAGATGGAAAGTTTCAAAAAGGTCAGGAACCCGACTTTCCCAACATTACACGCGGATTTTTACCGGGTAAAACCATCTCCCTTGCTCTTGTTGTCCTGTTGTATCCCTGCGGTACCACCAATTAAGGCATTCCTTCGCAGGGCAGGGGTTGAGTGTAGTACTCTCTCGATTATGTGTTGTCGTGGTTTCGCTGTGTAGTGTTGAGCATGGCTGCTCTTCGTTCGTCTTGTCTCAGTCGTTTCATCATACTTGTGATGATCTCATTCGCTATGTCCCAGTTGTCTTTTGAGCTCAGCATAAATTGCATGAGGCTATGCGGAGTGATTGACTCTCCCATATGCTGCTCAATAAGTCTTCTCGAATGTGCAAACCTTCCGCATTCGATTAGCACGTGCTCAGCGTTCTCGGCCTTACCCTCACAGTAGAGACAGTATGGATCCGTTACGTGCTTATACTTGTATAAGTACTCACGGAAACATCCATGGCCTGAGATCATTTGCGTCAAATGATGGTTGACATCACCGTGTTTTCTTGATGTCCATGTTTTTATGTCAGGGATCATCACAAAGGTCCATCGTCCGTTGGTGGAAGCTTCCCATTTCGCTTGCCATTCTATATGACTGTCCATGTTGAAGTCTTCACGTGTTCGTCGGTCCCTATCATTTCGTGTTGCTATACGCAGAGCCGATACCTCTTTTGCTGCAATATCAATCGGCATCCTACTCGCAATAACATTTACAGCCTCGTCAGACACCGTGCGAAAAGCACAGCAAATGCGCAACGATGTCAGTCTGTAGGCCGTTTTGATAGGTCTAACATAAGATGGCGTTTCCACCGCTGAGGCCCATATGGGTGCCGCATACATCAATATTGATGTGGTAACGCTACCGAGAAGCTGTCTGATCGGTTGTCTAGGGCCGCCAATGTTTGGCATTAGCCTTGCAAGAGCAGCCCCCACTCGTTTGGCTTTGTCACCAGCGTACATCAAGTGGTCTCTAAAGTTGAGTCTGTGGTCTAGAACGACTCCAAGATACTTCAGGTGCTGGCCAGATTTTATGATCTGTCCACCCACCTGGATATCGATACTTTCCACCACTTTTCTGCTACTCATTAGTACGGCTTCCGTTTTGTGATCGGCCAACTCTAGTCCTTTGCTGTTCAGCCATGCTTTAACGCTGGTTATGGTCTGGTTACAGTTGCTCGTAATGTCCGTAAGGTTTTTGGCTACGACAACTATGGCAATGCTGTCTGCATAGCCGATAATCGTTGTGTGTGCCGGCACACGTACTCTGAGAACACCATCGTACATGATGTTCCACAGCAGGGGTCCAAGGACCGATCCTTGGGGTACTCCTCCTGTTATATTGTACTTCTTAGGACCTGTTTCGGTATCATAGACCAGAGTTCTTCCCGTGAAGTAGCTGGCTATTATACGTAGCAGGTAGTCAGGTACATGCAGTTCGTCTAGGGCTCTCATGATTTGGTTCCAGTTGGCAGAGTTAAAGGCGTTTTTAACATCCAGAGTGACAACAGCACAATACTGTTTATCACCTTCTAGCCATCTTTTACCACTCAAAGCTTTGTGCGCTATCTCACATACTGCAGATATTGCATCAACGGTAGAGCGCTTCTTTCTGAAACCAAACTGCCGGTCAGAAAGGCCCCACTCGCCTTCAGTATGTTGCTCAAGTCGAGTACCAATAATTCTCTCAAAGATCTTTCCAGTTGTGTCCAGCATGCACAGTGGGCGGTAGGACGAGGGTTCTTCTGGTGGCTTGTCACCTTTCGGTATAAGCACAAGGCGTTGGCGCTTCCATTCCTCAGGAAATATCCCTTCTTTTAGGCACGCAGTGTAGATATTTTCGAATACATTCGGCTTCTTCTTTATCGCTGTTTTTAAGACGATATTTGGGATGCCGTCTAGACCGGGCGTGCTATTAACGGATAATCTGAGCAACGCGTTTAGGACCTCTTCGGTGGTGACAGCCGAAATTGAATTTTCGTCAATTTGCAGCTCACGAGGTAAGGAGAAGTCAACGTGGTGTGGAAAAAGGCCGGACACAATTTCAGCCATTATATCTGGGCACACTGGTGCAGCTGATTGAATACCCTTGAGCTTAGTAAGCACAATTTTGTACGCACTTCCCCATGGGTTATTCTGAACTTCATCTATAAGACACTGGAATGATCTGCTCTTACTATTAGCAATTGCTTTCCGCAATTCTTTCCGCTTTTCGCGAAAATCATTTTGGAACTGCTCATAGTGCTCATGATTTCTCCTTCGTGTACATTTCCTCCGGAGTTTGAGGCACTCTTTTCTCAGACGGGCAATGTTTTCGGTCCACCAGAAGACTGGGGACCGTCCATTACCGTTGCTTTTACGCGGCATAGATGCATCACAGGTGCTTTTAAGATATCTCGCAATAAATTCTGCTCCTATCTTGGCACCACTCTCCGGTATTGGAATGCATTCAACCATGTAGTCCAACATCTCCGTGTCCAACTCTTTGATTTTCCACCCATTTTGCTGCGCCTTCCGCTTGACTTGGCGCCTTTCAAACCGCTGTGGGGGTTGGGTTTCAAATATAATAGCACGATGATCACTATGCGTATACAAATCAGACACCCTCCATTGTGCTCCTCTCGAGAGTGTCCCACTTGCAAAAGTGATATCGATAATTGAACTTGCTTCTCCTTTATTATATGTCTCTGTGGTACCATGGTTGAGCAGTACCAGATCAAGTCTGGCAAATGCCTCAAGTAATGCCCTACCTCTAGGGTTAGTACGTTTACTTCCCCATTCAACGGCCCAAGCGTTAAAATCACCCGCAATTACGATGGGTGATTTACCTCTGACGTCTGTTACTAGTCGGTCAAGTGTCTCTTCGAATTCGTCCAGTGGGGTGCTAGGAGGAATGTAGCAGCTGTAGAAGTGGACACCTTTGATTTTGGCATAAACAAAACTCTCATGCTGACGACTAGATCTGCGTTCAAAAGGGAGAGCATTGCAGGTCCAGATAGCAGCTTTGCTCGTCCTGTCTTCAACCCAGTTCGCATCGCCAACAGGGGTTCGATATTGTTCGCAAATCAATGCCACGTCCACTTTCTGATCTCTAACGGTTTGTGTCAGTAGGTCCTGTGCCGCCTCGCAGTGGTTAAGATTTATCTGGATACACTTAACCATGACGGGCAGAAGTCGGCTTTAGCGCTCTTTTGTAGGCTGGACATCTACTGCCTCCTGTAGAATGCCCATTAGTCCCTGTGGTTCCCGGCAGGCAAAGAGCACATTTTGGGGGCTCTTTGCATCCTTTTGATTTATGTCCTGTTCCTCCGCATCTAAAACATATCCCCGTTCGATCCACATCACTTTTACATTGCCTTGCTACATGACCGTAATCAAGGCATCTGAAACAGCGTGTTGGAGTGATTCGCTCGCGCAGTCTGCATCTTACCCATCCTATTCGGATGTGTCCAGACGCAAAGAGCGCATGCGCTGATCGTTCAGGGAGGCTGATTAGTGCCGTCTGAGTCCCGTCTCGTAATGTCCTTAACGATTTGATTGCATTTGTTTGGACAGACCCAATTGTAGGAAATTGTGCCTGGATTGCAATGCAAATATCTTCTCTCGTTGTTATCTCGTCTAAGTCGCGACACTCTATAAGAGTTTCTTGGCACGCCGACCTAACACTCGCCGAGTCTCTGAGTGCTAGCTCTGCGTGCTCTTTAAGCTTTTGATTGTGTTCGCCTTTTTTAAGTTCAAGAAGCAGCTCGCCTTTAGCTGTCTTCCTAATCTTGGTGACACAATCCCCGAGCTCTTTTAGTTCCGGGTTCTCTTTCATTTCTTTGAGCATTTGCGCATAACTTTTTTCACCGGACCTAGATATTATTAAAGCATCCGACCGTGGTGCTCTTTTCGTAGGTTTGCGTGATTCGTTTCGCGTAGGCTCAACAGGACGCGTTTTTTTTCTCCTCTTTTTCCGTTTTCTCACGTGTTGCCACTCCGTTTCGGATGCTTCCACAGGGAGCGCGTTTTGATTCGAGGGCTCGACCTGCTGTTCATTTGACCTGATCACGCTCTGCTCGGATCTTGATCTTTGTTCTTTCAAGATCCTTCTTCCGGTTTTAGTTTTTTTCGGTGAGGGCAGCTGTCCTTTCATGTCCTCACCATTTCCACTTCGTCGTCTTTTTGATTTTTCATCGACGCTTGGTTTTAAGGTCGGTGAAGTTTGACACACTTTGTTCACTGGTGGCCTGACGCTTTGGACAACAGTGAGGTCATTCACAGCCGATTTGTGCAACTGTTCGATTTCGTTCACAAGGTTCCTAAACGTTAGATTTATGGACCGTGTGCTCGACATCATTTTTTGCAGCTGCTCAATTTTACAGCTGACTACCAATAAGGTTTCTATGCCATTGCTATAGACACCCTGTGTACCTCCTACTGGTATCACCTGGTTTGTCGCTGGTTGTTTTGGTGTAACTGCCTTCGTCGTGACGTTTGATGGTGATCCACTGACGTTTATTATTTTCGCGTTACCTAGATCCGGGCGCTCGGTAGCATTTTGCGGTGCATTTCTCGCAGCAGATGGTACAAGAGGCACTTTTGGCACCATTTTATTGTTATTGGCTTGCAATCCAGCGGAAGTGCATGGACTGTCGCTCAAACTATTGCTTCGTTTTAATGGTGACCTAGCCATCTTACTGCTCCTGGCAAACACCTGCTCTGGCTTCTTCTTGTCACTTGTAGTACTAGCTGATACAGCGGCCAAGTTTGCCACCACTGTATCATTGCAGTCGCTGGATATCGACGACTGGGAGCCTGCTTGCTCACTCACTGCAGTCGCCGGCACTGGGGTACCTAATCCCTGCACCGTAAGTCTTGATCCTAAATGACCTTGCATGTTGTTTTATTTTCGGAGTTTTTCTTCTCTTAGCATTTTATACCTACTGCCAGGTGGAAATAACCAGCCGCTTTTAACATGAAGACAGACGCTGACCAGTGAGCCGCCCACTGTGGGACAGACGCTCGTGGATTTATGTTGCGCTCTTGGTCGGGGACTGCTTATTCGCGTATTCGCAGCTCACCTACATACATCATGTCAGTATGTAAGCCGTTCACTATCCGCCACCTGTGACCCCCACAGTAGCCTGAAGCTCAGCCCTGTGTGTGTGTGTGTGTGTGTGTGTGTGTGTGTGTGTGTGTGTGTGTGTGTGTGTGTGTGTGTGTGTGTGTGTGTGTGTGTGTGTGTGTGTGTGTGTGTGTGTGTGTGTGTGTGTGTGTGTGTGTGTGTGTGTGTGTGTGTGTGTGTGTGTGTGTGTGTGTGTGTGTGTGTGTGTGTGTGTGTGTGTGTGTGTGTGTGTGTGTGTGTGTGTGTGTGTGTGTGTGTGTGTGTGTGTGTGTGTGTGTGTGTGTGTGTGTGTGTGTGTGTGTGTGTGTGTGTGTGTGTGTGTGTGTGTGTGTGTGTGTGTGTGTGTGTGTGTGTGTGTGTGTGTGTGTGTGTGTGTGTGTGTGTGTGTGTGTGTGTGTGTGTGTGTGTGTGTGTGTGTGTGTGTGTGTGTGTGTGTGTGTGTGTGTGTGTGTGTGTGTGTGTGTGTGTGTGTGTGTGTGTGTGTGTGTGTGTGTGTGTGTGTGTGTGTGTGTGTGTGTGTGTGTGTGTGTGTGTGTGTGTGTGTGTGTGTGTGTGTGTGTGTGTGTGTGTGTGTGTGTGTGTGTGTGTGTGTGTGTGTGTGTGTGTGTGTGTGTGTGTGTGTTATAATATGTTTGTATTGTGGGAATGAGTGAGTGAGGAGTATAACAAGTTTTAAGTTTTATTGTCTGGGATTGAATGATCCTAAAGAATAAGTAGTGACGAATATGAGATCTGTGGCGAATCCTATATTCGTGAAGTCCCTAGGGTTTCAGTTGTTCTCATGAGCCAGAGACTCTTAAGAGAACAAGATCCACCAAATAGTAAGTTCTCCAAATAGGAAAACTGGTTACCACATGAATTGGTATTGGTTGTTCTTTTGAGCCAGAGACTCTTAAAAGAACAACTTCTACCGAACCACTTAATATGGTATCTGTTATTCTTATGAGCCAGAGACTCTTAAAAGAATAACTTCTACCGAGCCACTTAATATGGTATCGGTTATTCTTATGAGCCAGAGACTCTTAAAAGAATAACTTCTACCGAATAGTAAATTCTACTTACATGATCTTTGATGGTTTTCTCACTTGGACTTCACACTAAATAAAATACTTGTTGATGATGAGTATAACTTAAATACTGATTTATTAAAGAACTTTTCATTGCATATATACTAAATTGACAATAAGCAAAACAACAACAATTGTTCAAATTTGTCGATAATCATTTAAAAGAGTTTCCCAATATATTATTTTTCCTTCGTAGACATTTTTAGTTCTACGAAGAAATTACATCATGATTTTAATATTATTTTTTGTGTTTACAAATTATGCGAATTATGAATAAATTAATTAATTGGTTTTTGTTTGTTTATGTTTACATATAAGTTTTTCTTTAGTTTATTGGCTTATTGGTATGATTTAGATATTTTATTGTTGTTGGTAGTTTTAGATATTTATATTGAATATCTTTGTTTATGTTTACATATGAGTTTTTCTTTAGTTTATTGGGTTATTGGTATGATTCAAATATTTGTTGTGTTGTTGTTGGTAGTTTTAGATATTTATATTGTATATCTATGCTACATGCCTTTCCTTTCGGAGCAAAAATATTGTAATTCTAATTGCAATTTTTTTGATTCTTGTTTAAATCAGTCCTCAGTTTCTTTTTCTATATATATATATTTTTTTTTTTTTTTTTTTTTTTTTTTTTTTTTTTTTTTTTTTTTTAAAGATTAACAAAATAATTAGATCTTCATCCTTTTTTTTATAATCTAAAATTAATCTATATTTTCTTTAAAATTTGTTAATATGTATTTTCTTTAAAATCTTAAAATATTTTTGTGGAAATCTATTAATGTATATTTTTCTTTATACATTTTTTTTGTTAATAAGCATTTTCCTCAAAATTTTAAATTCTGTTTTTAAAATTTTTTTTGAAAATTTAGCAATATATATATATTTTTTCTTTTATTTATATAATGCATTTTTAAATTTAACAGTATATAAGTTGTTTTTTTTTTTTTTTTTAAATTTAACAATATATCTTTTTTTTTTGAAAATTTAACAATATATAATTTGTTTTTAAAATTTAAAATATAAACAATATATTTGTTTTTAAATCTAATAATATATATTTTTTTGAATCTAAAATATATTTTTCTTTATTTTCAAAAATACTTTTTTATATATATATATATATTTTTTTTAATCGTATATTTTTTTTTATCTAAAATATATAATTTGTTCTTTATTTTTAAAATATATTTTTCTTTTTATATATATAATGTTTTTTTAAATCTAATAATACATATTTTGTTTTAAATCTAAAAGATATAATTTCTTCTTTACTTTTTAAATATACTTTTTTTTTATATGTATTTTTTTTTAAATCTAACCGGTTTATTATTACTATTAGTTTATTAACTTACTCGAGTCTTGCTTGAAGTGAATGTTTTTATATTTTAATTCAGTTCCACAGTTTGTCGTTTAAGAATTTCCTTACAATCGTTTATTACATAATCTAAAATTTTCTTTAACCTATTTCTATGAACTGTACGAATTTCATTCCCGATCTTGATTCCTGCATTCACCCTTTCCAGTCTTGTTACAATAAAGGAATCCTTATCTGGACCATCAAATTTTCGTCTGCTTTCATTTCTCAGCAATACTATGTCATTCTTCTTCAGCAGGATTGGATTGGAATTTTAGTTAAATTCTGCTTTTCTGTTGATTTTTGTTGTATAAAAGAGTTTTACTGCGTTAACAGATTACGATATTTTAATTATTTGGCATATTCTTCATGGTTGTATAATGTGGATTGACTATGTTGTCATCTAAATCGTCAGGTATTCTAGTTAGGGTTCCAATCACAAGTTTATATTACGAATGGTTTGTTTCTGTTTGCAGCACAGTGTTCTAACAAAATACTTAATATATGGTAACCATTCCTCCCAATTGTAGTTATCAGTGAATGAGAGAAACTATTCATTCAGCACACGATGACATCCTTCTAACGATCACATAATTTTATGAAGATACAGAGCTGATGTAATATGCTCTATGCCCAAAATCTTTCAATGCTCTTAAATATCTCGTTCAAAAATTCCGTTCCAATATCAGCTTTTAACGTCTTTTAAAGTTCCAAATCTCATCAATAACTTGGTAGAAAAGTTATAGTTTGTCATATCATATATACCCTTATAATATATTCTTGTAGTTGTAACAGCATCCTTCTTCTCGATCGGAATACAATCCTCAAATTTCGTAAGTTCACATTGTTTGCTAAATACATATCTAAAATCATTAGAAATTCTTAAAGGACCTACAGTGTTTACTAATATCACTTCAAAGCTAGTTTTTGGTGTGGTTGTTAACACCAATTGTTTTTTAGTGTGTTTGTAAATTTTTTTTTTGAATTCTTCACACTTAGAAATACATTCGCGGTGGTCTCATCCTTTCCAATTATAGCGTTGTTGATTTTATTCTGTTGCAAAAATTATTCTAGATAGATTTAATATTATCACTACTATTAAAAATTCGAAAGGGACTAACGGTTTTACTTTCGTATTATAAGCTAGTTTTGTGTGTATGTTATTCTTATATTGACTACGCGGCGTATCACACACATACTATTATTTTATCATTACGAGCCATTTTCTAATTTACTGTTTTTGTTATTTAACCGTTATTTCTTATTAACTCATACTTGCTTGTTTTTAATAAAATAGCTCGTAGCACACCTATTTGACCACCTATGGTGAGTCATGGAATTCCTTTTTATTTTATTTTTCATTTTCTATATTTTTGGGGATTTTTATAAATTATTATTCTCAATGCGGTTTACCTTTGCTTTCTATTACGCTGCAGCTTATTAAAATATGTTTGTTTTATTCCTTTATTTTAGTTTAACGTGCTCGAATAAACAATCATTATCTGCCATGGCTACTATATTATTACTATATATGCTGTGTGCATTTTACCTAGTTTGTTTTCAATATTTACGAGTATTTTTATATCTTTTTGCGGGCTCTCTCTCGTTTGAACCTTGAACTAGTACCCCTTTTTTAATTAATTATTGGTAAAACGCTTTTTTTTATGAGCACATTGTTTGAACCTAGGTTTTCAAACTTTAAATTTTTAGTGATTCCCATAATTTTAGATATTGAGGTACAATTCCAAGCATAAAGTTGGTCAGGCTTTGTACTTGAAACCAAGATTGTGCGAGTTTCCTTGTTTGATTCTTTATCTTTTCTCTATTTTTCGCTCTTGTTATTACCTTAACATCGTTTACTGGAATCCTTGCTCTTTACATGTCTGAATCTATTTTTATACGTGATGAAGCATCTCTGTTTGTATTTAGTTTCCCTTGTTTATACACGATTTCAAATTCATAATCAATCAATTCAAGTTTAACCTTAGTTAGTTTGGATAAAGATTCTTCTGAACGAAAAGGCTCAAAGGTCTATGATTAGTTACCATGGTGAATTTTTTTTTTTTTTTTTTTTTTTTTTTCAATCAATGTCTTCTTGAGAGAACACTGCACCAAATGCGTAATTTGAGCTGTCAGTAGTTAATATGAAAGATTAACTAATTTGATTAATTAAATTAATAAGATTAATTTCAAAGTCAGGATATTTAAGTATTAGTAAATCCATCAAATCAGATTTCAGTTTTAGAAATGATCCTTGACATCTATCTGTCTACATAAATAAAGCGTTCTTTAGTGAAAACTGGTTTTTATTTTTTGCTATTAGCTATTTATAAGTTCTGCTTAGGTAGGAAAAGAATAAAACAATTGTTTAATTAAGCGTCCTTAATAATCTAGAATATAATAAATCTCTTTGCCGTGTTGGCATCTGTTGGATTTGGGTAATCTTTTTGCATGTCAAATTTTGTTAAATCAGGCTTGACTCTTTCGTTAGTTATCAAGTGTCCAAGGTATATGTCAATTCTGTCCTAATAAAATTGCATATTTTTTAATTAAACTTGAGTTCGTACTCGCGCAACCTTTCAAATTTTTTCAATAGTTTACTATTATTGTGCTTTAGGCTGCATCCGAGAATAAGAGTATCATCACATAAAGAAAAGCTGTCGTTTCTAAGCATGAGAGTGCTATTGTCAGCATTCTCTGAAAACTATTTGTCTAGATTTTCAAACCAAATGTTTGTCTTTTGAAGTAAAAATATTTGCTGTTATTAGAAAAACTTGCAATCGCTATTGGTCTAGAACTTGTTTCTAGCTCTATTTTGTTAAATGTTGCGTTATTCCATATATGTCGGATTTCTATCAATGACCAAAATAGTTTGTTTATAAAAGTTATTTACTGACAGTTTGTCACCTACCAAGTAGAATATATCTGAGAATTCTTTACATATTGTTAAGATAGTTTTTTTTGTTTTTGATTCTAGCCGCCAACAGAGGTGACGACAGAGGTCAGGTTGCTCTTTAATATTTGTAACAAGTATGAGATAATTTTTTAAAGGTTATAAGAATAGAACAAAATTTTTAGTATTTTTTGTTTTTTATTTGCAACAATATAATTGAATTTTCTATTCTTACATATGAGCAATACCTTTTCAGTTATGAGAGAATTAACCCTGAAAACTCCATTTTCCAGTTCTACATTAAATATTATAATATTCTCTTACACCTTGTTGTTTACGGGGTGTACTATTTGTGTTCTCGAAGGAACTATAATTTGACCTATCTTATAGGAATTTGAGTTTTCATTGGTAACATGAAGTGGTTAATTAATAATTAATTCTAAAGTAAAGCTCTCAAAATCTATTTTCGATAGATTATAAGTTAGGAAATCCCTACCCAGGATTCCATCAGTTTGAATCGGGAAATTATTGTCTACTACGTGTAATTCTTGTTCTACGGTTTCCAAAAAACTGAAAATCATCTCTTCCAAATATCATGAGATTAAATAATGCTATCAAGGACATCATGAAGCTTCTATACTGTTTGTCATCATGTCAGACATTTATAATGACATTTGTATAAACAATTACTATCTTAGTTTTTGAGATTTTTAACAAAATGTGAAAAAACTACGTGTTATTTTCTTTATGCAAACTCATGATATCTTGATGAATTTTTTGTATGTAAATGAGCTGCAAACGCATCCGGCTTTACATGAATATAAAAACCTGAGTTATTTTCTAAATTTGACAAAAAGGCCAGAGGTTTGAGAGTAGATTGCCTGGTCAACTGTTTATTAACTTCAAGATATGAGAAGTTATTGTTTTTGGGTCGATTTTCGAAATCGAAATTTTTATAATACCTTTACGTTTCAAGACCTCTTGAAGCTGTTTAGGCTATTTTTAGCTGGTAGTATGTATGTGTGTGTGGGTATGTGCATGTTTATCATCGTATGTGGACGAAAATTTGTCCAACGCTTTCTCAACAACGGATAATCCGATTTCAACTTCAATGGTCACAATCAATATATCTTCGCGTAACCTACAGCCCAGTCCTTTTCTAATGAAATCATTTATTTTTTAGGGGTTTCCAAAAAACTGAAAATCATCTCTTGCAAATATTACGAGAATAAATAATGCTATCAAGAACATTTACCTCCCATTTTGTTTGTCATCATGTCAGCCATTTATAATGACATTTGTATAAACAATTGCTATCTTACTTTTTGAGTTTTTTAAGAAAATTTGAAAAATAGGTGTTATTTTCATAACGCAATCGCATGAGAACTTGATGAAACTTTTGAATTAAAATAAGCTACAAACGCATTTATCAAACAAATGCTAACCTTTTATCTTACCATAAGGTTAGGTTGTTGTTGATATTGATTATTTTAATGATATCTTCACCCTTCAATACCTTCTGAATCGGTCTAGACAACTTATTTTAGTTTGCAATTTGAATGTTAGTATGTTATTAAATTTAAATATGATTACACACTGCACGTACACATTCAAATTCTATTTCAAAATTTTTACAATTGATGTGTCGTATAATAAATAAATCCTAATTTTGCGCATTTAAGGCTTTAAAAACCCTTATTGAGCTAACATTCTCTGTATGTTTGGTACTTTAGTATACCTTATTCAGTAACTGGTTAGTTTTTAATCTTACGGGAAGTTCTTGGCGTGGCCCCTACGGTCACACCCAGTGGCGGATTTACAAATTTGCCGCCTATAGGCTATTTTATATTCCTGCCTAATATATTTTAAAAAATTATAAAATACGAACGCAGCGACCAAAAAAAGCGCGCCACAGGCGGATTTTTTTCGAAATTTCAAGGTCACGTTATTTACAAGTACTTTAAAATTACGCTTTCAATTAAAAACGTGCAAATCTAGCAAAAACAATTAATATAATAAAAAATACGAAAATAATACAAACGTTTATTAAAATCAAATAAAATGCAAGAAAAACTGTAGAGCACGCCGCCGCTATGTTTCGAGTATAGAGATAAGAAATTTTACGAATTTGATTGATTTAATCTGGATACTCTGTTTATAGTGGCGGGCGGCTCTCGCCGCCGCAAAAAGATTTATATTTTGAAAAATTTTTATATTTTTAAAATCTTCCGCACAAAAATTTACCGCCTACGAAAATTTGCCGCCGTAGGCTACAGCCTAGCTAGCCTATTTAGAAATCCGACACTGGTCACACCCCCATCCCACTAGTTCTTTTGAGTATTGAGTGAATGTTTTCTGAAATATTTATGCTTTAGGGCGTAAAGTAGCTCATTTAGGCATTGTTATTTCAATTGCATTTTCGTAATACTCGTATACAAAAATCTATTTATAAAACAATATAGAACCAAATGCAGATAGTCAAAAAACACTATGATGCAAAATATTGATCACTTTCTCATTAATTCAAAAACAAAAGCAGTCGTTTGTGACATTCGTCATCGCCATATCAAAATAACAGAAGACAGTTGTATACTTTCTAAGAATTTCTCATAATAGTTATGAAGAAATGCCCAACGTATAATGTGTACCATTAGAGTTGAGTAATGGTTTATAAAAATTGTTGTTGTAATTACTACTAATTTATGACACGTGACATTAGTTTAATTACGAAACATTTATGTGTCCTTTTAACTGTTAGTTTTACATTAACGATAAACCCCTCCGTGTGTTTAAATAACCTTCCTTAGTAAAAACTAATAGTATCTTGTTTATTGTTCGTGTTTCAAATGAGATTTAATTCCTTTTTTAATTTGTACAGTTGTGATGAAGTTTTCCAAATAATACAACTTTTATTGCTGTCTCGGATGATAAATTCTATTTAAAAATAATTTTTTTTTAAAAAAGAAACAGTTTCGGTTTTACATAGTAAAAACTATTAACAAAAGAAAACACACAAGTGTCGGTTGTCTTAGAACTTTTCGCAATTTGAACACAAGTGTCGGTTATCTTCTCCTAAACTGTCACAAGTAGTTAGATACAAAATAAGCTTCAATTTAGTTTAAAAAAAAGGTGTCGCGCCATCTATTCTTCAATTACACCGTATTTTTCTTATGTTACACCGTTAAAAATTATTTCAAAAAATTAACACGATACACCGGTTTTGTCGATATTATTTGATATCGGTATTTACAATAGCGGGACCAAATGATAAAAATCGGGACTGTCCCACCCATTTAGAAGTGATATTAGTTGTAAGACCATTCAAAAATTATTTACGTTAATGCAGAATCAAACTAAAATATAATATAATTTCAGTATTTGGAGCTAAGATTCAACAAAAGTGTTTGCAATTTCACAACATCTCTTTTTTTGCTATCATCCATGTTATTGCTTCCAGTTTATATGTATTTACCAGCACTTGCAGTTTCTCAAGTAATTGACGTTAATATTTATTTAATTAATGGAATCGTTTCCTGTGTGTGTATAATATACACATTCCTGGTAATTATATTAAGTCAAAATTATTCTCGGTTAAATTGGGCTAATGTTTTATACATTGATTCTAGGGTGGAATAAAAGCTGTTGTGTGGACCGATGTATTTCAAGCGATAGTTATGCTGGGGTCATCAATAGTTGTATTGATATATGCGGTAAATAAAGTCGGTGGCTTAGGTAATGTTTGGAATATAGCTGATAAAGGAAATCGTTTAGAATTTTTTAATGTATCAACTGACTTAACAACGCGACATACATTTTTAAATACAGTTTTGAGTTATGGAATAGCATGGATAGTAGGTGCAGGTTTCGATCAAAGTTCTGTTCAACGAATTGTATCCGTTCCAACTCTAAAACAAGCAAAAAGGTAAACAACTCAAAATATATTTCCATTGCTCATAAATATTCTTTTAGGACATTGTGGTTAGTCTTTTTTGGAGCTTTTGCAATTTTATCACTTAACAATGTTATTGGTGTTGCGATGTATTCAACGTATGCCAGCTGCGATCCTGTGAAGGCCGGTGTACGTTGTATGATTGTATTTTTAATTTTTATTAGATATTTTAGAGAAAGAAAAACTAACAAAAGAAAGATGGATATAGTATGAAGGTTTTTTTAACATTGTTTCTTAATAAATCTTATTCATTTAAGGCTATCGAAAATCCTAGCAAGTTAGTTCCATATTTTGTTGGTGATGTAGTTGGACATATATCAGGAATGCAAGGATTATTTATTTCAGGTGTTTTCAGTGCTGGATTGAGGTGCTTGTTTTTTTTTAATTTCGAACAATTAAACACATATTCCTTGAATACTTTCAGTACACTGTCAGCAAATATAAACACATTGTCTGCAGTTTTCTATTACGATTATGTTCGAAAAATGAACATCATAAAAGATACTGACGAAAACGCAAAATTTGCGATTAAGATAATTCTTGTAATAATTGGAGTGTACTCGACCGCCATGGTGTTTATAGTTGATAAATTTAGCTACATCTTACAACTGCAGGCCTCGATTTATTCAATTACATATGGAGCAATATTTGGAATATTTGTACTAGGACTTCTTTGGCCATATGCGAATGCCAAAGGAGCATTAACCGGTGGATTTATTGCATTAGGAACTGTAACTTGGATTGTTGTTGGAGCACAATTGAATATACTGAATGGAAATGCTGTATCAAAACCACTACCTGTTTCAATAGAAAACTGTGATACAATGGAGATTAATGTTACAAAATTATTACATAATCAAAACAACTCAATAATCAATGGTGGAATTAGGGATGAATCATTTTCAATATATAACATTGGTTTCACATGGTATGTAGTTATAGGATCTTTTATATCAATAGTTGTAGGTATCATTGCCAGTTTTCTAATGGGAGGCAGAGATCAAAGTAAACTGTATTCACATTTATATCCTCCAATCACCCAATGGCTGTCGCCGAAGGGTTTATTGAAAGAAGATGTCAGTTTGTCAGAAATGACAAGCTTTTTAAGAAATAAAAATTTAGAAGTTTGTGATTAGTCGAATTGACATTTGAATAAATAAAACTATCATTATTTAACATTTTGTTCTTTTCTTTCTTTTGCGCCTAGGGCTTATGAAGATAGCGTAGCGACTAAGTAATTTATAGCAAGAGGTGGATTTCAAACTTTGGAAAACTTTGATTTGAATCGTTAAATTGGTTGATAAACTGCACCATTTGCTTTACATTAATGCTATATACTATCTGAATTTTTAAGTACAGAAATAACCGATCCTGAGGTGTTAATGTAGATATTTTATTCAATATATGGAGAATTTGTTGTTTAGCACTGTCACCAATCCATGATTGAACTAAATGTTGCATTGTCCGGCATTTTTCATTATCATCTTCAACTGCAGTTATCGAATCACTCAATTCATTATCTTTTTTAAAATTATTCATCTTAAAAAATGGCAGAATGTAGGTTCAAAATGGCTTAAAAAATGGCATAAAATGGTTGAAGTTAAAGATATTGAAGAACTTGAAATATTTTACATCGACACTTGTTCTGTTTTCTCATTATACATAATTAATTAACGAATTGCCTGGATTTGATATCCATAAATTTATTTGATTAGATTTTCACTTTAATATTTACTGTTAACATTGATTATATTATTTAAAATTTAGAATTGTGGAAAATAAAATGTAAAAAAATTTATTATAAAAAAACTTTTTTTAACATAACGAAAATCAAGAACTTTATATAACTATAATTTGTTTTTTTTTATAAATTTTTAAGATAAAAACTTCGGATGCTACAATCAAAATTTTTAGAATTTTTAATTTAAATGTTCGCCACACATACATGGTTAAACATTTCTATAAACACAACCAAGTTGTAAAACATGTTGTATGGGCTGCTTAACAGAAATATTTTGCTAAGCTTACGAAATTAAATTTTAAATAAAAGATATACTAAAAATATAATTTCTACGTCAATTTTACTTCCGAACCGCAGTAAGATCATTTAACTGTGAAGATATGAAATACCAAAAATTTCTTCTTTTCTTTTTAGTTCAATTTTATCACTCATTTTTTGTCATTTTTACAGTTTTGCGGTTCTAGATTTAATGTGATGTGAGCGTTTAAAAATTAATAGCAAGCGGCCCGCCAAACGTCAACTGAAATAGGGTTTCAGATCAGGTCAGATCACATATAATTTTAAATAGAGTTGGAATGTAAAATACCATATTAAGGCTTAATTAACTACACGGTGATCCAATAGGTAGAAGGATGTTTATATGAAATCCACCAAAAATGAGCTTTTGGGTCTCGCAATCATTGAAAACAAAATGTTTTTAAATTGAACTGATATATTTCATTGAAAATTGGCAAACAATTTTTTATAACACATGCACAAAAAATATCCAATATTGTTATAGGATAATTAAAAATATATATCGCACATTTGCCTAAAATATATTTTTCATTCTTCGAAATATGTAGTATTTCTCGCATGCGAAAATATTTGTTGCTCGCGAGAAAATATGTCAACCCACAAAACAAGCACACAAAATATTTTTTGAGTTGACAGTATATTTTAATGATAAACTGAGAACGCCTCTTCATGTTAGATTTAAAACTTCCATTCGTTATCAATTTCAGCTGTATGTCAATGACACATTACATACAACAATAAGAAGTAGAAACCAATAATTAATTTATTGCAATAATATTAAAAATTTAACTAACTTAACATATAGTAAAATAACTAATACACAGCTCAAAACAATCTGACTTGCAAGAAATAACAATTATTTTGAGTTTTCAAAATACAAACCAGCTGTCAATATATTTTCAGTACAAAGCTTTACGCAGATTACTATGTTTTTTTAAATTTCGAAATTGTTTGTAGCCGGATTGTTATGTTTATATTTTTTAAACATATTCATATTATAACATTATTTATGTAAATTATTTGTTTGAATAAATCAAAATTTTGCGACACTTTACATGTTTGATCGAAAAGTGGTGAATTTAAAAAAATCAAATTTAATTTTAGCAGTTTAGTACAATTTAGCAGAGAACTTGTGTCTATATATAATTTTGATATAAATATTGCAACGAAGATGGCGCACTTTAGTTTATATTTAAATATCTTAAATTTGTTTACAAATTTGTTAAATAAATTATATTCATAATCAACAATTAAATAAATATTTTATAAACTTTGTCCATTTTTTACAAAAACTAGTCTGTATTACTAGCGTGAACTGCGTTTCAAAAAACGAGTGATTACAGCACTCGCTGCGGTCGTATTGTAAACTATATTCTTGTTTGGAAAACACGTTCGAATTAGTAAAACAATCTACTATTGTTATCTACTATTGCAACTGTTGTTACGGTTTGTGGCGTATGTTAAAACTAAAAATTTAAAATTTTAGTTTTAATCTAGTTATTTTTGAAAAAAGAAAACAAATTAGTTTTCAGTTTCTTTTTCAGTCGAATTTTTATGTTGATTAGAGAAAAAGTTTTTCTTTAGTTCTTGTTTTTTTGTTTTTATTTAAAAATGTTTAATTTCACAAATTTTAATAAATAATGAAATAAGTTCCTTGATTATATTTCTTGCCATTTAATTAAACTGTTTGTCAATAATATGTATATAGAACTATTTTGGTTAACAATGATGATATGTCTAAGTTAAATTTAAGTTAATAAATACAAACATAATAATTGTGTTATATTATTGTTCATCCAGTTTTGTGTTAAAATATTTGAAGAACTTTTATAATTGAAATATCTAACTTTAATTTCAATCCATGAAGAGGCAGCAGAAATAATATTTAATGATTTATTATGCATTATTTAACAATCATCGAGAAACAAAAATGTTATTAAATATATGATTAAATAGAAAAGCAAATATGATATAAATTGAAGAATTTCTTGAATGCATAGCACAGCGGTGCCCAAACTGCGGCCATCTGGCCGCATGCGGCCAGCTTTATGATTTGGTGCGGCCAGTAAAAATATTATAAAAATAGCAAATACCACAATAATAATAAGTTCCGTTTAAAAAAGTACAATATTTTGGTACGTACTAAATTCAAACTTAAATATTCTTAACAAATTCCTATAGAAATAGACTAACTGACATTAATTTGAAAAACGAACTAAGAATTAGTAATACTACACAAGAATTTAATGTTGGCGACTTAATTTGAATAAAAAATCTTAACATAATTTATACTGTTTATTTATTTTTTTCCGTGCGGCCATTCATTTTTGTTCTTGTAAATTTTTTGGCCATCTCTTCCATGATTTCTGGGCACCCCGGGCATAGCATAACCATATAGCGCGAATGACTAGCTATTGGTTTTTCAATTACATTTGAATTACATTGGTTGTTTGTTTTACATTTTCTATTGCATTTGGCATTTCAATTACATTTTACTCTACACAATAGCGAGAATTACAAGCTATAGGTTAAAAAAAAAACTTTTTGTTAAAAAAAAAACTATAAAAACCTTCCTGTGTACCTTTGAATACAACATTGTGTCCAAATTTCAAAAGAATCCATCAAGCACTTTACGATATTACCTATTTTGAACAAACGAAAATTTACATTTTTATTTATATAGATGTACATCGCTGCCCACAACTAAAAACAAGTGCTCATAAAAAATTTTTGCCGAAAACTATTTGGCCATGCTTGATCTAGTGTTTCAAGAAAATATAACAAAATCAAAAATTCATATTTCTTTCAACATTCCAAAAATATTCTAAAATTTAAAATAAAATTAAAAATTAAAAATTTAAACTTTTTTTTCATTTACATTCCAAAATTTATTACAAAATCAAAGATTGAAACTTTTTTCAAAATTCCAAAAATTATAATAAAATCAAACATTTTAACTTTTTCAAAATTTTAAAAATATTCACACATTCAAAAATTCAAACTTTTTCCAAAATTCTTAAAATGTTGCAAAAATTATAACAAAATCAAATACACAAATTTTTTTCAAAATGCCAAAAAATAATCAAAAATTATAATAAAATTAAAAATTTAAACTTTTTCAAAACTCTAAAAATATTCCGAAAATTCTTATAAAATCAAAAATGCAAACTTTTTTCAAAATTCCAAAAATATTTCAAAAATTATAACAAAATCACAAATTTCCATGTCCAATATGAATGCGTTCGATAGTATTTCATGTCAAACAAATAATTAATTTTACTCTTTTTCAAAAAATTGAGCAAAAAAAAAATAAAACTAATTTATCCACACAAGATGACGGGTTAAAAAATAAATAAAGTTGTTTTCGTTTGTTTTACAGAGGTACGATGTGAAGCCTTTGAGAACATACATTTTTTTATCGAGACGAGTAAGGTATCATATGAAAGGGCTTCACTTCAGTATTGCTTAAAAATCCATTTTGGAATCTTACACTCCACCATTTTTTGTATAATTTTGAAAAATGACGTTTTCTTAACGTTCTATTACCCCGATTAACTCCGACCCTACTTCATCGAAAATCTTAAAATATATTTGGAATGATAGAAAAATGAGTAGGTTTTTAACGAAAAATATAGAAAAATGGCAAATACTCATTACTATATTTATTAAAGGGGTGGGAATGAGAAGGGGTAAAAACATCATTTAATATCAGGTCAAGTGTAGGGTGTCATTTGAAAGAGCACTTGAGCTTAGAAAAATTGCCATTTTTTTAGAATTTTGCAATCCATAGTTTTTGAATTATTGTCAAAAAAGTGACACAAAAAGTTGGGCCTCCCTTGGATTTCGAGCTTAATTGACAGAAAAATTTGAAAAATTTCACAGAGATAAGAAGTTTGATAAACTCTGAACGAAAATTATAGCAAAGTCTCAAATAATTATATTCTTGTGATTTTAAGGGATTGGGGTGGGGAAGGATAAAAAAAACCAAGCGAGTGGGGTGTCATTTGAAAGAGCGACTAATCTAATAAACATTGCAAATTTTTTTAGAATTTTGCGGTTCACAGTTTTTGAGTTATTTTAAAAAATGTGCAACTTTCAGACCGTCCCCTCCCCCCCTACGTTTCGACACTGATTTACAGAAAAAATTGAAAAAAATCAAAGACAGGAAGTTTGTTATATTTTGAACGAAAATCATAGCGAATTCTCATATATATAATTATATTTCTGTCTGTTTAGAAGATGGGTGTAGGGAGGCTAAAAAAATTTGTTTTGACCCAAGCGAGTTTGGTTGTCATTTGAAAGATCATCTAATCTAAAAAGCATTGCAATTTTTTTTAGGATTATTCAGTGCACAGTTTCTTAGTTATTGTTCAAAAAGGTCTATTTTAAGTATACGTATACCTCACCACCCTAAATTTCGACGCTGATTTATAGAAAAAATATTCCCAATTTAAACCATTTACAAGCTGGTTAAATCTTTCTTTATTTAACATAAACAGCTATATGGATAAGATTTAACCTGAAGCAACATTTTTTGTGTCATTTTTAATCAATATTGATGTGATTGACATTTACTATTGACGTCTCCGATTTAACATTTATTCTGTTATGTGTCCATAGTCTGGCGATATAAAGACTTTAGAACACAACTTTATGTAATTTATTTTTGATATTGTGTTTTCTTAAATTCACGGAACCCTTGGCGAGCAAGTTTTATTCGCACTTGTCCGACTTTTTTAATAATGTTTTTTAAATCTGATTTGTTTATATTGAAATCAAACAGATCGGCTATTTCATTAAAAATGGATGCCATGACATAATATAGTTAGTTTTGTGAAATTTAATATTTAGGAAATCATGCTTACGTAAGGTTTTAGCCGTTAATTAAATAATTATACGTCTATTCGTAAAACATTTTAATACACCTTCCAAATACTATATAAAAAACTCTTTCTGCATACGTATTAAAGTATTAAAAAAATTAATTTTAAAAAAAGGTCGATCTCAACAGGGCAGCTAAAGCCTGTTAATATATACTCAAACTATAACTTAAAATTTTAAGTGCTATCTAACGAATCAAAGTACCTGTAAAAACGAAGAGAGTTTCATTTTGTTCATAGCAAAATAAACTATTAAATAAATAAACCCAAGTTCCGACCACATAGCCAAACGATGCTGAGTTCACGTGTTTGAAGTGCATTGTGAAAAAAAATCGTATTGGATATTTATTCTGGATTAAAAAATTTAAATTTTTCCATCCCCACCTACTTTATTTTGTACTGCATTTAATTTTCTATTTAAACAAAAAATGTACATATAAACTCATTTCAATAGTTTTGTGTCACTAACGATAGCTGTTCAGTTTATTTTCCAATGATTAATTTTTGAATTAAAATAATTGCTTGTCTATAATGAATCTAACTGAGAGTCCAAGCGACAGCCAACATGCTGGCAATTTTGGAATTATTGATTATATTATGTTTATAGCAACTTTATCTGTTTCTTCATTGATTGGAATTTATTTTGGATTCTTTGAAAAAAAGTCATCGAAATCAACAGATGGTTACTTAATGGGTGGGAGACAAATGCAAGTCTTTCCTATTGCTATGTCATTAATAGCTAGGTAAATATTTTTTTATATGAAATATTTCAAACAGGCAAATGAATTATTCTAATTTGAAATAATTTGATTACAGCCAATTATCAGCAACTATTTTTCTTGGAGCTCCAGTTGAGATGTATACATTTGGAACACAATACTCACTGATTGGTCCAAATATATTTTTTGTTGTTTTGTTTCTTAATTTTGTTTTTCTTCCTGTTTACTACAAAAACAACATCACAAATTGTTATAAGGTAAGCACATTTTGCATTTGCTAAATATGTCTAAGAATATTGTGTCAAAAACCAAATCAAAACAGATAACGCTAAGTCTACCATCAAATCGATGAAGAACCTTATATTTGCTTGCATAAAAAATCATGTATCGCAAAATTGTGATTTAGAATCTTGATGGCAAAAGCTAGATTTTCGTATGCACTTTTCATGGCTTTTAACAACCTTCCGTGGTTTTTAACAATACCTCAAAAGTCCGAACCGATACATGTGGTGTTAAAAATGTTACGCGTGGTGAAAGCCACAAAACGGTTTTATGTGAAAATTTCGTTAACTGTAACGTTTATTTCGAAAAAATTTGTAGATTAGAAAATGGCCTAGATGGCCTAAATGGTCTAGATTAGAAGTACAGTACGGATTCCCTAACGGTATATTTGTGTCGTATATTTATAATCACAGTTGAATACTTCTTCAAAAATTTAAAAACATTTTTTGTTCCTCCAATTTTTTAGATACAAAAAATTAAATAAAAAATAGTTTAGAAAAAGTCGGTTATGTTACAGAATACTACATTTATTTGCATTCAAGGGCAACGCTAGTTTTAAATATATGCCAACGACCGACATTAGTATTAAGTGATATTTTATTGAACGGACGTGCTCACTTACTATTTTATTTCAATTATTTTTGTATCTTGTAAACAAGTTATTCAAACATCATTCAAAAATCTTTGTTGGAAAATAAAACGTTGTTGCAGAACGTGAACTTAACACGAGAAGAAGGGATAAAAAAGATAAATGTTTACGAAATGCGATTTCTGTGCACTGAAAGAAAAGTTTGTTAGCAATGTGGTTGTGGGGACCAAAGGCAGGTTATAGTAACAGATTTGCCGATATTACATTCAAAATAACGACTCGATAACGCTAAATGATTAATTCGTTTAAAGATTGTAGAAAAATTCTTAACTTCTGAGTTAGTTGTCACAATTATAGCATTAGTTTTGAAATTGATATCCTCAACAGATTTATTCAGTTGCCAAAACTAATATTATTTTTTATGTTGTTATATTTTGAGTTTTATTTGTTCTATTTTTTCTTAGCTTGAGATGTTACCTTTGTTAAAGCGAACATTTAATTTTGTATTGTGTGTTTATTGTTTTGTTATAAGAAATCTTTGTAAACCGTATAATTACAATTTATTTCGGACTTTCGTTTATTATTCTAACTAATTATGTGAGGTTATGGTGAAAAAGTTTTTAGTTTTAATATATTGTAATTGTGGTACCTAATGTAAAAAATCCCACATGGGTTTTCAATGTATTAAATTAAAATATTGATTATCCTTTTAATTAATAAGTTATTCAGAAAATCAAATATTTGCACCGAAATAAAACGTTGGTAGAATCAAATACAAAGCTTGTTTGATTTTGCGTCTGATATGAACGTGGTTATTTTAACCAATGTAGCGTTGTTAATTTATTTTAAAAAACGTAACAATTTTCATTATTTAAATCAACAACTGCAACTTCATTATTTAAATCAATTTCGTGTTCAAACAATCACAAATCATAGTTGAATTTAGTAGTTTGTTCATGTTTTTGTTTGAAAATTATTGCGTTTGTTAAAATAAAAACGAGGGGAAACAAAATTCGGTTAATGATAATATAATAAACAAAAAAAAAACAAAAAGTTTTTTATATATTCTAACATGGCTAGTTTTATTTAACATTTTAGGAAATAATTTACTAAACGCTTGTAAATTATTTCCTAAAAGGTTAAATTGAATTGAATAATTTTAATATTATCTGCACATAAAATTATGTGCGAAAGAAATTTGTTTGTTAATATAATACCAACAATCTTGTTAAATTAATAGGCCCTTTCTATAATTAATTTTACACTGAAAAAAACATGTCCTATTACCAATCGAAATGCAATTGTCTCAGCCTCACCGTGCAGTCACATATGGCGAATCAAACTACGAAATCGCTTCAAAAACTCTACAATTATAAATCGATGAAGTTGAGACAATCACACGAAATATTTATGTCCGGCCGGCAGACAGACATACATTTTTTTTGCTTTTTTAGAATCAATAGGTCCTAAAACGTCGAGAAATGCCAAAAAAGCAGGGGTAAGAATTTCACTTTGAGCTCGTGAATGTAATACTTAGGTCTTTCAGACCGATGTAATGGTTGAAAGTTTTTGTAAGTTAGTTAAATCATTGCCGAATCATTTGAGATAATTTTCATTAAAGTTGAACGACTACCTAGTTTTCGACAGTAGGCGATTACACAAATGTCATATAATTGAGCTTTCCTATATACCTCCAACCAGGATGAACTATAATATTGGCGAAAGACTTCTTAAGAAATAACTGACGACAACGTTATTTCTAAAAGAACCTCTGGCTTTATGAGAAAAGCAATTATGATGATACTTTGACAGATAAACCTTGTACTTTTATAAGAGTAAGTTTTTATGCTCAAGTAGTCGATTTCATCATCGAATACTTAGTAGGTGCTCATCCTCAATTTTTTAGCAAAATAAGAAAATTAATTCAATACTAGGAAGGCCCGGCGTGCTTCGCTACGCTTATAAATAAAGTTTTTGCGTAGACATTTTGTTGACGTAGAAGCAATGATTTCAAAAAGTGGTAACGAGAAATGCTAGCATATAATTTTTAATTTTTCTTTTTAAATATATGAATGAAAAATAATCAGAACTCTAGCTGATCAGTTCGGATATATGAAAAATTAGCGATCAAATAAGTTTTCAAGTAAGCTTATTTTATCTCTAACTTATTTGATCGCTAATTTTTCATATATCCGAACTGATCAGCTAGAGTTCTGATTATTTTTCATTCATATATTTAAAAAGAAAAATTAAAAATTATATGCTAGCATTTCTCGTTACCACTTTTTGAAATCATTGCTTCTACGTCAACAAAATGTCTACGCAAAAACTTTATTTATAAGCGTAGCGAAGCACGCCGGGCCTTCCTAGTTAATTTTAAAGCATGAATAGAACACATTGAAATTTCATCTATAATAATGATTGATGCATTATTAATATATGTGCCATGTACACTGTTTGGAGTTATATTTGGCATTGAATTCTCTAATAATGGAATTGGTAATTTGAAAACATTATGCAAAGTTCGCCCCCCAATCAAAAGAGTTGATGCAATACCACTGAAGGCAGTTACAATACACGAAAGATTTAGTGAATTAAATTTATGAATGATTGCCGTTTGAACAAAAGTTTTGCCACAACCTGCATGAGCTGTCAAGAAAAAAAGCTAAAGCATTCGGAGGAACATTCAAACCACAGATAAATGCAAATAATTGACGAAACTGTTTTGGTGATTGAATTTCTGAAGCTTCAAGTAAACATTCACGCTATTCATTATCATTTGTTGCAATACCTCGAGCTTCACATGCTGCAACAAAAGTAGGGTAGGGTACACCTTCATACATACGTAGATCAAAAAAAGATTTTGGACCACGAACATGCAACAGAAGTAAACGCATATGAAACAATTCTATATCTTTTGGAGTAACCATATATAATCGAGCAACAACTTTATCAGCCCCACGTTGTCTTCTTTTCCACGATTTACTTTGGTCATACCAAACATAATTAATTCTGTATACAAAAACTCATTAGCTAAATTATCAATGGAATTCAAATGGAAAAATGCTAACAATTTTGTTCTTGATACATTTGCGACAGTGCCAGCCACATTACCATTCCTGATATAAACATTTTGTCTATTAGGCAAATGACAATCAAGTCGAATAATTGTATGAGATTGAAAATGCATTGGAAATTCAAATATGCGCCAAGCCGCTTCAGTCGAACCAACATACCGTCCATTCAAAAAATCTTGAATTTCATTTCCCACAATCGCATCATCATTATTCACTGCATTCTCTCCATTCACTCTCAATTCAACATTGGCAGAATCATACTCTTTATATACATACTTGTAAACATATTTCACACTTTTAACAGTCGTACATATTTCCACGTTAATATGACAATTGAATTTTGCAAGAAGATAAATATTATACGGAACAACATATCTATTATCAAGAGATGCACCACGTACATCAACACTCATACCATTATCACGTTGACGGTACAAAGGATAACCATTCACATATTCTTTAATATTTTCAGAAAAAGGTTTTGGAAAATTATTACTACATTTACCACTCTCATACAAACAGAATTGGGATTTCAGTACATACAAATTTATTAATCATTTCATTTCCATCAATTCTATCTTCATCTGACAAATTTAACAAAATTCATCATTTTTAAAAATAGCAACCACATCAGTTTGAACAGCATCATTAAAACGACGAATATCACATTCTCTGTTAACTTTTATAACCATTGACACATCAGCAGTAACATTCTCAGGTCTTTCACAAAATTCATGCATTGATTTAAAAGAACGAACAAAAGGATTCACACGATCTAACTCAAAACCTATCTTACGCATAAGAAAAAATTCGAAATGAAATTTAAAACTTAGAAAAACAATATGTACGTTTATTCACATTCAAAGAAATAAATATACTAACAGCTGAGAAAAAATTAAATATAAAAAAGAATAACAAAATAAAGTTTTAAGTTTCGTTTTTTTTGTTCGTTGTTCGATAGCAAATATATTTTTATATGTATGTAAACTTATAATGCATATGTATAGAAAAAGTTTTCCGTATATAATAACTTTTTTATTTATGATCCGATTTGTTTGAATCCGGATCCCAATATAGGTTACACTAATATCAGTTAGCTGTGAAAATTTGAATTGAATCCATCTGCGAATAAAAAAGCCTTATGCTCCACAAAGTTTTAATCTAGCGTATTAATATATAAGAAGATGTATAGAAAAAGTTTTCCGTATATAATAACTTTTTTATTTATGATCCGATTTGTTTGAATCCGGATCCCAATATAGGTTACACTAATATCAGTTAGCTGTGAAAATTTGAATTGAATCCATCTGCGAATAAAAAAGCCTTATGCTCCACAAAGTTTTAATCTAGCGTATTAATATATAAGATTAATAAATTTGAAAAACAAAAGACAAATTGATTTATGTGTGACTTTCGAAGGAGTATAATTGTCAACCGGTCGCAGAACGTATGACGACTATTTTTGCAATTGTCCTCTGTCAAGATGGAGTTATGATATAAATGTTTGTGCAACGTCTTATTTTTTTTAAACACCTCTACTATTCGGTTTTGCAGTGTAGAAGTTCCAAAAAGAAAAATGTTACACTTGGCGCCCAATTTTTTATTTATAAAATAATAAGAAAATTCTTAATTTTAAATTACTCATGCTCATCATGGTTGACCGACTAGATAAACCAACCAGAGGGTGTGTAAAATAAGTAATCGTTTGTTAATTTTGTTATTTGGTAATGATAGCAATGAACTGGTAGAAGGAAATTTTAAAAGTACATATAAATAAAAAATGCAACTGAAACGATAATTCCGAATATTGGTCCATTCTAGTAACATTCCTGTTTTGTATTTTACTGCTAATAAATAAATAAACATTTCCTGAACTGCCATGAATTTTATTATTAAACGCGAGGTCGAAATCAAAGTTAGTGTAAACCAGGATATCCAAAGCAAAAAAAATTGATAACTGTCAAAATCAAAATCAAAAATTGCTGTGTTTGACTCATGCAGGCAAACAAACTAGAAAAAAGAAACAAGAGTTGTGAATACTTAACCATTTTTGATTTTCCTGTAACTTGGCATATAAGTAGTATATGAACAAAATAACATATACAACTTATTTTAGAATTTTTTAAAATGCAAAGTTTTAGCATAGGGGGCACCCCAACATGCAGGAAAAATGAAAATTTTGCCAATCTGAGGGAACTTTGAAATTTAATTGCTCAAGAATGACTATACCGATTTCAACAAACTTGTTTTTGTTTGATAGGTGATAAGTTTATCTTTAGAATAAAATTAATTAAACTTTATTTTTATTAATTTTATAATCCAAATTTTAAAACTACTTTTTTAATTATGGCGTTAGGGTTAAAGCTGAAATATCAAATCAAATTATAATATTTCATCATTTTTTCGATCTTTAGTTGCTAAAATTTTTTGTTAATGGAAATCGTTCGGAGAAAATTATGGAACATTAGAATTCTAGTCGGACTAAAGATCTTAAAAATTAAATGTCTCAAGAAAGCGAAAGATAGCCTCTTTGTCAATTTGACATATTGTAATAAACTTCGTCCAGAATGGGTTAATTTAATAACCAATACATTCTGCAAAGATGAATGAAAAGTCAACTCCCTTTTTGCATAAATTAATGGAAATTAAATTTGTTATACAAATGTTTACATTAATGAATTAAAAAGAGGTGTGGCCTATTCTTGATGTACAATTTCAAGAAACTCAGTGAGTACCAGAAGATTCTGCTTATTTGTTTTTAAATATAAATAAGCGAACAAAATATCAGATAGTCAGTTTGAATTTTGCAATTAAAAGTGTTTAAAAATATTCGCAAGTATAAGGAATAATCGGTAGTACTTGAGCCTGAGTACTAATAGTAAAAGAATTTGAACTTAGTGGAATAGTAAATACAGATTTTACGATTCCGAATATTATTGATTCAAATTGTGGAAAAGCGGTGAAGTTTATTGTGCATAAAATGGAGACCCTGGAATTTATTGTAATTAAAATCGGAAGTTGCTGTAACTGGTTGATAAATAAAGTTTGAGATTTTGTTAACTAAAGATCTGTCTTTTTACTGTCGTATTTGCTTAATAATCGAAAAGAACCAACGAAGAGTCGTTACAATATTTTTGAATAAGGCTAGAACTATTTGATTAAAAAAAAGTTAAAATTCAATTCAACAGGGTCAAAATTCAATTGATTTTGAATTGCGCCATCTTTAGAAACGAGTTTTTGTATATTATTATTGTATATGTGGAGATCTTGTGGTTAGCAAACTTGATCTGAACTCAGACGTTGAAAGTTTAAGTTGAACACTGGGTTCAGAATAATCTCTGACTATTCTGCTCCTAAAATTTGTTGAAACAAAATTAATCTATGAAATTTTAGGTTTACAGTAAAAATATATTGGTGTAAATACTGTCAATTATAAGTATCGATTTGGCAGGTGTTTTGTTTTTAAGTACTCAACACCTAAATTCTTTATTCGAAAACACAAATTTTCGAACCACATTCGCTGTAGTGAAACTTTATTATATGGCTATCAAAATAATAAAATAATCGAAATTATCCAGAAAAAACCGAAACTATTTATAAGGCAAAACATTGAAAGTGTTGGAATTTTAAAGTTGTCAATTTATTGATTTTACAACAATGTATTGTGTTCTTTGTAAATTTGAAAATTTCTATTTCTTAGTTTTGATTTTAAAACATTATATTAAAGGAAAAATTTAGACGAATTTTTGCCGATCACTAGCTTAGAGCGTCGAATTCAAGGTTTTGAAATAATTTTAAAGACGGTTGCTTAAAATGCTTACAATTTTCTAAACATAGATGTATTCATTTTGAGCACTGCGAACTCATAAACGATTTTTAAACACTCCAAAACATTAAACTGAAAATTTTTTAAACTCTCAACCGTTTACGAACTTATCAATTAAGTGAGTACATTATACAATATGGAGAATGTATTTTTGGTGCTTTCACAGTGGCAGCTATTCCTTTCTACCAAAAACTTCTTTGAAGTGAAGAGGGGAACCAACGAGTCAGATGATTGCATATCTGAAAGACATAGATGACCTATGATCATGTGTAATTGTTAAGGACTGAAGACCCATGGATAACTTCTAAGACCTACAATTCAGAAAAACTAAATTAAATTTTTATCCACTCTCCTGGTAGAAGGTTGCGGTGATGACAGGATAGAGTCTCAGCCTGATTGGCAGAAGCTTTGACAATCGCTTCGTTTTCGAGTTTAAGAAGCGTTGGCTCAGCCTATGCCTTTCGCAGTGCTTTTTTCAAAGCTTTGATCTTCTGTGTTGTCTGGCCCTCTCAAACTTCCGGTTCAGGCATTGTTACAACCCGTGGTCTGGCACGACCACGAAGAGGACCAGACACTACTAACCCATCGAAATCGCTACTCCAGCTCCTGAATTTTTTTCCAACATCTTTTCACAAACAATATTTTAGTTTAAAAAAAAAATACATACAATGTTAATCTTTCAGAAACACAGTTTTTCAAAAAATTTTCCATTAAAGAACAGTTTTTTCTTTAGAAAAAAAATGTTCAGAAAAAAAAATTATTTTTTGTATACGCTCCCAAAAATAGCTATTTTACGGACTCATTTCAGTCCGTAAAATACTTAATTTTCGGACTGAATATTTTAGTATAAAATTCAAGGCTTTCTTTTCCATTTTATTAATAATTATTATGGTTTCGAATATTTCGCTGGTATCTAATGGATTAGGTACTCTGGAAAATTTTGGAGAGCTATTACAAAAAAATATTGTTTGCATCACGTACCTAAATAAGGTTTTTTAGGTACTTGATATAAAAATAGCTATTTCAAAAAATAATTCAAAGAAAACCGATATTTAAAAAAAAACGTACGGAAAAAGATCTTTCCTTTTTTCGGGGCCATTTAAAGTATTGGGCTTCATAATATAAATAATGATTGAAATACTTAATATATTCCAACGAATATTTATAGTGAAAACCCTCGTTCTCCTTCAAATAATGCTCAAACAAAAACCCTTATCGCATAAATACGATTTTAGCTAACATAAAATAAATTGTAAGAAAAAACCTTATGAACACAATAAAAATTAACTCTTGAAAATTAAAATCAAATTAAATGATGATCCACTTCAATCTCATTTAAAATGGTAAGCATCTTCTTGTAATTGCTTTAACAGTCCATCATATGAAATATAAGCAGACAATCTTCGTCTCCTTCCCTTCTATATAGATGAAAAACGTGTTCTAGACAGAGTTGTGAAAACTTGACCATTTTAGACTTTCCTGAAACTTGACATGTAAGTAGTATGGACAAAATAATAAATACAACTTATTTTAAAACTTTTGTCAAAGTTCATAGTTTGAGCATAGGGGGCACCCCAACATGCATGAAAAACGAAAATTCTGCCAATCCGATGTAACTTTGAAATTAAATTGATCAAGAACCGCTATACCGATTTCATCAAACTTTTTTTTGTTTGATAGATGATTAGTTGGTCGTTTGAAAAAAAATTAATTTATTGTTTTTATAATTAATTTTTAAATAAAAATATTAAAAAAATCATTTTAAAGCTGGCGCTAGGGACGAAAATCAATTGGAATTTAATTAATTTTTTTCTGAAAATAGTTCTATCTTTACTCTAAAATATATCAAATTTACAAAGAGGTTTTACTTCTTGTTCTTGAGATATTTAATTTTAAAGATTTTTAGTACGACTGATATTCGAATTTTTCTTCATTTTTTCAAACAACGTCCATTAACAAAAAATTCTAAAATCATTTTAATTTTGACTTTTTTTTAAATATTCGTGTTCTTTGAGAACATTCGTGTTCTTGAGATATTTAATTTTAAAGATTTTTAGTCCGATTAAAATGTTCATTATTTTCTCGAACTTCAGTGGTCTTAAAATTTTTTGATGATAAAAATTGTTCAAAAAAATAATGAACAATTAGAATTTTAGGAGGACTAAAAATCTTTAAAATTAAATATCTCAACACGAATTAACGCCTCTTTGTAAACTTGATATATTTTAAAGTAATTTTAGAACTGTATTTTTAAAAAAAGTTAAAATTTAATTGATTTTAAAATTTTTTGTTAAATTTTTTGTTTTTTTTTTTTTTTTAATAAAATGTGTTCTGTAGTAGGAATTACAATATGTGTCACAATAACACATAAGAACCTTTTAAGACCAAGGTCCCACAACAACATACGTTCAAAGGTGTTGATGGACGTAAATCTTTCTTTTTTTGTTTTTTTATATTTTTTGTTAAAAAAATGGATAACTAAACAAAAAATCCTATCACTGACAAAATATGACATAGGCCAATATTTTATGATAGAATAGAGAAAATAAAAGTAAATTAAAAAGTAAATAGCATATTTTTACAAAAATTTGCGGAAACAAAACAAAACTGTAGTTGCCAATAATCCAGCCGGTTGCATATTCCTAGATCCTGTGACGCACCGTCTTTCTTGAAGATCAAAGCCCACACATAGTTATATGAAGGATCGTTTCTTCAAGGAAACAATAGCGTCCCGTCATCAAGGATTATTTCACAGCTAAGATTGAGGGTGCTACCGTTGACTCAATACAGTTCATCCGCCACCACCCCTAAGATGTCACCTTGGCAAGTGATATCTCACTGCTATTGCCAGTGATATGTGATATCTCACGTTAACTCGTATGCCAATAGCAGGGACTGGAGTACGCGGGGTTGTCACACCCGTAGATCAAAAAAAAAAAAAAATAAAAAAACAATAAAAACTGATCCCTCCATGCGGGAGAATGGAAGTTGTTTGAAAAAATGGAAAAAAATTCGAATTTCAGTCGTACTAAAAATCTTTAAAATTAAATATCTCAAGAACAGCAATTAATGCTTCTTTGTAAATGTGATATATTTTAAAGTAAGAATAGAACTATTTTCATAAAAAAAATTAATTAAATTCGAATTGATCTTCTACCCTAGCGCCATCTTTAAAAAAGTTTTTTTAATATTTTTATTTAAAAACTAATTATAAAAACAATGAATTAATTTTTTTCTAACGATTAACTAATTATCTATCAAACAAAAAAAATTTGAACAAATCGGTATAGCCGTTCTTGAGCAATTTAATTTGAAAGTTACATCGGAGTGACAGAATTTACTTTTTTCATGCATGTTGGGGTGCCCCCTATGCTCAAACTATGCACTTTAAAAAATTTTTAAAATAAGTAGTATTTTTTATTTTGTCCATACTACTTATATGTCAAGTTTCAAGAAAATCAAAAATGGTCAAGTTCAAATTTCAACTTTTTCAGCTGCGTAGATCACGTTTTTCATCTATATATATATATTTTCCCAAACACTATACATACTCGAAACTAACAGCTATTGTTCCTTTGGTTTCTTGAGCATTAAATGCACTAATGTTAGTTTTATTTACACCTTAACACAATTTCCTACATTGGTTTTAAATATTGTGCATAGAACATATTGTTGCATTCTTGAAAAAATCTTATACCGACAAACGTAGGCTTATCATCTTGTACATGATCCATCCATACATTTTTTCTATCAAATTTTTATTACCAACAGAATTAATTATAAAATAAAAGCAAAAGTTTACAAGCGATAGTTTGTTATGTTGAGAACTTATCTATGGAATGTAAAATTTTTGTAAATTTTTTACATAAAGTGTCGATCGAACATTTGATCGATTATTTATAGTTAGATATAGATTGTCTATCTGTTTCTTCTTAATTAAACTTTTCATCGCACATAAATTTAAAATATCCCTATACCATTTCAATATATGATGCTGGTCAAACTATTTCCTTATATCATCTCAATAAACAATTTTAGTCAAACGAGAAAATATTCTCCTCTACAACTACAGACAACCATTCTGTTTTTAATACATTTGAGCAACAGTATTAAATATACAAATAATATTATGACAAAAGCTTTAAATAACAAAATTTGTATTATTTCTGTAGATAGAAAAATGTATTAGTGCTTGTGTGACGCAACAAAGCAATTGACTGAGAAAATATAAAAACTTGATTGATTGACCTGTAGCACTCATAAAATTTTTAAAGTAAGTTGACATGGATTATTGATAATGAATATAAATAAGGCCGTACCTGAAATAAAATACTTAATCATTTAGAGAATGTCTTTAGATATAAATATTCTTGTTTTAGAGTAAAACTCTATATAGGCCCGTCGTTACAAATTAAAACGTAATTAAACTAATAAATATAATATATTTTCAGTATTTGGAGCTTAGATTCAACAAACGCGTTTGCAATTTTACAACAGCAGTTTTTATTCTATCCTCCTTGTTAACACTTCCAGGATATATGTATATGCCAGCACTGGCATTTTCTCAAATAACTGGAGTTAATATTTATTTAATTAATGGAATCGTATCTAGTGTGTGTATAATTTACACATTGCTGGTAATTATATTGAGTAAAACAATATTGTTGGTTAAACTAAGCTAATGTTTTATGCATTGATCCTAGGGTGGAATAAAAGCTGTTGTGTGGACTGATGTATTTCAAGCGATTGTTATGTTGGGATCATCAACATTTGTATTAATCTATGCTATAAATAACGTAGGTGGCCTAGTTAAAGTTTGGGATATAGCTGACAAGGGAAATCGTTTACAATTTTTCAATGTATCAACTGACGTTACTATACGACATACATTAGTTAATACCATTTTGAGTTATGGAATAATGTGGATAGTACATGTAGGATTTAATCAAAGTTGTGTTCAACGAATTGTGTCAGTTCCAACTCTACAAAAAGCAAGAAGGTAATGAACACAAAATATATATTTGCATTTCTCATACGATTTATTTTAGAACATTGTGGTTATTCTTTTTTGGAGCTTGTGCAATTTTATCACTTAATAATTTTATTGGTGTAGTGATGTATTCAACTTATGCCAGCTGTGATCCTGTCAAGGCCGGTGTAAGTTATATGGTTGTTTTATTAATTATTATGATATATTGTAATGAATGAGAGTAAAATGAAAGAATGAGAGAGTGAGAGTAGGAAATTTGTTATATATTTGGCATCATTAAAAATGATTTGTTCTAGGTTGTCGAAAGTCCAAGCAGGCTAGTTCTTTATTTTGTTGATGATGTAGTTGGGCATCTATCAGGAATGCAAGGATTATTTATTTCAGGTGTTTTTAGTGCTGGATTGAGGTACTTGTTTTATGAGTGTAATTGTAAATAACAACACAATTATTTTTTTAATTTTCAGTACAATGTCAGCAAAAATAAATACTGTGTCAGCAATTGTATATTACGATTTTGTTCGAAACTTGAAAATTGTAAACGATACGGATGAAAATGCAAAATTTATGATAAAAATTGTTCTTGTAATAATTGGTGTGTTCTCGACGGCCATGGGATTTATGGTTGATAAATTTAGCTTCATCTTACAACTGCAAGTCTCAATGCTTGGAATTACCCATGGTGCATTGTTTGGAATATTTATACTAGGAGCTCTATGGCCATATGCAAATGCCAATGGAGTTTTAACCGGTGGAATTGTTGCATTAGGAACTGTAACTTGGATTGTTATTGGAGCACAATTTAACATACTGAGTGGAAGTGTTGTATCAAAACCTCTACCCGTTTCATTGGAAAATTGTGATGCTATGGGGATTAATGTTACAAATATATTACACAATCAAAACAATTCAGTGATTAATAGTGGAGTTGAAAATGAATCATTTTCAATATATAACATTGGCTATCCATGGTATATAGTTATAGGATCTTTTATATCAATAGTTGTGGGTATCATTGCCAGCTTTTTAATGGGAGGCAGAGATCAAAGTAAATTGTATTCTCATTTATATCCTCCTATTACCCAATGGATGTGTCCTAAGGGATTATTAAAAGAAGATATTAGTTTACCAGAAATGAAACGATTTTTAGAAAATAAAGATTTAGAAGTTTGTGATTAGTAAAATTTATATTTAGATTTTATTTTATTTTTCATTAAACCTTTTATACGCATATAATAAGCTTATATTCCAGGATACATTAATTATATGCCAGATTGTAGGCTTTATTGAGAGATAATGAAAAATATAATAAAAACTAGAACAGAAATTAAAAGAAATATCTGATGATTTGTAATTTTTCCGTATACGGAGGAGATCCATCAGCTTTTGTTAATTTGTATAATTGTTTTAATTGATCTACGGGTGTGACAGACCCGTGTGCGTTTGCCGCTACACCTAAACTGTCTGTATCTTTACTTTTCGTAGACTTATTTTTCATCTAGAGGATGGTAGAATGTAGAATGGATTACCAGGATGGGTCATTCCAGATCTTAGGCAGTTTTTACCTTTCGATCTCTATATCTACAGTTTAATGAAAACACTTCGTATATCCATGTTGTAAAATATATATATTTCATTCTTTTAATCTTTTATAATATTTGTTTTAAAAATACAATTCGTTATAGTTCCATATTTGGAACATATCATGTCCAAAGTTTTACTACTTTTTCTTTACTTAAAATTAGTTTTTTTCTACCTAATACTTACATCCGTGTTTCTCTTAGTCTTAATTTCTCATCACAATTCATGATCCAAAATAATAGTCAAAGGTAAAAACAATAAATTTCTCCATTCCTTGTTATCATTTCGTCATCAAACAAAAGAATAAATATATTATTTGTTTTGATGACACAAATTCATAAACATCACAATTTTAAATAATGTAATATTTTGTTATATAATAAAATTGTTGAATTTTATATTAAGCAAAAAAATGTAAACAAATTAAAGTCATTAACAAAACATAAGTGTTTTGAAATGCAAACTTGCTTTTTCATATTTATTAAATTCGAATTAATTTGAAATAAGAATTTAGTTCATTTGGAAAAATGTATAACATAGATGCACTTGTTTGTTTCACTTTAGGCATGAGAATTATTACATAGGTTTGAGAATAATCACGAATCTTAATTTTTACTGATATGTAAAATCGATCTTACAAATTGTGTTATGGAGCCACTCTTATCCATAACCATTGAGTCACTGTAAGTAATTAAACTGTTTTGTAATATTTGTTGATTAATTGTTATTTAAAATTATTTAAAGGAAAACAAATATTACGTTACAGTTTTAAAAAACCAATGAATAAACCATTTGAAAGGAAACTCAAATTCTATTGACATTTTCCGCAAACTATGCAATTAATTAAAAGTGTGGAAAATGTTAATAGAAAGAAAAAACAGTTAGTCTAGTAGAAGCACCGCAACCCTGAACATCAGGGAATATAATTATTAACATATAATTTAATTAGTGAAATAATTCCATAATAATTATATTATAATGATCAAGTTGAATAATGTAATAATAATTGGTTACTAATAAAATATTGATTACAAAATATAAATAAAATATAACAGAAAATCAATTAAAAAAGTCAAAGTGTTTTCTTTATAATAAAAAGTGAAAAAGCGGTTTAGCCAATTAAGAAAATCAGAACATAATTTGGTGACAGCGGTGGGATACTGAGGATAAAGCATCTGCCTCAGTATCCAGAATTCGTACACTCCAACATTCAATAAGAAAAAATAATAAACAAAAATTAATACAAAATTTTTGTCAAAAATCAAAATACAGCAAATCCATCACTACTACATCCAGTTTTCAATATTTCATCAGTTTCAACAGCAAATTTCAAAACAACGCAAAACAAAAATCAACACAAAATATTTGTCAAAAATCAAAATACAGCAAATCCATCACTACTACATCCAGTTTTCAATATTTCATCAGTTTCAACAGCAAATTTCAAAAATCAAAATTAACCAATTCAAAATTAACAAAGTAAATTCCAAACATCTAGACCATCAATACAACATGTTCAAAATGTAAGTTATTTAATTCTTTTATCTGTAAAATAATTTAAATTAAAAAATAAAAAAAAAACCTAATTTCATTTTATTCCAATTTTTAAATAAAATTATTATAAAAAAAAATAAAGAAATATGATTCTTTAATCGAATAATTAATATAATTTTTTTTATTCTGTTGTTGCCTTCCGCATAACAAAACATAATTTTTAATTGCAAACTAAAACAAAAAAAAACAAAATTTAATACCTTCAATGGAATTTTTTTTTACTTCGCAAATTGATATTTTTTCCCATTCGCCGCAAATAATAATTTACTAATTTAAAATAAAATAAAACAAAATTCGTGTACTAACATAATAAGTTTGTTTATGAGTGTCGAATTTTTTGTTGTTAAACATAATAAAAACAAACATAATAAAAGTTTTAAAATCATATGGACCTTAATATAAACCTACGTAGCAGAAAAATCGTAAAATCGAAAAACAATAGTGAAAGTAGTTCTGAAGAAGACAATCCTCTTCTAAGGCCAAAGTCCCCACCTATAGTTTCAAATAGTTTACCTGATAAACCTGTGTCGATTAAAATGGCTTCTTTTGATATGTCACAAGCTATCAAGATGATTCCAGAATTTAATGGAAATTCAATGGAATTGCATAGATTCTTGCAAATAGCAGACATACAATACAAAAGAGCGAAAACGGCACCGGAAAAATTAGACTTTTTAGACGTTATAACATCCAAACTAGTTGGTAGAGCCTATAACTTAATCTTAAGGTACCACACATACGGTTGTTGGGAAACACTTAAGAAGGCAATAGAATTAAACTTTTCTAAACTCCGAGCGGTACAATTAATTATGGCTGATATATTCACACTGTCTCAAGAGGTTAGGGAAAACGTTAATCAATACGCTGCTAGAACTGAAAAATTGTTCGATGAACTTAATATGGCATGTTCCACAACGTTGGATTCTGACTCACAAGGAATTAGAAAACTAAATGAAACCACGGTATTAAATAGTTTTATCAATGGATTGCGTGACCCTTTGCGTCTTATATTACGTGCTGCTAGACTCGATACACTTTCCGCGGTTATAGATTTAGCTTCTCAAGAAGAAAAACTTAACCAAATTCAAATTCGGACGGATTCCAACAAATTATATTGTACAAATTGCAAAACTACTACGCACAATACAAAAGCTTGTCGTAGACGTAGTTTCAACAATAATGAATCCAGTCAGAGTGCCAATAGATTTCCTCGTTTCAATAACTATATCAAGCCACAAGTACAAGTTATACAAGAAGTACCAACAATTTGTAATTATTGTAAAAAGAAAGGCCATACAATAGACGTTTGTAGAAAACGAATCTACAACAATAATAGAACAAATAATTTCCAGGGAAACTCTCAAGTGCTTGCTTCGACCAGCACACCGCTGCAGGCACAAGACCTACAACAAAGTGCATCAAAAATCCAGAACCTATAAAACAAATCTCAGAATCTCACATACAAAATTCAGAACCTCGAAAACAAAATACAGAAACTCTAATACAAAATACAGAACCTCTAATACAAAAACCAGAACCTCTAAAACAAATCTCAGAACCTCCTACTCATAGCTCAGAATCTCTAATACAATATACAGAAGCTCTAATACAAAATTCAAAATCTCTACAACAAATCTCAGAACCTCCTACTCAAAGTTCAGAATATCAAATACAAAATCCAGAAACTCTAACACAAAATTCAAAAACCATAACGCGAACGTCAGAACATTTTCCAAAAACTCAAATAGATTATCCAGAATCTCAAATAAGCAAACAAAAATGTATTCCAAAATATAACATATCCAATTCTAATATAAAAAGCTCTTCATCTCGAATATCCTATTCGAATTCTATATCGCAACCCGAACAATATATAAACATAAACAACACTGAGAATAAAACATTCTCTTGTGTTTTAGCGCTAGAAATTTCTGGGACAAAAAATGTCAACACAAAATTCTTAATAGACTCTGGTGCAAATGTTTGTTTAATTAAGCTAGATACTATAAGTCCTAATACCATTGTGGAGAAGACCTCAATAAAATTAAACGGAATCGGTCCAGTACCATTATACACATTGGGTACTACCACATTAAATATTAAATTTCCACATTCGAACATTCATTATCCTATTAAGTTTCACATCGTCGGCTCAGATTTTCCAATTAGCCAAGATGGAATAATCGGTGAAGATTTTCTAAATCAAACAAACTCCATAATAGACTTCGGTAAAAGTTTTATCAAATTGAAACTGCATGAAAAATTTATTTCCATTCCATTTCAAACTCACAAATCAAAAATAGTTATTCCAGCTAGATCTGAGAAAATTATCAAATATGGACCAGTGAATTTTAATGAAGATGCATTAATTATATCACAAAACTTGCAAGACAATGGAATAATTATATCCAATACGTTAGTAAGTCCACACAATGGGTATGTTTTTCTAAGTATACTTAACCCAACAAACGAAACAAAAGAAATTAGTGACAAATTAGAAATACAATTTGAGTCAACAAAAGATTACGAGATTTTTCACATGCAAACCAATTATAATCAAAATACAATAGATGGAAGACTTCGTATTCTAAAAGAAACTTTAAAACTAAATCATTTGAATCTAGAGGAACGAAACTCAATTTTAAACATTTGTAGGGAGTTCAATCACCTTTTCTTTATCGAAGGTGATAAGTTAACAGCAACCACAGCAACAACGCACGAAATAAACACAGATCCTATGTCGATTCCTATAAACAGAAGACCCTATCGTTTAGCCGAAATCCATAAAAATGAAATAAATTTGCAAGTTAAGGATATGCTTGATAAAGGAGTAGTACGTCATAGCCATAGTCCTTGGAATGCTCCACTCCTTGTTGTGCCAAAACGTCCTGGCATCCTTGATAAGGAAAAGAAGAAGTGGCGCATTGTCGTAGATTTTCGGAAACTGAACGAAATTACCATACCAGATGCTTTTCCGCTTCCTAATATCGAAGATATTTTGGGACAACTAGGTGATTCAAGGTACTTTAGCACATTGGACCTAGCAAGCGGCTTTCATCAAATTGAAGTTAATGAAGCTGATAAACCAAAAACTGCATTTAGCACCAGTAATGGTCATTTTGAATTCAACCGTATGCCATTTGGTCTAAGAAATGCACCTCCAACATTTCAACGGTTAATGAACGTAGTCCTAACCGGTCTACAAGGAATAAAATGCCTAGTTTACTTGGATGATATTGTTATCTATGGCAAAAATTTATCAGACCACAACAGTAAACTAGTTCTAGTTCTCAAAGCTTTAGAAAAATATAACTTAAAACTTCAACCGGAAAAATGCAACTTTTTGTATAAAGAAGTAATGTATTTAGGGCATGTGATATCAGAACAAGGTACTAAACCAGATCCACTTAAAATAGAAGCCGTTCAAAAAATTTCTCCTCCTAAATCTCAAAAACAACTTAAATCGTTTCTAGGCCTAGTAGGTTACTATAGAAAATTCATTCAAAATTTTGCAAAGTTAGCAAATCCCTTAAATAAATTACTCAGGAAAAATAACGAATTTAAATGGGATGCATTTTGTGACGAATCATTCAATAAATTAAAACAAGCAATCGTAACATATCCTATTTTGCAATATCCAAATTTCAAAGAACATTTTTTTATTACTACGGACGCTAGTAACGAAGCAATTGGTGCTATTTTATCACAAAAATGTAATACTGACGAACAAGATTTGCCCATTTCATTTGCTAGTCGTGTATTAAATAATGCTGAAAGAAACTATTCTACAATCGAGAAAGAAGCGCTCGCTGTAGTATGGGCTGTCACACACTTTAGGCCATATGTGTATGGACGCAAATTTACCATCGTGACAGATCATAAACCTTTAGTTTGGATTTTTAACCTGAAGGATCCTACTTCAAGAATTATGCGCTGGCGCATTAAGCTTGAAGAATACGATTTCAACGTCATACATAAATCTGGTTATTTAAATACAAACGCTGACGCTTTATCACGACTTGACACAGCGCAAGTAAATGTGACTACAAGAAGTTTAGCAAAGGAAACTCCAAACTCTTCAACAGAAAATCAAGATAAAACACAAGAAAATATTCAAGCAATATTACATTCAGTTCCTACCTCAAAAATAACAGAATTAACAGAGCCGAACGAAATCAAACAAGTAATATTTGAATATCATGATGCACCTCTTGGAGGGCATCAGGGCATAAAGAGAACATTTTACAGAATAAAATTAAAATATAAATGGAAAAATATGTACAAACAAATAGAAAACTATATTAAATCTTGTACTATTTGCCAAAAAAACAAAACCCATAATAAAACTAAGATGCCTATGGAGATTACTAGCACATCAAAAAAACCTTTCGAGAAAATATCTTTAGACATAGTCGGACCTTTACCTGAATCGGAACATGGTAATAAATATCTTCTCACTTTTCAAGACGATTTAACTAAATTCGTTCAAGCTATCCCTATACCAAACCAAGAATCAGACACAATTGCTGAAGCATACGTACGTAAGATAATATGTATTTTTGGAATCCCAAAAATAATTCTTACCGATCAAGGTGCTAATTTTCTTAGCGACCTATTCAAGAGAGTTTGCAAATTGCTTAAAATAAAGAAAATTCAAACAAGTCCATATCATCCTCAAAGTAATGGCGCTTTAGAACGTTCACATCGTACCCTTGGTGATTATTTACGGAGTTACGCTAGCAAAGATCCAGAAAATTGGGATATTTGGATAGACTATGCAGTGTTTTGCTACAATACAACACCGCATACATCAACAAATTTTTCACCATACGAAATTCTTTTTGGTTTTAAGCCAGAAATTCCAACATCTCTGTCTCGAGCAATAGAACCTTTGTACAACTATGATGATTACGTACTAGAATTAAAAGCGCGTCTACAAAGTGGCTATGAGCTTGTTCGAGAAAATCAAATTGTTGCCAAAGAAAAATCTAAACTCCGATATGATAAAACCTCTAACCCTTGTACATTTCAAGTTGGAGATGAAGTTTTGTTAGAAATCAAAAATCGAACAAACAAAAAACTTACACCAACATATAAGGGACCATATGAAATTCTTGAAATAAAATCTCCCGTGAACTCTGTAATTAAAGTAAAAAATAAACCAAAAATCGTACACAATAATTTATTAAAATTAAATATACAATAATTTCTTTTCTCCTCTCATAATAAACCTTAACCGGGAAAAAATTAAATATAAACTTCAAAACTAAACATAAGCATATAAACCGAATAATAAATAAAGTAGACGACTTAACTGAATTCAATCAATTAACCCATTTATCTAATGAAACATCCCTAATTTTAACAACTTACGCTAAAACCCTGATTAAAACACAAAATGATATAATAAATATTATACAAGACGCCAGATTAGGGAAACTAAGCAACAAATTCTTAAACTCGGAAGTATTCACATTGGCAATCAAACAAATTCAACTAGAACAACAGAACAATATCAGATTTCCTTTTAATCTCAACAGATTAAGCCTCAAACTTATAAATTCAATAGTGAGTGTCCAACCACTCTATACTAATAATAATTGGGTAATAGATGTTGTTAACGTTGAATCACGGTATCCTAGAAATATAAAAAATTGTTATTTAAAAATAGCATTGACTTACCCTAGTCAGCAAATCCAACGTTGATGTTCTGCTCCGTTTTTTATATATATATTGTAATTGCCTGCAATAAGTAAATATATTGTTAGGTAAATGTATTAATAGGAAAATATATTAATAAGTAGCTATATTGATAACTAAAAGTATTAATATTAAGATTTTCTTGATAAAACCTTTGTTTACCTTTATTGTTGTTGTTGAATGTCATTTGACATTTATTCTGACTTTTGAGCTTTTTACTTGGTGCAGTTTCGCTTTTCACCACATTCCAAAAATTGGCGTATTCGTCTTTTTAAAGTGTTTTTTATTTTTTCACTAATTCCAATGGTGAAAATGCGCGGCGCTGCTGAAAGTGAAAGGTTTTAATGTCATATGTATTTATATATTGCTTTTGGCTTTAAAAAAAGCTCTCTTGCTTTTAGATCTTCATCTAGAAGGGTCAATTTGTTCGTCGATGTTTCTTTTTGTTTTTGTTAAAATTAAAAATAAGTTTTTTGTTAAAAAATAACATGTGCACACTAGAATGTTCTAGTGGTTCTTTTTTAAGGAAATTTGTTTAAGTTTGTTATAAATTAAAGTTATAAAAAGTGCATTGAGTTTTTTTTGTGAGCTGTATCGTCGAATCATCCTTTTATAATGTTGCAATAAAAATACATAGTGGAATGTTGCATCTCCTGTTTATGTGAATTTGTGCATTGAACCGTTTACTGCGTGCTGTGAATGTTAATAAAAACTAACCAATCTAAGTGATGATTGTTGATGCCTGGAATGGAGTGGTCTAGTTGCTATGCTGTCTTTTTGAGCTTTTTAGGCTACCGTCGATCATCACAAAATACAGGTTCGTAGGTTGATTGATTGATTTGATCCAGTGTTTATTTTTTAGGGCAAGGACGCTCATCATTATTGTACATTGTACAATGTTTAAACTATTACTATTCATCGATTCTGCTCATCGTTAATATACGTTGTACAACATTTTAAGATATTGCCACGTCGATTCTGCTCATCGTTACTATACATTGTATAACATTTCAAGCTATTACTATTCATCGATTCTGCTCATCGTTACTATACATTGTATAACATTTTCAAGCTAGTACTACTCATCGATTCTGCTCATCGTTACTATACATTGTATAACATTTCAAGCTAGTACTACTCATCGATTCTGCTCATCGTTACTATACATTGTATAACATTTCAAGCTAGTACTACTCATCGATTCTGCTCATCGTTACTATACATTGTATAACATTTCAAGCTAGTACTACTCGTCGATTCTGCTCATCGTTACTATACATTGTATAACATTTCAAGCTAGTACTACTCATCGATTCTGCTCATCGTAACTATACATTGTATAACATTTCAAGCTATTACTATTCATCGATTCTGCTCATCGTTACTATACATTGTATAACATTTTCTAGCTAGTACTACTCATCGATTCTGCTCATCGTTACTATACATTGTATAACATTTCAAGCTAGTACTACTCATCGATTCTGCTCATCGTTACTATACATTGTATAACATTTCAAGCTATTACTATTCATCGATTCTGCTCATCGTTAATATACGTTGTACAACATTTTAAGATATTGCCACGTCGATTCTGCTCATCGTTACTATACATTGTATAACATTTCAAGCTAGTACTATTCATCGATTCTGCTCATCGTTAATATACGTTGTACAACATTTTAAGATATTGCCACGTCGAGTCTGTTCATCATTATTATACATTGTATAACATTTCAAGCTAGTACTACTCATCGATTCTGCTCATCGTTACCATACACTGTATAACATTTTAAGCTATTACTATTCATCGATTTTGCTCATCGTTAATATACGTTGTACAACATTTTACGATATTGCCACGTCGATTCTGCTCATCATTATTATACATTGTATAACATTTTAAGCTATTACTATTCATTGATTCTGCTCATCGTTAATATACGTGGTCCAACATTTTAAGATATTGCTACGTCGATTCTGCTCATCATTATTATACATTGCACAATATTTAAACTATTACTATTCATCGATTATGCTCACCGTTATTACACGTTGTACAACATTTTAAGTTATTACTATTCATCGATTCTGTTCATCGTTACTATACATTGCACAACAGTTTAAGCTATTACTCATCACTGAATAATGCATTTTTGATCAAACCCGTCATTGTTATCGAAGCCGTGGTGCGGATTTTTTCATCGCTACTATACAGTCCACTACTGCTCTTCGACACGGCCGCATCATTTGGTCCTTCGAGCCGGATCTGGGAATCAAGGTCATCGAATTGATCACAGGAAGCAAGACATCAGTCAGCACTAATCTAAGGTACTTGATCTATGGTATTATAACTTAATTATATTTTTAGTTTATCATTACTTTATACTTGAGCTTATTTTGATTATTTCAATCTGTCATTTTAACGTAACTGTTGTTTCATAACTGATATCTGCTGTTCTCCTACATGATAGATGAGGAAGTTTATCGGATAATTTGACTCCCCAATCTTCTAATTTGTTCCGTTTGTACCTGCCGTTCTGGTTTTGTTTTTGATTCACTTGTTGTTTCGTATTTGAAGCCTTGCTCTCACTCGTTATTCGCGTCATCCTTGTGTTCTGGTTACAATTAGAGTGTTTGCCTCTTAATAATTTTATCAAAATTTCAAGTGTTTCTGTCAGTCATAACACCACTATGACACATATACCTGACATCGACCTTCTAAAACGACAACGAGCTGCGTTCAAGGGTCAATTAACACAGTTCAAGGGTAAGATAGCCGCATCTGCGTCAGTGGGTAGCTTCGAATCCTTGCTACGACGTATTCAACGCATCTATGACAAATACGACGCAATTCAATGTCAAATCGAACTAATTGACGAGGCGTCAAGTACTGATCGACTATCGTTTGAAGACGATTATGGGTTACTGGAGACTAATTTGCGTGACAAGCTGCACGACATAAAGAAAAACGAAGACTCTATATTGTCCACATCAGTGCTCAACACATCCCATCATGAGTTGAATTCTGGCACTTCTGGTACAGTCGGAGTACGACTTCCAGAAATTATTTTGCCATCCTTAACGGATTGGAGTCGGAGTGGTTGGCTTTTCGAGATGTATACTTAGATTTAATTCATAACAAGCAGCTTGAACCAACAGTCAAATTTTTGTACTTGATATCAAGCATTCGGTTAGGATCAGCGTTTAGAATTATTGAAAGTCTTCCAGTGACCTCCACCAACTACGAACTTGCTTGGAAAACGTTGTGTGATCGTTATGACAACGAAATTAATATACAACGCTTCCACGTACGGGAACTCTATGATGCTCATAGCCCTGAAGAAGATTCATATCGCTCACTTGAAACCTTCATTGATACAATTCTTAAGAATTATAATGCTTTGCAATTACTAAAAGTTAATGTCTCATCATGGGATCTATTGTTGGTACATCACATAGCACAAAAATTGGATAACGGATCTCGTTTGTACGTCCTTAAAAATTCTAAATTGAACTCAGCCCTGTCATTCGTAGAGATGATTCAGCTATTGCGAAATCGCACCAGAATCTTACAAGTCATGCATGGAAATAATCGTTTCTAATGGTCTCTGTACGTATTGTCGTGGTTCACATACACTTATCCACTGTCCCACGTTTACTAGTGACAATCTGAGTCCTAGAGCAAGATTTCAATTCATCAAAGAGAAAAGACTCTGTGGAAATTGCCTGGTGGAACGGCACTTTATCCGTGAATGTAAACAGTCACCATGCAATGAATGTTCCCTTAAGCATCATTCATTGTTACATTTTTCATCTCCTATAAGTACTGCTCCATGGAAGAATTCACCTTCCGTCTCAGGAAATCAAGCTGCAATCGAATCTGCCTCATCAATCGACATAGACCATGAAGATATTCGGACTAACTCGTCGAGTTCTATTGCAGCCATGGCTATGACGTCATCGTTGCAAGCAACTGAGAACACAAGGTCAATCATACTGCTCGGGACAGCTCGCGTAAGAGTGTCTGCAGGAAACCGATCTCAAAATTGCAGAGTTCTTCTCGACAGTGGGTCCACCATGAACTTTGTCACGTCTCAAACATGCCATAGGCTGAACGCTCACAAATATAAAACAAATAAAATTATCTCTGGTATTGGGGCCTCTGAGTCCACTTTAACTCACAAAACTTATCTTATCATTTCATCGCTAGCTTCAGACTTCAGTATTAACTTAAAGTTCTACATATTGCCTCGGATTACAGGTCACATAACGGCAACGCCAATTACAATGTCGACATTCCGTTTGCCACCTGGTGTTCAACTGGCTGACCCATCGTTCACTACGCCGGGACGCATTGATCTCCTGTTAGGAGCTGAGATCTATCACCAACTATTTTCAGGTGTCACATTGTGTATTGACCAACAATTGCCCCCTTTACAAGATACGAAACTGGGATATGTCATATGCGGTAAATCAACATCCACCATCGACATGGTCGGTGAGTACCGAGACAGCATGGCCTTTTGCACTGTTGAGTCTCTGGACACTCAAATCAAGCAATTTTGGGAGTTGGAGAGTCTTCCCACTAAACCCATGTTATCTCATGAGGCCGTGATGTGCGAGGAACACTACCAAGAAAATGTTACCCGATTAAAGAGCGGAAGATATGTCGTTGCTCTCCCAACAAAACCTAATATTACACAGCTTGGACATTCTCGATTTCTTGCACAACGTCAACTTTTATCCCTTGAAAAACGTCTCGCTGGAAGAGAAGATACATATACACAATACCGTACATTTATGAATGAATATGCTTCATTGGGTCATATGATTCCTGTAAATTCATCGTCCGATTCTGGATCTTTTTATCTGCCTCATCATTGCGTTTTCAAGGAGCAGAGTATCACCACCAAATCGCGTGTTGTTTTTAATGGGTCAGCAAAGTCATCTTCACAGCTGTCATTGAATGACTGTTTACTTGTCGGGCCGACAATCCAACAAGATCTTTTTTCAATACTGCTTCGTTTTAGAACACATAATGTGGCGTTTATCGGTGACATCGCAAAGATGTACAGGCAAATACTTGTGCGTAAGGATCAGACAGATCTCCTGCGTATTCTGTGGCGTAACTATCCATCTGAACCCATACGATCGTTTAACTTGCAAACTGTCACTTATGGAACAGCTTTCGCTCCCTTTTTGGCGACACGAACACTGAAACAATTAGCCATTGATGAGCACAACAGATTCCCTTCAGCTGCCAAAATATTACAAAATGATTTTTATGTTGATGATGCACTTACTGGGGCTGATTCTCTTGAATCAGCGCTAAAATTGAAATCTGATCTGATCAACTTACTGAGTCGAGGTGGTTTTGAACTCCGAAAGTTCTTCTCTAACGTGCAACAACTGGCTTCTGAAGAACAATCAAGGTCGTCCATTATTCTTGTGCTGGGTTTATTGTGGAATACTGGCACTGATACCTTTGAAACTCCTCTTGACAGATTACCTCTTACGTCAATGAGTACTAAGCGCCTCATTTTATCCGAAATTTGCCAATTATTCGACCCATTGGGCACTTGGGCAACTGGTAATTCTACATGACGACAACAGTCCCCCCATGAAATGGCATATGGGACGAATAAGTGCTGTTCATCCAGGTTCTGATGGAGTTATCCGTGTAGTTACCATTAAGACAGCATCATCAGAGCTAAAACGAGCTGTAAACAAAATAAGTATCTTGCCGATTGAAAATGTCAGCCATAATTGCTGAACCTCTCGACCCATCTCATGGGGTATGTCCTTCCAATAAATAATTCATAAGGAGCCTTTATTGCTACTCATTGCGTTGAAGATCTTGTTCTATAAGGTCGTAATTCCATACCGACATCGTATGATTCAGTATTAATGTTGTATCAGTGTACGTCCTCCAATATTTGTTTTCATATTGATTGAGGATACGATACGCACCTTTCTCCTGGCAATCTCTTCCTCATTTGATTGACGCTAATGACCGGATGTTAGACTGTCTTTGTTGTTCTGTCCTTCCGCTGTCATTTTAGGATTTTCCCAAGCTATGCACATACCCTTTATTGGAGTGTATCAACTTAGGGTACTTCGAATGTTTTTTCTTTTGAAGCAGACTCAAAACTTATCTCTTAAGAGAACTCCTTGTCAAGCTATGATCTGCGATCTACTACAGTCGCATTACAGAAGAGACAACAACATTAATAATCGTCTCTTGAACTTAATTTTACCTGCAACCCAGTTATCAAGTTGGACTATATGTCCAAGTCATCACCTTTTGGGAGCAGCGTATAATATCTGTTTTGTTTTAACGTGGATTATGTAATACCTGTTTGGTTCTTAAGTCGATTCCAATTCCTTGACACCATGGCCTGAGTGAAGTAGTTTTAATTCGTTTGATATGACCAACTCCCGCTGGTATATTGGACTATGAGAAGATAACATTATCGTCGAACCTAAAAATCTTTCATCATATATCCAACAGACAATGTTCATGTGTTTTCTACTTCGTTTCCTAACCACAGAATGTGTCTGACAGCCCAATTACGTCGTACAGTCGTTGTGTCTTTTAGAATCAAGCTTATGATGCAGTTCTTGGTTTCGATTTACTTCTATAAACACAGTTATAGATTCACATACACGTATATTTTTTTGTTTTTCAATGGAGCACTAGTTCGTCGCTGATGACCGGATCATAAGTTCTTCGCTCGTTCATGCAATGATTTGAGGTTTTCTAGGTTAAACACTACCCATTGTTTTGTACCCCATGTTAGTCATTGGCATTGCATCGCATATTGAACATTTAAACTTTAGCTTCGGATTCATACTCGTCAGTTGTAATCCTATGGGAACCTCTAATTTCCCATCGTCGTAGAAAATTCTATTCAATGGTACTAGTAGTCGTACACTTCATTTTGCAAGTCAACCTTATATATGGTTATACTTGTGTAGTTGATTGATTCTTCATTAGTTGCTATTTACGTGGTCTTAGATTGTCTTAGTAGTCAGATTATTCGAATTCAAATACTTTCCTCACTATCAAATTGTATTAGTTTTTCAAAGTCTTCAGTTGCCTTTTGTATAAGAAAAATTAAACGAAATATTTCATAAACGGTTTTCAGCTTTATTCAATTAATAGTAATATGGTTGAGTTATAATATTATGGTGCATAATTGTTTTGAAAATGAATTAACTGAATCTTACAAAACAATTGTACTTCGTCATTTGTACATATATATTATTAGTTATGTTTAAATACAATTACACTTTGAATTAATAGTAATTAGTGTTGCTTAGTTTTAAATTGGTTACTTTAATACGTCGTTAGTCCTAACATAACATTTGATTTGAGTCTTACTTTAAAAAAAAACATATAATAATTCATGATTTGGGTATCATGTATAATGACAGGACTAAAGTAATGGCTTTTCATTGCAAGTGCTACCCAACATGATAATTAGTCTTTTTCAGGCGGCAGGATGTTAACGTTGAATCACGGTATCCTAGAAATATAAAAAATTGTTATTTAAAAATAGCATTGACTTACCCTAGTCAGCAAATCCAACGTTGATGTTCTGCTCCGTTTTTTATATATATATTGTAATTCCCTGCAATAAGTAAATATATTGTTAGGTAAATGTATTAATAGGAAAATATATTAATAAGTAGCTATATTGATAACTAAAAGTATTAATATTAAGATTTTCTTGATAAAACCTTTGTTTACCTTTATTGTTGTTGTTGAATGTCATTTGACATTTATTCTGACTTTTGAGCTTTTTACTTGGTGCAGTTTCGCTTTTCACCACATTCCAAAAATTGGCGTATTCGTCTTTTTAAAGTGTTTTTTATTTTTTCACTAATTCCAATGGTGAAAATGCGCGGCGCTGCTGAAAGTGAAAGGTTTTAATGTCATATGTATTTATATATTGCTTTTGGCTTTAAAAAAAGCTCTCTTGCTTTTAGATCTTCATCTAGAAGGGTCAATTTGTTCGTCGATGTTTCTTTTTGTTTTTGTTAAAATTAAAAATAAGTTTTTTGTTAAAAAATAACATGTGCACACCAGAATGTTCTAGTGGTTCTTTTTTAAGGAAATTTGTTTAAGTTTGTTATAAATTAAAGTTATAAAAAGTGCATTGAGTTTTTTTTGTGAGCTGTATCGTCGAATCATCCTTTTATAATGTTGCAATAAAAATACATAGTGGAATGTTGCATCTCCTGTTTATGTGAATTTGTGCATTGAACCGTTTACTGCGTGCTGTGAATATTAATAAAAACTAACCAATCTAAGTGATGATTGTTGATGCCTGGAATGGAGTGGTCTAGTTGCTATGCTGTCTTTTTGAGCTTTTTAGGCTACCGTCGATCATCACAAAATACAGGTTCGTAGGTTGATTGATTGATTTGATCCAGTGTTTGTTTTTTAGGGCAAGGACGCTCATCATTATTGTACATTGTACAATGTTTAAACTATTACTATTCATCGATTCTGCTCATCGTTAATATACGTTGTACAACATTTTAAGATATTGCCACGTCGATTCTGCTCATCGTTACTATACATTGTATAACATTTCAAGCTATTACTATTCATCGATTCTGCTCATCGGTACTATACATTGTATAACATTTTCAAGCTAGTACTACTCATTGATTCTGCTCATCGTTACTATACATTGTATAACATTTCAAGCTAGTACAACTCATCGATTCTGCTCATCGTTACTATACATTGTATAACATTTCAAGCTAGTACTACTCATCGATTCTGCTCATCGTTACTATACATTGTATAACATTTCAAGCTAGTACTACTCGTCGATTCTGCTCATCGTTACTATACATTGTATAACATTTCAAGCTAGTACTACTCATCGATTCTGCTCATCGTTACTATACATTGTATAACATTTCAAGCTATTACTATTCATCGATTCTGCTCATCGTTACTATACATTGTATAACATTTTCAAGCTAGTACTACTCATCGATTCTGCTCATCGTTACTATACATTGTATAACATTTCAAGCTAGTACTACTCATCGATTCTGCTCATCGTTACTATACATTGTATAACATTTCAAGCTATTACTATTCATCGATTCTGCTCATCGTTAATATACGTTGTACAACATTTTAAGATATTGCCACGTCGATTCTGCTCATCGTTACTATACATTGTATAACATTTCAAGCTAGTACTACTCGTCGATTCTGCTCATCGTTACTATACATTGTATAACATTTCAAGCTAATACTACTCATCGATTCTGCTCATCGTTACTATACATTGTATAACATTTCAAGCTAGTACTACTCATCGATTCTGCTCATCGTTACTATACATTGTATAACATTTCACGCTAGTACTACTCGTCGATTCTGCTCATCGTTACTATACATTGTATAACATTTCAAGCTAGTACTACTCATCGATTCTGCTCATCGTTACTATACATTGTATAACATTTCAAGCTATTACTATTCATCGATTCTGCTCATCGTTACTATACATTGTATAACATTTTCAAGCTAGTACTACTCATCGATTCTGCTCATCGTTACTATTCATTGTATAACATTTCAAGCTAGTACTACTCATCGATTCTGCTCATCGTTACTATACATTGTATAACATTTCAAGCTATTACTATTCATCGATTCTGCTCATCGTTAATATACGTTGTACAACATTTTAAGATATTGCCACGTCGATTCTGCTCATCGTTACTATACATTGTATAACATTTCAAGCTAGTACTATTCATCGATTCTGCTCATCGTTAATATACGTTGTACAACATTTTAAGATATTGCCACGTCGAGTCTGTTCATCATTATTATACATTGTACAATATTTTAAGCTATTACTACTCATCGATTCTGCTCATCGTTACCATACACTGTATAACATTTAAAGCTATTACTATTCATCGATTTTGCTCATCGTTAATATACGTTGTACAACATTTTACGATATTGCCACGTCGATTCTGCTCATCATTATTATACATTGTATAACATTTTAAGCTATTACTATTCATCGATTCTGCTCATCGTTAATATACGTGGTCCAACATTTTAAGATATTGCTACGTCGATTCTGCTCATCATTATTATACATTGCACAATATTTAAACTATTACTATTCATCGATTATGCTCACCGTTATTACAAGTTGTACAACATTTTAAGTTATTACTATTCATCGATTCTGTTCATCGTTACTATACATTGCACAACAGTTTAAGCTATTACTCATCACTGAATAATGCATTTTTGATCAAACCCGTCATTGTTATCGAAGCCGTGGTGCGGATTTTTTCATCGCTACTATACAGTCCACTACTGCTCTTCGACACGGCCGCATCAGATGTTAAAATACCACTTATTTCAGAGAACTTTGAATTATATAAGACTACAACTTTGCCATTACGCTACAACCAAGAATTTTTCTATTACGTTTTCTATTATTGGCAGCGATTACGTTGCAATAAACGAAGATCTTCAACGCTACGTTTTTCTAAGCAAGTCGGATCTAAGTCAATGTATCAAATTCCAAAAAAAAACAATTACCTATGTAATCAAAATCTTGTATACCACAGTGCAAACGTAAACAATTGCGAAATTAAATTATTTTCTGGAGAACTAAAACCTGATAATTGTGAAGTTAGAATTTTTAAAACAACGCATGAAATTTGGTGCAATCTTTTTGAGCCTAACGCATGGCTGTACGTTGTACCTGAGACAACTTCTATAAAAATAATCTGCCTTGGGAATTATTCCATCGAAAAGTTGACAGATAGCGGTATCTTTAGATTAAAACCAAACTGCAAAGCTTTTACAAAACAAGTCAACCTACAATCACAAATTCCTGACAAAGAAACTATGCCATTTACTTTTGTTTTTAACGGGTTTTTAACTAACATAACCTTAAACATTCCGCAAAATTATTCATTTGTTTCTCCCCATATACAGCATATGGAAGATTTTTAACTTAGATAAATTCAGTATAGATTTAAAATCTTTATTTAATCCAACCTTAAAAGAATTTGATTCTCATACAAAAACTTATACCGTTACTTTAATTTCAATAATCTTTCCAATACTAACCGCAATAATATTATTCTTTCTTTACAAAAAATATCTAAAAATCAAATGCACGAGAACAATTAATTCCGTTGAAGAACAGGCATAAAAAAAAAAATTTTTTGATTAAAATTTAATTAAAAAAAAAACCAAAACCAAATTAATTTAAGAATTATTCAATTTTCCATTTTATAAAACCAAATTAATAATAATAAGTTTTCTCGTTTATCAAATTTAAGCTAAGAGTATACGTAATAATAATAATGATAATATAATTAAAATAATCAAAAAAAAAAGAAAAAAGGAAATGTATTGCTAATAAATTTCATTAATCTATTATCAAATACAATTTTTATAAAATAAACTTAATAAATAAATAAAACTAAATTAGTTTAATAAGAAAATTAATAATTGAAATTGAATATCAAGAATATATTATCTAAGCAATAATAAGAAAAATAATAATAGAATATATCTAAGCAATAATAAAAAAAAAAACGAAAATATCAAATTAGAATTTAAGCAAATATAAAGTAAATTTAAAAAAGAAAAGAGACTAGGTAGCCAAAAGAAAATTTTCTTTTTTCCTTTCAACTTTCTTTTTTCTAAGGGGGGAGGGGTGTTATGGAGCCACTCTTATCCATAACCATTGAGTCACTGTAAGTAATTAAACTGTTTTGTAATATTTGTTGATTAATTGTTATTTACAATTATTTAAAGGAAAACAAATATTACGTTACAGTTTAATTACTTACAGTGACTCAATGGTTATGGATAAGAGTGGCTCCATAACACCTGGTGTCAGGTAGTGCTGGATTGAGGTACTTGTTTTATGAGTGTAATTGTAAATAACAACACAATTATTTTTTTAATTTTCAGTACAATGTCAGCAAAAATAAATACTGTGTCAGCAATTGTATATTACGATTTTGTTCGAAACTTGAAAATTGTAAACGATACGGATGAAAATGCAAAATTTATGATAAAAATTGTTCTTGTAATAATTGGTGTGTTCTCGACGGCCATGGGATTTATGGTTGATAAATTTAGCTTCATCTTACAACTGCAAGTCTCAATGCTTGGAATTACCCATGGTGCATTGTTTGGAATATTTATTTTAGGAGCTCTATGGCCATATGCAAATGCCAATGGAGTTTTAACCGGTGGAATTGTTGCATTAGGAACTGTATCTTGGATTGTTATTGGAGCACAATTTAACATACTGAGTGGAAGTGCTGTATCAAAACCTCTACCCGTTTCATTGGAAAATTGTGATGCTATGGGGATTAATGTTACAAATATATTACACAATCAAAACAATTCAGTGATTAATAGTGGAGTTGAAAATGAATCATTTTCAATATAAACATTGGCTATCCATGGTATATAGTTATAGGATCTTTTATATCAATAGTTGTGGGTATCATTGCCAGCTTTTTAATGGGAGGCAGAGATCAAAGTAAATTGTATTCTCATTTATATCCTCCTATTACCCAATGGATGTGTCCTAAGGGATTATTAAAAGAAGATATTAGTTTACCAGAAATGAAACGATTTTTAGAAAATAAAGATTTAGAAGTTTGTGATTAGTAAAATTTATATTTAGATTTTATTTTATTTTTCATTAAACCTTTTATACGCATATAATAAGCTTATATTCCAGGATACATTAATTATATGCCAGATTGTAGGCTTTATTGAGAGATAATGAAAAATATAATAAAAACTAGAACAGAAATTAAAAGAAATATCTGATGATTTGTAATTTTTCCGTATACGGAGGAGATCCATCAGCTTTTGTTAATTTGTATAATTGTTTTAATTAATCTACGGGTGTGACAGACCCGTGTGCGTTTGCCGCTACACCTAAACTGTCTGTATCTTTACTTTTCGTAGACTTATTTTTCATCTAGAGGATGGTAGAATGTAGAATGGATTACCAGGATGGGTCATTCCAGATCTTAGGCAGTTTTTACCTTTCGATCTCTATATCTACAGTTTAATGAAAACACTTCGTATATCCATGTTGTAAAATATATATATTTCATTCTTTTAATCTTTTATAATATTTGTTTTAAAAATACAATTCGTTATAGTTCCATATTTGGAACATATCATGTCCAAAGTTTTACTACTTTTTCTTTACTTAAAATTAGTTTTTTTCTACCTAATACTTACATCCGTGTTTCTCTTAGTCTTAATTTCTCATCACAATTCATGATCCAAAATAATAGTCAAAGGTAAAAACAATAAATTTCTCCATTCCTTGTTATCATTTCGTCATCAAACAAAAGAATAAATATATTATTTGTTTTGATGACACAAATTCATAAACATCACAATTTTAAATAATGTAATATTTTGTTATATAATAAAATTGTTGAATTTTATATTAAGCAAAAAAATGTAAACAAATTAAAGTCATTAACAAAACATAAGTGTTTTGAAATGCAAACTTGCTTTTTCATATTTATTAAATTCGAATTAATTTGAAATAAGAATTTAGTTCATTTGGAAAAATGTATAACATAGATGCACTTGTTTGTTTCACTTTAGGCATGAGAATTATTACATAGGTTTGAGAATAATCACGAATCTTAATCTTTACTGATATGTAAAATCGATCTTACAAATTGTACAAATCATTATCTTGATTATAGGAGATGGATCATTATCTTAATTATTAGTAATGTATTGGGCATTACACTCCTGTCGTACTCCTACCGCGTACTCCTATTGACTCACGATTTAATGTGAGATATTAGATAAAATTGGCAATAGCAGGGAGATATTATCAGCCAAGGTGATATCTTACTGAATCTGGTGAATGAACTCTATTCGATCAACGGTACTGTCAATTTCTTTTCTGTCTTTCTACAAGTGGGGAATTTCAGAGTCCCCTTAATGTGACTGCGGCGCTCCACAACAAACCATAAAACACATTGCAACTGTGTGTCCAACTCGACGATACAATGGCGACATCTCAGACATTCATTTGGCAACTCCCGATGTAGTAGCATGGATAAACTCACTCGATGTAAACATCTAATGTTCAAATTTACTGCCCAATGCTTAAATATTTTAATCTTTACTTTTTAACTAAAATACGCGCAATAAAATTGAATGTAAGCTCATTTAATGTGTATTCATGTTTTGTTTTAGGTAGATTTCATAGAAAAATCTACCTATTTTAAGTTTTATTTTTATTTTTTTAATGTGTCATAAAAACCATACGCTAAATAACTGTGAATTTCATATGCAGTTTTCTTTTTAAGTTGAGGTTTGATTGCGTACATTAATGTTTTGGCTATCCATGGCTATCCTGAGTTGAGGTTTGGTCGCGTACATTAATGTTTGTGATAACTTGTGATCGAAGCATTAATTTCATCTGATCAAAATGATAATGTTGTTGTTGATGATATTGATGGAGTATTTTGTTCTAACTCTTTATCATTGGATATATTAATATTTTCTTGTCTAGTCTGTGGTGAGTTTGGTGATGTTGTACATTATGATGTCAGATAGATACGTTGAAGGCTGAATAACGATCGGATTGGGTTTGAACGTGTCCGATGTTCGGGCGATTCATTAGCATATGGTATAATTTCACCAAGTGTTAAAGGTTTAGGTTCTTCAAACTCATTTTCAGTTGTCGATGGTGTAGATCGTAGAGAGCATAATTTTGTATCCTAGATTTGGGTGACTGTCGTTAAAAATATTGATCCTGTGGAAATAAAGAATGGAAATTGTTTTATTGATATTTTTGATAGATTTTCGTTGTCAATAAAAAATAAACAATTTAATGGACCACAGTTAAAGGTTAACAATTATCTCAAGTTTGTATAATAAAAGTTATAGTAGATTCTTGTATGAGTTGAGAATGATGGCAATTCTTCACGAGGATGAAGTTTCCCGCAGTGAGCGTAGCGAGTGGAGGGAATCATTCGAGTGAAGAATTGCCATCATCCTATGCGAAAACAAGATGCTATTTTATCCACGAGTGCAAAATATTTCGATTAATTTCCAGTTTGCCTTCTAAAGTTTTTATCACCATATTGAAATATGTAAATCATAGATAGCATAGAAAAACGAAATTTAAATTTACTATTTTATATTTTATATATGTATTGTTCTCGTTTTAACCTTATGATAATACTATACCAACAAATAAATTATAGAACTGTAGTAGAATGTTACGATTGCATCACATTCTATACACAAGTTAGAGAATGTATAAAATTACAATGGAAGACATACACATGGAAAGTATATATTCTTTAGTAGTCGTGGATAATAGTAGATTCTTGTATGAGCTTAGAATAAAGGCAATTCTTCACGAGGATGAAGTTTCCCCGAAACGAGCGTAGAGAGCTGAGGGAATCATCCGAGTGCAGAATTGCCATCATCCTAAGCGAATACAAGATGCTATTTTATCCACGACTGTAAAATATTTCGTATAATTTTCAATTTTCATTCAAAAATTTGTATCGCCATATTGAAATAAAAACATCAAAGATAGCGAAAAACAAAACAAGTTTGTTGTTTTATTTGTTAGGGGAATATTTAATAAACTATAGAGCTGTTAAAGACTTTTAATCAAATTCACTAGTTGTGGAATGAATACAATTACAATGGAAGACATACGCATGGAAAGCATATATTCTTTAGTAGTCGTGGATAAAATATTTTATCCACGACTAACAAAGAGTATATACATCTTTCATTGTATATATATCTTTCATTGTAATTGTATTCATTCCAATTTATATATAAAATTCTTCTTTATTTATTTCATTCCACTTTATTTATAAAATATTCCCCTAAAAACTTAAAAACTTGATTTGTTGGTATAGTAATATAAACAAGTTTAAACAAAAACAATACATATATAAATCTAAAATAAACAACAAACGTTTTGTTTTTCTTGTTTTCTATGATAAATTAATTTCAATATGGCGATATAAAGTTTTAAATGAAAACTTTATATTATTTGAAATATTTTTAAAGTCATGGATAAAATAGCATCTTGTATTCGCTTAGGATGAAGGCAATTCTTCACTCGGATAATTCCCTCCACTCGCATACGATCGTTCCGGGAAACTTCATCGTCGTGAAGAATTGCCTTCATTCTAAGCTCATACAAGAATCTACTATTACAACTTTATCCTATTTTCAAAATATTGTTAAAATCAATGAGTTACTCAGAGTTAATATTCTTCTTCTAGTGTAGGTTTACCTGTAAGGGTAAAAACAATGAGAACAACGATTTCAAACACGTTATTTGTGCTCAGCGTACCGGCAGCTTTAATGTAAAATATCACTCGTTAAATCTTTTTTTTGTGAAACCATCAGGAATAAGAATACCCGCCTAAGAACGCTCTGCTTTGTGGATATTTTCCTTTTATATGGAACAATGACGATTGCTGGAGTTTTGTCGGTTTATGTTTTTTTTTGAGATAATCGTTGACTAAAAAAATTGACTCTGGAAAAAACAATTCTTCAAGGTCATGTTTTTATGTTTTTTCGGGTATGGTCTCTTTACAGTTCAGCAGCACTCCTGAAAAAATCATTAACGTCAAAAAAGCTTTATGGTGTAGTAAATTTATTGGTAATGAATGAACTAATTTACAATAATTTAAAACGTTATTCGAACTTTTAGTCATCAAATTTAAATGCAATTCAAAATAAAATACGTTGCTGGTCGATGGCTCATTTTACAATGTTTACTACTGTTTTGCAACTATCATCGTTATTATTTTAGTAATCTTAGCTTGTTCATTATTTACTTATTACTTGATCACGAAATATATAAACAAACAAGAACGACGAATATAACGTAGGATAGGAATGACAAACATTTTGAAAAAGGTTAAATACTGAATGAGATTTTATAAATTTAATAGACCAATAAACTATAGTTGTTTTAACTTTATATTCAATTTAAATATTTATTGAATAAAAATATAATTTACATTATATTTCAAACATAACATTTGTTTTAGTTTTTTATTTTCATAAAGCACAGATCTATGACTTATTAGCATGAGATGTAAATCGAGGGTGGGTGGGTGAGTTTTCTGCATAGGATCTTGATGAAACTTTGGCAAATGATACAGGTTCACTTGAAACTAGAAGATCTGGATTCATTTTAAATTTGGACAAAATGGCGGGGTGTCTCCCGAACACCTCTAAGTTTAAATCTTGAATAACTTCTGATCCCGAGCTATGATCTTATTGAAACTTAGTATATAAGGTTTTAGTACTGTTTCCAATATTTCTGCATACCAACTTCCGGTTTGTCACTTCAGGTTAAAAAGTTTTTTTTTCAAGTGTTTATCCCTACTGTAGCCTACAATTACCGATCGATTTTCATGAAACGTTGCGAAAAGCTTTTAAATAACATGACAAAGATTTTATCAGCTTTTGGAGCACATTGGATAAAGTGTTGGGGGGTCCACCATACAACAGGTGGTTTTTTCCACAAAGTTTTTATGTTTGTTGGGAGCATAAAACATTCATTCGTGAATGAATTTTGATGACACTTTGGAAAAAGACGCAAATATGTATGACAAAGAACTGATTAGTTTTTGAGCGATAGTCAACAAAGTGGTGGGGGTCCCTTGAGCACCTGTTTTTTTGGAAGCTCTACAACTTCTGTACCTGATAAGCGAATTGGATGAAACTTGGTACATGAGTATGTAGTACGGTTTACAATAGTTCTGCATCCCAACTTTCGGTTTTTCACTTCCGGTAAAAAAATGTTTTTTGTACTTTTTTGAAGTTTTTTCAGTGTCTTTATGCACACTACAGCCTACAATAATTAAGTGATTATGATGCAACTTATGGAATAGGGTTCCAATTAGTGTGAAAAGATAATTATCATGTTTTGGGACACATTGATCAAAGTGGTGGGGGGTCTACCATACAAATGCTGACTTTTCACACTTTGTTTTTTAAGTTTGTTGGGAGCATACAGACTTCATTCATTAATTTATTTTAATGACACTTTGGAAAAAGATGGAAACTTAAGTAACAAAGAACTGATTAGTTTTTGGATAATATTGGAATAAGTGGTGGGGGTCCTCCCGAACACCTGTTTAATGTGTCACACTTTTTTCAATGTTTGTTGGGAGCACACAGCATTCGTTCGTGAACGAATTTTGATGACACTTTGGAAAAAGATGCAAACATGTATGGCAAAGAACTGATTAGTTTTTGAGCGATAGTGAACAAAGTAATGGGGGGTCCCTGGAGCACCTGTTTTTTTGAAAGCTCTATAACTTCTGTACCTGATAAGCGAATTGGATGAAACTTGGTACATGAGTATGTAGTATAGTTTACAATAGTTCTGCATTCCAACTTCCGGTTTTTTACTTCCGGTAAAAAAATTTTTTTTGTACTTTTTTGAAGTTTTGTCAGTTTCTTTATGTACACTACAGCCTACAATAATGAAGTGATTATTATGCAACTTATGGAATAGGGTTCCAATTAGTGTGAAAAGATAATTATCATGTTTTAGGACACATTGATCAAAGTGGTGGGGGGTCTACCATACAAATGCTGACTTTTCACACTTAGTTTTTTAAGTTTGTTGGGACGGGCATACAGACGTTATTGGGCATACAGACGTCGTTCATTATTTTATTTTAATGACACTTTGGAAAAAGATGGAGACTTAAGTAACAAAGAACTGATTAGTTTTTGGATAATATTGGAATAAGTGGTGGGGGTCCTCCCGAACACCTGTTTAATGTGTCACACTTTATTCAATGTTTGTTGGGAGCACACAGCATTCGTTCGTGAACGAATTTTGATGACACTTTGGAAAAAGATGCAAACATGTATGGCAAAGAACTGATTAGTTTTTGAGCGATAGTGAACAAAGTGGTGGGGGGGTCCCTGGAGCACCTGTTTTTTTGAAAGCTGTATAACTTCTGTACCTATAATAAGCGAATTTGATGAAACTTGGTACATGAGTATGTAGTACGGCTTAAAATTGTTCTGGATCTCAACTTCCGGTTTTTTACTTCCGGTAAAAACATTTTTTTTGTACTTTTTTGAGGTTTTGTCAGTGTCTTTATGCACACTACAGCCTACAATAATGAAGTGATTATGATGAAACTTATGGAATAGGGTTCCAATCAGTGTAAGAAGATAATTATCTTCTTTTGGGACACATTGATCAAAGTGGCGGGGGTCTACCATACAACTGCTGACTTTTCACACTTTGTTTTTAAAGTTTGTTGGGAGCATACAGACTTCATTCAGTAATCAATTCTAATGACACTTTGGAAAAAGATGGAAACTTAAATGACAAGGAACTGATTAGTTTTTGGACAATATAGGGATAAGTAGTACGGGGTCTCCCGAACACCTGTTTACTGTGTCAACATTTCTTCAATGTTTGTTGGGAGCACACAGCATTCGTTCGTGAACCAATTTTGATGACACTTTGGAAAAAAATGCAAACATGTATGGCAAAGAACTGATTAGTTTTTGAGCGATAGTGAACAAAGTGGTGGGGGGTGTCCCATACACCTGTTGCTTTTAAAACTCTATAACATCTGTACCTGATAATCGAATTGGATGAAACTTTGTACATAAGTATTTAGTATGATTTACAAAAATTCTGCATCCCAACTTCCGGTTTTTTACTTCCGGTAAAAAAAAATTTTTTTAATTGTTGCAGTTTTTTCAGTATCTTTATGTTCACTACAGCCTACAATAATGAAGTGATTATGATAAAACTTATAGAAAGGTTTCAATTAGTGTAAGAAGATAATTATCATCTTTTGGGACACATTGATCAAAGTAGCGGAGGATCTACCATACAACTGCTGACTTTTCACACTTGATTTTTAAAGTTTGTTGAGAGCATACAGATTTCATTCATTAATCAATTTTAATGGCACTTTGAAAAAAGATAAAGACTTTATTGACAAAGAACTGACTAGTTTTTGGACAATATTGGGATAAGTGGTGGGGTCCTCCCGAACACCTGTTTATTGTTTCAATGTTTGTTGGAAGCATACAACATTCGTTCGTGAATGAATTTTGATTACACTTTGCAAAAAGATGCAAATATGTATGGCAAGGAACTGATAAGTTTTTTTAGCGATAGTGAACAACGTGGTAGGGGGTCCTCCAAACACCTGTTATTTTGGAAACTCAATAACTTCTGTACCTGATAATCGAGTTGGATGAAATTTGGTACATACACATTTAGTACGGTTTACAACTGCTCTGCATCCTAACTTCCGCGTTGTCACTTCCGATAAATTTTTTTTTACTTTTTCTCGTACAACAGAATTTATGATTTTTGGGATACTACTGCCTGCTTTAATATTTTTATTATTAGAACTACAAAGTCCATAATATTGGTTAGCTTTTAATTAAAGTATTTTATGGATATTAGCTCATTATATATTCAGAACACTATGTTTCCAGAGCTGTGGTTAAGTCAGCCTATGCATCAGCGTCGCAATATTTTTTCCCAAAAATTGAAAAAATGTTGTTGTTGTTGTTTTGAAAATTCATTATTGTTTATAATTAGGGAATAGTTTCTTTGGGATTTTGGAATATTTGGAAGTGGCTTAGTTGAAATAAATATACGTACATATATTGATTACACATTTACAAAAGTTTTTTATAAAAAGATAGATATTTGTATTATATTTGAGGTGTAAAAGTTGTTTGATGTTGTTGTTGGTTATAAATTATATGTGATAGTATTGCAATTGTGACGTAGGTAGTTAGAACGTTAATCCACCAAAGGATTTAATATGTTATTAAGGAATGTTAACCGAATTAAACAAAACTATTCCAAAATTGCATTGATAAAGTAGTTTCCGTTTATGTATTTAGTTAGATTGGTTTGATAAATTTTTGGGATTATTCTGTTGCTACTTAAATATTTTATTTAAACTAATCGGACGTATCCAATTCTTTTTGTACACAAAGCTGTCTGGTCCCGAAATCTACCTATTTCTAGTGGATATACGTGCCGCTTGGACTTTTTTTTTAGTTTTATTGTATGTTCCCTCTTTGTATTTTAAGTTAAATGTGATTGTTTTAGAAATTTGTTATGTATAGAGTCATATGTATACAAAATTTGACATTGTTAGTATTAGTAAATTTTTTCTTGAATATAAAAACCTTTGTATCAAACTAAACGACTTTACTCCTGAGGTTGTCCTAAAAAGACATATATTGAGTGATCATAAAAATAAAATAAAATCTTTTGCTTCGGTCTGAAAGACCTAAGTATTACATTCATAAGCCAAAAGTAAATTCTTACCCCCACCTTTTTTGGCATTTCTCGACGTTTTAGGACCTACTGATTCTAAAAGAGCAAAAAAAAAATTTATGTCTGTCTGCCGGCCGGCATTACCTACGAAATCTAGAAAACCGCTGGAGGGATTTCAAAAATTTGTTTTTCTAAAAATAGGTATACTCAAGGGACAGGTCCGAAAGGACGCTGTGTTCGATGACTGTACCGGAAGTATGTCAAAAAAATCATTATGTGTGTCAAAAATAGCAAATTTTCATATTTTTGGCTTAAAAACGTCCATTTTAAGTGATTACGAGTAGGAACATTGAATTTGGAGAAATCTTGATGGTAGGGAAAAAAAATAAAATCAATTATTTGTTTGAAATAAAATTTTATTATTATTATTGAGAATTATGACATTATAAGTTTGTCAAAGAAATGTTGTCAAGTGTGTCAAAAGAAAGATTTTTATTTATTTTTTTATCCAATTTTTTGGAAAAAAATAAAATTAATTATTTGTTTGACATGAAATTTTATTATTATTATAGAGAATTATGGCATTATAAGTTTGTCAAAAAGTGTGTCAAAAAATGATTTCATTTATTTTTTTAGCCAATTTCTTGGAAAAAAAATGTATCTGTTTTTATGACGTAAATGTAATTGAAAATGAAATTGGAGATGGAAATTTTTGAATTTGTTATAGTTTTTGAAATATTTTTGGAATTTAGAAAAAAGTTTGTATTTTTGATTTTGTAATAATTTTTGCATTATTTTTATAATAATGGAAAAAGTTTCAAATTTTGATTTTGTAAGAATTTTTGGAATATTTTTAGAATTTTGAAAAATTTAAAATTTTTGATTTTATTATAATTTTTGGAATTTTGAAAAAAATTTCGATTTTTGATTTTGTAATAATTTTTGCAATATTTTTAGAATTATGGAAAAAGTTTGAATTTTTAAGAATTTTTGGAATATTATTGGAATTTAGAAAAAGTTTAAATATTTGATTTTGTTCTAATTTTTTAAATATCTTTGGAATTTTGAAAAAAGTTTGATTTTATTCAATTTTTACAATATTTTTGGAATTTTGAAAGAAATACGAATTTGTGATTTTGTAATATTTTCTCGAAACGCTAAATGGAGAGGTTTTTGAGTAGTTTGCTGAGTGTATCATCTTTTCACTAAATTATGTTGATTTATGATCTGTTATAATTTTCCGACAACGCATTGATGTTCCGTGTTAGTTTGGTAATATGTACATATCTAAACAGAGATAAAAAATACATGTACTTTAACAAAAAGTTATGTTTGATATACATCGCTGCCCAAAACTAAAAACCGTGTTCATACTATAAAATCCTTTGCGATTGTAGAAAAGGTGTTTGTTATGTTTAGGTTTTATTATTTTTATATGTGTACCATCTACGCACATAACAACCACAGGAATACCACATTTATCATAAAAATATTGCTTTGCTTCAAATTTTTCTGCATTTGACTGATACAAATTTATTCATTTTGAACATAACTTTTCCTCCAGTATGTCCAACATTGAAGCAAATATTTTAGAAAACGTAGATTGGGATATATTGACGTTCCCTTCATTTGCAACGCTTTGCTGATAGCTTCCTTGTCCCAAAAAACGTAAACATGCAGCTAATTTGACGGTTGGTTTCAAAGAACTTAAGCGTCTTGTGACGTTGAGCACTTCTTCAATTTCTTTTAATACATACTCAAAAGCAATTTTATTCAAACAGCAATTTTATTCAATTTGTTTGGAAACTAATTAAGGAAGGAAATATTGGTTTATTTCATTTATTTGTATATAAAAGTTATTTCTATACCTTTTTTCGTCCATTTCAAAAATGTTTGGGGCAGTTTTTCTTAAATTTTGTTTCACAATTCTTTCTTGTCTCTCTTGTCCTCCGGTTTCTACATCATCTTCCAATAAAAATACAGCAACTGTATCCATTTAATAAATTCTGAAAGTTATATTAAATAATTCAATTTCATTGCCATGTTTTTAAAATATAGATTTTACATCACTTACCAAAAACCACTAAAATATTCTAATTATATGTTTTTTATTTAGTTAATATTTTTAATAACAGTAAACAAATTCATAAAAGCTTTTATCACTCACAAGAAATTGAAATTTTTTTACAAACAATTGATTTTGACAGCACATTTAACTTCGAAAAAAAATTCGAACTAAAATGTTATCACGTGTTTTCAATCATACCAACATTTGGTGAAGGTGAATAAATTCTACCGCGTGATGCGTTCTCCGTGCGTTTTCAATCATAAGCCCCTATATGAACTTTTAATAATTAAAATGTTGCTAAACATTTTTAAACAAATGTAATAGTAGTTTAATCAATGAGTGAATAATGAAGTAGTTTATTCTCAAGCAAAAGTTTAAAATTTGAGCGAGGCACGAGCGAGAATTTTAATTTGCGAGAGAATAAAATTCATTATTCACGAATCGATTACAATACTTTATTCTCTGACAAAGATTTTATTATAAAAAAGAATTGTGTATTATAAAAAATAAAAACATTTTCTTCAATTAAAACAATAAATCTTTATTTAAATCTTTATCAATAAATTACAATCTCATTGCCAAACGATGCGGAGTTACCGTGTTTGAATAGTATTGAGATAAATATGAAGGGGCTGAAATCTCACAGCTCTGAGATATCAAGACTTCGGTTAGGATTTTGATATGGGTTTCGGCAAAAAACTTTTTTGAGGACATTGTTTTTAGTTATCGTCAGCGATGTATATCAAACATAAAATTCTTTGTAAAATTACATGTATTTTATCTCTGTTTAGAAATTTATTACAAAACTAACACGAAACATCAATGCGTTGTCGGAAAACTAAAACAGATCATATATTAACATAATTTAGTGAAAAGATGAAACACTCAGCAAACTACTTTAAAACCTCTCCATTTAGCGTTCCGAGCAAATATTACAAAATCGCAAATTCAAATTTCTTTCAAAATTCCAAAAATGTTGTAAAAATTAAGTAAAATCAAACTTTTTCAATATTCTAAAAATATTCCAAAAATTATTACAAAATCAAAGATTAAAACTTTTTCCAAAATTCTAAAAGTATTGCAAAAATTATTACAAAATCAACCATACAAACTTTTTTCAAAATTCCGAAAATATTTCAAAAACTATAACAAATTCCAAAATTTCCATGTCCAATTGCATGTTCAATTACATTTACGTCATAAAAACAGCTAAATTTTTTTTTCCAAAAAGTTGGCTAAAATAATAAATGAAATCGTTTTTTTGACACACTTGACAATATTTTTTTGACGAACTTATAATGCAATAAAATTCTCAATAATAATGGGATTTCGTTTCATACAAATAACTAATTTTATTTTTTTCTAAAAAAATGAATGAAAATCATTCTTTTCACATTATTTTTTTGTAAAACTTATAATGTCATAATTCTCTATAATAATAATAAAGTTTCATGTCATACAAATAATTAATTTTATGTTTTATATATTTCTAGTCGAAAACTAATCAATCCAAACCAAAATCAATCTTTTGAGACACTTAACGATTGTTTTGAAATACTTCTAAAACTTCAATCAAGGTCCTGGTCTTACATACGAATATCAATCATCCAGATTTCTCAAGATTCAAATTTACTACTCAATATCACTTAAAGAAACGTTTTAAAGCCAAACATATGAAAATTTGCTATTTTTGACAAACTTCCGTTACAGTTATCAAACACATTACCCTTTCGAACCTGCCCATTGAGTAGACCTATATTTAGAAAAACAAAATTTTTTGAAATTCCTTCAGCGATTTTCTATGTTTCGTAGGTAATAGGACGGACGGACAGACATACAAACAGACATACATTTTTTATTGCTTTTTTAGGATCAGTAGGTCCTAAGACGTCGAGAAATGCCAAAAAAAAAGTAAGGGCAAAAATTTCACTTTTGACTCACGCATTCAATACTTTGGTTTTTTTAAACCGAAGTAAACATCGATTTCAATATTCGTTCTGGATCAAAATATAAATTTGTTTATAATAAAACTAATTTTGAATTGTACTATATAACTCCATTTCAATTGTACTCCATTTTTTTTTTTTTTTTTTTTAATAAAATGTGTTGTGTAGTAGGAATTACAGTACGTGTCACAATAACGCATAAAAACCTTTAAAGACCAAGGTCCTACAACAACATACGTTCAAAGGTGTTGATGGACGTAAATCTTTCTTTTTTTGTTTTTTTTATATTTTTTGTTAAAGAATGGATAACTCAACAAAAAATCCTATCACTGACAAAATATGACATAGGCCAATATTTTATGATAGAATAGAGAAAATAAAAGTAAATTAAAAAGTAAATAGCAAATTTTTACAAAAATTTGGTGAAACAAAACAAAACTGTAGTTGCCAATAATCCAGCCGGTTGCATATTCCTTGATCCTGTGACGCGCTGTCTTTCTTCAAGATTAAAGCCTACACATAGTTCTATGAAGGCTCGTTTCTTCAAGGAAGCAATAGCGTCTCATCATCAAGGATTATTTCACAGCTAAGATTGCGGGGTGCTACCGTTGACTGCATACAGTTCATCCGCCACCATCCCTAAGATGTCACCTTGGCTAGTGATATCTCACTGCTATTGCCAGTGGTATGTGATATATCACGCTAACTCGTATGGCAATAGCAGGGACTGGAGTACGCGGGGTTGTCACACCCGTAGATCAAAAATAAAATAAAAAAATGTTTAAACAATAAAAACTGATCCCTTCATGCGGGACTTTCAATTGTACTCCCCCCCACCTAATTTGAATTGTACTCCAATAATTAACACGCTTAGTTTTGCAATTACTTGCACGCTAACAAATTGTGGTGCTTATATTGTCAGGTTTCAAATTATGGCACTAAAATTATCACGATAACAGATTATCACGCACAAATTTTACTGTGCTAACAAATTTGTTTAGTTGTGGCTACACCTGTGTTTGAGGTGTGTATAAAAAATATTGTATTTTTTGATAAAGCTATTAAAATATGAAGTTTGCGGCAGCTACGCTGGTGAACTAAACTATTTTTATTTTATTATTTAGTAAATTTACTTTATTATAACCAGATGAAACATAAAACCAGATTTAAAAGATAATGTTAGTGGTAAAAATGCTTCTAATATTTTGGCTAAACCAAGCAGTTAAAAACTAATTTTGAAGTGGGCTATTATTTTGAAAACGTACATCGAAAAAAAAACAACTATTTTTTAAAAATCTGAAATTTTGATATTTTGTTGGTATTGACGAAAGGAAAAAAGTTATTTCTGCTTTTATTTTTTGTGTACTCTGAATCGGAGTTATGCGCGGTTGAATTTTGAGGCTTTTTCACGTAGTTTTTGTTAATGGTGGCAATGCTTTGTGAATAGGTGCCACAAATTTCATCCGACTTACGTATATTTTTGCAAGTAAAAAGGAAAATAATTGAATAATTGAAATAAGTAAGTTTAAAATTAATAACTTTTCTCTTTTCCGCTAGGCGGCGCGTAAAACCTTGGTTTACTTCAAAGCTCATATCTCAAAAAGTATCTTTTTTTTTTTTTGTTTTTCACAAATTTTAAAGTAAACATATGCAGCTATGAAATTGAGAAATAAAAAGTCAGCAATTCAATATGGATTTTTTCTTACGATTTTTTAAAGTTTGGTATATGAAAAATTCACATGTGTTCTTTTATTAAGTTAATAATCCTGTACTAAATGTGGATCTAATAAATTAAACATTTCATATTTTAACACCTGCAATAAATTTGAACCATTTTTTGTGTATTTCTGATTGAGAAACAGGTTTTTATTCAGAATAAGAATTGGAGATCCCAATGATCGAAGATTTTGTTATAATTTCAACATCACCAACACTAACATTAGAAAAAAACATTAAAAAATATTTTTCCTATAAACATTATAATTGAATCAATATTATAAATAAATACATTAAAAAACTAATTTATATATTTTTTTTTGCCTTTAAATTGAAATATTTATGATCATCAGAAAAAGAAAACATTTTGGCAATTATTTTATCGGGGGTAGTGTTATTCGGTAAAAAACAGTGGAATCCTTGAGTTCTTTGTTTTCTTCCAAGAACATTTCGTAGATGTCGGTGAGGGTCCATAACACCAACCGCTTTGATTTCTTAATTTTTGTCGATCCTTCTGTGATAGTAACAACATCTTTAAGGCCAGGCATTGTTCTACTAATTTCCTCTGATAAGAAGTATGTTTGAATTTGTTTTACTATATTTTGTGACAAACTGTGCACTTGTTTGCTTTGAGGCCAACTGTAAGGACCTACTTACTGTTTCCAACAGATCCATGGCGAATTCTACCAGTCGTCTTGATGCATTAAATTCATCCTGGATACGTTGATTTGACCAAAATTTACGTGGTAGAGTTGTCAACAAAAACACTTGTTTTGATTTACAGCTGGCATCTTTAAACTCTTTTTTAAGGTTCATAAGCCATGATGTATATTCACATTCCTCGTTTGGTGATAACACTTTAACTGAATCTACTTGAAATATTCTTTGACTTATTGCCGATGTGACACTTGCAATTTTTTTATAACTTCCTGTTGTAATATGATTTTGTTTGATAGGAGATTCGGCTAACCTTCCAAGAACATTGTTAATATCTTCTAAAATGTCATTAAGTAGTTCAGGAACTGGTGGAGATATAGTATCAACCGAAACTGGTGATGGATCTAAAGATGCTGGAGGTATTTGAATATTTTCGTTCGTTGGAACATTTTCAACATCCTGATTTATAGAAATAATTTCACTATCGATAGTTTCCGAACATGAAAGCTGCTGTATAGAAAATATTAGTTGCATATGAATTTTTATTCATTTTAATAAAATAATTAAATTTACCTTATTTTTATAGATATAAGTGCTACATGTTTCACATATAAACTGGTCATCACGCAAAGTAAAATTTAGGGTCGCAGCTTTTTGAATAGCAGCTGGTGTGACCAGTTTCACATTTTTTGATGTCCGCTGATGATTTTTGAGACCGTACAAGTTACAGCACAATTTGAAAGGCATTTCTATTATTATCTTTTCTAAACGTTATGTCTTCTAAATATTTTGGAATATAATTTTCAATTCAAAACTTCAGTATGGAATTGGTTGCTATGCGGGAACTTATTTAAGTACGCTAAAACCTTTACTATTAGCTCAAAAATATATAGTAAGAATAATCTATAACCGAAAAAAACTTGATCATAGCTGGCCAATATTTCATTTTAATTGGATTCTTCCACTAAGGCATCTATACATTTATAGGATTCTTAAAATATTTTATATTATGAGTGGTAACCGAATGCTGAGGTATCATAGAAATCTCAATAGATTGCTCCGGTCTCAGCAGCTTGCTAATGTTCCGCGATTTAGAACTACTCATTACAGAAGATTCTTTACTATAATAGCCCCTAGCATATTTAATCAATTACCGTCCGATATTCGTCATAGTTCACTCTCTTTGTCTACGTTTCTTAAGCAGGTAAAGTCATGGCTTTTTACCTTTGATTTAACCAAAATTGAAGAGTTGTTCAAGGTTATAATATGATGATCTGTGTTCGTTTGTTTAACTTTTGTATTTATTTCTAAACAGTTGGCTAAATGATTGTTATTAATTTATGATATTTAATTTATTATATTGGTTTGTTGTATATATATTATTAGACTTATAAAATTAGTTGTTTAGTCATTAGTTATTTAATTATTGCTTTTAAAAATAGCTGTCTATATATTTACACTTATAAAGAATATTATCTTAAAATTTTTTACTCAAATCTTATCATGTAGCTTAATCCCCACGCCACATGTTTTAATTATTTTCGAGCTTATACAGATTTTTTTAAACCCCGGCTTAAAACAATCTGTTGGTTAAGAAAGGGCACATAACTCTAGGCGTTTTTAACGACTAAAATATGCTCTTAATTTTTTCCAACTTACATTACTAACTAAAACTAAAAGCGAATAATAGTGTTATCTAAATTATTATAATAACAATTTGTGTATATTTGTATTTATTTGTAATAGTGTTATCTAAATTATTATATTAACAATTTGTAGTATTGTAAACAATTGGAAAAAACAATAAATAATAATAATAATAATAATAATAATAATAATAAGGCAATCCAATCAATATATATATTCCCTTGAAATAGTTTTGACATAGGTAGAATCAGGTAAAATTAGGTAGGTACAATTTAATATATTTTGATTGGATGCAAGTATAATTTGGTCAAAAACCGTTTGTGGGCGTCATTAGAAATTTTAAATGTTAAAATTATGAGCCTCTAATGAGATTTTAATTAGTAAAAAGGGGCTGAATAGACAGTTTTTAAAATGAATAAACATTTTACGCACCCTTTTAATAATTTAAATTCCTTTATTTTACCACTTAACTTAAATTAATTTTTAATAAGTTTTTAACCATTTAACCGCACAGAAAATGGTTCAAATTTATTGCAGGTGTTAAAATATGAAATGTTTAATTTATTAGATCCACATTTAGTACAAAATTATTAACTTAATAAAAAAACACATGTGAATTTTTCATATACCAAACTTTAAAAAATCGTAAGAAAAAATCCATTTTGAATTGCTGACTTTTTATTTCTCAATTTCATAGCTGCATTTGTTTACTTTAAAATTTGTGAAAAACAAAACAAAAAGCCTACTTTTTGAGATATGAGCTTTGAAGTAAACCAAGGTTTTACGCGCCGCCTAGCGGAAAAGAGAAAAGTTATTAATTTTAAACTTACTTATTTCAATTATTCAATTATTTTCCTTTTTACTTGCAAAAATATACGTAAATCGGATGAAATTTGTGGCACCTATTCACAAAACATTGCCACCATTACCAAAAACTACGTGAAAAAGCCTCAAAATTCAACCGCGCATAACTCCGATTCAGAGTACTCAAAAAATAAATGCAGAAATAACTTTTTTCCTTTTGTCAATGCCAACAATATATCAAAATTTCAGATTTTTTAAAAATCAAAAATTTAAAAATCAACAAAAAAATGTACGTTTTCAAAATAATAGCCCAGTCCTTTTTAAAAATATGGAGGCTTTAAAAACTCAAAAAGATTTGGTTTAAATTCAGATTCAATTCAACTTGTTGTTATTAAGTCATATTTTTTGAAACAGTATTTTTCGCATGCGAAAATATTTGTTGCACGCAAAAAAATATGTCAACAGCAACACACAAAACAAGAACATAAAATATTTTTTCAGTTGACAGTATATTTAAATGACAAACTGAGAACGCCTCTTCATATGAAATTTGAAACTTCAATTCGTTATCAAACTGTATGTCAACTGTATGACACATTACATACTATTTATTTATTGCAATAATAAATAATTTGACTAGCTTAACATATCGTAAAAGAAATAAAACTCAACTCAAAACAATCCGCCTTGCATAGAAATAACAATTATTTTAAGTCTTCAAAATATAAACCAGCTGTCAATGTGTTTTCAGTACAAAGCTTTACGTTGATGACTATGTTTTTTTAAATTTCGAAATTGTTGGTAGCCGAATTGCTATGTTTATATTCTTACAACTTATTTATATTATAACGTTATTTATGTAACTTATTTGTTTGAATAAATCAAAATTTTGCGACACTTTACATGTTTGATCGAAAAGTGGTGAATTTTAAAAATCAAATTTAATTTTAGGAATTAACTCAGTAAATTATTTGTGATATAACATCACCCCGATGGAAAATCGGGGAACTGAATCTAAAAAATTATGGTGCAAATTATTAAAAATATATGCAATCCATACAATTTTCGACCGATCTAGTTTCGAACCAATGAGAAAATTTTAAACTTTAAAAAAGTTTATCATTCTCATCAGGGCTAGCCGACTAGATAAACTACCAAAATATGTCAACGTTAAATATAAAAAAAATTAGGAAAATGTCCCATCTTGATGGGATATTTTCCATCGGGGTGATGTTATATCACAAATAATTTACTGAATTAATTGTTGATTATGTGTCAATAGACACAAGTGAAGACTAGTCATCTTCTTCTTACCGATATGAGTTTGTTATTCAATACTAGTATGTCTAGAGTATAACAAAACAGTGATCACCAGAGAAATTAATTGACTACCTGAATCTATTAAATATATATTTATGTAAAGTTTTTGTTTTTATACTTCGCTAGAGTTGTAACCTAATTTTTGGCTTTTATTTAACGTTGACATTTTTTGGTAGTTTATCTTGTCGGCTAGCCCTGATGAGAATGATAAACTTTTTTAAAGTTTAAAATTTTCTCATTGGTTCGAAACTAGATCGGTCGAAAATTGTATGGATTGCAAAAAGTTTTAATAATTTGCACCATAATGTTTTAGATTCAGTTCTTATATTTAATTTTAGGAATTTAGTACAATTTAGCACAGAACTTGTGTCTATATATAATTTTGATACAAATATTGCAACGAAGATGGCGCACTTTAGTTTATATTTAAATATCTTAAACTTGTTTACAAATTTGTTAAATAAATTATACTCGTAATCAACAATTAAATGAATATTTTATTACATTTTGTAAAAAATGCACAAAGTGCTAGTCTTTATTACTAGCGTGAATTGCGTTTCCAAAAGCAAGTGATTACAGCACTCGTTGCGGTCGTGCTGCAAACTAAACTCTTGTTTGGAAAACGCGTTCGCATTAGTAATACAATCTACTATTGTTATACATATTTTAGTATACTACGTTAATAACAATGAACGAAAATAATAAAAAGATTTGAATATAAAAAGAAATACATTTTTTTCTTAGAACAAAACAACAAGGGTATTTCGAAGTATCTGCATGACGTATGATATCATGGATATGGAATAGGCTTGCAGTATGTTTTTCATGTATTATCATACATTATCACACATATGTTCTGTGATATATATAGTTAATTATTTTATTCTTATTCTTTTCCATATAAGGAATTAACTTATTTTCTTATTAAAATTTCTTTGATATCTGTTTGTAATTATTTTTTTTATTTAAACTAATCTGATACATTAGATTCTACTTCTACACAGAACTGGCTGATCCCGAAATCTATTTTTCATCCCCACCTAATTCAATTTGTACTGTATTTAAATTTCTTAAAAAATACGAAATATTTTATAATTGTGATTCAATACTTTTGTGTCATTAACGATAGTTGTTCAATTTATTTTAATTGCAATGTTTAACTTTTGAATTAAATTATAAATTTTAGTTTAATTTTTGGATTAATACAATCGTTTGTCTATAATGAATCTAACTGAGAGCCCAAGCGACAGCCGATATGCTGGCAATTTTGGAGTTATTGATTATATTATGCTTATAGCAACTTTATCTGTTTCATCATTGGTTGGGCTTTATTTTGGATTCTTTGAAAAAAAGTCATCGAAATCAACAGATGATTATTTAATGGGTGGACGAAAAATGCAAGTCGTTCCTATTGCAATGTCATTAATAGCTAGGTAAACATTTATTTTATATGGAATAATTTAAACAGGCAAATTAATTAATCTAATTCGAATTTATTTGATTACAGCCAGTTATCAGCAACTACAGTTCTTGGATCTCCAGTTGAGATGTATACATTTGGAACACAATACTCACTGATTGGTCCAAATATATTTTTTGTTGTTTTGTTTCTTAATTTTGTTTTTCTTCCTGTTTACTACAAAAACAACATCACAAATTGTTATAAGGTAAAGTTTGCTTATGATAAATTTTATAATAATGATCTTATTTAAGTCTAAGAATATTGTGTCAAAAACCAAATCAAAACAGATAACGCTAAGTCGTCAATCAAATCGATGAAGAACCTTATATTTGCTTTTATAAAAAATCAATAATAGCAAATTTGAGATTTAGCATTTTGAAGGCAAAGCAATTGAAAGCTAGATTTTCGTATATGCACCACCTTCCGTGGTTTTTAACAATACCTCAAGAGTCTCAACCGATACATGTGGTGGTAAAAATGTTACGCAGGGTGAAAAGCAACAAAAACGTTTTTTTCGAGAAAATTTCCTTAACGGTAACGTTTTTCGAAAAAAATTTGTAGATTAGAAAATGGCCCACAAAAACGTGAGAATTTTTTTTGTACGAAAGTTTAAAAGTTTAAAAAAATCGGCTGCCATGGTAATTATGTCGCTGTTGCAAAGGACCCTGGTGAATATTCGAAACTGGTTAGCTTGGCAACGCTCCTACATGGAGAATGAATGCGACAAAAAAAACAGTTTTCGAGAAGTGCATTATGGATTCCCTAACGGAATGCATGTGACGAATATTTATAATTATACGTTGAATGCGGCTTCAAAAATTTTAAAAATTTTTTTGTTCTTTCGATTTTTTTGGATGCGATTTTTTTTAAATATTTAGTTGAGAATATGTCGAAATTATGTTACAGAATACTACTACATTTATTTTGCATTCAACGGCAACGCTAGTTTTAAATATATACGAACGACCAACGTTAGTATTAAGTGATATTTTATTGAAAGGACGATGCACTCACAATTTTAATTCAGTTATTTTTACACACTTTTATTTAACTTGACTCTTGAGAGCTTTGATGGGTGGAATTTTTGTATCTTGTAAACAAATTATTCAAACATGGCAGAAGTTGGACTTATTTGTAATAAATCTTTGTTGGAAATTGAAACTGTTGTTGTAGAACGTGAATTTAACACGTGAAGGAGGGATGAAAAAGATAAATGTTTACGAAATGCGATTTCTGTGAACTGAAAGAAAGTTTGTAGAAATGTGGTTGTGAGGACCAAAGGCAGGTTATAGTAACATATTTGCAGTTACATTCAAAATTACGACACAATAACGCTAAATTAATAATTCGTTTATAGATTGCCAAAAATTTTTAACTTCTGAGCTAGTTGTCACAATTACAGCATTAGTTTTGAAATTGATATCCTCAACAGATTTATTCGCGGTTGCCAAAACTAATATAATTTTTAATGTTGTTGTATTTTACGTTTTGTTTGTTCTATTTATTCTTCTAAAGCTGAAGAATTTTTATATTATCTTTGTTAAAGCAAACATTTAATTTTCTATTTGTGTTTATTGTTTGTTATAAGAAATCTTTGTAAACCGTATAATTAATAATTTATTTCGGACTTTTGTTTATAATTCTAACTAATTATGTGAGGTTAAAATTTTTAGTTTTAATATATTGTAATTGTGGTGCCTAATGTAAAAAATGAATGTATTTTATTACTAAAACAACATCCTGTTATTCCCACAATTTTTTAATGTATTAAATTAAAATATTGATTATATCCTTTTAATTAATAAGTTATTCAGAAAAACAAATGTTTGTAAATGAATTTTTTACTAAATAATTAATGGTTTTTGACAAGCCAAAATAATTGCATTTTTTAATTTTTATTATAACAGTTGTGATTGGTTCGGTCTGGATACAGGAAAGTATAATCTGCGATGGCAGAAATATATTCATTTATTGAGCATATAGTGATAAATATCAGTTCAATTTAAACGATTATATGAATAACGAAATTCAAAGTTCACTGGATTCTTTTTAGAAGAAATAATTAAAAAAATTGTAAATCTGGACTGGATCGTTCGTGCAAGATCATTTTTATCACAAATGTAACTTGGTTTGTCGGTATTTTGTCACCGATGATTTCGATCTTAACCTTTTGTTTGCGTACCATCGTCCCTTAGAATATGAGCACCATTTATATTAAAGTATAAAGCAGCTACAATTTATTACCCCCAGCCAGTTATTTTATCACCTGAAACCTTGATTTTTTACAATATGCTGCTGATAATGCCGGTAAAATATCTATAAACTGAATGGTCACAGAACTCTTCATATAATGGATATAATTCATATCTCAAAACCAGCTAGTACAACTATTGCCGATAAACCAATAAAACGTTGTAACGTCATTGTTAGTACAAAAGAAATTGGAGCAAAAGCTAAAGTCGCGCACCAAGCTTATGAAAATAAAGATTTTATTGAATGAAGTAAAATGGATGTGGAAAATATTTTGTGTCTATGCTCTAAAAAATATTGATATATAATGCGTGTACGAAAAATGGAATGATATCTCAGAAATGCAAGGTTGGATTCTATATGTAGAAGGTTTGTCGATACAAAATCGTAATTTTTTATGTCTCGAATTCTTTTTCTACCATTTATTCGCAAGTTACTATTATATTGTTTACTCAACATTACTTTTGATCAGTATTTAATCCTTGCAAAATCATTAGGAATTGATGAAAAAAATTCATCCTTTGTTTATTTTGTTTAATAACATTTTACTCATGAATCTTGTAAACGCCTATTGGGGACACCACTTAAAAACGCATCGTATCCCGAGTCGAACTTTAACTACGATTTAAATAGTAGACATTCTCAAATGAACCTATTTTAGTTCTTTTTGTCCTTTATTGCCTGTAAAGAAGAACTTTTTCAATTCTACCAATGTACAAAATTATCATCTTATTTGAGTCAAAAGCTATTTACGATTTCGATCTACCGAACCAATCCTTCTCATCAAATCCGACAAACATTTTTATACATGAAGATAGCACTCGTTTATTTAAGTTCTAAATTGGAAATGTATGCGGGCGATTTTGTTTGTAAAGGATGCGCCCATTTTTTTGCCATTCTTTTAATGATAAAATTTAAAAGACCAAAATTCAGAAATCAAAATATTTAAATATTTGAATTATGTGTAGAAAATAATACTAATTTTCCATAATTTTCTCAATTATGAAAAATTAAATTAAAATATCAATAAATCATCATGAAACAAGACAAATAAAAAATATTAAAAAATATGATATTTTTTTTAAATCACTAAAATTAATTATTGAAAGGGCCAGTTTGTTTAGCGAGATTGTTTGTATTACATTCACTAAAAAATTTCTTTCGCACATAATTTTATATTCAAATAATAAATTACAATTATTCAATTCAATTAAACGCATGTGAATTATTTCCTAAAATGTTAAATAAAACCAGCCATGTTAGAATATTTAAAAATACTTTTTATTTTTCTATTCTTATTTCTTATTCATTCTTTTCTTTTGTTTATTTTTACTATCATGAAACAAATTTCGTTTCTCTTTGTTTTTTTAATTATTACAGAAAAGACCGATAGAATATTTACTTTTAACGCCTATTTAACAACTTAAATGGGATTTTTTCCGGTTAGTAGCTTTTGCAGGAGTTATGTAGATGTTATTTTTGTAAAGAAAATAAGTGATACTTAAATACTCTAAATTCTAAATAGTAGAATCTGTAGGTTTTAAGAAGTAGTAAAATTTCGACTCGGGATACTTTATCTCAAAAGTGGCGTGAAAAGGGTTGCACGTATCACAAAAACATCAACGTTACAACTTTTGAATCAAATTTTTCCGAAAACCGTTAGTCTTACAAAAAAGAATAAAATAGTTATTTGTTTCACTTGTTGCGGTGCGACGCGATAGCGAAGTACCGCAATTTTACGAGTTCCAAAATCCATTTTTAGTTCAAGTAAAACATTAAATTTTTTCTCTAACCGTTATTTAATATATAATTTAATAAAAATTTTAAATGTTCAACATTTAAATTATATTCAATTTACATTTCTAACTAAATCTAAGCAACCATTTCAAGTTTTTGTCATGTAATAATAAATTTCCTATTTAAACTTTGATTTTTGTTTTGCATAAAAATATAGATTTGTTTATTTTTTATCCTAGGACAAAAAATGGTAGTTTTTGGGACTGCTACCATGGCAAATAGATGCAATACACAAATGATATATTTGTGAAAAAAAAAATGATATATGATATATGATATATTTTTTTACAAATGATATATTTTATGATAATGATATATTTTTTTACAAATGATATATTTTTTTTTTTATATATTTTTTTATTTTTTCAAAAAGTGAAATTTTTAGTCAGGCTGAAGAAAATAGTATATTATATAACAAGGTTGAGAAGTAAGCTATTATTGACCGAGAACTTTTAGATCCTGAGGCGCGTAGCACCGAGGGATATAATGTTCGAGGTCTATATTAGTCTTCTCAACCGAGGTATATATAGAATGTTTTTAACTACTGACACTAATTATCAAATTTGATTTGATTATATATTTTGATATTGTCATTTTCTATTTCATTTTTTAATTATCTTAAAATATCAATTAGCCTGGAAGTTTAGTTTCATACAAATAAAACGAAACAAGGGAATGCAATTATTATTTGTTTGTGTTTTTTTGTTCATTTCAATTAAAAATAAAAAACCATTTGTCTTCATTAACCTAGGTAATTTTTTGTTATTATTATTGACCTAGGTTGAGAAAAATTATTTCTCATTGGGGCATTTGAGTAAATAATGACGATTACTCAAGTTAGTAGTTAAAAAAGAATATTTTTTTATGAAATGAAGGCTGTTCCTCTTGTAAATGTTTCTCGCGTTTCAATTGAGATTTGATAATACATTCAGAATTTGAACAGTTGTGTTGAAAGTCTTCCAAATAATGAAATAAAAATTCTGTCTCGAATCATTAATTCCTATTCAAAAATAAAATTATTTATTTAAAGTAACAATTAAAAATGAAACAATTTTTTTTTTGTTTTTATTTGATAGCAAAGAATAGTGAAAACTTTAAACAAAAGAAAATACGCAAGCAGCGGTTTTCTTAGAACATATCTTTGTCAGTTTTGATGCCTCTGTGTTTATAGTAAAAAATATGAAATTGTAATATTCTCATTCAAAAACTATAAAACACGTCTGCGATGTTGAGTTAATTATTTATTCATGAAAGACCCACTGTTGAAACTCTGAACAATTGTAGGTCAACAAATATATATTAAACCGTTCAATAAAAAAAACTTGGATGGGTTTGAACAAAATTAACTTGAACATGACATTTTTTTTTTAAACATAGGTGGAGGCCCGAACGGTCCACAGTTACCGTTCTCTGTTTTGTTTTAAAATTTCAAGAGTATTTAAAAATTTTTTATCTAGCGTATGGTTTTTGTTGTGACACATTAAAAATAAAAATAAAACTTAAAATAGGTAAACTTTCCTACATAAAACAAAACATGAATATACATTATATGAGCTTTCAATCGATTTGATTGCGCGTCTTTCAGTTAAAAATTAAAAAGTAAAATATTAAAATATTTGAATATTGGGTAATATATTTGAACAGTAGATGTTTACATCGAGTGAGTCTTTCCATGCTACTACATCGGGAGTTGCCAATTAGATGTCTGAAATGTCGTATTGGACACACAGTTGCAATGTGTTTTGTGGAGCTCCGCAGTCACATTGAGGGGACTCTGATATGCCCAACTTGTAGAAAGAATCAGCACAACGTCCATGATTCCTTCTTATTCGGTTTAGTGTAGTCCAGGTATGACGTGGCAGATCGAAACCAGGTTGGGCAGAAGTCGTGCTAATAATAGAAATGCCAGGTGTGTTGTAATCATTCCAGGAGGAATCCCAGGCATCCAAGATATTAAAATTAGTTGCTAACAGGTTGCTGGCAGTGTTATGTGGAGGCTTTCTTGACTTCAATCGACAACTAGTGTGGTCACCGTAATATTCGTGCAAGGGAAACGTGGTTATGTTGGTAACCTTTTTATGTTCACGAATGATCGCATGCGAGCGTCTGAGTGCAGGAGGAGCGATATTGCTTAATACAGGGAGTCAAAGTAAAGGAGTGGACCTGAAAGTATCACTATAGTACGCATCGCGGCATGCAGCTGGCAGTCAACTTTTTGAGTATGTGTGCTATTCAACCAGACTGGTGCGCCGTACTCAGCCACTATGTAAACCAGACTTAGAGCAGTTGTACGGAGAGTGGCTGGAGTAGCACTCAATGTTGAGCCTGCCAGTTTGTGCAATACATTGTTTCTCGTTTTAAGTTTTTTTCACGTTTTTTGACGGTTTAAAATTATACGGTATATAAGCAGTATTTATATTTGATCATTTCCGTACATAGCAGAAATTTGTATTGGGGTACGGAAGCACTGTGCTGCAGGCCAATAGACTATAACAGATCAATTTTAAGAGGTGCATGTCTAGCCATCCAGAATTGTATTGTATGCGTTAATAAAAGCATTATTTAGTACTTTTTCTTCTTTTAATATATAAAATGGTTGCAAGTTTTTGTAATTTAGTTCAATTATTGCCGAGTCATTTGAGATAATGTTCATTAAAGTTGAACGACTGCCTAGTTTTCGACAGTAGGCGATTACACAAATGTCATATAATTGAGCTATCTTATACCTCCAACCGGGATGAACTATAATATTGGTGAAAAACTTCTTAAGAAATAACAGACGATAGTTTTATTTCCAAAAAAAACTCTGGCTTTATGAGGAAAGCAATTATGATGATACTTTGACAGATAAACCTTGTACTTTTATAAGAGTAAGTGTATATTCTCAAGTAGTCGATTTCATCATCGAATACATAGTAGGTGCTCACTGCTTATACTCAATTTTTTAGCGAAATAAGAAAATTAATTCAATATTAATAAATTTGGAAAAAAAAGACAAATGAATTTGTCAATGAATTTAGGTGTGACTTTTGAAGGAGTGTAATTGTCAACCGGTCGCAGAACGTATGACGACTATTTTTGCAATTAAATATGAAAATTTTCCGGAAATTTTGGGATTGGATTGTTGTTGGGACTGGATCAACAACATCATCACACCTATAAATTCCTTTAGGCCTTTGCAGTGTAGAAGTACCAAAAAGAAAAAAGTTACATTTGGCGCCCAATTTTTTATTTATAAAGTAATAAGAAAATGTTTAAGTTTAAATTACTTTATCATTTCTCATCAAGGTTAACCGACTAGATAAACCAAGCAGAGGGTGTGTAAAATAAGTAATCGTTTGTTAATTTTGTTATCTAGTACTGGTAGAAGGAAATTTTAAAAGTATAAATAAAAAATGCAACTAAAAAGAAAAAACTGAAACGATAATCCCGAAAATTGGTCCATTCTAGTAAAATTTCCAGAACGGCCATGAGTTTTATTATTAAACGCGAGGTTGAAATCAAAGTTAGTGTAAGCCAGATATCCAAAGCAAAAAAAAATTGATAACTGTCAAATAATAATCAAATATTGCTGTGTTTGATACATGCAGGCAAACAAATTGGAAAAGTGAAGAAAGAGTTGTGAATACTTAACCATTTTTGATTTTCATGTAACTTGGCTGATTCAAAATTTTCTATCCAACCGATACATTTCGGTCTCCTTAGACGGATTTTCTTCTGAATCTAAACTAATTAACGCTGGTGTACCCCAAGGCTCAGTATTGTCTCCAACCCTATTTTTGATTTATATCAACGAATTGTTGAAAATCACCAGCAACCCAATAAATAGTTTTGCAGATGATAGTACTCTGCACAAGTCGTTCGAGCCTCTACCTTCAAAAGGTAAAATGCACGAACGAATTAATGCTGCCCGGAGAGACGCTGCCATAACGTGAACAAAGACCTGAATAAAGTCGCCGACTGGGATGACCAAAACCTTGTCAATTTCAACTCTACCAAAACACAGCTGTTGATTGTTTCCAGATTAAAGACCGAGTTCCCCAAAGATATTTTATTCAGTATGTGTGATGAACCAATAGGTGAATGTAAAACATTCGTCACAGTTTCAAATGACCTACTCTGGAACGATCATGTAATGGCGATGGCAAAAAGCGCGTCTAAAAAACTCGGCCTCCTAAATAGATGAAAAAATTTTTTCACCCCATACCAATTGTTCCATGTTTATAAGTCCTATATTCGTCCCTGTATGGAGTACTGCAGCCAAATTCTGTAACTGTGAAGCGGTGAAGTGATAAAAATTTCTTCGTTTCTTTTCATTAAAAAACTTATCACTTAACCGCTTCACAATTACAGAATTTGGCTACTGCTGTCAAGTTTGGGGTGCTGCCTCTGTTTCCATCTTGGCCCTCTTGGACTCTGTTCAAAAGCGGGCTATACGAATTTTGGGTGATCGAGCTTTGACATCAAAACTTAATTCCCTTCAACATCGTCGCACTGTTGCTGACCTCATTGTTTTTTACAAACATCGTCATCAGCAGTGCTCAGATGAAATCAGCGACATCATGCCTCAAACTTATTCTTACCCCCGTTCCACTCGGCAATCGGCTGCCGCAACCGTTGAAACGGTAAAGATCCCACGCTGTCATACTGGCAGATCGCAGAGAGACTTCTTTGTCCGAACTGCGTACAAATGGACTAGTTTGCCGGAACACTTAGTCTCAGGTGGCTTCAACCCGCAGATGTTTAAAAAAAGCGTTAGTCTACACCTTAGAACGCCAGTTGTTGTGGGGTCCAGGTCTAGACCTAGGTCTTAAAAGGTATTTATGTGTTGTTGTGACACATATTCTAAACCCTATTACACAGCACATTTTATTTAAAAAAAAAAAAAATGCAAAGAAAGTTCTTTTTTAAAATGTACACTACACAAAATTAATTTTTCTTAAAATGAAATTAACTTTTCAAACAAAAGCAAAAAAAAAATTTAATTTTTATTAACCGAATTTCCGAAAAGAAAACAGGATTTTATTAATAAGAAAACTGCACGAAAAAAAACTGATTCCTGTTTTAGTACCGTGTAAAATATTGGGGTTTATAATAGAAATATTGATTGTAATACTGAATCTATCCCAGCAAACCTGTATAATGAGATCTCTCATTCTGTTTCAAATAATACTAAAACAAAAATTATATATCGCAAAAATACGATGATTTAATTATACTTTTCATAGCACATAGATTTAAAATTTCCCCATATCAGCTCAATATATAATGCTAGCCAAACCATTTCCATATATCATCTCAATAAACAATTCTAGTCAAACAAGAAAATATTCCCCTCTACAATTCTAGACAACCATTCTGCTCTTAATAAATTTGATCAACTGTATTAAATCTACAAATAATATTATGACAAAAGCTTTGAATAACAAAATTTGTTTTATTTATGTAGATAGAAACATGGAGTACTCTTGTGTAACACAACAAAGCAATTGAATGAGAAAATGTTAAAACTTGATTGATTAACTTGTAGCACACATAAATGTTTTTAAGTTAGTTGACATGGATTATTTTAAGATAATGAATTGAAATAAGTCCGAAACTGAAATAAAATAGTTATTCATTTGGAGAATGTCTTTAGATATGAATATTTTTGTTTTAGAGTAAAATTCTGAATAGGCCCGTCATTACAAATTATAACCGTAATTAAACTAATAAATATAATATATTTTCAGTATTTGGAGCTTAGATTCAACAAACGCGTTTGCAATTTCACAACAGCAGTTTTTATGCTATCGTCCTTGTTAACACTTCCAGTCTATATGTATATGCCAGCACTAGCATTTTCTCAAATAACTGGAGTTAATATCTTTTTAATTAATGGAATCGTATCTAGTGTGTGTATAATTTACACATTGCTGGTAATTATATTGAGTAAAAAATATTGTTGGTAAAATTAAACTAATGTTTTATGCATTGATCCTAGGGTGGAATAAAAGCTGTTGTGTGGACTGATGTATTTCAAGCGATTGTTATGTTGGGATCATCAACATTTGTATTAATCTATGCTATAAATAACGTAGGTGGCCTAGTTAAAGTTTGGGATATAGCTGACAAGGGGAATCGTTTACAATTTTTCAATGTATCAACTGACGTAACTATACGACATACATTTGTTAATACAATTTTGAGTTATGGAATAATGTGGATAGTAGAGGTAGGATTTAATCAAAGTTGTGTTCAACGAATTGTGTCTGTTCCAACTCTACAAAAAGCAAAGAGGTAATGAACACAAAATATATATTTGCATTTCTCATCTGATTTATTTTAGAACATTGTGGTTACTCTTTCTTGGAGCTTGTGCAATTTTATCACTTAATAGTTTTATTGGTGTAGTGATGTATTCAACTTATGCCAGCTGTGATCCTGTGAAGGCCGGTGTAAGTTATATGGTTGTTTTATTAATTATTATGATATATTGTAATGAATAAGAATAAAAAGAAAGAATGAGGGATTGAGAGTAGGAAATTTGCTATATATTTTGGTATCATTAAAAATGATTTGTTCTAGGTAGTCGAAAATCCTAGCAGGCTAGTTCTTTATTTTGTTGATGATGTAGTTGGGCATCTATCAGGAATGCAAGGATTATTTATTTCAGGTGTTTTTAGTGCTGGATTGAGGTACTTGTTTATGAGTGTAATTGTAAATAACAACACAACTATTTTTTTAATTTTCAGTACAATGTCAGCAAAAATAAATACTATGTCAGCAATTGTGTATTACGATTTTGTTCGAAAATTGAAAATTGTAAACGATACGGATGAAAATGCAAAGGTTGTGATTAAAATTGTTCTTGTAATAATTGGTGTGTTCTCGACGGCCATGGGATTTCTAGTTGATAAATTTAGTTTCATCTTACAACTGCAAATCTCAATGCTTGGAATTACTCATGGTGCATTGTTTGGAATATTTATACTAGGAGCTCTATGGCCATATGCAAATGCCAAAGGAGTTTTAACCGGTGGAATTGTTTCATTAGGAACTGTAACTTGGATTGTTATTGGCACACAATTTAACATACTCAGTGGAAGTGCTGTATCAAAACCTCTACCCGTTTCATTGGAAAATTGTGATGCTATGGGGATTAATGTTACAAATATATTACACAATCAAAACAATTCAGTAATTAATACTGGAGTTGAAAATGAATCATTTTCAATATATAACATTGGCTATCCATGGTATATAGTTATAGGATCTTTTATATCAATAGTTGTGGGTATCATTGCCAGCTTTTTAATGGGAGGCAGAGATCAAAATAAATTGTATTCTCATTTATATCCTCCGATTACCCAATGGATGTGTCCTAAGGGATTATTAAAAGAAGACGTTAGTTTACCAGAAATGAAACGGTTTTTAGAAAATAAAAATTTAGAAGTTTGTGATTAGTAAAATTTATATTTAGGTTTTATTTTCTTTTTTATTAAAACTTTTTATACGCATATAATAAGCTTATATTCCAGGAAACATTAATTACATGCCAGATTACAATTTTATTGGGTGATAAAGAAAAATATAATAAAAACTAGAACATAAATTAAAGTTAATCAGTTAGAACATTTTATTACGTTTAATAATTAAAAATATAATAAACAATTATTATTATAAAACTAGTTTATTCAATTATTATATTATACTACGCATTATTCTTTTCCTATTGTGGTGTAAGCATCTAAAACTATATGTGGCTTGTAATTCAATTTAAACTACCGCGACAGGTCGAGCAGAGAATAGTTAGGGAAAGCTTGAATACATTCAAGACATGATCAGGACCTGCTCAGTCAAGAAAAGGCAAGCCTTATTAGCCCATTCTGGTGTAAGCCTGATTTAGAATTCTCTTTCAGGATTAACCTTATTTGAATATATCTGACTCTGATTTGATTTTTCTTATTTGACCCCTAGTTGGGCAATCTGATCAGAGCCTGATATGAAATACCTTACTAGAGTTTGTACTATTTACTAGCTTTGAGAAGTCCGCTGAACTCATCATCTCTTCTAGTGGGGAATGTGAGAGATCTTGGTCTGAATGGTACCCCAACGAGACTTGTGTGTTTTATACAGATGGCTCACTGTTGAATGTAAATGCAGGAGCTGGCGTGTACCTGGAATCAAATAAAGTCATAAGTAGCAAGAAATTTCCAATTGGACGATTTTGCGCAGTTCTTCAAGCGGAGGTGTATGCTATCAATGAATGCCCGGATGCAATAACTCGTCTGCGTCTGCAACTCACTGCACTGCAGAGTTGTGCATTTTCATGTAAAGAATAATTCATTACATTTTACATGTAAAGAATTAGTAAAGAATGTAAATAATCCTAAAAAAAACTAACAAGATGTGCCAATTTTCAAATAAAGTTAATATTAATATATAATTCAAAATGAAACATAAACTCCTAAATAATAGTTTTTTTTAATATATAGTTTTTAAGTCAGTCTTTAGTTATATTTATCATTTGAATACTGATTTTTATAGATCCTTTAAGACAAAACTTGTGCCCAATTCCAACAATGGTAATACAAATTTTGAATTGAAAAGAATTACGAATTTCGGTCTCTATAAAATATTTTATCCACGACTACTAAAGAATCTATGCTTTCCATGCGTATGTCTTCCATTGTAATTGTATTCATTCCACAACTAGTGAATTTGATTAAAATTCTTTAACAGCTCTATAGTTTATTAAGTATTCCCCTAACAAATTAAACAACAAACTTGTTTTGTTTTTCGCTATCTTTGATGTATTTATTTCAATATGGCGATACAAATTTTTGCATGAAAACTGGAAATTAAACGAAATATTTTACAGTCGTGGATAAAATAGCATCTTGTATTCGCTTAGGATGGTGGCAATTCTTCACTAGGATGATTCCCTCCACTCGCTGCGCTTGTTTCGGGAAACTTCATCCTCGTTAAGAATTGCCTTCATTCTAAGCTCATACAAGAATCTACTATTACCGCTTTAATCATAGAAAAGGCAAAGTCAATTTGTTGAATATGACACAAACAGGCTTATAGCAGTTTTTTACAACTACAATAGCAATTTTTTTCAAGTTTGAGATCAAATTTAAAATTATCTTTTAGTATCGACTCAAACAAAAACTATAAGCTGCAGTTGGCCGGGAACTTTTGGTTTTTTAAAAAGTTTTATTATGATTGTACCTTGATTACGGGTACACGTAATGAGGAGTTCAATTAAAACATTTATTTTAACCTTTCTAGCTTAATTATTATGAACAAAACGAAATTGGGTTTCCAGTAGCCTGACGCCGGTCTTCAATTCATATTGATATTTTTCGGTAAATTATAGTTGATAACAATTAGAAATCGTTTCGGTGGGAGGAACGAAAACATTAGTTTTATTGATTGTACTACCGTAGTTTGTTAACGATTTTATATAAAACTGATTCTGAACCATTGACAACTGTCTAGATTAGTAAGAAACGCCGATGTTCCTTCTTACAGAATTATATAATACACATTTTTTAACATAAATACTTGATTTTCTAATTTTTCCTTCATAACCTTTTTATTTTAAACTCCTGTTGTTATTTACGGATGACGAATTTTTCTGGCAACCCTTTAAGTTCCATTTTATTAGGGTTCCGTACTTTAAAAAAGTAAAAACGGTACCCTATTGGTGAGACTTCGGTGTCCGTTCGAATTTCTACATAATCAATTTACTTACATATTATAAGTGCTATCAACTTGAAATTTTCTACAGTTCTTAAACGTGTTTTCCCACGCCTACAACGATAACAAAGAAATTCAAATATTTGTTTTCATCTATATTTTATGAACATAGATAAGGAGATAGCAAAACAAAAGTTTTTTTTTGAGGCATCGAGTTTGGTCTAGAAAAACCGAAAAAGTTCCAAATATTTCTAACAAAAATTTCAATGATTTTTCGACTGCTTAGTTCTTTTGATATTGCCAAAAACGAGTGTTGTTTTTCCTGTCCCCACCCCTTAACTTCGAACATTACACAAGAAAAAATTTGAAAAAATTCATGGTTATGGACAGCGTTGTAAAGATTGAACGAAAACTATAGGGGTCGGTTCATCATTTCAAATGTGATTCTGAGGGGGTTGAGAGTGGAAATTTTGAAAAAATATTATTTTTGACCTTGTTGAGTGGGGGGTTTCATATGAAAGGTGATTTTTTTTCTAGTCCTAAACCATTTTTTTTGTAATTTTCAAAAGCGCAGTTCTTGAGTTATATTAAAAAATGGGAAAAAAATCCTTATTTTTAGGGGTTGGGGGTGGAAATTTTGAGAAAAAATTATTTTTGTCTATGTCGAGTGGGAGTCATATGAAAGGTGAAGTTTTATCTAGTCCAAAACATTTTTTTTTGTAGTTTCGAAAACACCATCTTTAATTCATGTGATTAAAATTCTTAAATTGTGTTTTTGTGAAGGATTCACGTAAAATAATCGTAGAAGAGGATACATTTTGCTACGTTGAAGGAAATGGATAATATAGTAAGATATTGAGTGGAACGAATTATAGATATGAACAAACAAGATCAGATAAGATCAAAACAGTTTAACAAGTAAGATGAACTCAACTTCAGGCGAAGGGCGTTAGGTTGAAAAATTATGCGATAACATACCTGATATGTTCTTTTCGTTAGGTCTGATAAGGTACCACTAGTGCAAAATAGAAGCCACCATCACTTCGATTTTAGCTCTGCTGGCAGTCATTGTGAATGTTCAACTAGCTGAATTTCAAATACTGTTGGTAAACTATGCCGATCTCCCCAATGTTCAGAAGACAATTCACTCGACTGTGTTAACAGTGCACTCGTTGGCTATTTGATGACACTTTTTCCTCCTTTTTCTTTCCGTTGGTTTCAATAAAAATCCTCAAAACTGGCTCTCAAACTATTTTCTACAAAAAAATTTATAAAGAAAAAATCATTAACCAACAACAGTTGAAGCTATAACAATTGATAATATATTTTCCAATATAAATAACTTATAAGCTGGTGTTATTGAAGCTTTCTTTAGCCCCCATAAACAGCTTTGGGTAAAATCCCCAACCCAACGTGGAACTATGCAAACAAAAACTGTTGTTTTCTCAATGACTATAATATACACGGAAACCTCAGCAAGCGAATTATATTCGCACTTGCCTGACTTTTTTTTATTTAAATATAAAATGAACATTATTTGTTGTTTAACTTAAATAGGATATTATGGACATTAAATGCAAGTTCTGTAAATTGTAATATGCTAAAATTATTACAATGTAGTGGAAATATTTATTTATGTGAAAATCTATTGTATCGACGTATCAACAATATCAAAACCGTATAGTAAGAGACACAATTGTTACAATTTAAAATTATAAAATTATAACAAATATCTTACCATTCAAAATTTTATTGAAAAAATAACTATTTCAAACTGTGTTACAAAAGTTACTATTTCAAAATATTGTAGATGCATATACAAATCCCTGAATGCATTCTATACTTTATCAATGCATGCTGGACCTTACTTTAACAACTAAATACAACTACATATACATACATATATGGATATGATTCTTAAGCTCAATGAAATTTAAATGAAAACATCTATTTGAGCAATTTCACGAAGATTCAACAACGTTTTGACTTGCCCCCTTTTAATTTTGATTATTTTTTGTTTATAGATAGTCTTTCATAAATAAAAATACAAGTTCTCTTAGAATTTTTTTTTTCGACCAGGGGTCTTCACAGGGTGCCCCTTCAATTTCTTGTTATTTTGTGATGTGAGTGCATTTTGACGAGCGATTGTAGAAAAACTACTCAATCGATTTTCATAAATGATATGTCGATGAATAGGTAATATATATATTTATATATATATATATATATATATATATATATATATATATATATATATATATATATATATATATATATATATATATATATATATATATATATATATATATATATATATATATATATATATATATATATATATATATATATATATATATATATATATATATATATATATATTAGGGTGTCCTAAGACATAGAGAACAAAAATTTTTTTGCAAAGTTTTATACGCATACCCGCTAAATTTTTTCCAATTGACCTTAAAAACTTAAATTAAAAGTTTTACTGCAATTGGATGACGATAACCCGTGCCGATTTGAAGTTGAACTTTAACATACGAGCTTCTACTGTGATTACTGTGTAATTATTTGAGAAATTATATTACTCTCATTAAATAAAACGCCATTGAATTAGAAAAAAATATTACTTCGGTCTGAAAGTCCTAAGTATTACATTCTCGAGCCAAAAATGAAATTCTTACCCCATTTATCGGCATTTCTTGACGTTTTAGGACTTACTGATTCTAAAAAAAAACTGTATGTCTGTCTGCCGTCACAACCGACGAAATCTACAAAACCGCTGGAAGGGATCTCAAAAATTTTTGTTTCTAAAAATAGGGTTACTCAATTGTAAGAGCCAAAAGGACAATGTGTTCGATAACTGTACGGGAAGTGTGTCAAAAAAAATCGTCAAGTGTGTTAAAACAAGGAAATTTGCCTATTTTTTGCTTAAAAACGTTCATTTTAAGTGATTACGAATAGGAACATTGAATTTGGAGAAATTTTGATGGTCGGTATTGGTATATGAAACCAAAATCTAGATTATTGTATTATAAGTTTGTCAAAAAAATGTTGTCAAGTGTGTCAAAAGAATGATTTTCATTTTACTTAATTTTTTGGAACAATATGAAATTAATTATTTGTTTGACATGAAATGTTATCGAACATGAAATTGGACATAGAAATTTTTGATTTTGTTATAATTTTTGGAATATTTTAAAAATTTTTGAATTTTGAAAAAAGTTTCAATCTTTGATTTTGTAATAATTTTTGGAATGTTTTTAGAACTTTAAAAAAAGTTTAAATTTTTTATTTTATTTTAATTTTTAGAATATTTTTTGAATTTTGAAAGAACCATGAATATTTGGTTTTGTAATATTTTCTTGAAACGCTAAATAGAGAGGTTTTTGAGTAGTTTGCTGGGTGTTTCATCTTTTCACTAAGTTATATTAATTTATGATCTGTTATAATTTTCCGGCACTTATTCATATTTCGTGTTAGTTTTGTAATAAATTTCTAAACAGAAATAAAAAAATATTTATAATTTAACAGAGTTTTATGTTTGATATACATCGCTGCCCAAAACTAAAAGCAATGTCCTCATAAAAGATTTTTGCCTAAACTATATCAAAATCCTTAACCCAGATCGAAGTCTTGATATCTCAGAGCTTGAAATTTCAGTCCCTCCATATTTTAATATTATTTTTCATTACAACAACTATTACTAAGTATATTTTCTTTTCAATGTTTGCTGTTTACAGTCCGGATATAACATCTTGTGCTTTTGTACGCAACATAACAAATATTGCCTCAATTGTAATTAAACAATGAAAGTCCTGCATTAATTAGACCGCGCTGTCAGCTGTATCTGAACGATACAGCTGAAATGCTTTAAGCATTGATATCTCCTTTTTAATTATTATTTCTATTATTGTTTAATCTACTTTCAATTTATCAATTTTGGAAACAGGCACCATTCTACCTTTTCTCTATAGCATTCTATTTTATGGAGATCAACTTTTTGCCAATGATCTCTAATTTTTTGAAAAAGTGGAATGTGGGCTTATTATAGGCACTTGTTTTATTTTCACTTCAAAAAGACTTTGTTACACCAGCTCGTACATGTGATGGTTGCAAGCGAAAATAAGTTTTTCTATATTGACTTTTTTCAACGCGCACACATACGATGTGTTTTCGAAGCAGTTATAGTATCACAGCAGAGAATTTGCACTTTGTCTTGAGTTTTCAATCTAAAATAACATTCCAAACGTGTCTATAGAATTATTCAGTTTTGGCACAAAAATTGTTCTTTGTTTTCGTATGAAATGTATTATATTAAAAAACAATATATTATACAACAATACTATACGAGAGCTTGTCCATTTAAAGGAAGTTTAGGGTTACCTTTTAGGTATATTTTTTGTTTAGAACTACGTAGTTCGACAGACATATTTATTTTTCAAGAAAAATTCGTATAACCGACAAGACATATAGAAATTATAAGCACATTAAAAGAGGTATGCGCGCTATAGTACACAATCAAGTATTGAAATGTTTAGGTGCAAGTCGGCACGGGTTACTGTTATTTAAATTGCATGAAATTTTATTTACAGTTGTTTTGACATAAAAGAAAAAAAATTAAAGGGTATGCGTTAAAAAAAACAGTTTTAATTTTTCTGGGACACCCTAATATATATATATATATATATATATATATATATATATATATATATATATATATATATATATATATATATATATATATATATATATATATATATATATATATATATATATATATATATATATATATATATATATATATATATATATATATATATATATATATATATATATATATATATATATATATATATATATATATATATAGATATATATATATATATGTATATATATATATATATATATATATATATATATATATATATATATATATATATATATATATATATATATATATATATATATATATTTATATATATATATATATATATATATATATATATATATATATATATATATATATATATATATATATATATATATATATATATATATATATATATATATATGTATACACATATATATATACATATATACATATATATATATATATATATATATATATATATATATATATATATATATATATATATATATATATATATATATATATATATATATATATATATATATATATATATATATATATGTTGATTTTGTATTCTTATTCACCCTTATGTATTTGTTGATAGTAAAGTTTATTGTCGAAGGTGCCAAATAAAATTCATTCTTTAATTTACTGTAATTTTGGAAACTGGCTATATTTCATGCTGTATCCTTAAATTACATGATTTGGTTATAGTTTGTATTCTTAAATTACATTAATTTTGTTATAATTTGTATCATTAATTAGTTAAATTTAGTTATTTCTTTAGTTTGATGTTAGCTAGATCATCGACGTTTCGACAACGTTAGTTGTCTTTATCAAGATGAGATGAAAAAATGTTTGTTAATTGTATCTAAACAGAAAGAAACAAATGGATGTGATTATCAACATGTAGCTTTGACAATTAATAGCAAAGTTTGCAAATTTAGATAAGAACAAATATACAAATTACAATTTAAAATAAAGACCAATAAAAACCTTAAAAAACCTTAAAAACTAATAATCCTGTGCAACAGAACAACTACTAATCTAATACAATTATCAATATTTAAACATTAAAAAATTAATTAAAAAATTAATTAAAAAATTAATTAAAAATTTTTTATTTATGATAAAAAATCTTTATCCAATATAAAAATTATTAAAAAATTGTCAAATTAAAAAATTAAAAAATTAAAAAATTGAAAAATGAGCCCTCCAACGAAAGATACATAGGATACATACCATGGATCTGCTGGTGGTTGTTATACCTCTTAAAACAACCGACAATATGCAACAACCTTCCTTAAAAATCTTTCCTTAAAAATGGCGTTGTGGCCTTTCAAAAAGAGTTGAAATTGAAAATTATATATGAACCACATGGAGTATTGATACACATATGAAAAACATTGAAAACAACTATTGATATGTATATGTATATATGTATTATATATTTATATTTACCATTGTGCCTTAAACAAATTTTTGAAGTTAGCGTTTGTTGTTGTAAAAAACAAATTGTTGATATTTGTTGTTTCCAGAAGAGCCGAGGACGGAATAAAAATGTGACTTTCTTTGCAAAATAACTTGACAGCCATTTGCTAAATGTTAACATTGAAACGAAATCAGCAACATATGTGTCTGTGACTAACTCAACGAAACAAGAGAACAAAATAAGAAAGGTTGATGACAAGTAAAAGAAATATGAAAATCTATAAAATATTGAGAGATGTGTGTGGAGACCGGTGTGTGTGTGGGATTTTTTTATTTTATAAAAATATTGAAAATATTAAAAATATTAAAAATATTAATTGAGAGTCGGGGGGGGGGGGAGGGGGGGGGGGGAAAGTACCTTCAACCAGAGTTGCAACATTACATCCATATGATAAACAAACCGCCGATGTTGTTGCTGTAATTTACATTGCTGTTGTTATTGAAATTATTTGATTTTGAGTTTTGTTATTATATATATAAGTTTTTAATTTAATTTATTTTTTGAGCTTTGTTATTTATATTCAATTTGTTGTTTATAATATTTAATATTTAATTTTTGATTGAAAAACTAAAAAACTAAAAAATTTTAAAAAATTTTAAAAAATTAAAAAAAATTAAAAAAATTAAAAAATTAAAAAATGCTGTTCCACACTTCATTGGTCATGTCATTACAACATTAAAAAACCTATCATTTATAAGTTTGCAATGTTTTATAAATTTACAATGTTTAGTGGATCTTAGGCAGACAGAGAATCAAGCACAGATGCAGTGATTGGGTCAAACGCTGATTCTAGTGTGTCTAAGGTTAGATTGATTGCGTTTGATCGATTTAGCGTAATGTAGCAGCTTTCTATGAAAAGTCTTTTGTGATAGTCAGGTTGGGTTGATAGTATTTTGGGTGCGTCGAAATTGAAAGAATGGTCTGGGTTTTCCGAAACATGCTTTAGCACCGCTGTCCTGTGATTGGTGTTGTCGTTGGGATGTTCCTCCGCCTCTTTCTTATGATTCCTCACCGCTAGATTGTGTTGATACATTCTTTTAAACTTTTATTCCCAACACTCAACCGAAACAAAATTAAATATTGCTTCGTCATGCTTTCATAGAGCGCTTTCTATTAGTGATGACGTTTTCCATAACAAAAATATCAATCTTATTACAGGTTTTCTCATTAACAACAACTATCCGAATGAGTTAATCCAAAACGTGTTAAAACGTCATTTACACAAAAAGATCGTTCCGCCTCCTGTTTCTACCAACACAGATAAGATGTATTTTTCTTTTCCACATATCCAGTTTGTCCATAACTTTTTCAAATCTTTTTTCAACTCAAAATTTCCAGATGTACAATTTGTCAACAATTACTCTGGTGCCTTGGGCACCACCACTTTTACTAACCCTAAAGATAAAGTGCCTCTCCTAAATAAATGTGAATTGGTCTACAAAATTGATTGCCTGAACCCCCAATGCTCAGCTATTTACATAGGTCAGACGGGAAAAAAACTCACTACTAGAATGTATCAACACAATCTAGCGGTGAGGAATCATAAGAAAGAGGCGGAGGAACATCCCAACGACAACACCAATCACAGGACAGCGGTGCTAAAGCATGTTTCGGAAAACCCAGACCATTCTTTCAATTTCGACGCACCCAAAATACTATCAACCCAACCTGACTATCACAAAAGACTTTTCATAGAAAGCTGCTACATTAAGCTAAATCGATCAAACGCAATCAATCTAACCTTAGACACACTAGAATCAGCGTTTGACCCAATCACTGCATCTGTGCTTGATTCTCTGTCTGCCTAAGATCCACTAAACATTGTAAATTTATAAAACATTGCAAACTTATAAATGATAGGTTTTTTAATGTTGTAATGACATGACCAATGAAGTGTGGAACAGCATTTTTTTAATTTTTAATTTTTTTTTTAATTTTTTAAAATTTTTTAAAAATTTTTTTAGTTTTTTAGTTTTTCAATCAAAAATTAAATATTAAATATTATAAACAACAAATTGAATATAAATAACAAAGCTCAAAAAATAAATTAAATTAAAAACTTATATATATAATAACAAAACTCAAAATCAAATAATTTCAATAACAACAGCAATGTAAATTACAGCAACAACATCGGCGGTTTGTTTATCATATGGATGTAATGTTGCAACTCTGGTTGAAGGTACCTCCCCCCCCCCCCCCCCCCTCCCCCCCCCCCCCCCCGACTCTCAATTAATATTTTTAATATTTTTAATATTTTCAATATTTTTATAAAATAAAAAATCCCACACACACACCGGTCTCCACACACATCTCTCAATATTTTATAGATTTTCATATTTCTTTTACTTGTCATCAACCTTTCTTATTTTGTTCTCTTGTTTCGTTGAGTTAGTCACAGACACATATGTTGCTGATTTCGTTTCAATGTTAACATTTAGCAAATGGCTGTCAAGTTATTTTGCAAAGAAAGTCACATTTTTATTCCGTCCTCGGCTCTTCTGGAAACAACAAATATCAACAATTTGTTTTTTACAACAACAAACGCTAACTTCAAAAATTTGTTTAAGGCACAATGGTAAATATAAATATATAATATATGTATTCAATAGTTGTTTTCAATGTTTTTCATATGTGTATCAATACTCCATGTGGTTCATATATAATTTTCAATTTCAACTCTTTTTGAAAGGCCACAACGCCATTTTTAAGGAAAGATTTTTAAGGAAGGTTGTTGCATATTGTCGGTTGTTTTAAGAGGTATAACAACCACCAGCAGATCCATGGTATGTATCCTATGTATCTTTCGTTGGAGGGCTCATTTTTCAATTTTTTAATTTTTTAATTTTTTAATTTGACAATTTTTTAATAATTTTTATATTGGATAAAGATTTTTTATCATAAATAAAAAATTTTTAATTAATTTTTTAATTAATTTTTTAATTAATTTTTTAATGTTTAAATATTGATAATTGTATTAGATTAGTAGTTGTTCTGTTGCACAGGATTATTAGTTTTTAAGGTTTTTTAAGGTTTTTATTGGTCTTTTTTTTAAATTGTAATTTGTATATTTGTTCTTATCTAAATTTGCAAACTTTGCTATTAATTGTCAAAGCTACATGTTGATAATCACATCCATTTGTTTCTTTCTGTTTAGATACAATTAACAAACATTTTTTCATCTCATCTTGATAAAGACAACTAACGTTGTCGAAACGTCGATGATCTAGCTAACATCAAACTAAAGAAATAACAAAAAAAAAAAAAAAATTTAACTAATTAATGATACAAATTATAACAAAATTAATGTAATTTAAGAATACAAACTATAACCAAATCATGTAATTTAAGGATACAGCATGAAATATAGCCAGTTTCCAAAATTACACTTTACTATCAACAAATACATAAGGGTGAATAAGAATACAAAATCAACATATATATATATATATATATATATATATATATATATATATATATATAATATATATATATATATATATATATATATATATATATATATATATATATATATATATATATATATATATATATATATATATATATATATATATTATATTTATATATATATATATATATATATATATATATATATATATATATATATATATATATATATATATATATATATATATATTAGACTGGTCGTTAAAAACTAAATTTTCCGAGACGCCCCCTAGAAAAATTCTTTGTGGTCAAAAAACCACAACGGCACTAATTTTTTTTTTTTTAAGTCAAAAGAACACGTGCCGCAAAATCACCGAAGCTTATTTTTTGATAAAATTGTTAATATCTCATAAAATATGCAGATGTCAAAAAAAATCATATGATCTTTTTTGTAGGAAATTTAATTCTCTACAAAAAAGGTCCAAGTCATTTTTTTCCTAAAACCTATATTTCTGATGATATTTTGAAATAAAACTTGAAATTCTTCAAAACTCGTAAAACCAAATGATGAAAATTTCGACGAAAAAGTACTAATTTAATTTTTTTTGTCACGATTATTTTTTTATACATTTCATTCTATAGCATAAGAAAAAAATTAGGACTTTTCCGTCATCTTTATTTTTTATGTTTTTTAAAAATTACGAAAACTTACAAGTTCATTTTCAAAATATCTTGAGAACTATACGTTTTCGGGAAAAAATGATTTGAACCTCTTTTGTAGAAAATTAAATTTCCTACAAAAATGGTTATGTGATTTTTTTTGACATCTGCATATTTTATGAGATATTTGAAAAAATCTACGAATTTTTCAAAAATTCAACTTCGACGATTTTGCGGCACGTGTTCTTTTGATTTAAAAAAAAAAAAAATAATGCCGTTGTGGTTTTTTGACCACAAAGAATTTTTCTAGGGGGCGTCTCGGAAAATTTAGTTTTTAACGACCAGTCTAATATATATATATATATATATATATATATATATATATATATATATATATATATATATATATATATATATATATATATATATATATATATATTATATATATATATATATATATATATATATATATATATACATATATATATATATATATATATATATATATATATATATATATATATATATATATATATATATATATATATATATATATATATATATATATATATATATATATATATATATATTTATATTATATATATATATATATATATATATATATATATATATATATATATATATATATATATATATATATATATATATATATATATATATATATATATATATATATATATATATATATATATATATATATATATATATATATATATGATATATATATGATATATATATAATTAACACTTTTTTAATTATATGTATGTGCATTGCATCCGATTCTTTATTTTTTTTTTTAAATCAAAAGTGTTGGGTTATAGGGTTTAGAATATGTGTCGCAACAACACATAAATACGGACGAAGAAATCTTTCTGCAATCTGTCAGTATGACAGCGCGGGATCTCGACCGTTTGACTGGTTGCGGTAGCCGATTATAAGTTTGAGGATGCTGCTGATTTCATCTGAGCACTGTTGAGGACGATATTTGTAAAAAACAACGAGGTCAGCACCAGTGCGACGATGTTGTATGGAATCAAGTTTTGATGTCAAAGCTCGATCACCCACAATTCGTATAGCAGAGATCAAGAGGGCCAAGATGGAAACAGAAGCCGCACCCCAAACTTGACAACAGTACTCCATACAAGGACGAATATAGGACTTATAAACATGGAGCAATTGGTATGAAGTGAAAAATTGTTTGCATCTATTTAGGAGGCCGAGTTTTTTAAACGCGCTTTTTGCCATCGCCATCATGTGATCGTTCCAGAGTAGGTCATTTGAAACTGTGACACCCAATAAACGAATTTTTTCACACTCACCTTTCGGTTTATAACACATACTGAATAAAATATCTTTGGGAAACTCGGTCTTTGATCTGGAAACAATCAACAGCTGTATTTTGGTAGAGTTGAAATTGCCCAATCGGCGACTTTTTTTAGGTCTTTATTCAAGTTTCATCTGCAAAACTATTTATTGGGTTGCTTGTGATTTTCAACAATTCGTTGATATAAATCAAAAATAAGGTTGGGGACAATACTGAGCCTTGAGGTACACCAGCGTTAATTAGTTTAGACTCAGAAAAAAATCCGTCTAAGTTTTAAAAACTTTGAATCAGCTTCACAACATTGGAATGAAAACCATACGCAACGAGCTTGTTGATTAAGTTGGCATGTCAGACTCGATCGAATGCCTTGGAGATGTCTAAAACGATAACGTATGTTTCCACCACCTTTATCAAGTATGCTGTTCCAACAATGCGCTACATAGTTTAATAGATTGGTAGTTGATCTTTTGTTTCGAAAACCGTATTGGCTGTCGGCTATTAAATGATTTACTTCCAGAAATTTTGAAATGTGTGTATTAATATAATGCTCGTAGACTTTGGATAGGACCGATAGTAAAGTTATTGGTCTAAAATTTGAGATATCGGATTTTAGTCCCTTTTTGGGGACGGGCAGGACATTTGCCAACTTCCAGCACGAGGGAAATACACCAGATTTGTAGGATTGGTAGAATATCTTAGTCAAAGTTGGTGTAAGTTCTTTAGAAAAGGTTTTTAAAATAATGGGTGGAATATTGTCCATTCCTGAGGCTTTGTTGATGTTTAGCCTCCTTAAAAGTTTAGCTATTTTGGGTTTTAAGTTCATTTATATTAACTCCTGATTTGGGGTATTTCTCTAGGAGTTTCCAAAACAGCGGAGTTCAGAGCAAAGCGTTCAGTGAACTAGTTAGCTTTTCTGGCGGGATCATTGACGGTCACCATCAATAATAGGGGGAATAGAAGATTTTGTACCAGAATTTAAAGAATTAATGGCACTCTAGAAACTGTTGTCAGAAATAGACATAGACGTAAGCTTTGAAGCGTTCGTTCTGTCAATTTCAGACTTTTCGTTTGAGATAATCTGGTTAGATATTTTGTTGGCCTTTAGATATTGGGATCGATTAGCGGGAGTTTTATTATGAATCCAAATATTAAATGATCTACGTTTGTTTCTAAGTGCCGTTTTGGCAGCTTTCGAATACAAGTATTTTTGTTTGGGTTTTACTATGGAAAAAGGGACAAATTTATTGATAGCAAATTGGATGGTTTCTGTAAAGTTTTGAGCAGAAACATTTAAAAAGTTTGAGTTATGTTTACGACCGGTATAAAGCTATTGTAAAAAAAGCAATTTCTGGAAGACAAATCTTTAAAACCATTGTATTGAAGAAGTCACTGTGTAGTTCAAAATTTGGAAAGCGTGTGTACGCAACACTCTCATGAATGAATGCGCATACGCCCTGATGGAGTTTGAAAGCTGATTCAAGCCTATATTTGGAATTCACCGATTTTATAAAGAGAAAATTTTCAGAAACTTATCGTGCTCAAGATGATGTTGCACGTGGTCATAGTTAACGTTCAATCCACAGATGTTTTGAACATGTATTTTAAAATTTATTTTTGGTTCATATATATGTTGTCCCTGAAAATACCGTGGACATGCCGCTTTATGGACGGGTGAATTGCGCATTTTTGCTCTACCACTTGCAGACTTAAATACTTTGTGTTGTACTCCTTTTGATACATATATGTATCAAAAGATTTATTCTTTTTATGTTTTATTAAATAATGGATAACTAAGCAAAAAATCTTATCATGCAATAAAACATGACATATGCCAATATTTCATGATAAGATAAAAAAATAATAACAAAATAATAAGTGAAAAACAAATTGTGAGAAATTTGCAGAAAACAAAACAAAACTAATTGCCAATAATCCAGCTGATGCAGCGCACCGCTCACCACCTCAATCGAGGCACAAAGCCCACACATTATGTGTTGGTCTGATTCCTCGGAAGAGTTAACGAGCGGTACCACTACGGAACGCTGCCTAGCTAAGTCTGGAAGTGCTGCCGTTGACTAATTGAAGTTCGTCCGCCATCACCCTAAGATATCGTATTGGGTAATGATATCTCCTGCCATTGCCAGTGGTATGTGACATCTCACACTAACTCATATGTCAATGGCAGGGACTGGAGTACGCATGGTAGTCAGACCCGTAGATCAACATTGATCATAATCGATCAAAATCGACCCCTTCTGCAGACAAATAATTTGTTGTACATATACTTTAGACATATACTTTGTTAATAAAGCAGATCCGGTTATTTACTAAATTAAATGGGGTTACTAATTATTCAAAGTCGTACAGTCAAATATTTTAATTTTGGTTGATGTCCCAGATAAGAAACGTGTTTCTTTAATTTATTGTTGAGTAAACATAATAGATATTTTGGCATCTCTGCAACAGAAAGTTCTGTAATTTCCATTTATCTACGGCTACAAATCATTTATGAAAACTTAAGAGGAAACGAAAAATACGAATATTTTTTGATTTACTGATAATAAATTTTATTTTCAAGATTGTTTAGAATTGCGATAAAACGTTTTTTAATTTAAGATCATAAACCACAGCGCTAGCGTTGTAACACAAGAATATTGAGTTTTATTCTCGAAGAGAATTCATAATGCTATGTAAATTTCGAATCGGTTGCTAGAAAACTATCATGCAATCCCATTAAAAAGCAGAGTTAATTCAGCGTTCAAATATGTATAATAAAATTGCAAGTTCTGATTTAAATGATTTTTTCTATGTAGATTTTAATTTATGACAAAATAAAAAATTAACAAAACTAGTATCATGGAAAAATAAATACAAACAACGAAAACCATTCATAATGCTAATGACTGTAATTCTATAATGATTGACGTAGAAAATAAACACGCAACAATTAAAATTAGTTTTGTCTGCTGTGAATAAATAAGTTACTTGAATACCAAAAATAAAATGTAAATAGTAAATGGATAAATTTGTTTCTAGTTTGGCCGTAAATAACGACCGTGTAAAACTTACCGTGCTAATATCAACATATAGATTTAAGGCATTCGCTACGCTTGTGCTTTAAACTTTCACCCTCGTAGGATATTATTGTCATTATGTGCTCGTTATGCATTATGCTATATACTAATAAGTAATAACGTAGTAGTAATTCTGTGATTGAGACTTTAATCTTCATATTTTTTGCTTACATATCTACATCTGCGTACAGATTTACATATTCCTACAATTTTTGACATACAATTGATTGAAATTGGTATGAGCATCTAAGCATCTATCTTTTATTTGATACCACTTAATTGTTTCACTCTCTAATATCTTGGATGGAGCCAAAATATTCTGTTTATTCTTAAATTAATATTTTCTTAATCTCATCTAACGAAGCTTCTAACTTTCATAAAATGGTAAAATATATAACAGATATCTGATTATACGATTTATTTTATTTTTAAGTAAAATTAACTTTATTTATTTATTAAATAGAAAACTTGAAGATAATTCTGCATTTTACAAAACATTTCTCTTTTTTTTTATTATTTAAAGTGTAGCAATCGATATACAGTTATTCAATGTATTTTCTTAAAACCTATTTTTTCTAAATTATCACAAAGTAACCATTGAAGCATACAACTATTAACGATAGAAGATTATATTGAAATAGAAGAAAACGAAATTATATGCTTTTCAAGTAAATTAAATTTGTGATCTATAAAAATTCAGAGCAAATCTCAATGGTTCATTATTTGCATTATTTGTTTTAAAAACAGATTTCAAAATTTTTGTTAATCTTAAAGCGGTATTCTGTAATTAATAAAAAATTAAGAACTGATTCGAATTCGATAGAATATTTATAGTACACAGTTAAAAATTGTTCGTCTTTTGTAACAGCGTTTTTGCACCGCTATAGGTCGTATCACAATGGTTCGTTCAATGGCGCGATTTTTAATATTTTTCAAGAAAAAATATTTTTACGAACGCCCGTATGTTATTATTTTTTTTCAAAAATCTTGCAAGCGTTAGTTTATTTAAACCTCGTCTCGTTCGTTAATTATTAAATGAAATTTTTTTAAAAACCCCTTTTGGGACGTTTGGCTTAGCGCTGATTAAAATACAATTTATAGATCATAAAACGTTCGTTCTTTGTTATTATACAACATTGTTCGTTTAATTGAGAACTACATTATTTATTGTTGCTATTTTTGGTTATAATAAGTATTTATGGTTCGTTAATCTGGCCGAATTAACATTTATTTTTATATTAAACATAGAACACGTTCGTTTAAGTTATAAAACAGAGTACGTTAAATTCAATATTTGAATATCTTTCGTTCGTTAAATCGGTCCGTTTTTAATTTTAGAGCATACTCGCGAGATTATTGTCCGTTCTAGTCATAAAACAAAGTTCGTTAGATAATATGTGTATGTGACTATGGTTCGTTACACTATCCGATTATTATTGCACCGTGATTGGTTTGTACTTAACCTGTTAGTTGGACTTATACCACAAAGTTTGTTGGAGTAAATTTTGGGGTATTTTTCGTTCGTTCAATGGATAGACAATTGTTAGTTTATGACGCCTCATGACGGTAATTGGGCAGCTGCATATAATTCTTAAGATTGGATGAACATATAAAATATATATAAATATGTAAACTTATTGAACCTTTGTTAAAATTTAATAAAAAACTGTTTAAATTTACGTTTTGATTGTTTAGGAACAGGCACTGTTTATGTAAATCTCTAAACTGAAAAATAAAAATGAAAAAACACGCATTTCTGTAGAAATTTTTTAAAATTTTATTAATTTTATAAAATATTTACAATATGTTTTTGTAGATAGAAATAAACTATAATCTAAAGATAGTACTTATTTGTTGCTTAATGCTTTTCTCAAATCCATACCTCCAGATCTATTAGTTGTTTGAAAATGCTTTAGAACTTAACTACACCTTTTTCAGGCGTTGATAGCCAAATCTGCTGGGAAAGTAGGCTTAAGCATTCAAAAGCCTACACTGAAAAAATATTGAAGTCAACCTCACCCCGAAGTAAACAATTTATTATTCAAACAAAGGAAAAAACACTGAAAAAAAATGTTATAATATCTGTAAAAAAATATATTAAATTTGCGAATTTTTGTAATGAGTTGGCGCTAATAAACACATTATTATTCTTACGAATAGAAGTTCATGAAGTATTGGTCAAAGTTATCAATTAATAACTATTGTGTTTATAAATTTCACGAATTTATTTATGAATTCCGGTTGAAAATTTTATAATCATTTTCATACTTTCAAAAATGTATTTACTAAATATATAAACTTACAAAAAAAACGATTATTCTTTTATAAATACTGGTTTATAGTATACATAAATGAGTTATCAAACGATAAGCAGATGTTATAAATATTTCGTATTATTTATGAAAAAATTTATAGATTTCACGTATAATTTGGTTATAAAATTTTATAAACAGCATTTATTGAATCTTTATGAATTTTGTTTTTTTGGAGGGTACTTAGAAACAATTTCACTTTGATTGCAACTACTACAATTAAAGATTTGTCCTGCCAACAGAATGAGGTTGATTTTACATATAGTTTAACAGAAGTTGAATGAAGTTAATAACAATTTCCATGAAAGAAATTAACTTTGGCCTTATATTATATATTTTTCATTTCGAAATTTAAGTATTTAACATTGGTTGAACTACACCGTTCTAAAACCTGCGCAGGTTTTGAATCGATTTCAGAGTTCGATTCGCCATATCCGCGATGAAGTTGACCATCTTATATCGTTTAAAAATCGAATATTTTATTCAGTGCGTCAAGTTTCTAACAAATTAAAAATTTGTAATGTTGAAAATATAATAGAAACATATGGAGGGGCTGAAATCTCAAGCTCTGAGATATTAAGACTTCGGTTTTGGTTAAGGATTTTGATATAGTTTTCGGCATAAAACTTTAATGAGGACATTGTTTTTAGTTTTGGGCAGCGATGTATATCAAACATAATTCTTTGTTAATGTATTTTTTATCCCTGTTTAGAAATTTATTACAGAACTAACACGAAACATCAATACGTTGCCGGAAAATCATAACAGATCATAAATTAACATAATTTAGTGAAAAGATGATACAATCAGAAAAAAGAAAATATTACGAGAAAACTTCGAATGCTTCGAGAAAATATTACGAAATCACAAATTCATAATTCTTTCAAAATTCCAAAAATGTTGTAAAAATAAAATAAAATCAAAAACAGTGTGAAAAAATCTAAAAATATTCCAAAAATTATTATAAAATCAAAGATTAAACTTTTTCCAAAACTTCTGGAAATATTGCAAAAACTCAAAATCAAAAATCGAAACTTTTTTCAAAATTCAAAAACTATTTCAAAGACTAACAAATTCAAAAATGTCCATGTCACATTTACTTCATACAAACAGTAAAAGTTTTTTTTCAAGAATTTTTTTTTTAAGAAATTGGCTAAAAAAATAAATGGATCATATTTTTAACAAGCTTATAATGCAATAAAATTCTCAATAATAATAATATCATGTTCATTACATTTCATTTCATCCACATAACTAATTTTACTATTTTCTAAAAACAGAAATGAAAATCATTCTTTTGACACACTTGATATTATTTTTCGGCAAGCTTATAATGCCATAATTCTCTATAATAATAATAAAATTTCATGTCATACAAATAATTAATCTTATTTTTTCCCAAAAATTGGATAATAAAATAAATGAAAATCTTTCTTTTGACACACTTGACAATATTTTTTTGACAAACCAAACTTATAATGCAATAATCTAGTTCTTGGTCTCACATACCAATCCCGACCATCAAGATTTCTTCAAATTCAATGGTTCCATTCGTAATCACTTAAAATGAACGTTTTTTAAGCAAAAGATATGCAAATTTCCTTGTTTGACACACTGGACGATTTTTTTGACACACTTCCTGTACCAAACACATAGAACATCGAACACATCGTTCGTTCTGCTCTTTCCATTGAGTAAACCTGTTTTAAAAAAAATTTGAGCCGTTTTCTAGATTTCGTCAATTGTGACGAACGGCTGGCCGGCCGGCAGATAGATATACATTTTTTTTGCTGTTTTAGAATCAGTAGGTCCTAAAACGTCGAGAAATGCCAAAAAAAGTGGTGGTTAGAATTTCACTTTTGGTTCATGAATGCTATACAATACTACAATTTTAATAAAAATTACCTTTCAGAACATCCTTTTGTGATATAAATGGTCATCCACTTTCATTAATTTAGTTAGGTCTAAATTGTTCTGTATCGTGGGGTTGATATTTACTTTATGGTTGATGTTTACTGTGTCCGTTTCATCTTGAAAACAGGTTCGACCAGTTGCAAAATAACATTGGAGTTTTCAGTGACTTGTCGGACAGAGCAAGGTGCATAACTAACATCAAAATTTACAGGGGTCCTGTTCCCGAACACATAAACGTGATTTAGGAACATATTATGAAGTTCGTATTGCAAAATATTAAACGGTAACGGTAACGATTTTACGGAAAACGAATTTCACAATATGGTATAAATCCACCAAATTTTTATTTGTGTATTTAGCAATATAAGACAATGTTACATCAGTTTGATGTTATGCAATACAAATTTCACAATATTGTTAATTATTCCATTCCACATTTTACGCACGAGTTCTTTTGACACAATTCGAATTATTAGTACCAGATATATGGCCACAACACAATCTAGTGATAAGAACGGCAGATAATTTTCATATCACCTAATATCACCCCTTTTCAAATGAAGGAACATCATTTTTTCCTGACACTTTCCTGACTTTTTCCATACACAAAAATATTTGTACACATTTTATTTATTTTTATAGTCCACAAATTTATTAGTTTCACTGATAAATTAAAAAAATTGGTACACCAGTTTCCACATATGTATTTTGTTTTTTTTTTTCACTTATTAGTATATTTTTTTTAAATTAATACTATATTTTTAATAATTTTATTTAAAAAAAGACCAATTTAAACGCGATTGACAAAATGAATTTATGGTATGTCGCCATATGTCAAAATTTCTTTACACTAAATAAATCTCTGAAAGAAATATATTAAAAATCTACGGAACGAACGGAGCAGTATTTACATGTTTTACAAACGGTACGTTGATGTAAAAAGAACGACCCACTGTTCGTTTATCATATGTTTGTAGAACTTTTTTATGATACTATAGAACGTACAACAGATCGTCGCAGTATAAAAATAGTGATTGCGTACATTTGGTGAGTTTGTTCGTTAAAATCTGAGTACCTGCATGCGCTAAATAATTTGATTCGTTAAAAATAACAAACAAACAAATTTTTTAATTTTTAACGAACCGTTTTTTTACAGAACGACCGTGCGTGAACGAACGATTTTTTACTGTGTACTATGTATACTCATCTGGTTAAATTGAATTTAAACAACCATCATCACGGAAATTAATAGATATTAACTATTTAATTAATATGTGTTTAATTTAATTGATAACTATTATTGATTGTGTTGGGAAAACACTGAATTTAAAATGAAGTGTTTATTTATTTATTTTTATTTATTTATTTTATTGTTAGGTAAAAGAAACCTAACAATTTAAATAGCCATATGAGCAAAAATGCTATTGCATGGCATACTAATAACAAATTACAATTACATTACAGAAAATCAATAAAAATTAAGAATTAACAATTATAACAATTTCAACAAGTACAAAAACAACAAAAATATCAACAAAATAGTAACAGAAATAATCTCAAAAAGAAAAAAAAAAAAAAAGAGAAAAAGAGAAAAAAACAAAAAATAATAGAAAACGAGTTTATCAATTATCAAGAAAAATTCCACGTAAGTGAACAACTATATTAATTTTAAATTTATTAAAGTTAGTTTCGTTCTTTATTAAAGTTGGGAGTTGATTAAATTTAGGCAGCCCTCTATATAAAATATTATTATTAGACGCACAAGACAAAAAGAACTCCGGGAGGAAAAACGAACGCCTCCTAGTATAATGACTATGAATCTCACAAGCACGAGTTATGGAAAAACTATGTTTTATACGGGAGTTTATTATATTGTAAATAACGATGAGAAGTTCTTTTTCAATTAAGATATTCAAAGGAAGAAACTCATCAAATAACAGAGCCGTAGGATAGCGAATAGGTAGATTCCGTACGTATTTGATAGCCCTTTTTTGAAGTATGAATAGATCATGTAATAAAAACTCTGAGGCACCACTCCAAACAGAATTCAAGTAAACTAAATGAGACAAAATGTAAGCATTATAAATTGATTTTAAGCATTCCAAAGGAACAATATTCCTAATCTTCTTAAGTGCAAAAATATAAGGAACAATTTTACTTTAAATGTGACAAATATGATCATTCCACTTGAAATTAGCATTTAATTGGAGGCCCAGATAGTTAAAATTATTAACCTTAGCAATAGTACTATCACAATAAGAGATAAAATAGTTGACATGCTGGGAACTATCAACATTACGTTTTTCAAAAACCATAAATTTTGTTTTAGAAGTATTAAGTGATAATTTATTTTGGGTAAACCATACAAAAAGAATATTTAGATCATTTTGCATATCTACATGGAACTGTTGTTTTGTTTTACAAGAATAGACTAGCGCAGCATCGTCAGCATATAAATGTATTCTACCTTTTAACGGCAGAGAACAGATATCATTTATATATATATTGAACAGCAAAGGACCCAAAATAGAGCCCTGTGGAACACCTTTTTGCAACTGATTGTTTTTGCTATTACACAGACCAACAGAGACAAACTGTTCTCTATTTCTCAAATAACTTTCAAAGAACTTTAATGCTTGTATAGAAAATCCTATTCTAGCAAGCTTTGATAACAAGATCAAATATATAACAGAGTCAAAAGCTTGTTTAATGTCCAGGAAAATACAAGAAACATAGAAATTTTTATCCAATTCCTTACTAATGAAATCCGTGAGAGCAAGGCAAGCACACGTTGTGTTAGAATTTTTGCAAAATCCATATTGCATATCCGAAATAACTCTCTCATCAGAAAGGAAAGATAAAAGTCTTGTCGCAATAACTTTTTCAAATAACTTCGAAAAAACATTTAGAACTGAAATCGGTCTATAGTTACTTAAGGTCAATGCACAACCGGATTTGAACACAGGGACAACTCTAGCCAGTTTTAAAACATCAGGAAACTCGTTTCTGTTAATGGACTCATTTATCAATTGAACTAAAATCGGACACAGGTTGTTACTAAAATGTTTTACAAATTTTACTGAAATCATATCTGGACCGGAAGAAGTAGTATTTTTTAGATTACGAATTAAATGTTCCATTTCAAGACAGTCAGTATGACTAATTGAAAAACTATTAGGAGAATCAAGGACAATATTACTATAATTTAAATTAACAATATCATTAGGTTGCAACGAAAAATGAGTTTTTGTAAAAAAGTTATTGAATTCATTTGCAATGATAAAGTCATGATTAATAATAACGCCATCAATATCTACTTGTTTTTTTATTAAAAACCGTTTCTTTGAGAAAATTCCAAAATTTTCTACCGAAGTTACTACCGAAAGCTTATAAGAATTGAAAACACAATAACAAGGACTTATTGTCCATTTCTGATGACAATCTTTGGTTTTTAGTCGAAAGTCAAAGATAAATTAGGTTATAGGTTTAATAATGATTAGAAAGGCTAAAATTAGTTGCTAAAA